>JANBPO010007653.1:12833325-13468098 GCA_024336825.1 Amorphophallus titanum
GCTCGAGGTAGTCGGTGAGGATGGCCTGCGCCGGCATCACCGCGTTGTCGAAGAACCAGTCGCGCAGGTCCGGGAAGTCCTGGCCTTCGCCGATGACGATGCGGTGCACCAGCAGCGACTCGCGGCTGAGGATGGCCTCGATCAGGCTCTCGCCGACCTCGCGCAGCGCCGCCTGGGGCGGCAGCCCGGACAGGCTCAGGTCCTGCAGGCGCGCGGTGACGGTGGACAGGTGGCGCTCGATGATGGCGTGCGCCAGGCCGTCCTTGTCGCCGAACACGCGGTAGAGCGTGGACATCGAGCCGCCCGCGCGGGCGACGATCTCGCTCAGCGAGGCGCGCCGGTAGCCTTTCTCGATAAAGGCTTGACCAGCGCCAATGCTAAACTCACAGTCTTGACCGCCGCCACCGAAGGCTTTTTACCCACGAATGGCGCAGTCAACATCAGCTCTGATCAACAGTTGCGAATCGTGTTTTCCGGTCCACCACGATTGGGCGGCGGCAAGCTATATGTCTTTAACGCCGCCGATAATTCCCTCTTTGCTTCGATTGATACCAGCCAGTTTCAAACGTTCAACCTTTGGTCGGCCACGATAACCAACGCCGCGGTCCGCGTGGAACAAGGCAATAGTTTCTATTATATGCCGATTGCTATCTATGGAAACGAAGTCTGGGTGACGTTAACAAATCGCTTTGTTTATAACCAAACTTACTATGTCAATTGCGATGCCGGACTGTTCCTTGACGCTTCGAACAATGCTTATCCCGCCATCACCGGCACAAATAGCTGGCGGTTTTCCACCAAGCCATTTGGGCCGACGACACCCACGGCCACAACCGGACCAACGAACATCACGGTTGGCCTTGATGGCACAGGTGATTTTGCCACCCTGCAGGGCGCATCGGATTGGATTCCTCAAAACAACATGCTTCAGCGCACTATCTCCATTTTGCCAGGCACATATCGTGACTTCGCGATTTTCACTCAAAACCGTAATAACGTGAATGTTTTTGGCGACGGTTCAAACCGACAAGCAGTTCAAATCATTTATCCCTACGCCGCTTATTCCAGCACATCCAATTATGGCTGCGGCACGTTACGGTTGGAAAGTTCAAACATCTATGTGCGTAATCTGACGATAGATAATCAGGTATATCTAACCAACAATGGCGTCGTTTTTGCCGGTCCAATCAACGTTTTAGCTACAACGGGAAACCGTCTTGTTTTTGATAATGTTCTGATCAAAGGCGGGCAGGATACAATCTACAATATCAGCGGAAGCATTTACTATAACCATTGTGAAATTTGGGGCAGTGTTGATTACATTTATGGCGGCGCGCTAGGAGTCTTCGACCAGTGTAATATCGTTCAAATCCGTTCGACCGGCGGCCCCTGCACTGCTCCTAGCACACCTTATGCGCAACCTTATGGCCTGACATTTTTCGCGCTCCGCCACGAGCGCGGCGAGGCCAGCACCGAGGAGCTGCGCGAAGCGCTGCTGCGGTACCGGTCCCTGTTCGATGAACTGCTACGGCCGGAAGGCGACGACGTGGCGGACCCGGACGGCCGGGTGCTGATCGTGAATTCAATGCTGCTGTGGGTCCCAGGGCGAGGACTGGTAGTACGGCGAACCGATGAAGTCGGCTTCCACCGGTCCGACCTCGCCATTGATCACCTTGAAGGTCTCGATGAAACTCCAGGTGTGCGGCTCCTGGAACGGCGAGGTCTTCTTGCTCCCGTCCGTCAGGGTGTAGTCGATGACCGTGCCCTTGTGATCGATGTAGCCGCGGAACATCACCAGGCCGCGGACCTCGTCCACCAGGATGGGCTCGCGCCTCACCCGCTCATTGAAGCGGAAGTAGCCGAGCTTGAAGCGCGTGGCGCAGCCATCCGCCGCCGTCTCGAGGCCATTTTCGATTCGGTGGCAATTGGCCGCGAACTTCGTATGCAGCGTACCGTCATTGCGGGCCAGGGTGTCGTAGTAGCCATCGGCAATGCGGATGAGCTCGGCCCGGGGGCGCTTCTGCTCCGGCGTCAGCGGCGCGTAGTCCTCCATGCCGCGGACCTCGTCCTGGGTGAACGCCCGGGACCCGATCATCATGTGGTAGCCGGTCATCCGGGTCAGGAAGTCCGTCCGCAGCAGGGGCGACGTGTCCAGCTTCACGTACTGGCCGCGGGGCAGCCAGTCGGTCAGCCACTCCTCCTGCTGGATGATCCACGGCGTCATCGGGTAGGCCAGGAAGTCCATCGACTGCTGCTCGACGTTCTGGTAGGTGATCGAGGACCCCTGGGTGCCGTGGCCGGCCATCGACGGGTTCAGGCCGAAGAACCGGCAGATATCCGTGGCGTCGTACTGCATCAGCTCGAGGAACTGGGAGTCCTGCGGGTTGACCTGGATCTGGGAGTAGTCCCAGCCGCCGCCCATCACCACCGGCTCGCGGGTGCCCCGGGTCGCGGCCAGGAACGCTTCCTTGACCCGCTGCGCCTGGTCCTGGCCGATCCGGTTCGCGTTCTTGTTCGTTGACGCTGCTTGCGGTACCGTACAATTCGACGACTGTGTTCGCTTACGGCAGCTATGAGCTGACTCCCAATATCCGGGCCTCTCTGCAATTGAATTACGGCGAACTGGGCTCGCACAGCACCGGTACGCCCCGTACGTCAACGCTCACGGTTTACGCGGACAACGCATTTTTGCCCAACAGCATCGCTTCGCAGTTCGGGACCCTGTCCAACGGGTACAATGCAGCCACAGGGGCGGGCGGCACCGTTACGCAGCCAACCCAGTCCATCAAGCTCGCATCGGTGGCCTCCAACAATGTCGACTATTCCAAGCCATTGAACATGGCCGATGTCTGCAACACGATCGGTGAGCCGTGCCTGTGGAACAAGCGAGCGCTTAGCCGCGGCGTATTTTCTCTTGAAGGGGATTTGGGCGGCGACTGGTCGTGGAACGCCTACACCGAATACAGCCAGCTGCGCCAACATCAGGTGGCGCCGCAGGACAACTTCCTGCCGCACTATAATTTCGCCACCGATTCCGTGGTGGTCACCCCGGCCAACCGGGGGGCGTCGGGACTTGCGATCGGCAGCATTCAATGTCGCGCGGTGCTGCAGGGCAATCCTGATGCGGCGGGATGCGTTCCGCTCAACGTCTTCGGCAATGGGGTCGCGAGCCAGGATGCCATACTGTATGTCATGCCGGGCATGGATCCGGATTCAGGCATCCTGAACGAAGAGACCATCAAGCTCAGCCAGTTCGTCATAGCCGGCTCGGCGCAGGGAACGTTGCCCTGGGGATTGCCTGCCGGCAACGTGGCGGTGGCGTTCGGCGGTGAATACCGTCACGAGCAGGGCGGACAGTTTGACATTCCGGCGATCAACGCGACCAGTCCCTATCCGGCCGGCAATTTCGCGCCCTATTCGGGCCAATACTCGGTGGAAGAGGGCTTTCTCGAAGCCGATGTCCCGCTCCTGAAGGACAACTTCGTCCAGAACCTCAACCTGAACGCCGCGGGACGTATCACGAATTATTCCACCAGCGGACTCGTCGAGACATGGAAACTGGGTCTCACCAGTCAGATCGACGACAATATCCGGCTGGGTCAGCGCGTCGGCGGCGTCGGGCGCCAGCGCCGCATCCCGGGCCAATACGGTTTCGAGATGGTGCAACTGGGCCGGGCTTTCCGCGAAGCTGAACTGGGACAGAAGCCCCTTGAAGGTGTGCAGGCGACGGCCCAGATCGCCCGCCAGGCCTGGCGCGGTGCGCAGGCGCAGCAGCACCGGCAGCTCCTCGGTCAGGAACTTCTCATAATCGTCGACCAGGGACGAGAACGTTTCGCCCTCGGTCAGGGCCAGCACCGTCATCTGCAGGCGCCGGCTTTCGCGCTCCACCGCCGCGGTCAACAGGATGGTGTCGGTGATGTCGGTCAGGATCAGCATTAGCCGCTGGCTGTCGGCCAGATATTTGTAGGCGACCTTGATGGTCTTGCCGCCCAGGGTGAACAGCTCGGGCAAAAGGCCCAGCTTCAGCTCGCGCAGATAGTCATTGGTGTCGCGCAACAGGCTGTTCAGGGTGGTGGCGAAATCGTCGGCCTTCACCACGCCACCCTGGCACAGCAGCGCCGGGATCGGCTTGCCGCGCGGATCGGTTTCCAGCATCCGCGCGCAGGCGGCGCTGCATTGTTCCTCGACCGTCAGGTCCGGGCCGATGGTCAGAAAGCCCTGATCGGCATGATCGAGCAGGTTGCGCATCGCGTTTTGCGTCGCGGTCAAGGCGCGGTTGGCGGCGCGCAGGCGTTCGGCCTCGCGCTCGGCCAGCAATTCGAAACGGCGGTCGGCAAAGACGCAGACCATCGCCAGGCACAGGACCATGAACTGGGCTACCGCCACCGCAATGGCCAGCAGGACGCGCGAGTTGGGATATTCGGCGCCGGCCGCAGCGCCTGCCCAGCCGTGACCGCGGATGGGCTTGCCCCGGCCGCCGATCCCGCGAACGATCCTTACACGGACACGGCCTGATTTTCGGAATCTCGTCAGACCATGCGTCAATATCTCGACCTCCTGAAGGACGTCCGCGAGAACGGCGTGCGCAAGCCGACGCGCACCTCGCTGGTCTCGGTGGTCGACGTGGCGTCGAACCGGCTGCTCTACAAGGCGCTGCTGACGCTGACGCGCACTGCGCCTTTGGGGCATCCTGGGACTGATCTTGAGGCTGGTCGGACTGAGGTTTTTCGGAAGTCGTCTCGGGCGGAGCGGGATTCTGCGCAGGGGTACGAGCCGGGGTTATACAGAGAAGGGCCCAAACCACCAGAAAACCACTCACCACAAAGGGCAAAACGCGAAACCGATTTACTTCGCGCTTCACGGCTCTCTCCCAAAGATCCCTTGGCCTGCCGGGAACGGCCGCGCGGTACAAGGACTTGCCATGGATAATAGCACCGGCCCGCCGGAAAACAAGTGCCATCGCGTCCTTGAAGCCTGCGATCGTGTCAAACTTTGTCACGATAACTGTCTTACGGAACGGGCTGCCGTTCAGATGAGTTTGACGGCCCTGTGGTAGCATCCGGCTCTCAAGAGATATCTGCGGTGTGCCCTTGCGATCGAAATCAACCTGAAAACGGGAAAGAAGGGATACCAGCGAATGGGCTCTGAGAAGGTAGTCGTCGTTATTCCCGCGCGGTACGGTTCGACCCGTCTTCCGGGCAAACCCTTAGTGTCGCTGGCGGGGCAGCCCATGATCCGGCGGGTCTACGACCGAGCCAAGTCCGCGAAGTCGGTCCACGGGGTCATCGTGGCGACCGACGACGACCGAATCATCGAGGCTGTCAAAGCGTTCGGCGGCCATGCCCGTATGACCCGGCCCGACCATCGGACCGGTACAGAGCGCGTTGCGGAGGTAGCCGCTTACGTTGAGGGCGACGTGTTCGTCAACGTGCAGGGCGACGAGCCGCTGCTTGATCCTGCCGCCGTGGATACGGCTGTCGAGGCTCTGCTCCAGGACGAACATACAGCGGTCTCGACCGTAGCGACTCCGATCAAGACGACGGCCGACATCATGGATCCCAACGTCGTGAAGGTGGTGCTCGACTTCGACGAAAACGCGCTCTATTTTTCACGCGCGCCGATTCCCTGGGTGCGTGACACCAAGAGCGGCATTCAGGTTCGACACATGAAGCACCTCGGTCTTTACGTCTTTCGCCGTGATGCCCTTCTCGAATACCCCACTCTTCCGCAAGGCGAGCTGGAAAGGATAACGTCTTCCCAGCTTCGTCCAGCTTGGAGATGATCTGCTCGTGTGGCAACGACTGCACGTCGGTTTTTCCCAGAAGGGAAGTCAGCGCCTCGCGATAGGCGGTCACTCCTTTGGCATCGCCTTCGGGCACAAACTTGAGTTCCGCATCCGTAAAGACCACGGGGCGAACGTGCTTCGCTTTGCCCACCTGATCGAGAACCGCTCTCACCACGTCAAGTTGATCGGCATTGGTCTCGATCGTTTCGATGCCTGCGCTCGTCTGCAATGGATACGCAGAATCGACAACTGCAATCCAGTTGCGGTGCCCGAGTAGAGGCAGTTCTTCGGTAACCCGCGCGCGCCAGTCCATTGCCGGGCGTCTTGCAGATTGAGCTGTTGCGGGGAGAGACAGAAGGAGCGACATACAAGCGCAGACCAGTATTTTTCCGACCTCAGAAATCACAAGATCTCCTTGAGAAGTACTCAGTACCTGGTATTCAGTTACAAAATGCCAGAGTCTGTGCAGGGATACCGAGTACTGAGTACTGAGAACTAAGTAGTGAGGAACCGCCTGTTGTCATGCTTCCACTTTCACTGCCCCAATCAATCCGTTCAGCAATCGCCCGATCTCAGCGGTTTGAAGCAGAAAGATATCAGCGTCTCCATTTGACAGATAGCTAAGGTCCTTGGCAATGATGACCTGCGTTTCCACCTCGGCCAGAGAACCTCGTGCTAGGGTCAGAAAACGGTAAAACTCGCGTCGCGAAAATCGTGCCTTCCCTTCGGCAATATTGCTGGGAACGGACACCGCCGCACGCCGCAACTGACTCGTGAGGCCGTAGAGTTCATCCCGCGGAAAGTCCCTGGTGGCTCGATAAATCTCTGTAACCAGAACCATTCCTTTCCGCCATGCAACCAGATCCCGATACGATCCAGCCATCTTCCACCTCCGAGACCATAATCCACGAGATGGAGGGTCGAGTCGATGACCAGAGAAAGAAACGTCCCTGCAAGTCCCAAATCAGGAACGAGTGGGAATAGCAGCACCCAGCTCCCATGTAACGCTGAGAGTTCTCACTGAGTACCGAGTACTGGGTATAGCGCGCCTTGTCCAGCGCGAGCTTCACCTTGTCGGGGCGCGCTTCCTTGCCCAGGTTCTCGTCATCCCAGCTGTCCTTCGTACTCTGAACGGTAAGATTGTTCAGCACCAACTCTCTCGTTTTTATCACGAGCATCAGGACAAAGAGAATTCGCCGATTCCATCGAAAGTTAGTTACTATCATTTCATCGACGAATCATTTCACTTTAATACATCGACGGTCGTAGGACATGACGTAATCAATTCATTGCCGAAGCCGAGTAAACTTGAAATGCACTTGGGTAATATGGCCTTGAGCGGTTGTCAGATGGATCACTATAACTTCTCAACGGCGATCAACGGCATCTTCTGGTACGATCCGGCCATGTATCAGACAATCTATAAAGTCTTCCGTTCGAAAATCTTCAATATGAATCATGACGAAGCTGTCGAAGCTATACGTAAATGCTTTTGTGAAGAAAGTGAAGGCATGCTCGCAAGCTACAAGACTCATCGTGAGTCAGTAGACAGCTACAAAGCTTATCTGCACGACTTTCAGTATGTGAGTCATGCAAACAAGAACCTTACATTGATGGCAAGCAATAGTGTAGAGAAACACCTTAAAACTAACCGCAAGGGTTTTGAGCAGTTCAAGAGAAGGGTTGCTTAATGGCCTGTAGAGTTGAGTTTGAAAATTCAGATAAGCCTGCAGTTGAGTTACAAGAAGGCGATAATCTCGCGGAGAAGCTCACGATTCATAATTCTCCCATTCTTTTTGGATGCCGAATCGGTATCTGTGGGACATGTGCCGTTGAAGTTCTTCACGAAGACCAACCTCTTCATGAAAGAACCTATGACGAGAAAGAATTTCTTGGAACAATGGCGCCCGGAAGAGATTCTGTTCGTCTGGCGTGCCAAATTAAAATCAACACCAATATCAAAATCAAAAAAAACAGAGATCTGATGAAACGCGAAGATTTCTGGTACATCGTAGCTGAAAGTCACGAACTTGGAATCAATCAGGTCATCTCAAGGTCTATTCTTGGCGAGTGGCTGGCGGTATTTCGTGGGAGTGATGGTAAAGTGGCCGCGCTTCAAACGGGGACCAAGTACATCAAGCATGAGAGGGGAAAAGAAGAAAAGAAAGAAAAGGACACAGGGAGGAACGGGGGGTTGAGCAGGGGTGACTACTCCCCACTCCCCCAATGCCTCCTGCTACATCAAGACCCTCTCCCTCTCTCTCTTACTCTCTTCTTTGGTGGTCGTCAGAGGGGGACCTCCTTCTTCTTCTCTTCTGTTGTTCTGCTCCGAGAGGTTGCAGGGGGTGGACCTCTACTCTATCTCTTTGTCTCTCTTCCTTGTGTTTCTTCTCTTTGGTCTGGTTGTCGGTGTGTTTTTTTGTTTCCATGGAGAAGAAGGGTTTTTATACCCCAGTAGTGGGAACGGTGGTGGCGGGGTAGCATTGATGGGCATTGAATGGGAGTTGACTCCCTTGTCCTTGGTGGCAGGGGGATAAGCAGCGTGCCTTCACCCATGGGCGACACCTCAGCTAGCCCTGAGGTGTCCTTGCTACGCGCCAGAAGTCATAGGGCATGGCCCTAAATCTATTTTGCCGGTCGTGCCACTGAAGGGGATGGTCGCTGTGCCATTGGAAGAAGCCTGGGAGCGCGTCGCTGAAGGCTTTGGAGAACAATTCTCTGGGGAACCGAGAAGGTCTGCCGCTGGACGATGCTGAGCGCTTGCCGTGGAAGGGCATTGGGAGCGCGCCGTGAAGAGCCCATAAGGGGCGTTCCGCTGGGCGCATGGCAGTGTGCCATTGAAGGGCCTGCCGTGGGTGTGTTGCTAAATGGGCATGGGAGAGTGTGTCGTTGAAGGGCCAGGCGGGGCGTGCCACTGGAGGACACTTAGAGTGAGCTGTTGAAGGGCCCCTGCAAGTGTGCCGGTGAAGGCGCCATGGGTGTGCCGGGGAAGGCATGCTAGCGGGTGTGCCATGAAGCTCGGGTCAGCAGGTATGCCGGTGAAGAGGGCACAGGGCGAGCCGCTGAAGGCTGAGAAAGGTATGCTGTCAAAGAGTCTTGAAAGCGTGCCGTTAGAGGGCTTGAAAAGGTGTGTTGGTGAGGGAGGTGCGCCGCTAGCGGTTCAGCAAGGTGTGTCGGGCAAGGCCTCACAGGGGTGTGCCGCCCAAAGTGAGCAGCAAGTGTGCCGGTGGAGACATCCAGAGGTGTGCCGATGAAGGGCATTGGACAGGTGCGGCGTTGGGATGCCAGGGGGTGTGCCGCCGAAGGCTTGCTAGGCAGGGTGTGCCGGTGAATCCACACCATGGGGGCATGTGCCATTGAGAGGGGTTGCAGGGTGCATCGGGTAGAACCCGTAGGGAGTGTGCCAGCTGGAGCTACCCTGCAGCGTGCCGCTGAAGGAGGGCATTGGGTGTACCGGCCAATGGCCTTTCTGGGTGTGCCATTGAGAGGCCACCCTAGGTGTACTGCTGAAGGGCTTCACGGGGTGTGCCATTGAAGGGCACTTTAGGTGCTTTTTTTCCTTCTCTTCTTCTCTTCGTTTTCTCCTTTTTCTTCTCTTCTTTATCCCCTTGCACCTACACATGGGGTGGGAAATTTTTAGTGTCCACAATGGAGCAGTGTCTCTGTGTGGTTTCAGTGTCCAAGGAGTGTTCCCCGACGTGTGTGTGTGTCTACTGCGGTGGCAGCATGTTGGGACTTGTCCCCGTGTGTTTATTACTGCAAAAGCAGCATGTGTGGTTGGGGTTTGTGCCCGTGTTGCTACAAAAGTAGCGTAGAGTGAAGCCTCACCCAGTTGGGTGAGAGGTGGACGTAGGGAGCCCATCGTGGTCCCAAACCACCTTAAAAATCCTGTGCCATATGTGATTACATGTGTGACTATCCCTGTCTTCTATCTCCATTCATAGGTTCACTAGATAGGTTTTTAATTCACTACACAATCACTCACTGCTACCTCCGTAATCCGTGTTGCGCGTAATTGCGAGTGAGATCGAAAAGCTTGAGAGAACCTTTAGATTTCACGTCTGCTTAGGCTAATCAACGTTGCTAAGTTTAATTCCATTGTGTTAAGTAAGAAAGATTTTTAAATTCTGCCATCTCGACAAGGGGACAATTCAACCCCCCTTCTTGTCCGCCATCTCTCTGGGCCAACACCCGTCACTCTCTATGCCTCTAAGTTCGTAGTGGCACCATAGCTTCCAGCATCTAGCCAAAGCCTATCCTAACGGGACCTAGTAGCAACTAGTGACTGATCCCGCAACCTCTTTTGCACCTACTAAACCGCCGCATCCCGATCACCTCCCCTAGAGGTCCTAAAAGCCTCCTTCATGCTGGCCACCATTGACTGTCACCGGATAGGGAAGCACACAGGAAGAACTCCCTCAGGCTTCGAGGTGTTCCCCTCTTTGGTAAATCCCCCTGCGGGATGTATAGCACCACAGTTAAGGCTGGGCTCTCGACATGATGCATATTTCTTGAAACCCTAAGAGATGCATTAAGAACGGTCACCCTTGACCCCATCCACTTGTCACACATTACGCCAACGACTGGGGGGCAAGTGACTTGTACGGGTACCTTGATCTCTGTCACGTGTCCCAACTCTCGCCTAATCTTGGTTTTTGCTTTCGAGATTAATTTTGAATTTGCCATCATGATGTTCCAAAGTCAACATATCTGCGATACCGTGATCCACTCCCCATCCCATAAGACTGGCATGCCACTCCATGCGATCTCTTTAAGTATGGAAAGCTTATCACCCAAGTCGCTCTTCATCAAATTCCACTAATAAATAGGGGTCTCGTCAGCCCCTCTAGGTATTCTAGGCAATTTGCCACAAAGGCCATGCAAGGTATATGACACCTAGCCACTAGACTCTGGCACCCTGGCTTCCTCCAAGCGGTCTTGTAACCTAACTACGCCATCCTTGATCAGCTTACTCCATGGAGGCTGAACTCTAGGAGTTGTATTGTTTGAGACTCAACTCAGGAACCCCAATGAGTAGCTGCGTTGTACACCCTCACCTTGGAATCCCTGGTACGGTATCCTTTGTAGAGTAAGGTCCTATGTGGGATAGATCAATAGTCGATACCCGGGGGACATCCGGAGAGATAGTAAAACCCTCAACCATATTTTCTCTCCTTGTTTTCTCATTCTTCATAGGCTTGGTTCAGCATTGGCTGCATTCGGTCACACCACGGATGTAACGTCTGTGATTTAATGGATCCTTAGCAATTCAAGTCTAGAAGTTATTCCGGTGATTTCAGGTGATTTTTACAGATTTTTGGGCTATTTTTGGGTATTTAAACGAATTAGTTAAAGTATAAACGTAATTCCATCGTCATGATGACGGAGTTCGGCCGGCGGGTAGAGGAGAACGCGAGCGCGGGCCTCGACCACGGCTCTGCCTCGGTGATGCTGGCCTTGGGCGGTAGCGTCAACGGCGGGCGGATCTACGGCGCCTGGCCAGGGCTCAAACCGAAAGATCTCCACGCCGGCGATCTCGCCGTCACCGCCGCCCCCGCCGGTCGTGCAGCCGCCGAGCACGACCGCGGAAGCGGCCAATGTCGCGCTCGAAGACACGAAAGCGGCCATCGGCGGGCATGCGCTCGGCCATATGGTCGACGCCATTGCCGTCATGGAGTTCTTCAGCGACATCAGCCCACGCTTCGCCTCGCCCTACGGCCGGTCGTCCAATCCGCCACGAAGCGTGGCCAACCGGCTGCACGCCGATCCGAAGCAGCTCTTCTACACCCACTCGGGCGGTAACATGCCGCAGTACCTGGTGAACCGGTTCGCCGAGCAGATTGCCACCGGCGAGACGGAGCTGGCGCTGATCTGCGGTTCCGAGTTGCTGCGCAGCACGCAGAACGCCCGCCGTGCCAACCTGAAGATCGACTGGAACGAGGATCCGGGCGACGGCGATCCCGGGCGACGCGGGGGGCGGAGAACTCGTCACGTGACGAGTTCCGTCCGCCGCGAACGCCTCGAGCATCGTGAGCTCCTTCACCCGACAAGCCACCGCCGCGCGCTCGATCTCGACGCCCTTCCGCGCGAGCTCGTAAAGCGGGGTCCCGTCGATCTTCTTCGCCGAGTACCTCGGGGGGGTTTGGAGGTAGGGGCCTTCGAGGAAGCTCGCGGCGGCGGCCTCGAGGGCGGCGAGCCCGGTCGGCCGGCGGTCCGCGCGCTCGACGATCTCGTTCGTGAGGTCGCCCGAGGCGGTGCGCGCGCCGAACGCGACGACGGCTTCGTACGATTTCGCGGAGCCGAGGAGATAGCGAGTCAGCTTCACGCCGTCGCCGACGGCGACGACGAGGAGGCCGGTCGCGAAGGGATCGAGCGTTCCGCCGTGGCCCATCGACGGCAGCTCGCGTTTCTTGCGCGGGCCCGCGCCGAGCTTCGCGGCGCGATCAAGAGAACCTTTTGGTGGCCCAACATGAAGAGAGAGGTAGCGGAGTTTGTATCAAGATGCCTTACTTGTCAACAAGTCAAGGCAGAACATCAAAAGCCTGCCGGTAAGTTACATCCTCTTGATATTCCTAAATGGAAGTGGGAGGACATCGGTATGGATTTTATTATGGGACTAACTAAGTCTAGAGCAGGACATGACGGTATATGGGTAATTATTGACCGTTTGACTAAATCAGCACACTTCTTGCCAATCAAAAGTCGATGGTCGGTAGATGTACTTGCTGCTCTCTATATCAAGGAGATAGTCAGATTGCATGGAACCCCGGTGTCAATAGTGTCTGACAGAGACCCACGATTCACTTCCTATTTCTGGAAAGGTCTGCAACATTCATTGGGAACCAGACTCAACTTCAGTACAGCCTTTCATCCCCAAACAGATGGTCAAACGGAAAGAACAAACCAAGTCGTGGAAGATATGCTTCGAGCATGTATCATCGATTTTGGTGGAAGTTGGCATGACCACTTACCATTGGTAGAGTTTGCATATAATAACAGCTACCAAGCAAGTATTAAGATGGCACCATTTGAAGCACTTTATGGGAGAAACTGTCGATCACCTATATGCTGGAATGAAGTGGGCGAGAAGCAGTTACTAGGCCCCGACATGATAAGAGACACAACCGAAAAGATCGAGCTCATTAGGGAAAGACTTCAAGTGGCTCAAACAAGACAAAAAGTATATGCTGACACCCGAAGGAGAGAATTAGAGTTCCAAAGGGGTGACCATGTGTTCTTAAAGGTATCACCAGGACGTGGAATCAGGAGATTTGGTGTCAAGGGAAAACTCACACCAAGGTTTATCGGACCGTTTGAAGTATTAGAAAGGGTAGGAGAGGTTGCTTACCGCATCGCTCTACCTCCTCAATTGTCCGAGGTACATAACGTGTTCCACATCTCAATGCTAAAGAAGTATGTGCACGATCCGTCACATATCATCGACCATGGAGATTTGGTGATTCAGAAGAACCTTACATATGAGCAAAGGCCTATGAAGATTCTTGACTACGAGGTACGTACCCTGGGAAGAGCCTCTTTATTCTCACTATTACAAAGTCACCCTCTTGGAATTCCTGGTGACGTTTATGAGTGTTTGCATACTGTTTGTAGGCATTATTGCTCCTATTAATGTGCTTACTGATTTGTTCATGAAGTTCTCTTTTCTACTATGTAAAGGACTCGATAGACTCGGACACTCTAGTATATAGGGATAGAGGAATGAGATCAAATAGTTTTCTAGGCTTGTATCCATGTTCTACCTCAAACGAACTCATCCCGGTGGACCTATTAATTGAATTGTTGTATGCAAATTCGGCTCAAGGTAAGATCAGGTCCCAATTTCCTGGATGTTCTCTAATAAGGCACCTTAGCAAGTTTCTTAGACTCTTGTTGACTACTTCAATCTGACTGTCAGTTTGGGGGTGATATAGGGTGTGAAAAATTTGAGCAATGTACCCATCAAGTGCCAAAGAATTTTCTAGAAGTAATCGGTGAATTTACATCTCTATCTGACACAATGGTCTTAGATAGACAATGTAGGCAGACTACCTCATCAAAGAAGAGTCAAGCAATCCTAGAGACATCCGAAGTCTTGGAGTAGGGTATGAAATGGGCCATCTTTGAAAACATATCTACCACAACATAGATGAAATCATGCGTGCGATAGTCCTAAGTAGCCCAAACAAAAAATCCATAATGATATCGTGCCATGGGCAATCAGGGATGGGGAGATGAGTGAAGAGAACCATGTTTTGTTTTGTTTGTTTAGCCAAGGCACATGTGCAAACATTGAGCGACTATTTTGGCTATATCTTTCTTAAGATTAGGCCAGTATAATTGTCCTTCAATTGCTTCAATGGTTTTGTTGCGACCAAAATGTCCCGCTAGACCACTGGCATGCAACTCCCAAATTAAGAAATCTCGAACTGAGATTCAGGGCCAGAATCTTCCTCTTCAGCTCAGGATAGTCTGGCACACATGTCCTTTCATGGAATAATAATCTACCATCAATTGCCATCCTGAAATCGGGTTTCTCGTCCAGCTTCTCTTTTATTTCCACCAGGACATGGTCTTCTTCTTGTAACCTCTTGATTTCACGCCATTGATCGATTCATGATCCCTAAAGATGAAAACTGGCTCACACACATGGTTAAAGTTAAAATCAATAATGTGCGAGACCATCATAATTCTAGTCCCAGTCCGTACATTCTTGTTCTTATTTTCCAATGGCATAAGGGCTGGAATTTGAAGGAGGACAAGATCACTTGGTGGCTCATTCTGCATGCCACCCGTTGGTTAGTGAGCTATATTGTGTCTGGATGAAGACGTAAAACTTAGTGCTTCTTGGGAGGCAATCCAAAGTTTTAGTACTTTTGGTGTGATAATAAATGGCTTCTTGGGAGGCAACTCAAGTTTTTCTTATTTTTTATTTTGCATGTGTGAATAAGGGCTAAGTTGGGGGGAGAGAGCAATTTTAAATGGCCATGTACCGCCGTTGGTCAGCAAGGATGCCATCGCAGTTCACTTCCATCAGGTTGTCCCGTTCCTTCACAAACTATCATGTTTACATTGTTCATTATTCTATATTGTTCATGCCATTGAGGACAATGTCATTTAAGTTGGGGGGACGAAAATCATGTTGCACATGTTGCATTCATATACAACCTCATTTTTTCATGAAAATAAAATAAAATAAAATCCCATCTTGAGTTTCATGATTCATGCTTAAATTAAAAGTGATTCTGGAATAGAAAAGACTAGGGAGAAGGATGATGGAAAATTTAGTCAATCTAGCCATGGAAAACTGATATAAGAATCTCTTTAAAGTTCATGTGCACTTTAGAAAAAAGAAATTTACGTTGCACACTAATGGAACAAGCAAGACAAGTCCTCTGCTATTTTGGGTACATTGTCTGATATTCTGCACTTCTTAAGAAAAGAGATCTTTTTACAAAACTTTCTGCCAAACTATCTATCAAATAAGTGCAATAGCACTATATAAAACAAAAGAGAGAAAAAAAATACCATGAAAAATGCCCCTAGTCTTAGTAACCGGGCCTACTTCACCTAAGACGTGTTGAGGTTCGCGTAAAACAGAAAAGGGAACCTTGATCTGTGAAACCGGGCCTGCTTCTCCTAAGGCAAGAGTCGAGGTTCACGTTGAGCAGTGAAGAGACATAGTGTAACACTCAAAATACAAGTCCATGGCGGCTTCCCATTTGAGGTAGTCGCTCGGGATCTTGGAGCCATAAAAATCTGAGGCTTCGGGCCTACGGAAGCAGAGAGGATGGTTGCCCAACCCATGGGTGTTGTGTAACCAGTGATAGGACTTAGGTGACTTGGAGCCCATTGGACACTCGGGAACTAGACAATAGATATGCCGACACAATGTTGGAGATGCTTTTGTTGGACTATTGAAAAAGTGCTTTATTGATAGAATATTCTGAGATTTATAGAATTCCACATCTTGGGTACCTCTTACCCCTCCAGCATCGTCAGCTTGTATGCCCCTTTGTCGAGCACTTCAGTTACCCGGTACGGGCCTTCCCAATTGGGCACAAGTTTTCCCATGGCGGCTCTAGGGTCCACCATGCTTGCTCACCGTAGCACCAGATCTCTAGGGAGGAAGTGTTGTTCTTTTACGCGAGCATTGTAGTACTGGGCCAGCTTCTGTTGATAGGCTACCAGTCTTACTTAGGCGTGCGCTCTGTCTTCCTTGAGCAGATCCAAATTTACTTGCATCAATTGGTTGCTTCTGGCCTTATCAAAGTGTCCCACCCACAGTGAGGGGTTAGCTATTTCAACTGGTATCACCACCTCTACCCCATATGCAAGGTGGAAGGGTGTCTCACCGTGGCGGCTCTGGCGGTGGTCCGGTGTGCCCACAAAATGCTCGGGATGGAAACTATCTTTGAATCACCTACTTGTTCTAGACGGGTCTTGATGCCATGAAGGAGTGTCCGATTGGCATTTTTCACTAACCCATTCACCTGGGGATGCCCCACCGAGGTGTAGTGCTTTCAAATTCTCAGTTCTGAGCATTTTTGTTGGAAGGCAGCACTTGCGAACTATCTGCTATTATCGGTCGTGAGAACACGTGGGATCCTAAACTAGCAGATTATATTTCACAACATAAACTTTTGCGTCTCTTTGCGTGTGATCCTTCCTAATACTTCTGCCTCGACCCATTTGGTGAAGTAGTCAATGGCGACAATGAGGAACTTCTTCCTCCCCTGAGCTTCGAGGAAGTGGCAAGACAGGGAAACCTCCTCTGGCGTGAAGAAAGCTGCAGGCTCGCCGGAGTCCGACAGCGCTGGCGGGTGGACGTCCATGGGGAGCTTAGGGAGGCTTGCTGATTGCAGGACAACCTGCGCGAAGGAAGGCGGGCTTGCCCTTGAGGAGGAACCTGCAAGGCAAGGTCCCGGAGCACGAGCCCATGCGGACGGCGCGGCCAGACGGGCAGCGCCGCCTGCGGACGGGGCCGAGTTCTGCAGGTGCGGCGGTCGAGAGCGCTGGAGGGTGGCCTGCTCTGACGCCGCAGGGGGCAGGCAGGACTCCACCCCCTGCTCCGGCGGAGAGGGAAGCAGGGAGGCCGCCTCCGGCCCGGAGGAGGGGGGGGGTTGCTGAACCGGCGCTTGGCTGACAGCGGCATCTTCCGGGGGAGATGCTTCTTCCAGAGGGGCAGGCAGCGGCCCGGCCGCAGCAACGAGCGGCGGCAGCACACATGCTGGCGAGGCCGAGTCGTCTGCGAGTGGGGCGTTAGGCACAGCACAAGAGGTAGAGGGACCTCCGCTCGACGGGGAGGAAGCAGGGGCGTGCGTGAACGGCGCTGCAGCAAGGGCAGGATGGTGCTCTAGCGGGTCCAGGGGCGCCTGGAGTTGGCGGAGGACCGGGGCGGTCGAAAGCAGAGGGGTGGAGGGCTGGTTCGACGACGGCAGAGGTGGGAACTCCTCTCCGCCAAGAGGCAAAATGCGCAGCGGGACACCCGAGGGCGGGAGCTGCACAGGAGGACAGCCGCGAGCGTGGCATCCCGGGAGAGGCTCAACGCTGGCAGATGGGACATCCGAGCGCCGTCGACCTTGCGGTTGCGTGCCCCGGGCAGAGGCCGGACCTGGCCGGCGGGGAGGCAGATGGCCTCTCCCGCCTCCGGCCATGGCCGGAAGGAGCGCGCCCTAGCAGAGCTTGGAGGAGGGTGGAGGGAAAACGGGATAAGGAGAGAGAAAGACAAAAACCGAGGATGAAATTTCCTGAAATTTCAAAGATTACCCGGGCCTGTCGGCCAAGGTTATAGACTCGTTGAATACATCAGTGTAGCGCGCGTGCGGGCTTCCCTCGGATGGGAGCCCCCAGGACTGGTGGAGTCAAGAGATATTCCTTGAGCTGCTCAAGAGCCTTCTGACAGTCTTCATCCCATACGAAGGGCGCCCCTTTCTTCATTAATTTGCCGAAGGGCATGCACCTTCCAGAGAGATTAGAGATGAACCGCCTAATATAGGCGAGCCTCCCCTGCAATGATCTGAGCTCTGTTATATTTCTGGGTGGGGGAAGTTCCCTAATGGCTTTAATCTTATCCACCATCATGCAGCCCATATCTCCCTTCGCCCTCCATCTTCCCTCTACACCACAGTTCCATAGCCACCATCGCGCGGCCCTCCCTTCACACCAACGACCTTCGCACACAGCGGCTCTCCCCCCCTCTCTTCCACTCCACACTGCCACCACTCTCCCTCTCTCTCTCTCTAACTAATCTTCACCTCCTCCATGTCCGTCTTCCCCTCACTGCAACCACCGGTTTCTCGCCACCGTCCATTGCCACATCTCTCCCCTCTCCCTAGCCCTCTCTGCTCCTCTCCCCTCCGTAGCAGTGCCGGCGGTCGTACCCCTCGTCCGCAACTCCCTTTCTCCTTTCACCTCATATACGCACACACGCGGTCACCCTCCACCACCACCACCTGCGCGCCTCATCTCTCCTCTCTCCCTCTTTTCACCGTCCGTGCACCCCCGACCACAAGCCCCCCTCCCCACACTGTCGCGGAGCACCACGTCGGCTCTCCCTGTGATGACCCGGATCTCGGATACCAGATATACCCGATAGGACTATCGAATATACTTGACACCACTTGGAACCCACGAGGCCTCCCAAGAGCGGTAAATCTCCGAAGGGAAAAAGGATTGTTGTGTAGTACATTGAAGTCACAGAGATATAATAGTAAGTAACTAAATTTTATTAGATCAGTTTACTAAAGTAGCAGAAATAAAATTACTTTTTAATTAACATTTTTCATTTAACAATTATACCAGAGTCTAGTCCAAAGGAAAGATAAGTAGTCTAACAATACAGCCGACATGAAAGAAAGACGTACCCAGAAAGTTGAGAGAAGCTCGACGAAGGTACTAGCTGCTGGGTGCCAATTGGGGCACTAGGACCCTCTCTCACACAACCCACGATGACCACTCGGAAGTGGAGTACTCCGGGGTCGGGCGCTCCCTCACTCGCTCAACGGGGCAGTTTCACGGATATTAAACAAACAAGCACTAGCTATGGAGCAAGGTTTAGAGCTTACCTAGTTGGTTTGAAGAAACCAACTCCGCTCGAAGACGAGGGCGAGCGGGGAAGTGTGGGTTCCCCGCACACTGCGCCGATGTCGCTTCCCCTATTATTATTACATGCACTACTCCCCGCACAGGAGGGTTGGACTAGGGGAGGGGAACTTAATATTACATCAAAATACTACCTCCACACAGGGAGGGACACTAAGCCGGTCAGGCGGGGTGGGGAAGAAGTTCACTAGATTACCGAAGTAGCCGTTCGACCGGTTCTGCCAGTCTCAGGAACAACTGACCCACGGCCGCTGTTGACGCCGCCGCGGACCGTAACTGACTTGGATGATGCCGAAACCAGGGCTAATACGTCGCTGTCTGGTTCAGGAAGTCTCCAGAATTTTTGGGGAACCGTCCGGAGTCGTCGCTGGTCGTGGCTGACTCTGGGGCAGGGCGGCTCTGCTCTGACTGGGACTGTTCTCAGGGCGCAGCAGCAGGAAGACGACATCGTCACGAGCACTCCCGGAGTCAGAATGGTGCGGGACCAATGCCGACGTGTCCGTCTACGAGTCTTCTTCAATCTCCAACCAGGAAGGCCTCCAGGAGAGGTCGGAGTAGAGAGATAGAGGGTGAACAGTAGCAGGGTATCAGTGCTGGTTCTGTGTGGACTGACCTGCGCACCCAGGAGAGAAAATTCGGAACGGATAGCTCCGGACTCTGAATGAGGCTCCGTCGACTGGGTTGGAAGGAGGACTGGTAGGAGGACGCCTCGGCCAAGTGGCACACCAAGAGAGGCAGAGATGTGGTCGTAGCAGCTTCTGCACCGGTGCTCTGGTCTGCCCACGGATGCCAGATGCGCGCTCCGACGAGAACGGACCTCCCGGACAGCCACGAACTCTGATGAAGGCGGGATCACCTCGCAGACGAAGCTGACTGCTGGTTTGAGTGTGGGGTGGACGTAGGTCTGGATAGACCGAACCACCTTAAAAGCTTTGGTGTTCTCTGTGTGTTTGCTTGTTTGTCCGATCTGCTTCTGTGTTCCGTCGATCCAATTTTTAATTCCGCAGTTGGATCTATTCACCCCCCTCTAGATCCACTTTCTACTAGTCAGATCGCATCCATCGATTTAAGGTCTTTTCATCATCTTCATCCCCTCGTAAAGCCTGTGTAACATAAAAATAAAAAAAGAAAAAAAATGAGACCCCACCCTCCCATGGTGATCTCTATCTCCCTATCTCTTCTCCCTTCACCCTCTCCTTTTCGCAATTCTCTCTCTCTCTCGCCTTCGCACCATCGGGAGCCTCACCTTCTCCCCCCCCGTTCCTTTGCCTCTCCTTACAAACCCACAGACACGTAAAACCAACCACTTCCCCTGCCCATGCAACCTGCCTCGTGTGAGGACCCAACCCCCCCTCTCCATGCACATAGCCACATCCCTCGTCTCTCACCGCGGCCACCACCAACGTCCATAGCGGCTGCTACTTGCCACCGTTGCACTCAGATTGCTCGCCATCACCCAGGCATCAGCCTGCCTGTCGCCAGCATGCTACCATTGTCTTCGGGAATCTTGCCCAGTTGCACCTCGCCAGTGGCGTCCCTCCTCATCCCCGGCATCGCCACCGCGGTGCCCCTTCCAGTCACCACCTGCAGCACCACCGTGAGGCCCCCTGCCAGTCGCCATGCAGAGCAAGTAGTCCACCACGCTGTCGCTGCTGGTTCTACCCAATAGACCCACACCAGCAACATCGCTCCCCCTAAACACTATTTAAGGACCCCGGCACAATTCAAACACCAGCCACTCTGAGCAACCTGTCGTCACCGCCCATCGCTTGCAGCACGTCGGTGCCCACACCTGTGCCCTCCCACAGCAACAGTTTTGGATTCTCAATAGTAGTGCGGCCATCCACTGTCCTGCTTGGTTTCCTCGTGATGCTTGCAAGGAGCCATCTCCATCTCTCTCTCTGTAATGGTAATCACTCCCCTGCTAGTCTCTCTCTTTCTCTCTCTACAGTGAGGTGCAAGCACCGTGGGACCTGGATGATGATGCTCGGACGGTGGGACCAAAGAGCTTCTTATCCTACGCTCAAAAATTTCATTAGCCAAGATATAAGGACAGTTTAAGCATGAAAGTAGTTTAAGCATGAAAGCATAATCGAAACATTCAGCAACATTGCCTAGCATTGAAAACCATCATGGAAAGCATCATAGATAAAGTCGTAAAGCAGGAGAGCATTCCAAGTATTTTTGTTCAATGTCGTCATGAGGATGACAATCTTGGCAAATTAGAAGATTTATGCATAAAAGATCAGGATGATGTCAGAGATAGGGGAATCCTGAGAAGTCTGTGGCCTCTCGCAAAGCTCAGAGGGTGGAGGACCCTCGTTGCTCAGAGATTTGCCCCCGGTATCCTCGGTGACAGCTGGCCCGGGCACTGACCCCATTTATATGGGACCTGCCCCATCCGTGTGCCCTCCTGAAGCGTCCGGAGTTGGCGATCTTTCCTCCGCCAAGGTAGAGGGACGTTTGCTCAGCTCTCCATCACTCGACGTCAGTGAGGGAGAGTCCGAGCCATCCTCACCAGAGTCATAGCACTGCCCAGAAGGGAAGAGGAGCTCGTCAGAGGATAGCTCGTGAACCAATATGACTACCCTCCTGTAGCCTTGGGCAAAACCCTTTCGTATCCCATGGCGGTAGCCCGGCTCATAACATGCGAAGGCAGCCTGCTTCAGAGCTTCTTAGTACTCCTCCGAGCTTCGCTATCGCTCGACCGCCTCGGCCCCTACTCTCGCTGCCCTCTCCTCGAGCTCGACCACCTTTACATCGGCCACGACTAGCTTCGTCTCGACCTCGGCCAACCTTGCCTCGATCTGGGCCCATGCCGCCTCAACCTCCTCCTTAGCCTACTCAGTCTCTTAGACCTAGCCTTCGAGCCCCTCGTGCTCGGCCGCCCATTGACTTGAGCGCTTTTCATGGGCCCGACGCTCCTCCTCCATGAGATTGATCTTGAGCTCGGTCGTATATTGAGCTTGAGACAATTGCTCGGCCTGTGCTCGAGCATCCTCCTGGCTCACCCGATTTCACGCCCGGAATAAAGCCACCTCCTGCCAAAGCACCTCGAGCTCAGATAACAACTGACCGATCCTATGGTCGGACTCGGTGCGAACCTAGGATTGGCTCCTCTCCTCGTTCACCAGCCATGCCATGAAGTTGGTGATCTCGGCTCCCAACTGAGCCATGAAGATACCTCCCTCCATGACCCTTTCAAAGAGCATAGGAGGGGAACACTGTCGAAACTCCTCTCGAACTGATGGAGGCGCCAAATCTTGGAATCGATTGTACATGGCAGCTTGGACAACGAACTGCCCTGGCCAAGGTGGAGGGGCCCCTTCTAGAAGCACTGGGGTCAGAGTTCCCCCCCGACCGTCTCCACGCTTGGGGCGACGATGCTCGGCTCAGCTCTAACCCTCACCTCGACATCCTCCTCCTCACCGTGCGTCCCGACAACCCCGACGGGGATCTCCGAGCCAACCCCCTCCCCCTGCGCTTCCGCTAATTCAGAGGAAGTCCCATCGACCATTGTGGGCACCTCTGGCTTAGCCGAAAGAAGGCTCGGGTGACGAAAACCCTCAGCAATGGGCTCCTCAATCGAGCGGGAAGTCTTCACCTTCTTCGGTCACATCTTCTCAGCGGTCAACGCCTTTATTGAGGACAGTAGAAGCAGCTCCCCAGCATCCTTCTGCTTGGACCCTCAGCACCCGGAGGCATCATCTCGGGAGATCTATTTGCCCTTGTCTCAGGCAGAAGAAGGGCCCGCTAAAGCCTAAAGCATGCTAAGAGTAGTCATCCCTTCTAGCTCTACGACTCCCCAATTAGTTGGTCACCCCTCGCTGCCACCACGCCTTGTTTCTGCTCAACAAAAGGCAAATCATTAGCGAAGGGCTCAACCGACCGAGATAAGAAAGCATGAAGTTTGAAGCTTAAAGTCCTTAGCACTGGGTGACAATGCTCGGTGAGGATGCTCCATGATATAGTCCAGCGTCATCAACTCGACGGTGGTTCGATGATTCTCCTAAAGGATCCTAATCTCCTCCTTTAGCTCTGAGGAGACCACCGACAGCTTCGGAGGGAATACCAGATGAAAGTTGGGCATATCGGGGAACCTCCAGTAAGGGACCCCCTTGCTAGTCCTGACCCAGAAAAATTGAGTTTTTCATCCCTTGTGCGAAGAATCCCAAGCGGAGAGGGTCACACAACTCCTCTTCCTCCTCGCCTGGAGATAGAAGAAGCCCTTCCCCACGTGGGTTTGCTCCTTTAACTCAAAGAAAGCATGGAAAAGATCCAAGGAGGGCTTGATACCACATTGGCGGCAAAGAAAAATGAAAGAGAAGATAAAAGTGTAGGAATTGGAGACTAATTGGAGTGGAGCCAGCTGATAAAATTGCAACAACTATGTGGCAAAAGGATTGAGAGGGAGGCAGAAACCACACTTCCAGGCTAGAAGAAAAATGCAGAAGAGGCCCGAACGAGTGTCTAAGCTCGACTCATGGGGCATGGCCAGGGAAAAGAAATACTGCCATGGCAGTTCATAGTGGACCTCGATCCCCTTCACCTCAGCCTCACCTAGATTGTTGCGTAAAAGATGACTCTACACTGAACCTCCCATTCCTTGTTCGGACCCCTGGGCCTCCACCGCAGGATCATGCTCCGCCATGGAAAAATAGCCCCTGCCAACAATCATATCCCCACTTGAGCCACTAATGCTATCTCACAGCATCCTACTCTTCGAGCCCCAAATTCTGGCTCAAGGGTAGGGGGGCAAGTGGAGAGGGAAAAATTCGCAACCCAATTATAAGCGTGGATCTGGACAGCCACACCAGGTCCAGACTGGCCCAATTCGGCCCAATGTGACCCAACCGGGTTGAGCTCCCCAAGCGATAGCCCCATGAATGGGCCCCCTCATCTCGAAGCCCAAACATTCTCAGAGTAGATCTTCCTAGGTGGCCTCTCAGCCCAAAAGTTTGAGCATCGGTCAGTCGGGAAAGCCTAACTGGCACCTGAGTGTAACCATCACGACGTTACCCTCTACCCTCGAGAGAAGCCCAAGCGCCTCACTAGGGGGATTCCTATGCTTGGAACCCCAACGGACAGGGCATACCTCCCGGTGGGGATCTTCTACCGCTCGAATAGGGAAACTCCAAGGGACAGGGGAGAAGAAGGGTCTTCCCGTGAAGCATAACACCCCTAGTCCCCTCAGGTACCCTACGTGAGTGAAGACGTGGCAGTTGACAGTCTCCCATCAGTATTGGCCACGGTCACCAGGGGGCCGTCCATCTCTTTTGCCGAATCAGAACTAGCACCCCCTGAGGCGCGCCAGATGCCGCTATGTATCACAATTTCTTTGAACAAGGTAGCCATTGAGTCGGCCTTGGTGGACACGGGAGCATCCATCAATGTATGTCCATTAAGCACCCTGCGTGCTTGCAATGTTTCAGAAGATATGCTCCGGCTGACTCCGACTACCATTGCGGCTTATGACAACTCCAGGAGAGCTTGCCACGGGGTTGTGACTGTTCAGGCCGAGCTAAGGCCATTAAAAATGGATGTGGAGTTCTATGTTC
This sequence comes from Amorphophallus titanum, assembly GCA_024336825.1. Lineage (NCBI taxonomy): Eukaryota > Viridiplantae > Streptophyta > Magnoliopsida > Alismatales > Araceae > Amorphophallus > Amorphophallus titanum. Next base: position 12,857,770 of record JANBPO010007653.1, read on the forward strand.
TAGATATTGATCCCATGTTTAAGGCTATCTTGGGATGCCATGGATCGATAGTTTAAATGCGGTGCCCTCGACCGCCCACCAATGCCTCAAATTCCCATTCCAAGACTGGGTGGTCAAGGTGAAAAGTATTTCTACTATTCAGTCAATTGATGCAATAGCTGCCAAGATTCTGCCTACCTTATGGCCTAGCAACAGGCCAGTATTGTCTGTTACGGACTTGAATTATTCATGGACATATGCACCACGCAGGCCCGCAGCTGCACCAGTTAAAGAAGAAGTCAAGTCCAAATTTTAAGATTCAAAGGGCTGGGACATAATTTTAAAGCTAGGCTACCAGCCAGGGCACGGCCTTGGCATATAGTTACAGGGGCGTACCAAGCCCGTCCCTAGGGACAGGAAAATGAGCCGCAGTGGCTTAGGCTACCGGGAGTCACCATTCTCCATTCTACAGGACTCCGGGCCTTTGACCTGGGATTATCGACAATATTTTGTCAGAGGGCCCCCGCAGCCGGGCTCGTTAAAGTCATCTTCAATGCCGCCACATAAAATAGATGTTGCTGAGACCAGGCTGCCTCCTTTGTTGAGAGGGGCTATTGCTGATTTTCTAGATTATTTAGTAAGTTTTGTCAAATTGTTCGCTGAAGTCGGAAAAAGTCAGAAGAGGCCCGAGCAGCGGGCCGTAAAAAAGATTGCTGAGAGGCCAGTTGTGCCAGTACCAAGAATTCAACTTATTCGGGAAAGACTTCAAGTTGCCCAAACAAGACAAAAGGCTTATGCCGACACCCGAAGGAGAGATCTAGAATTTCAAAAGGGTGACCATGTGTTCCTTAAAATATCGCCAGGCCGTGGAATCTGAAGATTTGGTGTTAAAGGCAAGCTTACACCAAGATTTATCGGACCATTTGAAGTGTTGGAAAGAGTTGGTGAGGTTACATACCGCATCGCTCTACCTCCTCAATTGTCCGAGGTGCATAATGTATTACGGCATGTCGACCCACTTTTACAGAAAATCTTGCTGATTTGGAGCTTATGATTTGCTAGTAACTAAGAAATTATTGCTGCTAGAACATATATAATTTGGAGCTTATGATTTGTCAAAAGAAAAGATCACCCGTTACCCACATGGTGCAACATCGATCTAATTAAGAGTGCCAAGTGCTAACATTAGAACATAATTATCAAGACTAGTACCTGGCCGGGTAAGTCAGTCATAGTACTAATTTTGACAGAAATGATTGGAAATCCCACATCAGTCAGATCACCGGTATTAGTGCATAACAAAATGCTGGAGATTGAGAGGAAAAAAACTCTAATTACAATCCCTAATTAAGACTGAAGATAAAGAGCATGTACAGTTGTTGAAGAAGATATGGCCAGTATGAACAGGCCATAATTATCATCATCGTTGTTCATGTTGGAAATGACATGTCTCCCAACTAAAAGCTAGGCCAAACAACTCCCATAAGTAAGAAAAGACACGTCTATGTTATGTCCCCTTCATTAGTCCTTTCTGGGAGTTGGGAGTTCATGGACGACTTGTGAATAGTGCCCCCCCTCACCCTAAAATTAAATGGGGAAGCATTGCACATGTTCCATTAGTGTCACCAAAGTCAAAAGTGATACGTACAGAGCTTCATGCAGCCTCCAAGTGTATGATAACCCAGCTTCAGGTTGTCAAAGCAGGTGAAGGAGATCCTTTGCATTGGCTCTGTTGCCTGGGTTCACTACAAGAAAAGGCGCGAATAGCGACCGACCAATCGGTCGCTGTTCGGTCTACGATCGGTCGCAAAACACATTTAACCCCCTCCAACCTCCACCAAATCTCATGATATTTTAAGTGGAGCTTCTGTACACCATATAGCACGTCCCATAATGTTTTTGTGAATTTAGGAATTTTCTATCCCATCCAAAAAATTCCTGCAATCTCGCATTTTTTGTTTGTCAACTAGTTTCCAAGCCCGACCTCCCTCCACCAAAAACTCCATCACAAGTCAAGACTACTTCACATGTCCACCAAAAAAATATCCACGTCTTTATTACTTCCAGATCTACAAATGCCATGAAGACTCCAACTCCTGAATTCGACATTTGACCCACGGTCAACGACATTTCTTAGGAAATCCCCTTACTGCCCTAAGATTCCAGCCACTATCCAGCAGCAACTTCAAAAAAGTATAAAGGCCAGATCCCTGCAGATCAATTTTTTCTCTCTGGACTTGGATCAAAGAGCTTTAAAGTAGCTCTCCAACGACACCAGTCTCGCGTCGATCCGACGTTGGTATCGGTTGCAGCGGCGATTCCTGCCGGGTCGCGCACTGTTGGACACTGGTTCTGGTTCATGGATGGCACCCGGCGGCCATCCCCGGAGTGACTGCCTCGCCTCCCTTGGAACCGAGCAGCCCGTCACCACCCCAGGACCACCTCACAAGGAAGCCCCGACGCTGCAGCAGCCTTATGGCTTCCCCGGACCGTCAGCCAGGATGTGGGCCCCACGAGTGCACGTGCCAAAATTGCCAAAGCAGCCCTGAGTGCCGCCCGTCAACCCGATCGCGTCACTCCCAGACCTGTGTGTAGCCCTTTACCTCCCTGTGTGGAGTGGGCTGTAGCTAACTTGTTGTAATATTTGTGTAACCATTATACCGGGAGTACGAGATCAGCCGGGGTCGTCTTCCCCACGCTTGGAGCGTGGAGGTAACTCCGCCACCCCCTTGTAGTCGTAGTTATTTGCTTGTTTAGTATATGCTTATAATGCCACTGCATGTGAGTTACCTAGCTCTTTGATACACTTACTTCACCGCTGCGAGAGAGAGAGATACCATCCCGTGACCCGACCCGGGCACGAGAGAGCGAGTTGACCGCCCTAGCTCTTTGCCCGTTGGGCAGAGGTTGCCTGCTGGTGTGCCGCTGCGGTGCTGTGTTCGAGGAATCTGCAGCGAGGTCAGGTGGCTGGCGAGGATTGCTCTTGGATAAGTGGCCGTGAGTGTGCTCTGAGAGAGCTGTTGCTGGTTTTGGCCACTCCAACTGAGGATTTATCCGGCCCCTGAGGCGTTGAGGTTGTTGTTCGAGGTGGCAGAGCGGGCGCTCTGGTCGAGATGTGCTTGGATGAGTGGAGGATCTCTTTGGATTGGGTTGTGGTTGCCCTGGTTTTGGTTGAGAAGGCTCGGTGGCTCGGTGGTGAGCTCGTGGCTCGAGGATGAGCGTTGGCTGGTGCCGGATTGGCTCGTGTTGCTGCTCTAGGCTCTGTGTTGCTATTCGAGGAGTCGCTGTGTTGGTGCATCGAGAGGTGTTGTGATCGTGGTCCGGCAAGGCACTTGGTGAGTGTGTCGGAGGTGCTGACCTGACGGGAGTAATATTTTCTCTGGCGCTGGAAGGTGCGGCTCCCAGCGTGTGCAAGGTTCGAGGTCAGGTCGAGCACGGGAACCTTCCGTTGGTCGGAGGTGTGTTGAGTTTCCCATTGGTTGGAGGAGTTCGCGTTGGGTTCAGGTTCGTCGTCTTGCATCATGTGTTCGGACTGGTTGGCCTTTGCGTGCCACGATGTCCGTGCGAGACGGGTCCTGTGTTGGCAAGGTGGTTGCCAGCGAGAAGCGTTGCCCATTCCCTGGTGTGTAAGGGTGTTGGCGCTGCTCCGGAAGGATGAGTGCCAGTTGGGCAGGGTTCGCGAGATTTGTGGTTGGTGTTGTGCTTTCTGAGGTGTTGAGGATCTGAGCCTGCGGAGTTGCAGAGGATTGTCAGGATGGAGGATCCTGAGTTGTCATTATGGTGGCTGTGGGTGTGGATCTGAGTGCGCAGCAGGAGGTCGTAGCGTTGGATGCTACGGGTGGATTTTTTAGGTTGTGTTGAGCGTCGGAGGATTGGTTCCTCGGTGTGAGGTTGTCTCGGTTGGATGAGACGTGTTGTTGCCGTGCCGTTGCTTGAGGCATTGTGATTTGTGGCACTGGCTGGGTTGAGAGTCTGTGGTGTAACAATTGAAGCAGTAATGTGTAGGAGGAGCTTGTTCAGGGGAGAGAAGAGCATCGTGTTGAATGCTTTCAACTTGGTTTGTTCTTTATCATACGGGTTGCTGGGCTTCCCCGTAATGACAGAATAAGCATCAAACAAATTGAAACTAAATCCCCTTTCTACTGCCCCATCTTCGGGGACTCTGAGGGCTTTATGAAGGGAACGTCTGGTCAGCATGATCTTTACCCCCTTTACAACAGACAGTAGAGATGACTCCTCTTGACTAAAAGATAAGTTGTTGTAAAATTCCATAACAAGGTGCGGACAGAACGTCTGATGCTTTCCAAGGAACTTCTTCCATTTCTGGAACTTAAACAACTCAATCAGCTCTGGGAACCTTGAGACCAAGTCATCATCATGGAAGTCCACGACTCTTGGGGGAATAATTTTTCCACCTTCTAGAAAGACAATGGACTTTGGAGTCGGATGAGTCACGGTACCTGGTTCCGAAGGCAGTTCTTCTGCTGATTCAAAAACTTGAGACCTTTGCCGCTTGGAAGTTGACTCTCCAACCTTTTCTTTGCCCTTCCTTTTCTTCTCAACAAGGATTTCGGTGGAAGGTACTGGCTGCTCGAGACCAGTCTGAGGAAGTTCCTACTGCTCCCCTTGACCCTTGCTTGCAGAAGTCGGTGAGGACATGTTTGGAGGAGTTTTGGAGGGAAGGAGACCGAAAATAGTTGGAGAAGCAGGAGACGTCACAGGGGTGTGAGGAGGACTTGGGGTAAGCTTGGAGAGGGACGACACGAAGACGAATGTGAAACGACACGGTTTTTAGGTTAAAAGAGAATGGCAAAGACAAGCTTGAGGAGAAAGTTGAATTTATACCGAAATCTTTTTTACCCTAAAAAATCGTAACACGGAAATTCCCAAACTGCCCTCCCTTTTATGCAAGCCAGCCGAAATTATCTTTATAACCCTGGGCATACAGTGCTTATATCAATCTTTTAATTCTTCAAAGATGACCTCTAATGTTTAATCATAAGAGAAAGGGAACACATTGAAGGTTGTACTAAGCCCAGAGAAGACGCGTTGATGATATAGAATGTCGCCTGGGTGACAAAATCACCCAAGGCTAGCTTGACTTCAACCCGACCAAGCGCCTCTTCGGAGTCCTAGTTGAATCCCGAGATCTTGACCGCGGTCACCTTTTGCAAGTAAGGCGCCAAATATAAAGACTTGAAAGTCTTCAGAGGCATGATGTTAATGGCCGCTCCAGCGTCGACCAAGATGCAATTCACATCATGCCCATTAATCGTCCCCCGCATGTAGAAGGAGCGATTGTGGTACGGAGAGGACAGCAACATGTCTTTGTCCGTGAAGGAGATGCTGGCTGTAAGTGTCTCATATGCCTGGGCCTGCAGCTCAACGACATGGACTTCATAGGCCTTCGGGTCGTGAAATATTTTGACAAGAGCCTCCCTGAGATCCTTGCTCCAAGCGATGGCCTCCCAGATAGTGACATTTGTTGGGAACCGCTTCATATGATGAATGATCTTGCGGTCCGCCCGAGCACAAGTCTTATCAAATGGCGGGATGATCTTCGTCGGGGTCTTCGGCGCCTGGCGAGATTTCTCCCGCTTTTTAGAAGGACGCTCCTCCTCGTTTGGCCTTCCGCATCTTCTTGGAACAGCAGGGCCAGAGACTCCTCCGGAGGTGGCAAAGCTTCATCATGCTGGCCTCCATTAGAAGGGCATGCTTGGCTTGTAGGCTCGACCCCATTAGAGGGGCTAGCGTTATCTGACGCTTCCTCGCGCACTAGAGGATTGACTGGCTCTTCTTCTTCATTAGAAGAGGCGATTATAAAAGGAATGTCGCCTGATTTAGCTTCTGAGCTGGGGGCCTGAACCCTCTGAGGAGTTCAGGATAAAGGGGATTCCCCGAACTTGGGTTTTCGAGACAGGACCCGACTTCTCCCCTCTAAAAATTATAACCCGGTCGAGAGTGAGGGGACCTTCACGTCCACGTCCACATCCACGTCCGCGTCCCCGTCCTCGGCCGCGGCCACGACCCCGGCCGTTTCTCATCGAGCGACGTTGATAGGTCGCCATGGGGACCTTGCCTCCGGTGTTATCAGCCGAAGGCGCATTGATATTGTCAGGCGGTGTATGCCGTCATTCCCTTGATCACGATGAAGTCTACCATAACCGTAACGATTTTGGGCGGGGTGCCGATGGTAACTAATAGGCTTAGGGCTCCCTCGGGATAGGATACCAGGTCGTTGAACTCACAAAGCAGGGTTCAGATCGGGCGGAGTCTAGATGGATTCTCACCCATCTTGAGGAAACAATCATAGGAAAGTGCATCAGGGGCACTACCATTGTCAACTAAGATTTTGTCTACATTACAATGGTTTATTGTGGTCGATACAACTAGGGCGTCATCATGCGGGGTTGTTAACCCTTCCAGGTCCTGTTCCGAGAATACCAGGGCCTGCGGTTCACTTGCCGACGTGGCCTTAGGGGGGTCAGAGGCTCGGCTCGCCTGCTCGACATGACGCTTCCTTCCTCGGCTACTATCTCCTCCTGATGCAGCTCCTCCGGTAATGACGTTGATGTGGACCCCACGGGGAATGCTATTGATCTCCTCAGGGGTGCCTCAGTCCTCCTTCTACCCGAACACGTACCGAGACAAGTGCCCCTGAAGGACGAGACGCTCGATCTCATCTTGGAGTTGGTGGCAGTCGCCCGTGTGGTGCATGTGGTCGCTGTGGAAGAGGCAGTGCTTGTAGCGGTTGTGATGCTTCACCATCATAGGCTCGGGTTGGCGGAGGAGGCTCGAGCCTTTAATGTCTTCGTAAATCTCATACACCAGAGTGGTCAGGGGCGTGTACTGCTAGTATCTCCGGGAGGGCTCTTTATTCTCTCCATCTAGGTTCTGCCTTTTCCCTTGGCCCGAGCTTGGCTCGGACGCTCACTTCTTGTCCCCTCCCGACCGGAGCCAGTTGTGCCACGGCAGGCACTGATGATGCGGGATGAGACACGGACACGGCAAGCTCGCGATCGTCCCTTAACGAGGGAAGCGTCGGACGTGCACCGTTGAGAAACCGACAAGAGCTAGGGTGGTCGGGTTGCACTCTCGCGCCCGGATCGGGTCACGGGACAGTCTCGCTCTCTCTCGCAGCAGTGATATTACAAAAATATAGCGAGCTAACGGGCCCTACGCATGCTCTCTAGCAGCGTAATCAAGCAAGAGATCAAGGGAAGGCTGCCAAAGGGTGAAAGAACAAGGTTCTCACAACCCATCTGAAGTCATTCAAGCTCTGCTCAAGTGAAGATTGAAGCCACGTTCAAAGATCAGCAACATACATTCAAAGGGAAGCCATATCAGGAGTTTTCTAAACTGTGCCTCATTGTCTTTGTGTTTTGGGCTTTATATTTGTGTTCCTCATAAACTGTAAACACTTGTGTGTGTGTGGATCATTTGGATCCGTGGTCGTATGTGGTTATTGAGTCCGATTCACGTGTGTGCGTGGATCTTTCTAGATCTACATGTGTGTGTGTGGATCTATTTAGATCCGGTCATCTTATTCTGTGTGGATTGCTGCACTTGTGACAGCGTGTGGTTGTGTGTGGTTGATCCAGTTGTCGGATCGTGTTGGAGACCTCGTCTCTGTGTATGTGTGTGTGTGTCGGGGTGCATCCCCGTGTGTGTAGGCTGACGAGCATGACCCCAACTAGACCATATTCCATGTTACTGTGTACAGTGTCACAGTTACCGCGTTGAGGCGATGAGCTACACTTAAGGCGTGGCCTAAGATGTTAGTGGACGCAGCCAGCCTTGTCTCTAGTGGGTAGTCTCCTATTACTCCAGCTTTAGTTTTCCCAATGGTTAGACATGGTTTCTACAAGTCATGATCCTCCTGCTGGTCAAGGTTAAGCTTACTGACAACGAGGTCGCAACCCTCTTGGAAATTGATGTGGATCCTATGCCTGCAAGTATGTGGCTTCTCTTTTGACGTGACCAAGGTTTCCCAACTTCGAGGTCATGGTCCTCCCAAGGATGAAGGTAGTGTTTTCAGACCAAGTAGTCTTGGGCGTATCTTGATGAGGAATGTGGGCTCCTTAGGGCTCTATATATTACGTGTTTTTCCCACTAGGGTTAGCCGTGGATCCCGACAGAGGTGTCGTGGGCTTTTCGGTGGTGATTTCGGGTAGTGGCTCCCATCAATGAGTACGAAGCTTCTCGACAGAGGTGTCAGATATTTCCCTGGTAGCATAACCATTGTTTACTGTTGGTTCAGTAGTTCTGACGGGGCGTGCTGGTTGTACCATTAAAGCCCATTTTACTAGAGTTGTCTAGAATTGTCTAAGGAAAGCACTTACCGAAGTTTTAAAATTCTGTCCATTTAACGCACTTGTACTAGTCCGTTAAGCACTATAACGGTGTGGTCCAGATGCGTTAAATAAACTGAGTCCAATTCTTGTACTTTCTGGATTCAGCCCAGTTTAATAGTCTCGTAGAAGTCCATTATGTTAATTAACGGTCCATGATCAGTCCGTTATGCTTCTTGTATAGATTTTTTTTTTTGATGTAAATCCAAGTCATCAAGAAACATAAGGGAGAGCGCACCCCCTTTCCAAAGGAAGGGAATGAACCCACTCCACCTTAGTTACATGATGCTCACTTTTTATTAATAAGAACGGACAATATACAATTCTGAGGAGCCAATGCCTCAAAGTCAAAATATAAAGCCTATACAGTGACTATAAGAAAATTAAAATGCTGCTGGCTTCAATGTATAGTTCTGAATTAACAACTCTAGCTCCAAGTGAAACACACAAATACTGCTTCAAACATGTTGCGGCCTTTGGCCATTTGACGGAGATCACTTTGATGGACAGGTATATGTGGAGCACAAAAAGCAGGGCAGCCCGGAAACCCACAGTGCCAAGCATAAGGAAGAAGCCATAGCAAATGTAAGCCATGTACCCAAAGAAGAAGGACGTCTGCAAACACCAATCTGGAAAGTAAATAAAACATCTGCTAACACATAGATCAATGCAGTATCTGGCCAGTAAAGGATTAGAATAGCTAGACCCTGGCCTCTTGCTCATCAAATCCCTCCACCACCATTCATGGTCTTCAGCAGCAAGATAGTTGTCTCCTTCAAGCTGACAATAAAAGGAGGATGCAGTATATCCAGCAATTCCAGAAGTAAGAGCATATATGACAACCAATGCTGTGAAAAGTACTCCACGGTTGTATGGGTAACACACGCCAACTATCACCAGGATAAAGATGAAAGCAGTTCTATTAAGGCTATAAACGCCTAACACGAAAATTGGGCACTCCTCTTGCATCTGCCAAGGCATATCCTTTTGCAATATCTGATTTTCTTCTTTTCCCCCTTCTTCTCTTTTCTTTTTTTTGCTCCCCCCAATAAATAGAGGGATGGGGGCGGTTCGAATGGTTCACACCGTTCGAACTTCCCTTCCCTCTCTCTCTCTCTCTCTCTCCCTTTTCCTTCTGTTCGACGACCGGGCAGACGGAAACCCCCCCGTCTCTCCTTTCCTTCTCTTCCTTCCCCGTCACCGGGCGCGACCACCGCTGCCGCCGTCACCGTCACCATTGTCGCCGTCGTCGGGTGAGGAGTCCGCCGTGGCCCTTCTCTTTTCCTTCTTCCTCTCCCTCCACTTTTCTCTTTTCTATTCTCCTTCCCTCTTCCACCTGTTCTCTTCTCTGCATGCGGGGAAGGCGGAGCCCTAAGCCCCGTCTTCTCCCTCTTCCCCCCTTTCTTTCTCTCTTTCTCTCTTATTCTCTTCGCCCTTCATCTTCTCCGTCTCTGGCGTCGGGTGAGGGGGCGTCGTCGGCCGTGCCGGTGGAGGGACGCGTCAGGTAGTGAGGGTGCGAGTGTGTCATCGGGGAGAGTCACGGGCGCACCGGGGAAGGGTTTTAGGGTGTACTGGGGAGGCAACCCGGGGGAGGTGTGCCGACGAAGGGTTGGTTAGGGTAGTGTGCCGGGGGAAGGGTGTCCCCGTAGCGCGTCGACGAAGCCCCCGGGTAGTGTGCCGGGGAACGGCACATAGGGACTGTACCGGGGAACCCGCCTAGGTACCGTACTGGGGAGAACAACACGGGAGTGTGTCGGGGAAGCCGCTCAGGGACCGTGCTAGGGGGAACAGTACGGGAGTGTGCCGTGGAAGAGTCTTCACCGAGCATGCCGGGGAAGGGGGATCCACCGTGCCGGTGAGGGGGAAGATGAATGATTAGACTGGTGAACTTCTGGTGTTGCCCTGTCCACCACTTTGTTGGGGCCGTCACTCTTTGTGGGCGTGCACCCGTGTTTCCCCTTATGCCCTTGGCCTAGGGAAAAATCTGCCAAAATTTCATCAGAAATTGGCGGAGATTTGGTCATCTTCAACAGTGGCCCCCTCATGGAGTCCAGACTTCATCATCTCGTTCATTACCTCCCCTTTCCCCTTCATTCATTTGGTTGTTGGGTTTATGGCACTTAGTGGGCCTCTGGCAGGGCCATGTAGCTGGGGCCTTGTGGGCGCACTGGGGAAGGATGCCAGGGAGCGTGCCAGCGAAGGCCTTTAATGGGCGTGCCGTTGAATGACTCTGGCGAGTGTGCCGACGAAGGACTGCTCCGACTGCACCGGGGGAGACTCCCTTATGCCGTGCCGGTGAGAAGTCCTTAACGGGCGTGCCGGTGAAGGTCTGCCAGAGCGTGCCGGTGAAGGCCCTTAACTGGCGTGTCGACGAAGGGGTGCCTGGGGCGTGCCGGCAGAGGCCCTTAACGGGCGTGCCAACAAAGGGGCGCCTGGGGCTCGATCTATTTCCCCTTTCCCCTTCTTTTCTTCCCTTTGGTTATAGCGAGATGTTCCTCTTCCTTTGTAGCTTGCTTTCTCATTGTCTGCAATTTGTTCTGACCTTCGTCTATTACACTTTGCAGACAAATGGCCGCTCCAAGTGGTTCCTCTGCTCCCGCTGCTGATGCTCCCGGTGCCGAAGCCGTGCCCCCAGCGTCGGTACCCGTGGTCACGTGGTACAATGTGGAAGACTTGGGTTGAGACCATGCTGAGATAGCAGCGCTGGCCGATTCTTCGGGCTCAGACACTGAAAGTGTAGACACCTCAAGACTTGCAAAGGCCGCGAAGGGTTTCACATTCGACTGCGCCTCCGGTAGCTATAGGGATGACTTCCCCAAGGACGGACATCTGATCCGTTACCTTAAACACCTGCGATCTTAGAGGAGGGAAGAGCCATGGGTCGTGAAGTCGATGGAGCGCGCCTTTTTATAGGCTCGTGACAGTCTATCACATGTCATCCCTAGAAGCGTGCCCACATATCTGATAGGCGAGGCCCGTGAGTGGGAACCCGTGCTGGGGGTGGAAGTTGTGCTACCGGTGGAAGACAAGCTAGTAAGGACCCCGGGTTTCACTCCTGCCAAATGGGACATAGTTGCGGGGCGCGTTCAGGGTGAGCAACACCGCTACGGTCTATTCTTGTCTCCATTGAAGTGGGGCTACAGAGAAGAGTCCTTTATCCTTGATTGCTTGGCGATCAGGTTCAAACACGAGCTGTCACTGGGATGGTTTGGGGAGCTGAAGCTTCAAGATGCGCACAGCTTCAGGGAGGGGGCAGTAGAATTCACGGAATATGTGTTGTTCAACTATGCTCCCATATTGGTCCGGGCCGGCATCTATCACAGTGTATACGCCTCTCGGTATGGGTACCCGATCTCCAAGGGTCTCTGTTGCAGGATGATCGAGGTCTTCTGTGCGGAGATAAACACCTTCTACACAGTGGAGGGCGAGACCTCGTTGGACCTGTGGAGTCTGAGCCAACTGAGTGGCTTGCCCATCGATGGGGAGCCCTATGAAGAGGTCTGTCTCCCGGATTTAATCAAGGACGAAATCGACAGAGATGGCTATTATTCCTTGGGGTACTCATACCGGTATCTGATGAAGGCCTACCAGGAACTATATCAAATTGCGCACGGTGAGAAGCAACCCCGCTGCGGAGATCGGAAGAGGGTCCTGATGAATCTGTGGCTGCAATATTTTTATGATGGCCCGAAGGAATATGCAAATTTTCCTTGCGTCGGGATGGTTGTCGCCCGGAAGAAGCGCGCCAAGCCGAAGACAGACATGAAGATCCCTTCCAAGGGGCATTTGGATGGGCCCAACCCAATGGCCGTCGACCCAATGACACACTGCGCGGCCTACCTCATGTACTGGCTGTGCTCTTTTGCTATGCCGTACGGGGACGAGACGGTGATACGGTCGGACGCCATTTATCCCGCGTGCCAGATGGCATAGGGGATCAAGCTATCACTATGTCCGGCCGCCCTCTGCCTGATCTATAAAGTCCTGGGGGACATCAGCACGCATCAGTTCTCGAGATAGGCTCGTTATGTATGTCCCTTGCACTTCTTCAACACTTGGGTCTGTTCTCTATTTCCCGAGTTTGCACCACGGGCTATCCAAGACTGGGGCCTGACGCCGAGGATGCTGGAGTTTGCTAGCGCAGAGGCGGGCATCACCTCGAAGTAGCTTTATGACCTTCAAGGCCGGTTGACAACAGTCCCGCAAGAGGCCACCGGGATGATTTATTTCTGGAACCTGGCAGCACATTCCGTCGGACCGTCATAGCGGTCGTTCCAGAGACCGCTATGAGCATAACGCGCCCAGTCAGGTGCGTTATGCTTCGTAAAGTTTTGTGTCTAGTCTGTGGGGGCATAGCGGTCTCGCGACTGACCGTCACGCCCGGCATGACGCCCCTGTACTGGCGCGTCATGGTTTCTGACCGTTGATTTTTGACCGTTGGTTGTGACCGTTGGGGCCCTAGTCATATAACGGGCCTCAGGAGGTCTGTTATATATCATAGTGCCCCTGGGAAGGCGCGTTATACTTAACACCCTTACCCTCCACTTAACGCGCCAGAGATGGTCCGTTAAGGTCCATAACGCCCCGTGAGGAGTGCGTTATGGTCTGTTTTGCTCCGTGACATAACACACCATGGCTGGTCCGTTATGTGCATAACGTCCCTTGAGGAGTGCGTTATGTCCGTTTTTGTGACTTGAGGCTTAACGCGCCCATGTCGGCCCATTAAGCACTATAACGCACCTGGGCAGGCGCGTTATGGTCTGTTTTCCATCGGGAGCAGTAGATGGCCAAGTTGGACCATCCATTCTCCCCCGCACGACGGTGAGTTGGCAGTGCACCCGTGAGTGGCCAATGATGGACCGTTCATCATCTGAGACCTAATCGGTGATTTTTGTGCCGATTCGAATCCCGGGTGAGCAGACCTCGATCCACGTGTTGACTTGTGGTCTGACTAATGCTAGACATAGTGTGGGGACCAGGTGTAGGGCACCGTGAGGGGTCCCGTGATGTGACATCTTCGACTTACGTCACCATGAGTCGGTGTGGTACGAGGAGCGATCCTTGTACTCGTTTACTTTCGGAGTCGATTTCTGTGACTTGAGGGGCTGTGCTTCCGGTGACCTGTCCACTAGTCGTAGCTTCCTACGCACGCGGGTGCAGACCCACCCGGGAGTGGTGGAGAGCGTGACCTAAGTTAGACGATTTTTAGGCTGGTCTCTGTGGGCCCCTTGCCTTTACCACCAGAGTCTGGTGGGGGGGAAAACCAGCTAGAGGACCCGACCTAGAGCAGATGGTCTGTGTGTGCACACGTAGTTGGGGGCTTAGGATGTTCTTGCATACGTGCATATTTCATGTTTCTGCATTCGAGCAGGTTTTCATTAGAATCCATACACTTTCATAGTCTGAGCAGAGCTTGTGCATACTTTGAGTCCGATCGTGTCTTGTTTCTCTTCTAAGTCCAAGTCCGAGCACATGCACTTATGGTCTGAGCATGTTGTTGATCTCCAAACACTTCTTCGTTATGTCTTGCATATCCCGTGAATACCTTGTTTAACCCCGAACAGGTCTTGCCTCCTTCAAAGCCAAAGTCCAAACACTTTGTGCACGCATGCATGTCTTTGCTCTCTAAGGCTTTCGCACTTAGTCCGTGCATTGCATACCTCGAACAGAACACTGTAGCACCTCGTGCAGATTTATCCATATTATGATTCATGCATTTTATTAAATGAATACCTCGAGTAGCCTCTTTCGAAAAACCATTGTAAATGCATGTTTCACCTTTCCTACCTCGAGCTTATCACTGTCGCACCTCGTACATTTTACTCTGGCTTATGGTCCAAGCAGTTCTCTATTGAAGAGAAACCTCGTGCAGCTTTTATGCCTCATACTTCGAGTATAAACAATGTTCACACCTCGTGCAACTTTCTCATTCTCATACCTCGAGCTGCTTTCCAAGTCCTATACCTCGAGCAGCTTTTCAAGTCCTTCACCTCGAGCAGGTTTTCCATACCTCGAGCCATTTTGTTAAAAGCTTACCTCGTGCATTTTTCTGTATCCCCGGTGCATCGTCTCAAAGCCAACCCCGTGCAGCTTTCCTAGTCCTTGGTTGACTTTGCTCGTGCATGTTTCTCTGTTTTATAGTTCGTGCATGTTTCCTCTCCTGAAATGTAGTTCGTGCAGATTTCGTCTGTCGGATTCATACTTAGTGCATTTTTGTTCGTTTCATAGCTCATGCATAGGATTCATACTTCATGCACTTAGGCTTTCATACTTAGTACACTTTTCTAGAAAGTCATATCTCGTGCATATTCTGGAAGGGTGTCTATACTGTGTGCTTATACCTCGTGCATACTCTGAGGTTTGTCTGATCCATACCCCGTGCTTGATTTGCCAACTCTAACCGAGAAAGGGGTGCCGTCCCACCCTATAAAATTCCATTTTTGCCCCTATTTTCTTCCTAATTTGGCTAAGAAAGAAAAGGACAATTAATTGGGAGGATACGTGGAAGCTTGTGAGCGTGTCGGACTTGAGGAATTCCCATGTGCTGTCGTTTTGTGCTCTCGCGCCCACGTGTTAGCTTCTCAAACTGGTATGGCACGTGAACCGCATCGTAGGACTGTAAATCGGATGAACCGAGACCGAGTGGGGTCATGGGACCACCATGCTAGAGGGAGGGTGTGACCCCCAAGGAGGTTCACCCTCCTTGGGGCGCGTGACCGCCCCTGGGGTGAACTGGCCCCGGCAGAGGTTGTAACCCCAGGGGATGGCCCTCGGGGGTCTTCTTGCATCGTTTTGGGTTGTCCTTTGACGGACTTTGGACCCCGGGAAGCTGGAATGGGCCTGTGGGGGCTGCCGTTCTTTGAGTTATCGTAGCCGCCGGCAAGGTGATCGGGTAAATGCCCGACACACCCCCGGATTGACGAACGGCTTGAGTAGGTGGCCGAGGGGACACATGCTGTGCCCCCTAGGCGTTGATGATGGAGTGTTGCTTTGATGCTATTTTGATGATAGCAACTTCTTGAGTCACCAGTCACTTCATTCATTCCTAAATTAGTGCTTGATTGAGTGATCATTATGATACTGCTATGCATAATTAGTGATATGCTTGGTATGCTTGGTACTGTCCTGCCTGTTGCATTTGTTGCTGCAAGTCCGTGGATAGTCATTGTTTATAGAAGGTCTGTCAGTGCATTTAGGAGAGTCATTGTTTATAGAAGGTCTGTCAGTGCATTTAGGAGGTCTGCATTGTCCAAGTTTGTGCACGCTTGGGTCTGTGTGTGTCGCCTGACAAGTCCGTGCATGTCTTAGCATACACTTAGAGTCAATGTATATGCTCGATGTAAGTCCGAGCATGTTGCACGTCTTCTAGGCTAAGTCGGTGCATGGTCAGAGCAACTACTATAGCAGTCCCTGCATGTAGAGTCTTAGGCTCAGTCTAAGTCAGAGCAAACACTGTTGCAAGGTCAGTGTACTTCTGATTGGTGTAGTCGTACTGCGAATCCATTCGCTCATTCCTTCCTTGCTTGTTCGATCACGTCATCGATCAGCAGACCGAAGACGATGCCGTAGAGGTGGTTATGATGATGATGGCGGTCATGCGGCCTCACGATCACGGATGAGGTCAGCCGGCACACCGAAAGAGCCAAGCCCGACCCGAGCAGCAAGCACACCGCCAATCATCCCGCGATTCCACGCCGCAGTGCTGTCTCCACCGGACTGCATCTGCATCGCCATAGCGCGCACGCTAGCCCCGTTTCCGGGCCATGGGCGCGCTGCGCTATCGGGGAACCTACCGGGGTGGCGCTTCATGTACGCCGCCATCTCTTTGTCCTTCAAACGAGAACCTGCGCTCATTCACTCCCCTCCCCGAGTTCCGGTGCGATCCAGAGCGCCAATGAACGCGCGTAGCGCAGCAACAAACGGGCGATGGAAATCCGCATGGACGCCCTCCAAGAGAGCGTCGGCTTGGCTGATGAGCTGGTCGTTGGTTCGGAGTTCCTGCCGCGCATATTCCAAGCCCGTGATCTGTTCGAGGTCGTTGATTTCGTCCCAGTTCGGAGCAGAGGCGCGAGGATCGCGGTACCAGAGGTCCCGGACACGGTTGGCGGTCCAGCCCCGGCGCCCGAGCACAGACTGGGCATAAGGGAGGCGGACCTTCACCGAGCCCATCGACTTGGGCGCAATGCGATCCGTCATCGCGAACTGCGCGAACTCAGCAGTGGTCATGTTGGAAAACTCCGATGACTTCTTGGGCACTTCCGACACCTTTCGAGGCATGTTGCTGGTCATCGAAACCAGCCCACGACGAAAGGCGTTCTAGTGAATGAAGCGGATAGGCGAGGTAGCGGCCAAGCTGATTGCCAATCCGATTGAGTTGGTGGCCGCGGCCAACCAGAAGCGCGGCACTGAATTTGATGGCGCCCCGCTCCGGGAGGAGGGGGAGAGCGAGGCGCCGAGGCGCAGCGTTGGGGATGCCCACCCGACGCGCGCAACGAGAATGGGAAAAGACGCCGAGCCCGGAGGCCCGGCCAGTGAGGGAGGTACTGCGGCGAACTCAACATGTTTGAAACTCAAAATCTATTTGTCATCTCAATCATGGTTCCATCATGGTTCCATCAACATATATGCATATTGTCATCAGGAATAATGTAATTGATCACACATTGAGTTTAGTTATCATCAAAACGACATCTTTAACAATCATCAAACCAATATCATCACAACGAAGTTTAGTTATCATCAAAACCATAGCTCAACACAAACCACCATGTTAGACCAAGTCTACCCCTTCCTAGACACGTGTTATACCATGGGAGTCATGACCTTGGACCACATATCCCTAGGTAATGAGGTAGTGCCCCACTCCATGCTATCCACCTTCCTAGACCCCTTCGACCCTTTTGAGTGGAAGCTCAAAGGTCATCCCACAACCCCACACATGAAAGTCATCTTTGGAGAAGGAATTCATACGTCTTGACACATCACACCGCTTGGCATGATTAGTACGTCGGGTCCACTCGTTCATGTCACCCACATGTCAAGTAGGATGCAAGATTGGTTCATATTCGGGTGTAACGGCCCTCCCCCATTCAACATTAGGCATATGCATGTTAGGAGCATTTACAGATGTCTCGGTCCCCCGACATTTATCACCACTTTGTATGATAGGGTCACCTATGGATGCCCTGGCCCACCTAGGTCCATCAAAGTCTACATGACCGCATTACATGATAGGTCCATGTATGGTTGCCCCGGTCCTCCCAATTCCATCAAAGTCTTCCTGGCGTCAAAGCATGATTGGTCTACATATGGTTGTCCTGGTCCACCTTTGCATACCACACACTTCCCACCTGCACTGCACCCTAGCTCATGGCATAAGCATTCAAGCAAGCATCTAGCAACGAGCGGTGAGGTTCATAATGAGTGGGCAAAAGCTCTCAAGTGCCACTTGGGAATCCAAGTAGGCAACCATGTGATGGAGACATTAGAGTGGCTCTACCCTTGGGTCACCACCATATCGAAGGCACGAGGACTTGGACCTTGCCAAGTTCCGAGTGGCTTTGGCAACCTGACTTGCAGGTTGGACTTACCGATGGGTTTTGGGATACACCCCACTTTCCGCATGGCAGATACCCGCACGCCGCGCCGATGAAGCTTCAACCTGAAATTTAAGAACTTACAATACTACACCTCTCGCAGGAGGGGGATCTCAGGGCAGGGATTAATTAAAATTACATCCAAAACTACCTCCACACAGGGAGGGGCGGTAAGCCGGCCAGGCGGGGAAGGGAAGAGATGAACAAGAAGCTTCAAGGAATGCCGGAGTCGGTTCAGTCCCCTCTCAAGAACAGAGGACAGACAATTGATGCAGGAATTGTTGTGGTTTCTCCCGAACTCTTTTTTTGACGAGACCAATGGTAAATCTTCACTAACTGACCCAAGAAGACTTCTGATTTTTGGCGGGAGCTCTGGTGGCCAGCGTTGGTCGGCGCGAGGCTGTGAACAGAGACTCTGTTTCCTGCTCCTGACTGTCTCAGAGCTGCTGCAGCAAGAAGATGAAGCCGCCACGAGCTATCACGAACTTCAAATTGAGCGCGGTCAATGGTGTTGGAACCATTGACATGTTGCGTTCGAAACGTGACCCACGGGGGTGCCAGCCGATGTCGGAGTAGGTCGCAGCAGTCCAAACCGTGATAGGGTGTCAGTTTAGTCCCAGAGAAGACATAACTGCGCACTCTGGGGAGAAAATAGAGAAGAATTCGCTCGAGTTGCCGAATGTAGTTTCGCTTCTTGGTAATGGAAGAAATCTCGTTGTAGAAGGTCCCAGCCAAATATCGCCTCCAGATCTTCAGGTGGCCGGTCGTGGCAGCTTCTGCAAACAGCCTCAGGTTTTTGGCCGGACCCCTTCTGCGCAGTCGGAGTAGAATGCTTGTCCCGAACAGCCACGAACTCAGAATGAGACGAGACAACTGCCGTTGCGAAGAAGACTCAAAGACGCTTCCATAGGTAGCTCTTGAACCTCCTGAATCACCTGGATGACATCGCAGCTTCCTCTGCAATCTTTTGGTTCTCTGCTACCTCTGAACTGAGAACTGTAGATTGAAGATAATGGGGGAAAATGGGGTTTAGGGGAGGGGAAGTGGGGTGGATGGGTATGGGGGTGACCCCTAGCTGTGAGGGGGTCTGGGAGGGGGTGTTTCAAGGTGTATGTAAAAGTCATTCATTGAAATTTGAACCATTAAAACATGGAGGAGGAGAAGACAAAACACTCTCAGACATGATGCTAATAAGAAGCTCACCGAGATATCACTCTGAAGATCGTTAGATCTTGAAAAAGTAGAGCCTTGCTTTGATACCAATTGTTGGGACCCGGGGTAGGCGAGCGGACAAGAAGGGCGGTTGAATTGTCCCCGACACTAGATGGCAAATTAAAATGCTATGCAGCAGCATTAACACCTTTTAACAATATTAAGAAAATTAACTAAACAAGTTAACTAAGTTCTCTCAATCTCTCCAATCACATAAATGGATATAGCATGTAAACTACACACTCTTACTCACCGATCACACATGCATAGATACAAACCACAAATTAACAAATCACAAGGCACACCACAATGCACAAGAATTTTTAAGGTTGTTCGAGACCACGACGGGCTCCCTACGTCCACCCCTCATCAAACCCGGTGAGACTTCACTTAGAGATAAATCTCCAAACGGAGACGATGCTCTAAACACACACGGGGACACGTCCCAACACACACACACACACGGAGACGGAGTCTCCCACACAATCTGACCACGGATCAAACACACATACACACAAACCGCAACAACTGCGGCACACTGAACCACACGACCGTATACAAATGGTCACACACATGAATATCTCTAATGTTCGGAAGATAAACACAAATGATCAAATCATGTAAAACCCAAAATAGACAACATGAAGCACATCCCAAAGAACATGGAAAGCATGTAGAAATTATCTCCCTTGAACTCCAATAGCCGAATGAAGATGTTCCTTGAACCACAAGTTGGAGGGAAGCCAGATGAAGACGATTCTTGTGTCCTCTTGTTCCTCTCCTCGAGCTGATTCTTTTCTTCTTCTACCACGAGCTCTAAATCTTCATGGATGTAGATGAAAACCTTCCTTGAAGATCTCCTCCTTCCCTTGCCTCTTTTCTTCTCCTACAAGATAGAGAAATGTTAGCTCATTAGGTTAAAACACCCAAATTCGTAACTCATTTATATGCACATGAAAGGATGGGCAAAAGACTCCATGGACCCCGAGAAGGTCCAAGCCATTCTTGAGTGGCCCGAGCCCAAGACCCTCCATGAGGCCCGAAGCTTTCACGGGCTAGCCACCTTCTATAGGAGATTCATCCGTGGGTTTAGCACTATCACCACTCCTATCACGGATTGCCTCAAGAACGGCACCTTTGTATGGACTAGGGCCTCCAAGTCATTCCTCAAACTCAAGGAAAGGATGACCCAAGCCCCAGTCCTTTGCCTACCTGACTTCTTTAAAGTCTTCGAGGTCACTTGTGATGAATCCGAGGTAGGGATTGGAGGCATTCTTAGCCAAGAGGGTCACCTAGTAGCCTATTTTAGTGAGAAACTATGTGAGACTAGGACTAGGTACTCCACATATGACAAAGAGCTTTATGCCATGGTTCAATCCCTTCGGCATTGGAGGCACTATCTCCTACCCAAGGAGTATGTGATCTTCTCAGACCACGAGGTCTTGAAATACCTCAACACCCAATAAAAGTTTAATGCCCATCATGCCCGTTGGGTAGAATACATTCAGACCTATACCTTTGTCCTCAAGTATAAGATGGATAGTGAGAATCCGCCACCGATGCGCTGAGTACACGGATAGCCTTACTTTCCACCATCCAAGTGGAAGTCACGGGATTTGAGAGAATCAAAGGGGAATACCAAAATTGTCTCGACTTTCGGACTCACTACAGCACCCTCTCCACTTAACCCCACTGGGAACATGAGGGATTCATACTCCAAGGGGGGTATCTTTTCAAGGGAGCTAGGCTATGCATACCTCGGACTTCACTTCGGGACTTCTTGGTTTGGGAGTTACACAGTGGTGGTCTAGCTGGCCACTTTGGGGTCTAAAAGACCATAGAGCTAGTTGAGAGGTAGTTCCATTGGCCCAGTCTCAAGAAGGATGTGGCCAACATTGTGGGACAGTGTCGCATTTGTGCCTCAGCCAAGCAAGTGAGGTAAAACACTGGGCTTTACACACCCCTTCCCATCTCGGACCGACCTTGGGAGGACTTGAGCATGGATTTTATCCTTGGCCTACCTAGGACCTTGCGCAAACATGATTCCATCCCCCTCAAGAAAAAGGAGATAATGATTGAGATGGTGATTGATGTAATTATCTGAAAACTGTCCAAGATCCGAAACTCTCAGACCAATCATGGACTCCTACATGGCCAGTTGCAATTGTAATAAGAAAAGAGGGGGCCTACCCCTAACACTGGGTATAGATGCATCGACCTGTCCCTAGTGCTATACACAGATATGCATCGACCTACTCACAGTTCCATGCATATATGCATCGACCTGATCTGGTATGATTGACTTGTAGCATTGACCTTACTAGGCAGAACTGAGGTAGCTGCACCGACCTTAGAGTTTAAATGTGCACAGACCTTGTAATGTTGAAGGCAGAACATGCACAGACCTTGTGATGCTGAAGGCAAAATGTGCACAGACCTTGGAATGCTGAAGGCAAAATGTGCACAGACTTTGTAATGCTGAAGGTAGAACATGCACAGACCTTGCAATGCTGAAGGCAAAATATGCACATACCTTGTAATGCTGAAGGAAGAACATGTGCACAGACCTTGTAATGATGAAGGCAAAATGTACATAGACCTTGTAATGCTGAAGGGAGAACATGCACAGACCTTGTAATGCCGAAGGCAAAACATGCACAGACCTTGTAATGTTGAAGGCAAAACATGCATCGACCTACACTTGTGCTGGAATGATGTGCATCGACCTTGGTCTTATGCTGGCACAATGTGCATCGACCTTCCCTTAGCCCTGGCATAATGTGCATCGACCCTCACTTGTGCTAGCACAATTGCATCGACCTTCCCATAGCCCTATGCCTGATGTGCATTGACCTTCGCTTGTGCTGGCATAATGTGCATCGACCTTCACTTGTGCTGGCATGATGTGCATCAACCTTGGTCTTGTGCTTGCACAATGTGCATCGACCTACCTTTATCCCTATGCCTGATATGCATCGACCTTCCTTCATCCCTATGCCCATGCGCACCAACCTTCCTTCAGCCCGGTGCCCATGTGCATTGACCTTCTTTTGGCTTTGTGCCTGATGTGCATCGACCTTCCTTCAACTTGGTGCCCATGTGCGTCGACCTTCATTTGGCTTTGTGTTATTATATCTGTTGTCCTGCTTTATTTCCTATTTCTATGTACACCACACCTATCCTTTAGCCCTTCCGAGTCTTCGAGCTCGTGGGCGGTGGGCCGAGGTTCGAGTTGCGCCAGTTTCTTTCCGGTACTCGGATCCCGGGTCACTATAGACTTGACTTCTGGGTTGGCCGGGATCGCGAAGATTGTTGATCTCATGGGGAGGAGTGCTCAGTGGTTCGAGCATACTAGCCCATTCAGCCCTGGGGCCAAGAAGGAGCTGACAATGGTGGCTGCGAGGAGCACGTGCCTGGTCGTCAGTGCTTTCGGCCTGTGGAGGCACCACTTCCTGGGGCTCGCCCGGATGTTGGAAATCCGCCAGACTACCCAGGCGGAGCTCGAGGAGCACTTGGAGGAGTCCGAGGCAGCTCGTGCCGAACTCCAGAGGCAGTCGTTTCAACAAGGACTGGCCCTCGCTGGCTTGGAACGCGACCGCGATCACTTCCGAGAGCAGGCCGACGATGCTGAGGAGTGAGCAGCCAAGCTGGCGGGGGAGGTCCGGGCCATGAAGACTCGAGCTCTGGAGGCAAAGGCAGAGATCGCCATGCTGCGTTCCTTGGTGTGGACCGCAGGCGAGGAAGCGGAGGAGCACTTCCGTTCCTCCTCGGCTTACCGAGATGAGCTGATCGAGGTGGCCTTGGAGTTCTACGGGTGGGCCCGAGACCGTGACTTTCCGGAGGACTGGAGCACTGCCGAGAAGGCCACAGTGGATAGCTTCAGTCGTGCAGCCCCATCTCTCCCTCCCCCTTCGTCTCCTTATGGCCCAGAGGCTGACGACGGTGAAGGGGAGCCTGACGGTGCTGGAGTTGAGGAGCTAGCGCCGGCGCCGAGCACAGAAGAATGAGCGCCTGCGGACGTCTCAGTGGCGAGAGGTCAGGTGGTGGACCTAGATGAGGACTCGCCTCCTGCTGGGGCTGCCGACCCACGTGACCCCATTGAGACTGGGGCACGTGACGATGTACTCAGGGTGGACCCTTAGAAGGGTGGCTCTGTTTGCTTATTTTTGATGTTGTTTCTCTGTGTCTGCCTAGGTGGCAAAATTGATTTGGGTAGTGGCACTAAGATTTTCAAGGCTAGAAAGAGGGGTTTTATGTGTTACGAATTTGAGAGTCCTGCTACTTATAGAGCCCAAGTTCTTGGCCTTCAGCCACTAGGATCGAGTTAGGATAGGTCCAATCAAGGTTAGGATCGCTCTTAGCGCAGTTGGATAGGCTTATCCATGGGTTGGGACTCTCCAAGAGAGTCTCGATCAGAGTTAACAATCTTTCCGCCCTTGCGATCTATCAAGCGATCGCTATTCATTCTTAGCGGTCTTTCCATGGCCGTTTCCATCTCCGCTCACATTCTTATCCATCTGTGTGGCTTATCCACGGGTTAGGACTCTCCAAGAGAGTCCCGATCGGAGTTAACAATCTTTCCGCCCTTGCGGCCTATCGAGCGACTGCTATTCATTCTTAGCAGTCTTTCCATGACCGTTTCCATCTCTGCTCACATTCCTATCCATCTGTGTGGTTAATAGTCTCGGATAGAACGTCTTCATTTTAAAGTGGTCTTAATGGGACCGTCTTTTTTGATTTGCGATCTTGAATAAATCATCTTCATCACCCATCCAGTTGTGGCTCGTTCAGTTTTTAGCGGCCTGTCTTGGAACTGTTAAGCTCGTTAAGCGGCCTTGCCGAGACCGTTTCTCCCTGTTGTCTTAGTTTTCTTTCTCAAATCCCGCCATGCCAAAGTTTTCTCTCCCCTTCTCCTTCTCTCTCGGTCTCTTTTGTACCCTCACGCTGTCAGTCATAGAACTCATTGTTAAGTTAGTTAGTCAGTGTCAAGCACACGCATTCGTCTTTCTAAAGTCAAAAAGAGTCAAGTCATTGTATTATATCAAAAGGCATGTGTCTCCTATAGTACATCAAGTCTACCCCTCATCAGGACCCCCGCTGTCACCAGTCCCATCATGCCTCTTCCCCGGCGGGTCCATGGTTGAGCTCCCCTCCTCATGCCATCGTCAACGCCGCTCCTCATCCTCATTCATCTGCAGACCAGAGGAGCTGGTGAAGTAGCTTCTATAGGCATTACTGGGTGCACCACTATTGGTCCTACTCCATCCCGATCTCTGGCTCATCTGCTGGTACACCCCTAATGCACCCCTCAACTCGGCTACCTACAGCTAAGACTGCTCTAGGCTACTCCTCAACTCTGTCGCCTCGGTGCGGAGGCACTCCACCTCCACCATCCCAACACGGGATTGCTTTGTCTCTACACAGAGGCATGCTGCCTCTGCTGCCTCTGCACGGAGCCGCTCTGTCTCGGCACGGAAGCGCTCAGCCTCCTCCCTCTACCGGGTAGCCTCGCCCAGCGCAGTTGCCAATTCCCTCGCCTACACATGCATTCATCTCATAAATCAATACTGCAGTCTTAATCATGAAATCAAAAGGAGGAAGGGTAGATTGCTTACCCTCTCAACAAGAGCAGCCTCGGCCTCCTCGGCTCATGCTACCGCTCGTGCAAAGTCTGCATCCAGCTCAGCCCGACCTACTGGCGATTGTGAGGAGGAGGACGGTGTGTCTGGCGCCTAGCGCTGCTCCCTCGGCATGCTGCATTTAGAATCATGTCAGTCTCATCTAAGCATAGATATTACATTTTAGATTTAAGGCTGAAGCTTACCAGGAGGTCCAGGGAGCGCTGGAGCTGATCCCGCTGCTGGACCGTGGAGTGGAGCAACCCCTGGAGTTTTTCAATCCATCCCTGGGGGTCTAGCTGCATGTAGAATGTCCATCATTAGTGTGCATTGTGGTCATAGGCTTTTCTAGAGAGTATGAGTCTAGAGTCGTACCGGTCGTCACGCGCCACGGAAGACCTAGTCCCCGTAGTGTCGGGCGTAGGCCGTCAAGTAGGCCTCGTCACTCGTGACTCGGGTGCGCACCACTTGCCCTTGCCCAGTCCAATCCCAGATCTGGTCTGCAGCCCGACTGATCCAGTCAATCTCTGTTGCGAGTCTACGTGAGTGGCATCCCACACGCTCCTCCGGTCTCACCCACGTCAGGAACTCCACCTCTGGCTGGTGGATGCCCACCGTCCTCATGATCAACCGGTAATGGAGTGGCTCGATGACACTCAGGCAGTGGAGCCAGATGTCTCGGCCCACGTAGGCTAGGGCTGCCACCACCCATGGCTGGTCCTCCTGTCCCTCGCCCTGGTACGGTGTCCACCGAACTTGTAAAATGGCGACCGATTACATTAGCATCCAAGCACACAGTTGCATTTAATAGAAAGGAAATTTGAGTTTAGATCATACCGAGGCATAGGGTAGAGTGTCAAGGTCCTCCTGGATCGCCCGTACCTGGCGTCTCAGAGATCCCACCTCCCGAACTGCTGTCCACCATCTCGCGATGGGCACCTAGTCGGGATGCACCTCCTATCCTCTCCTTAGCCCGGGGAGGTGCATGTAGGCCCACACCTACACTCCATTTCATCAAAGCGTCAGCATACAACATTTCATAAAAAAAACATATAGGAATTGCACAAGCATTTTTGGGAGTCGAGGCTTACCTGAAGTAGTGGGGAGAATCCACCGAGCATCGTATGCTAACTGGTGGAGCTAAGTGTGTCAAAGAGGAAGGGTAGTACAGCCGCGCCCCAAGCATACTCTCCAAACCTATCTACCTCCTCAAGCGGGGTAAAAATCTACAACTTACCCCATCTACTCGAGTGGCGAACAGTAGCTTCCCAAAAAATAGCATCAGGAACCACCGTAGGACTACGTCCGCCTCGGGTCCTGGCTCCGCTGCTACCCGCTCCCGTGCCTGGCCTGTCAGCCGCCCTAGATGCTATTCTGGCAGCTCCCTAACCGCGATCCCAGCTCCTCTCAAGCCCAAGCTCTCCTGCAACCTCATCCTTGGTAGAGTCGAGGAGTGGCGCTCTGGCCTCTGCAGCTCCAATCCCAACAGTCTCTGGGCCAGCTCCTGAGAGTCCGTCAAAGTCCTCCCACTCACCGGTGCACCGTGTACCTGTAGCCCGGTGATGCATGCCACGTCCTCCAGTGTGGGGATCATGTGACCCCATGGGAACAGGAATGTCCGGCTAACTGGGTCCCACCGATCGTGCAGTGCATAGAGAAGGGCAATGTCCAGCCTCACCACCTCCATGCCTAGGAACTCTGCAAACCCCATGGCGGCCAGTCGCTCCCTCTGGAAGTCTGGGAGCGCTAGGTACACTGCCCGGACCTGGACCCATGAGATCCGTGTCTGACATTTTCCCTGCATGCACTCAACATTCTAGGTTAGTCATTCATTTACAATGGTCACATAATTGCCAACAAATGTCAAACAAAAGCTCGGCGGAAACTAGATTATGTTGGACTCCTCCAATAATAATCAACAAATCCTGCTCTATGCCTTGTTATGTGTCGTGTTGCTCTTGGATCTATAATCCACTCAGAGCAACTAAAGCATGTGTCTATACACATTAGCACGTGGAGTGCTAGGGACGTGAGGAACCTATTTCGACTCACTGCTAACCTTGGTTTTCGCCGTTGAAACACTTCAACTTGCTTTTGTCTATATTTTCGCCGTAGTTGTCAGGGCGAGCTTTGATTACCTTCTTTGCCATGGCGCATGGTGCACTGTCTTACCCTTACTATTACTTTAGTAGTCCCATCCTTTCAAATTGTCAGCCCCTCTAGGTGATGCTGACGATAACGCGATGTGGACGTGTAAAATTACGCGTCCATATGGCCCGACCAATTCAGCATTAACAAGCAACCTCAGCCGAAGAAATTACGGAGAACACGTCCCGTCCGGGCCCTCCGAATAAACAACACACTGTCGTGGAGCCGTCTCCGGAGTCACGATAGCGAAGAGAAACCAACCCCCGGGAAGCCCACAATCCATGGGCCCCGAAGAAAAATTAAATGGACCAAAACTTGTGCACGAAACGGACTCAAGGCCGGCCTCCAACGGCACGCCCCAGGCCCTTTAGCGGCACACCCCAGCGCAGGCTCCCACGGCACGCCCATACGGCCTTCGCCGGTACGCCTCTAGCGCCACTTCGCCGGCACGCCCTCGTGCGCCTTCCCCGGGACGGTCGCTGTGGCCTTCACCGGCACGCCCTTGCTCCTTCTCAACGGCATGCATCCATGCCCTCCAGCGGCACACCCCACAACCTTCAGCGGCACGCCCCTTCAACGGCACGCCCAGGCCAAAAGTGTCTTCAGAGGCACGCCCCTGCGGGCCCTTTCAGCGGCACGCCCAGGGTGGTCGTCCAGCGACACACCCTGCATCCCTTCAGCGGTACGCTGGTTATGGCGTCCCACGGCACGCCCAAGCATCCTCTTCACCGGCACCACCGGCAAAACGGACATGGCACCCATCCGCATCTACCTCCAGACTGCCAACCTGAAGCTGACTCCAACGACTCCCACGGCCAGCAACCTGAAGATTTGGGAACGAGAGTTGGCTGAGGTCTTCCACTACGAGTCGCCGTCCAGAATCAAGAAGCGGAGTGAAGTTTGGACCCCGACATCAAGAGTTCTGAATTTTATTGCAAAGTGGTGCCAGGTCGGTTCCCCTATTCCTGAACGGACCCACCTCCACCATTCTGACCAGTATGATCAACCCTGACATCTGCTGATAGCGTCATTGGTCTCACCTGAAAGAAGGCTTGTCTGCAATCGTAATGGCCAGCCCCACCTCCAACCGAGTTCAGGACTGTCTGTGGCGCCTCCATCTTCTAGAAGCACTACCCTGTGAGTGGCCAGAACTAGAACTGTCCAACACTGTTCCAAGTCCTACCCCGGCCAGCGACCTTCTCAGGGCAAATCAATAAAATTCAGACGTCTTTCCGGTCCAAGTTAGAAGATTTTAGCACTAGTTTTAGCTCATTTGGAGTTGGTTAGTGATCATGGCGGTGCTATCTTCAACCGCCTGTCTAGTGGTTCTAGAAGCTGGCAGCATCGACGGGGGCTCGGCACAACAATTTTCTAGCATCGTCCCCTCCCCTCGCTTGGCCGGCTGAAGGCCCCTCCCTACGTGGAGGTACTTTTGATTGTAAACACTTAACCCCCACCCCAAGAACCCTCTCCTGCATGAGGTGTAGTGCTGTAAACATTTTAAATTTCCGGATAAAGCGACACCAACGCGGTGTACGGGTGCATACCGACGCCTCCCTACTCGCCATCGTCTCCGGCCAGGTTCAGTGTCTTCACGCTGATCAGATGAGCCTTGGGCCCCTTCTTTGCTGGTCTTAACTTGCTTGTTTAGTCTCACTTTGGTTGCCCGTCGGCGGTGAGTGAGTGCCCGGTCCAAAAGGCCAATCAATCGTGTGACCACTGCGGGTGAGTTGTGAGCGAGACACTACATCCCACACCCTCAGCGTGCTGGCCACCCGTGAGAGTGGGCATCCCAGGCCCTTAGGGGTCCGTCCCAAGCTAGCCATACCCCTGGAACAGCAATAAACTCTTCTCTCCGTCCCTTCGGGTGACGAATACCTCCTTTTGACTTGGACCTCTCATCCAGGTCATTTGAACCAATAAACTCTTCTCTCCATCCCTTCGAGTGACGAATATCTCCATTTGATTTGAACCAATAAACTCTTCTCTCCATCCCTTCGGGTGACGAATATCTCCATTTGACTTGGACCTCCCGTCCAGGTCCTTTGAATCAATAAACTCTTCTCTCCATCCCTTTAGGGTGACAAATACCTCCTTTTGACTTGGGCCTCTAGTCTAGGTCATTTGAATCGAACAAACTCTTCTTACTATCCCTTGGGACGATGGATACTTCCTTTGATTTGGACCTCGCATCCACATCATCGAATGAATGAACTTTCACCTCCATCCCCTTCGAGCGCCCGAGCGAGACCAGTTAGTAGTCTGCTTCACACGGTGGAGTTGTCCCCTCATCCTTCCCCTGGGAGGGCGAGCACTCTCTTGTGCGCTAACACGGATGCCTACCCGGTTCTCCATGGGCGAGCTACCACAAAGGCTTACACCCCATCGATGCATTTCAAGCGAGGCACAAAAAAAGAAGGGAAAAGAAGGACTACCTATGTTGCACACAAGAGATATACACAATAAGGTTGTTCTATTCCTTTCAATTAAAATGGCGATACATGTGCTTCGGGGCATACCCCTGGTTACATGTCAAAAAAGAGAGAAGAGAAAGAGAGAGAAGCAGAGTACAAGAGGAGGGTCGAGGAGAGCAGTGCTTAGTCGATGCCCCGAGAGATATCCTTGAGGGGGAGAATCCTGACGTAAGGAAAGTCTGCCATGTCGCGCAATTGGCCCATCTGCTCTTCAAGGTACACCAGCTCCATCTCTACGGACGTCGCCTCGGCTCTGGCAATGGTGAGTGCCTCACTCTCCCTCTCGACCCTCACCTCACCCTCAGCCAGCTCAGACTGGGCTGTAGTGAAATAGCCCTCTAGTTTCTTGATTGTATTCCTAAGGGTGTGGACATCACAGTGACCTCCTTCCAAGGCCTTCTCGTGCTACTCCTCGCTGCTTCGATGCACCCCCAAAGCTTGTAAAGTTTGGGCTTATTATTTCTATCTATTCTTCTAGGTGAAGAAGAACAAGGAGGAGAGGAAAGGGCCTTGAAGGATGCATCTGTTCTTGGTGATTGAAGGAGTGCTTGGAGCGTGGAATGTGAAGGAGTACACCTTAGACTTTCAAGGAAGACAAATGGCTGCTCGGACACCTTGTGGATTTGACTTCCTCTAACCTGGACTTCAAGGGAGATTTTCATACACCCATTGGAAAACAAAAGGGAAAAGTTCTATATCTTTTACCCACTTCCTTGTGTTGGTTTTCTTGACCTAAATCTTATGTGAGCACTTATTGATGATAGATCAAAATTCTTTGTGGTCATTGTGTATCCTATGTGTTTTTTAAACTTGATATATTACTGTGTGTGTGGACGGAGCTACGTCTCCGTGTGGTTTTAGTGTCCGAGGTGTGTTCCCCGATGTCGTGTATGTGTGTACTACAGTGGCAACGTTTTGGGGCATGTCCCTGTGTGGATATTGCTGCGGAAGCAGTGTGTGTATGGTTGGGGTTCATCCCTGTTCTGCTACGGTTCGTAGCGTGTAGTGAAGCCTAATCGGGTTCGATAAGGAGTGGACGTAGGGAGCCCGTCGTGGCCCTAAACCGCCTAAAAATCTTCACATTCCATGTGATTGCCAGTGTGATTGATCATTTCTTCTATCTCCCTTCACAAGTCCATTAAATAGATTTTTAATTCACTGCATCATCACACATTGCTACCTCCGTTATCCGTGCTGTGCTTGATTTCATTGAGTACTTGCATCATCTAATCGTGTGAGATCAGAGATATCGATAGAACATCCTTAACCTCATGTCTGTTTAAGTTAATTAATGCTAGTTAATTTAATTCCATTGTGTTTAGTTAAGAAAGTTTTTAAAATCTATCATCTCGAAAAGGGGACAATTCAACCGCCGGGATCATATATCCCATCTCTGATAGCAAGTGGGTCAGCCCTACACAAGTTGTTCCAAAGAAATCTGGGCTAACCGTGGTTCAAAATGAGAAGGGTGAAGAGGTGCCAATGAGATTACAAACGGGGTGGAGAGTCTGTATTGATTTATGCCCACAGATCCGGAATGGCCACCATTAATTCATGAGTTGATTGAGAAACCGGTTGTTATGACCGACAAGAGGCAGATGCTAAGTGACTTTACAGACACGGGAGAGCCGGATGTCCCTTATGAGGAGGGGTTCACCACAGACCGACTTTGGGCCGGCTTGTTTTCTCTCAAATCCATCCATCCTTCATTCATTATCCAATTGTTCAATGAAAAATTCACTCCTTGCATTCCTAGACCCCCCGCGGTCTTGATCTCATTTTCCTCCGATTGGCTGAAAAGCCCTGCACTTCCCTCCTTGCTCCTCGAGCAATTCTCCCATCTCTCTATCGCCCCGCCTGGCGATCATCCTCTTATCCATTCCTTTGCTAAGCTTTCCATTTCAACACCCTCGTCTACTCCTCCCTCTCATTGCTTATTCTTAGAAAGTGAAAATAAAAAAAAATGTCAATTTTTAAATTTTTGAATCCTTCATCTCCATTGAGGTGACCTCCTATCTTCTTCCTGAGTGTGTCCCGACCCAGGGGCCGCTCTTTCAATCTCCATTAAGTCACCTTTCATACCCCTCCGGCGAGGGGTCTTCTTCGTCTGTACCTCCTCCTGTACCCGCTTGTTCATCTTCTCCCTCTGCTGATCATGCTAGTTGTTCTTCTTCTAGTTCTTCCACTTCAAGGGTAGTAACTAGGAAATCTAAGGGTAAGTAAATTCCCCAGAGGTTCTTTCAGGATCTAGCTGTTAGATGTCAGGCCTGTTTAGCCATCCCGGAATTCATGGAGAATCCGATAATCCTACCAGAAATAGAATTTGAAGCCACGTGCATTATTGAGGAGGGTTTTGGTGTTTATGAAATTATGAATGATGAAGACCCCATTGAGGACGGGGATGAAGAATATGGAGAATATGAGGACGAGGCTGATGCATTTGCCAGTGGTATGAGAAGATTTGACGAACCATCAGCCTCTATAGAAGAGCCCACCAAAGAGATAAATCTGGGTACTGAGAAAAACCTTAGGATTATCCTCATCAGTAAGAATCTGTCGCCCTCCGAAGAAGAGGCGCTCGTTTTAGTTCTCCAATGCACATCCCTGTACATGAAGGAATAAGGTCGATGCACATCCCTGTACATGAAGAAGTAAGGTCGATGCACATTCCTGTTCATGAAGAAGTAAGGTCGATGCACACTACATATTTGTACTTCAAGGTTGGTGCATATATCTTCTACCTGTCAGGTAAGGTCGATGTACATTCCTGTTCATGAAGAAGTAAGGTCGATGCATATATAGAAGTCCTGCATATAAGGTCGATGCACATTTGCATGTTGGTCAAGAAGGTCAATGCACATTTACATTTGCGCCCAGCAAGGTCGGTGCACATTTGCACTATTGCATGCAAGGTCTGTGCACATTTGCATAACCAAGTCTTTGCACATTTGCATTTGCATTTGCATAACCAAGTATGTGCACATTTGCATTTTGCATAACCAGGTCTCTGCACATGTCAGGTTGGTGCACATTTGCATTATAGCATTATCAGGTCGATGCACGTTCCTCTTGTTGCATACTAAGGTCGATGCATGTGCACAATGGTTGCATACCAAGTCGATGCATGTTCAACCCAGTGCATATAAGGGTCGATGCATATTCATCCCAGTGCATATAAGGGTTGATGCACATTCATCACATTGCATATAAGGTTGATGCACATTTGAGCTTTAGCTTACTAAGGTCGATGCACATCAGATTTGGTCTTTAGCAGAGTCTACGCATATACTTGCATCTTTTCTTCAAGGTCGGTGCACATGTTCTGTCTTGCACAGTAAGGTCAACGCACATTTCACTTCTTGTTTTACAAGGCCGGTGGACATGTGCATTTCTGCTCAGAAGGTCGATGCACGTATTGTAGCACACATCATAAGGTCTATGCATATGATGCATCCAAGTCTGTGCATATGTAGAGTCTGTGCACATATAGGTCTGTGCATGTCTAGGGTCTATACATATGATGCATCCAAGTCTGTGCACATGTAGAGTCTGTGAACATATAGGTCTGTGCATATTTAGGGTCTGTACACACGTAGAGACCAAGGTCGATGCACATGCATACTGTTTGATGAAATGCCTCACTGAGCATAATCCAACTGCATTGACCTCCCCAAATTGAGGCCCTTACTGACAAGAGATCATGTCCCATGGCAAGAACTAGAGCATCTCTCGCTGAAACAAGTAGGAGAGGCTGACAAAGTGCCAGAAAAGGATGATAGCTTGTTCTGGGGGAAAGCACCAGCCAAAGAAAAGAAGAAGAGGCAAAAGAAGAAAAGAAGAGCTGGCAAGGTCAAGAGGGAGACGGTTCTCTCCTACAATACCCTCTCTGCTCTCTTCAATCTGCCCAATGAGGAAGATGAAGAGGAAATATGCTTCACACCTGCTGCCGGGGCAAGCCAGGCCGAAGTCGCGACCACTACCCATGCAATCCGATCAGGCTGGAAATGGGGGCGCCAACCGCCTGCCAACCACAATATTATCTTCAGGGGAGAGCAGCCCTATAAGATACCTCCTCTGAAGGTCAAGGGAGTCCAAATCCCTCCTCCTTCAGGTTTGTACAATCAGAGTGGGGGCAACATTGCCGCCCCTTCCTTCCTTGAATTTCTGAAGATGTCAAAGGGCAAGTAGCCATGTCAAGATGCCAGCCCTGCGGTCGGGGGCACTCACCCACAGCTTCAGCAACCTTTTGGTGCTCCAAATGAAGACAATACCCGCCTGGTGGTGTTGTAAACTTTGTTTTGATGTTTTGATGATGGCCAACAATCTTGGTCTAATGATGGCCAACACTTATGCCTTGTTCTGTGCTCTTATGTCTTAGCTTTGTAGAGTCAGAGCTTCCCTTTAGAAAGTCTGTGCATGGTCAGTGCACATCTTGCATGACCTTGTGACTTAGGGTCCGTGCACATCTGTCTAAGGCACGAACTAAAGTCTGTGCACGTTTCATGCATGTCTTAAGTTCATGCAGAGTCTTCAAGGTGCTTCATATTAGGTCAAGGGATAAAATCACTAAGTCCGAGCATGTACAGTGACTCCATCTAAGTCCGTGCATTGCAAAGTCCAGGCATGTTCTGGCCTTGGCCAAGAACATGAGTCCGTGCACACTTTCATAAAGTCCATGCATGTACAGTGTCTCCACATAAGTCCATGCATGTATAAGGTCCGTGCATATTTTGGACTTAGACATTACCCCCATCATTTCCCCCATCTCTACTCCCCCCACTTCGATCCCATCCACCTACCCTACCGGGCTAGTCGGGAGTCCGTCAGTCGCCGTGCCGGCGTAGAATTTAGCCCTCAGGAGTGGGCGCCTTTTCCAGAGGAGTTATCCCTCCACCGGTGCACCTGCACCCATTCCTCCAGTTCCTTCTCATCCAGTTGAATCCGAAGAAGTTGACCCCATACCGGGTTCGAGATACGATCTATTGCAGCACTTGGACTGAATGCCAGCCAAAATATCAGTCTTGGAGTTGATCAGGAAATCCATGCTTCATCAAGATGCCCTCAGGGCATTTCTGCAGAAAGTCATGGTAAGCGAGGATGTGGCAGCAGACAGTTTACCGTCAGTATTGGCTACGATCACCAGGGGTCCAGCTATTTCATTCTCTGAGACAAAGTTAGCACCCCATGAGGCACGCCAGATGCCGCTCTACATCACTATTTCCTTGAACAAGGTGGCCGTGGAATCAGCCCTAGTGGACACATGAGCTTCTATTAACGTGTGTCCGCTCAGTATGCTGCATGCCTGCAATATTTTAGAGGACATGATCAAGCCAACACCAACTACAATCGTCGCATACGATAACTCCAGGTGAGCTTGTCATGGGGTCGTGACTATGAAGGACGAGCTAGGGCCATTAAAAATGGACGTGGAATTTTATGTCCTGGATATAGATCCCATGTTCAAAGCTATTCTGGGACGTCCATGGATAAATGGTCTGCAAGCAGTGCCCTCTACTACCCACCAATGCTTGAAATTCCCATTTCAGGGCCTGGTAGTCAAGGTAAAGAGTATCTCAACCGTCCAGTCCATCGACGCCATTGCTGATAAGATTCTTCCCACTCTGTGGCCAAGTAACAGGCTAGTTTTGTCGGTTATGGACTTGAACTTTCCATGGGCATATGCACCTCGCAAGCATGCTACTGCACCAGTTAAGGAAGAAATCAAGTCCAAGATTCAAGAATCGAAAGGCTGGGACATGATTTTGAAGCTAGGCTATCAGCCAGGGCTAGGCCTTGGCGTGCAGCTACAGGGGCGAACCAATTTGACCATGCTGGATGTCCCCGTGGTGAGAAGACGGGCCCCAAGTGTGGGATCAGATGGTGATGACCCCATCATACACTCTTCTTCTTCTTCACAGATATCGTCTTTTCAATCTCTCTCCTTAGGGATCTTTTTAATGCCCATTCCTCACTTTAACTGCAGAAGTGATATCCTTTTATATGTGACTTCACACTGAGGACGCCCTAAGCGTGTGGAGAGCTCGTCCCCCCTTCTCTAAGTAGTCCACGTGTCAGCTTCCAGGGCACTGGGATCACGTGCCAGCCTTATCATCAACGAATGAAGTCCTATCACAAAACAAAAACATTAGTTCATTTGACAATGTTCTGAAGAGAAAAAGATGCACTGGGTTGATATGTGCTCAGACTCATAAACACTGGGATAGCTATAGTGTATATGCAGACTTCAGCATGCAGAGAGGCAAGATGTGCATGGGGTATGATATGCATGGACTTTTATCAATGGTGAAGCTACAACGTCTACACCGTTTTCAACATGCCCACTGGCGAAATGTGCACGGGGTATGAGGTGCTCGGACTTGCTTGCCAAGCCATGGGCATATGTGAAGGAATATATGCAAGGATGCATGTTTCAAAGAGACATGCACGGACTTGCATCGTGCCAAGGAAAATATATGCAGGGGGTTAAACGTGCACGGACTAGTAAGCAGCAAGAGGAAAAAGTGCACGGGCTTGAAGAATAGAAATCTGCACGGACTTGACGAACAGAAATTTGCACGGACTTGAAGAACAAAAATCTGCACGGAGTATGGCTTGCACGGACATTGTACGCAACCAAACCCAAACAATCTAAGTCCAGAATGTGCACTGAGATTGATGTGCACGGACTTGAAGGACAAAGTGTGCACAGACTTTCAAGGGCAAAGTGTGCACGGACTTTCAAGGGAAAAGTGTGCACGGACTTTCAAGGGCAAGGTGTGCACGGACTTTGAAGGATGAAATGTGCACGGGCTTCAGAAACAGTGTACATGGACTAGAAGGGTAAAATGTGCACGGACTTACAATGCAACCCAATGCCACTCAGCCTAAGTCCAAAATCCGTCATTCCCTTAATCACGATGAAGTCCACCATAACCGTAACGGTTTTGGGCGGGGTGCCGATGGTGACTGGCAGGCTTAGGGCTCTCTCGGGATAGGTTGCCTGGCCGTTGAACCCACAGAGGGGGGTTCGGATCAGGCGGAGTCTAGATGGATTTTCACCCATCTTGAGAAAACACTCGTATGAAAGTACATCAGGGGCGCTGCCATTGTCAACTAAGATCCTATCTACGTTACAATGATTTATCGTAGCTGATACAACGAGAGCGTCGTCATGCGGGGTAGTCAACCCCTCCAGGTCTTGGTCGGAAAACACCAGGGCCTGCTGTTCGCTCGCCTGCGGGATTTTGAGGGGCTCAGAGGCCCGACTTGCCCGCTCGACGTGACGCTTTCTTCCTCGGCTGCTGTCACCGCCTGATGCTGCACCGCCGGCAATGACGTTAATATGGACTCGACGGGGGAGATTGTCGATTTCCTCGGGGGCAGTGACGTACTTCTTTTGCTCGGACACGAACCGAGATAAATGCTCCTTGCGGACGAGACGCTCGATCTCATCTTGGAGCTGATGACAATCTCCGGTGTGGTGCTCGTGATCGCTGTGAAACAGGCAATGCTTGTGGCGGTTGCGGTGCTTTCCCTTCATAGGCGCGGGTTGGCAGAGGAGACCCGAGCCTTTGATATCTTCATAAATCTCATAGACGGGGGCGATCAGGGGAGTGTACCGCTCGTATCTCCGAGAGGGCTCCTTGTGGTCTCCGTCCCGGTTCCGCCTCTTTCCTTGGCCAAAGCCAGAGCCTTGCTCGGACGGTCGCCTCTTGTCTCCCTCTCGTCCCGAGCCCGTCGTGCTGCGGCAAGCGCTGAGGACTTCCTCGCACTCTGGGTGACGCAGGGCCAAGGTCACTAACTCGAAGAGGGAGGTAGGGGGATGAAGAACCAACTCGCGCCGGAGATTCTCGTCGCGGGTGCCCCCGATCAGCGCGGTGATGGTCGAGGCAACATCCAGGTGGGGGATCCGCAAGGCTTCCGATTTAAATCGATTGATGTAGGCCCGGAGTTTCTCTCCATGTTCCTGTTTCAGGGCCAATAGTCCCGCTACTGACCGGGGAGGATCGTTGCCAGCGAAGCTTTCCTTGAAAACTCGCCCAAACTGCCGGAAGTCCCGAATGCTGCCGGGGGCGAGGGCCCGGAACCAAGCCTGAGCGCCCTAGACTAGGGTGGTCGCGAACGCTCGGCACTTGATGGCGTCAGACGCCCCATGTAGGGCCATTAGGGCGTCGAAGTTGTCGTACTGCTCGGCCGAGTCTCCCTGGCCGTCGTATGACTTGAAGGTTGGAAGTGAGATCCTGGGAGAGATCTCGGCCTTCAAGACATGGTCGGAGAACGGGGATTGCTCCTCGTCCTCCGCTGTAGGGGTCTTCTGCAGAGCGTGGAGGGCGCGTTCTTGCTCTGCGAAAAGCCTCTCGAAGTGGGGGGGGTCCTTTCCCGAGGGAGTCGCGACTTCTCTTCCCTGGCCGCCTGGGCCCTCATTAGATCAATGAGGCTATCCAGTTTGGCGTTGAGGGTTTGAAGAGCGTCCGCGCTCCCGGTGGGGGGTTGCCCCTCTATCGCGGGTGGGGGCAGTCCGCCGGCTAGGTCGCTGGCGTGAGAGGGGGTATTCCCCGTCGGGTGGGAAGGTGCACCTTCTTCCGTTGCCACGGCCTTTCCCTTGTCGCCGGCGGTCCTCCTACTAGAGCTTCTTCGCACCATGCTGGCTCTTTACTCGTTTCCCACAGACGGCTCCAGATGAAGAGGGGCGATCTCGCGCTGTTCCTAAGCTGAGGTTGATGACCACGATTGTGAGAACTGCAAGAAGGGCCTGGGAAAAACCCTCCGATGCTTAAGTCAGCAAATCAGATAGAGCTCTGGTGCGATGGAGAGAGGTAGGAGGAGGTAGAGGCGCGAGATCCCTCTCCACCAAGTAGTGAAGTGGCTCTTGCTCGGGATTAGTGTGGCTTAGTTGCGCTTACCTTTCGTAGGAGAGCTTTCCAGGTTTATATAGCATCTCGTGGAAAGTAGGAGCCCTGTGAGCCGAGGAGTTTCAGGGGAGGTTACGTCCTTTCGTGGGCTATTTATAGCACGGGGACTCTTGATCTCCCTTATCCCTTTGATCTCCCTGCTCTTAAAGGGCACGTAACAGTTGCACAGATAAGCTTTCATCAGTCGGTCCGAGCATGGGGCACTAGCTCAAGGGGGCTCCCGAGCTATGGGTGCACGGCCTGGACGGGGTATGTTAGGTTCCCGAAGGGACCTCCCCGATCGATCTGACGCTCGGACTTCCGAACCCGAAGGTCGCCTAGGAAGTGCTTGATCTGAGTGAGTTATTGGGCTTGAAGCTAGTGGGCCCCGGGGGACTGCCACTCTAAGGAGTCGAGCCTCATTTGGTCTGGTGGGACCTCGTTTGGCAGCTCTCTCCGGGCGGTAGAATTCTCCCTCTCCACTTGTCCCCCTCCTACTCCCGAGCCAAGATTGGGCTCGGTCGAGTAGCATTTGGAGAGGACGTTGGTGGCTTGAGTCAGATGGGGATTTTTCCTTGGCAGGGGCCACTCAATGTGCCTATCTTGGGGATACGCCCATAATGATGGTAATTCTTACGAATTGATATGTGGAGGCCCTTTTTGGGAGACTAGAATGTCACGCCGCTTCCCGCTAGGGGGTTACAAGCGTAGCGCATGTTTGTGCTCCAGACCTCCCTCACTTAGGATTTCTCTCTACATCACTCTTGTATTTGTTAGAGGCTCATGCACTGTGAGGGCAATCTGAAGGAGTGAGAAACTGCAGCAGCCTTTGTGGAGCTTACAGAGATCACAGCGGCGGTGGTCTGTCAACTTT
The DNA here is from genome assembly GCA_024336825.1 of Amorphophallus titanum. NCBI lineage: Eukaryota > Viridiplantae > Streptophyta > Magnoliopsida > Alismatales > Araceae > Amorphophallus > Amorphophallus titanum. The sequence goes on from JANBPO010007653.1 coordinate 12,896,913, forward strand.
TGCTTCCTCCTGAATCATCTGGCTCAGTGCTCTCCTCCTCTTCCTCTAGTCTTTCTAGTTATTCCATGGTGGATCAACATCCCAAGGTCGAGGGGCGGGAGATTGCGTAGGCCCCTAGGGTCTTCACGACGTCGACGGAGCCTTTGCGCAGTGAATTGAGCGAGGGCGAGGTGAAGCGATTGGAGAGTTGGTACGGGATACCGTGGTGGTACCATTTCTCTCTGTCGGAGCCTCATGAGTCCAGTCTAGACACTCGCTCCGATTCCTTCTGCTCTTTTCTCCTAGTCTGGAAGTGCGGGTTCCGTCTGCCTCTCCATTTCTTTATTGCTGAGCTGCTTCGATTCTACCAACTGGCTCCAGTCCAGTTGGTCTCCAACTCCTATGTGCCAGAGGTGCCGGCAACCCCACCCAATGGGATGGGGTGTGCAGTGTGTATGAGAGAGAGAGAGAGAGAGGGAGAGAGAGAGAGAGGGGGTGGCTGTATGTCTGCAAAGATTAGGAAATTGTGTGTTTGCAATATGGCGAATCTGAGATGCAAAATCTGGTGTGAAATCAGGCAATATATCCACGAGTTTTCAACAGACAAATCTTTGGCCCGACCTTATCGGCAAGGCTGATTGTGGCCACGTCGTCCGCCCGGCAGAGGTTGCTCTGCTTTGCCTCCATCACCTCCAGTAGCCTTCTCCCCGTTGAGTTCTTTGCCATTTCCGCTTTCTCCCCGTAAGATACTCTAACCATAGTATTCCCCCTTGCCGCTAGCGGGCTGCGGCGCGGCACATTGACACTTCGGTTTGCTTCCAGAAACGGCGACATTTACCTCTGCGTTTCCTCCAAAACGTTCCTGTGCCTTACTAGCACCGGTACCATGTCCGTCAGCCGCAGCATCCAGTGGAGCCGTATCCCCTGCTTCTCCGGGTTCTCCCTCCCCCCTTGCTATCGGTTGATCAACACCACGACATCCGTCACCTCCAGCCCCTCGGCCCGCAGCGGCATCGCTGTCTCCAGCATGGATGCGCCGGAGGTGGCGAGGTCCTCAACCACGAGGCTGCTACTGCCCCTTCTTGTGCACCCCCTCGGTGGACTTTCCCGTGCGATAGGCCTTGAACTCCTTGCGGCGCATGAGCATGGGGACAGTGTGCTTGACGGAGACGGCGGTGGTCATGGGAGCGCTGTGTACGGGATGCCGCAGGCGAGGTCGTAGCGTGGCCGTGGCTAGGCAGGAGAAGAGTAGGTTTGTGACGCGGCGGAGGAGCGCGGGGAAGGAGGCGATGAGGCAGAGGTCGATGTAGATGGGGGAGGTGATGTCGGACTTGAGCTTGAAGGAGCTGGACATGACAGCCTCAATCTCGTGGAGCTCCAAGACTAGGGCCTCCATGGATGTGGTGGCCATGCCCCTTCCCCTCTTGGCATTGCTAGGCCATGCCCCTTCCCCTATTGGCAGTGCTATTGTCACACACACTTAAAATTTCATATTTATTTAATTAATTATAGAAAAAATCGAGTTACTATACGAGAGATAATGAAGTAAAATCTATAAAAATAAGAGTATAAAAACAATATTACAATTTTAAGACTACATAAAATAATGTTTCCTAAGCCATTTGATTGTCGAATACGATCACGGATTCACTCTGCTTCGAGTATCGACATGGAACCCGGTCCCGTTTGCATCTCCACTAGCGAAATGCCGGCGTTTCTTGTTCAGGTGTTAGCGGCTTCGTCGGCTTCGAAGCCGCAGGAGACGGGAGCGGGGCGAGGGCGGCGGACGGTTCTCCGCCCACGCCTCCACAAACCCCCACCCACCCGCCATTTTATTTAGATGGACGAGCGCGGGGCGGGGGGGAGGCCGATGGCCCTCCTCCCTCTCCTCCTCCTCCTCCTCCTCCTCCTCCTCCTCCTCATCCCCTCCTCCTGCATGATCCAACCAGCGCGCGCACCCGCCGCGCCTCGTCCACATGGCCGCCGCCGGGGCAACTCCACCTATGGCGCCTGAGAAGCTGTCCCCCTCCTCCTCCTCCTCCTCCCCCAACTCCTCGCCGTACGACTCCTCCTTCGAGGAGGTCGAGGCGGGGTCGACGCCGCTCGCGGCGGTGGCCGAGGCCTTCGAGGAGCTGGCGAGCACGTTGCAGGGGGCCGGCGGCGGGAAGCAGGCGGTGGAGCTCCGGGTCAGGCCTTTCTCCGACGCCTGCTCGCTCGTGTCCGTGCTCTTCGGCTGCCTCGGCTTCGCCTTCAAGTTCGCCGAGATGGAGTACGTCGCCAAGGTCCATCATTCTTGCACTTGAATGATGTCCTAGTTTACTTACCCATGCTGCATGCCCCACATACTCATTCATCAACTGCCTTCAACTTAGGCAAATCAATCACTAAGTCATTCCTAGACAGTTTTAGCAAAATATTAAAACTGGCATGCCCAAGTCGGCGATGCCAAAGCCAAGTGTCGTCACTATTCCTTGCAACCAAACACAAATTTTCATGAGATGCATCATCCAAGTCTATCATATATACATTGTTATGCCTGAAGCCAATGAACTTTATACCCACCCCCTCTCACACCCTAGCTGTGACTCCAGCAGCCTCCCAACCTCCTCCATCAACCCCCAACATCCCTCTCCATCTCTCACAACCATTAGAACCCTCCCCCTTGCTGCAACTTCACCTTTCCCCACCCCAATCTTCATCTATCAACAACCTACTCTACCCTGGTCACAGACAGCCAGCAAGGTCCTGAAAGAAACATCACTACAAGCATCACCCTGAAGCTTCTGGTGTCAAGACTTATACCCCTAGAAAGGTCATCCAGAGAGCTTCACAAGCGAGGTAGTTTCATCAAATTTCGACATCAGAGCTGCCCGGGAGAGTTGTTCTTCCTCGACTGTGCAGAATAGGTCCGGCCAGTAACCTGAAGCGGCTTGCAGAAGCTCCTCCGGCCACTCATCTATAGATTTGGATGTGATTTCTTGGCTGAAATCTTTTTCCTCTAAGTCCCCTAGCATCATCAAGAAACGGAGCAACGTTTGAAGCCCGACGCATAAAGTTCTGATTTTCCTACCCCAGGTGCACAGGTCTGGCCTATCAGGGACTAAACTGACACCCGCTCACCTCTCAGATTGCCCCGGATTGCTCCGACCTCCACGTACGTCCCCGCAGGTGCCGTTTCAAAGAAGACTCGTCAATGATTCCAACGAATCTAGCCATGCTTGATTCAGAGGCCAGGAGCGCTCTTGGCAGCCTCTTCTTCCTGACGCTAAGGTACTCCTGCAAACTGAACCAGAAACCCAGGGCCCTGCTTGCGGCCAGTCCCCGACCGGATCCAACGACCAGAGAATTCTGCAAAAATCAGGCGTCATCCTGATCCAGTTATGAAGACCCTCCCACTGGTTCCATCTTCGGAAAAAATCATGAGTGGCTGCAGGAGTGACAACACCACCTGTCTGTCCTCTATTCCAGAGAACAGATAGAACCGACGAGCTTCATCCCCTTGGTTTCTAATTCTATTCTCCCCTCCCCGCCTGGCCGGCTGACCGCCCCTCCCTGCGTGGAGGTAGTTTTGGTTGTAGTTTGATTCTCCCTACCCCTAATCCACCCCCTCTGCGAGGGCGTAGTGCATGTATGTCCAGCGCGGTCCCAGTAGTTGAGGTTAGTGCCAGTTGCTAGAGCCGGGGTATGCCCCGTGTACTTGTACTTTTCCCTTGTACTTGTACTTTTCCTTCTATTGACTGTACTTTATTTCAGACATGAGATGTACTGGACCTTGTAGCAGTTTATTTATTTATTTAATTTTTGCATTATCATTTTATTATATATTGTGCTAATCCTGCAGTTACTTCAGCTTCTTACACACTCTCACACCATCCTTTCTTCCCTTCCGAGTTTTCGGGTTCATGGGAGGCGGGCCGAGATTCGAGTCGCGCCGGTTCCTTTCCGGTACTCGGATCCCGGGTCGTCACACAACATATAGTGATGTAATCTAGTTAGGGACTTGATTCCCATCCTTGCCAATTGCCAATCTCAACACCGTCCAGTAGATTGCCATTATCCGTCTCTCAGCTCGATCTCAATTCCTCTAGTTGGATGGACCCTATACCCGAGCCAAGGCCAACCTGCTCCTTGCGAAGCCAGTGTCAGTTGCTTCGTGCCTGAGCTAGAACCTGCTTGCTCCTTGTCGAGCCAGTGTCTGTTGCTCCTCTTTTCGAGCCAATGCCTCGTTCTCATAAACCCAGAGTCCATACCCTCTCCAGTGCCCACACTAGGACCAGTCTCCCTGCTTCTACTCATCCTTGTTATGTTGTTGTTGCTCTGCCATTATTGCATGGACCAAGCCCTCCTAACGTTGTGCCTCCTAGAGTCCCTGACTCTCTTTTTTGGCAGTAGAAACAAATGTGTTTGGATTCAATCCGATGTAAAATAAACATCGATTACTCACAGGCGGTGGAGAAAGATATCTAGTACATGAGCCCCCACAATCACCTCCACTCACACCAACGGAACCTTCTTCTCTCCAGATATCGCCCGACATCCCATGCCCATGTGTCTTGCCTTGGCAGCACTTCCCCAGTCAAAAACTTGATTTCGTAGGTGATCGTCGAGAAATCAACTAGCACACCCACATTCCATCCAACCATCTCCAACCCAGTTTTCCAGAATGATTAACCATATGTCGTTCTTCACTGTGCATTAATCCTTTCGTTCTACTCGGCATCACCGAGTCACCACGGGGATCGTGTGTGCGACGTTGGTTCGGCTCCTACGTGTTTCTCCACTCTTACGCGTTGTGCTTGCGAAGTAGGTCCAAGGATCTTTCATCTTATCGCTGCATTTGCCTTAGTGGTGTCACATCACTTGTCATCATCGGTAAGATCGACCGCTATCCTTTCGACCCTTGTCACCATCGGCAAGATCAGTCGCTACCCTTTCGACCCTTGTCACCATCGGCAAGACTGGGCACCCTTTCGACCCTTGTCACCATCGACAAGATCGGTCACTATCCTTTTTGACCCTTGTCATCATCGGCAAGATCGGTCGCTACCCTTCGACCCTTGTCACCATCGACAAGATTGGTCGCTACTCTTTCGACCCTTGTCACCATCGGTAAGATCTGTCGCTACCTTCTCGACCCTCGTCACCATCGGCGAGATCGATCACCTACCCTTTCGACCCTTGTCACTATCGACAAGATCGGTCACTATCCTTTTCGACCCTTGTCATCATCTGCAAGATCGACCGGTACCCTTTGACCCTTGTCACTATTGGCAAGATCAGTCACTACTCTTTCGACCCTTGTCACCATTGGCAAGATCGGTCGCTACCTTCTCGACTCTCATCACCATCGATGAGATCGGTCACCTACCCTTTCGACCCTTGTCACCATCGGCAAGATTGGTCGCTATCCTTTTTGACCCTTGTCATCATCGACAAGATCGGTCGCTACCATTCGACCCTCACCACCGTTGGCGAGCCCTGTTAACTACCCCTTAACTTGGTCCTTCCGTCCTCGTTAATAGATGAACTACTAGTGCTTGGACATTTAACCCATGTCGATGAATGAACCCCACTCTCAGCTTTCGTCACCATTGGTGAAATGAATAGGGTGTGATGGGGACATCAGGCGACGTACACTTATGGAGGTTCCGGTAGCACGCCAGCAGTTGATCCAGCTAGTTATCAGTTGCATTTACATTATTCCATTTTCAGTTCAGTCCAAAAAATTTTAAATTATGTCTATTTGAGTCCCGTAAGCCTTAATGGGCCAGTTAAATAAAGCCCAGGATTTGGTCCTGACCTGAACTACACAATTACCTGACGAAGTCAGATCGAGCGCACCATGGACTTCCATGAAGCCCGAATAAATCGTCACTTTGTGACTGGCACGTCCGCGCACTTAATAAACCTAATAAACAACTGAAATGAACATGATTTTAAAAAGAAGTGCGTATACAAGTCTGGCACGCCCGGTGGGACCCATCCACCCTTCATCTCTTTGCCAAAATTAGGGACCCTGTGGCCCCCTTCTTGTAATGCTAATTATTTCACCTTTGCAAATGCAGGAAAATCACATTTCAACCTCAAGAATGGCGGTCTCCTTTGGCCCGTAAATCGTGGAGAGCCACGTCCGAGAAGGCTACCTCACCATCCCGCTCTGCTTCGGCCCTCCAGTCGTGGGCTTCCCCAACTTCCTTGGGGTAGCCTTCGTCAACATCCAGGACGTAGAGGCATCCGACGAGCCCGAGCACAACGCTCCCATCCTAGGAGCCACTAAAGCTACTACGGGTTGAGCTGTGGCCAAGAACAGCAACAGCATTCCAGCAAGGACGTTGGGCTGCAACGTGCACCATGTCCACCAGGCCGCCGGTTCATCGCACCAGGGGTTGGCATCCCATCGGAGGAGGCTGCGAAGGGATAACGTTGGCGCTGCCACGGGGCGCCAAATCTCCAGCACCAGCAAGTCTATGACTGTCGTGACCATCCGAGTCCATTTGAATGGACAGAGGTCCGAAGTGGTCCCAGACTGCATCGTGCCAGCTATTCCAGTCCGCAACTCCTTCCAGAGACTGGAAAAGATGAAGGAAGAGATGGCGCCCGCCGTTCCGGCTGTGGCACCAAAGGACATGCCAACTCACAAGCCAACCAAGCTGAAGCAAATTTGGGTTCCCAAGGAAGCCCAGCCCACTGCACTTGCCCAGGCAGGGTGATGTGACACGACCTCGGACCTAGGCAAACAAGCACAACTCGCAACTCGAACGGGCCGATATTGGCGGCCAACTCACCCGACACTCAACCCAAAACCCAGGGTGACTCGACGATGCCGAGTGGAGGATGTGAGGGCTGGTCCCTTGCTGGTACACAAACACTACCTCCACACAGGGAGGGGCGGTCAGCCGGCCAGGCGGGGAGGGGAGGAGAGCTAATAATCGGGGCCTAAGTCACCTTTCCGGGATGCTGCTCGCTGAGTCGGACTGCTGATAGGTATCTACTTCTGGAATTGTTGAGAACGACCCCGAACTGAAAAATTGATGATACCAGCGCTCAATTGACGGTAACTATCCCAGGTACCTCTGTGAATTTCTGTGGGGGAACCCGATGTCAGGACCGGCCGGGGGAAGCTCTGGAACAGGACCCTTGCACTCTGCTCAGTTTGGGTACCATTGGGCAGGGGCAGGAAGAACTGAGTGCCACAGTCACTCCCGGAGCTCGAATGGAGTGGGACCAAAACCAGCATGATCGGCAGTGAGTCCTCTTCGAATGGCCGCCAGGGGGAATGCTAGACGACGTTGGGGCAGGGCGGGAGGTCCCGTTGAATGGGGAGGGGTCAGACGGAGACAGGACTGACCTGTTCTGCACCCTTGAGGGATAAAATTTGTAACTTCCTCCTCCAGGATCCAATTGAGGCTCTGTTTTCTTCTGCTGAAAGATGACAGGAGGACAAAGAAGTTTGTAGAAGAACTCTGAGGCTGATTCCACCAAGGTTCATCGTGGCAGAGCTCTGAAGCGGGATTAGGTAGCAGTTCTGTGCAGTCGTGGGAGATCAGTCTCCCGGAGCAGCTCCGTCCTCGGATTGGGACGAAATCACATTGCCTGCAAAGAGGACAGGGAGACCTTTCCAGCAATGGGTGGTTCACCACCAGGGGATGCCGTTTGAGTCCGGAGCAGCCTCTGGAATCAGGGACTCCTCTGCTGCCTGCGCCCAGAGCCAAGCTGAAAGTAGGATGGTGTGGGAGGTGGAGATGGGAGATGGTTGCTTACTAGGGAAAGGGGGAGGACGTGGATGAGGTTCTCTAGGGGCTGTGGGAGAGGGGAGAAGGTAGAGGAATGGAGGTGGGAGAGCTAGGGATGGGTGGGGTGGCCTAGGGTCTCTTGGTGGAATGGGGAATCCTCTTGTGGAGGTGGGGGATGAGGGCGCAAATGGACCTAGGGGGGGTATTATTATTTCATCGTTGTCATTATTATTATTATTATTATTATTATTATTATTATTTTAGGTGTCAACAAATGCCCCCCACACGTAGGTGGTGCGAATGAGGGACAAGTGAGCGGGACCTGCGGGTGCAGCCCTATCTGAGAACGTATCTTCTTATTCTTTTATTCTTTATTCATGCGAGCATACAAACACCCATTGATCGCACGCATAAACTAGATGTATATAGAATAGCTCCCCTGTATTAGGGATAGGATAAGGATGGCATCCATGATTCACGGACGGGGTGCAGCTCACGAAGCACAACTAAGGGAGATGTGCATACGTAAAGGGGATGCCGCGTAGAACGTATGCGTAGCATAAATCACAATCCACACCTATGACTATTCCTCCATAGTGTGAAAGTGTAATTATATGGGTAACGAACCCTAGTCATAGGGACATGCAGACATTCTAAGTAACACTCGAGGATTACTTTATCATCTACACACAGATTCGGGGCTCCCGACTTTTGGCAGCTTTGCACAACCCCCTTGTTTAATTCGAGATTTCACCATTCGGCGTGAGTCTCCTCATGTGTCTCAATGGAGATTCCCGTCTACTAGGATTTATCCCTTTATTCACAGTGTTCTTGTGTTCTTCACCGTTCGACGCGAGTCTCCTCATGTGTCTCAATGGGGATTCCCGGCTAGTAGGGTTCATCCTTTTATTCATAATGCTATAATGGACTTCACCATTCGGCACGAGTCTCCTCATGTGTCTCAATGGGGATTCCTGGCTACTAGGGTTCATCCTTTTATTCATAATGCTATAATGGACTTCACCATTCGGCGCGAGTCTCCTCATGTGTCTCAATGGAGATTTCCAGCTATTAGAGTTCATCCTTTTATTCATAATGCTATAATGGACTTCACTGTTCAGTGCGAGTCTCCTCATGTGTCTCAATGGGGATTCCCGGCTACTAAGATTCATCTTTTTATTCACATATTTTTTTTTCTTTTCTTTCTTTTTTTTTAAAGGGGGTAAGCAACTTTTTCCTCACGGCTATCCTTTATGCGAGTGCAGGGATTCGAGCACCCGTGGCCTCCTGGGTATTACAGCGTGCTCCTGGCACCTCTGACATGACTTAGCATATTTACAACAGTCATCGAACATCATCGGTCAGTAATAGCCAAGCTTCTTTATTTTGATTTTCATTTTTGACCCCGCTTGATGTGCACCGACCGCTCCGGCGTGAACTTCCTTCATGACTCTCCGGGCCTCTTCACTGGACAAGCATCGGAGGAGTATCTTGTGTCAGGCGTCGGCCATGATTCAGAATAAGATTCCATTTCGGAGCTCATAAGAGTCCTTCGTCCTGATTAATCTGATCCTTTCTTCCCTTCATACTGGTAATTGCTGGTACTTGAACCACTGTATATAGGGGACCCTCCAGTCAAGTAGGCTGACGGCTTCCGCTGTGGCAACTTCTAGCTCTTCTTTTTCCTTCGGTTCCTCTTCTATCATGCTGGGCACCTGACGTTGGTTGATCACTCGAATGTCGAGTGATCCATCTGGCGGGACTGCCAGCGAGCTTGCCAATTTTTCCAAGGCGTTGGTCTGGGCGTTCTCTCCTCTGACGATGTGGCCTATCTCGAGGAAGTAGAATTGCTCCATGAGTCTTTTTGCCTTGGCGTGGTAAGGAAGTAGTTCGGGCTTCCAGACATCAAATTATCCTTGGACCTATCTGACGACTAGCAGTGAGTCACCGAACACCTGCAACATCTTGATCTCCATCTGCAAAGCGACTTGGAGATCGATAATCAGGGCTTCATATTCTACTTCATTATTTGTGAAGGATTTATTGACGCAGCAGGAAGTGTGCAACACTTCCCCATCTAGAGATTTGAGGATGATGCCCGCATCAGCGCGCACTCTGGTACACCCAGAGGGAACTGTCTCTGTTCTGGAAGCCCCGTCGAAGTACAACTGCCACACGGCCTGCTGTGTAACGACCCGGATCTCGGATACCAGATATACCCGATAAATTATCAAATATACATGATATCACTTGGAACCCGCGAGGCCTCCCAAGGGCAGATAAGCCCCTAAAGGGATAAAGGATTGTTGTGAGGGGTACATCGAACTGACAGATATAGCAGAAGCAATAATATTTTGACCTAAAATCGACCTAGTAGCCCCCAAAACCCCCCGGAAACAGCTTCAATGCCTAAAGGAGTTGGGAATCTCATCATACTTTCTGCTCAACCCAAAAATTCCATGAAAACTCATGGCTCGGTAAAATTACCAAAATACCTCCGTGGCCTAGAAAACATCCTTCCACTTCAAAAATGCCTATGGCTTTCGCATATTTGCATCTCTACTCCTAAATCCTAGGGTTTTGCCCAGACTTAACCCTAATTTAATCAACATGTTGGTGGTAAATGAGTGGTCATTAAGCGTTATCCGAGTGAGAATGTCCTCAAACATCAGAACCTATGTAGAAGACTTTGGGATTTCTTTGACAGTCAAACAAAGGTGTTCGGACGTTAGGCCGATGTAAATCAACACTGACTCCAGTCAGTGGGGAGAGGTCCCGCACTCGAACCCAAATCGTCTGATACTATGCGCACCCACAGAATGACTCCCTACCTATAAGGGAATGTTTCTTTTCAAAAAAAACATCATTTGTTTATTTTTCCTACGTGAAAAATTCTGTGGTCTCACAGACTGACACGTCCGGTGGGACCTTTCCCGCCTTTCTTCTTTTTGCCAAAGAAAGTTCCTAAACCTTCCTCAAGGTTCTGCTCTCCCCCTCTTCCTCTCACAGGACGAGAAGAGGAGGGTACATCTCTCTACTCGTCTGAGAGCTTTTTGCGCGCTTGCGCCCTTCTCCGTTCATGCTACGCACCACCACCAACAACAACAGCTGCAGCAGCGATGGCCGCCGTCACCCATGGCCCTACCACGCCAGGTTTGGATACCTGACGACTCCCATCGTCTTCGACGACTTCCTAGCAGTAGTCGGTTCGCCCTTCTTTCTGAGTGTCATACCCATGGTTGAGACCAGCTCAGCAACGCCTGTGGCAACAACCACCGAGGGTGCCAGGCCTTCCGCTTCATCAACTGGCCGAGTCCACCCAGTCAACAAGTCAACTGTCGGGGGTGTCAGGCCCTCGGCTCCATCAATCGGCCGGGTCCACCCGGTCAAGAAGACAGCTGCCGGGGGTGTCAGGCCCTCAGCCCCAAGAACTGGCCGGGTTAGCCCGGTCAACAAGACCACCTTTGGGGGTGTCAGGCCCTAAACTTCAACCATTGGTCGGGTTCACCCGGCAACCCCGTCACGGACTAGGGGTGTCAGGCCCTTTGTCCCAACAACTGGTCGAGTTCGTTCGGCTACTTTGACAACGGCCAAAGGTGTCAGGCCTTCTACTCCCCAGCAAATGGCCGAGTCTTCTCGGTCAATCAAGTCACCACAGGCGTTGCTCCTGCTCAACGGGGGCAGCGACGTCGCCGCAACGGCACCAGTTCCACCGCGGCAACCCTCAGAGGTCCTGCTCCTGTTCGACGGGGGTAGTGTCGCCGCCACAATGACGTCGCACCTACGGCGGGCGTCACCAAGGTTGCTCCTGCTCAACGGGGGCAATGCCGTAGCCGTCGGGACACAGAGCCTGCGGCAACTACGGCCCGCTCCGGCAAGACTATAATTGTCGGAGACCTCTGCATTCGGCTCAATGGAGGCGAGCCGATTCTGCCTCAGGATCGACATGTCCCGACCATCTCTACCTCCAACCGCTTTGAGCTTCTTCGGCAAGTCCGGGAGGACGGAGCGAAGATGAAGAAGCCCGCCGTACCGGCGGCAACTCAGGGTCTCTTGCAGAGGCCCAAGCCACGAGCTCCCCGATCAAGAGCAAGAGGATCAAGGGCAAGGGGCAACCAAGTAGAGGAGCGCCAGCTCCACTTGAAGAAATTTTGGGTCACCAAAGAGGAGGCCCGAATTATAAGACGAGCAAGGGCGGAAGCGCCCTTCCACATGTCGGAGTTGCATCAGATGCGAAACCCGACAAGCATTGAAACCTCGACATCCCCGAGGCCTACATCTCAGCCCCCACGTGGGCAGAAGCGCCGAGGAGCCGGCAAAAAAGTGCGGCAGACCTCTCCGTAGGCTAGTTCTACACAGACGGACGAGGATTGTTCTACCCAGGCTTCCACGTCCCGAGTATCTGTTTTTGACAGAATTGGGATGCCACCCAAGCCGAGTAGACAGCCGCCCAAGAAAAAGCGGATGGTTCAGGTGACTGATGATTCTGTCAAAGTGTTCACCTATTACGCCACCTTCGGCGACAAGTAGCTCGAGGACACCTCGGGAGAGCTCAATCAGCCTCTTCAATATTTAAGGAGGTCAAGGCCCGTGTCCCGGATCTTGGCGCAAACACAGCAGGCACCGACTGCTGGGACGTCTCAGCCCGACCCGGTACGGCATGAAGAGTACCAAGAGGACGTTCATAGTGTCGATGGGGATAGCCACCCCCGGCACGAGGAATTTGGGGGAGGAGACATACTCCGGTGTTGGAAGAACTCCGGCACGAGAACCAAGAACTCAAGAACCTCCTGCAATCGCTCTTACGCGAAAAGGAGACCCCTGTTCACCCTTCAGCGGCAGCCACTGGAGTGGAACAACAGCATTCCCCCATTCCAGTCGCGGCTAACGCCTCCGTCACAGCGGCAAAATTGCCATCGGCGGTGGAATTTAAAGTCCCGCCACACGAAGCCAATGCGCGATCGTCTGCCACTCTTACTGCAGAAAGCCTTATGGCGCAGAAGCAGATGATCGAGCGCATCGTAGAGGCGAAATTTGCTCCACATGGTGAGGGTGTGGCCACCGTTGATTTGTACAGCGTGCCCTATCCCCTCCACCATCAATTCAAGAACCTTCTGCCTGACTGCCCGAAAGCCCAGAAGCTTCAGAAGTTCAATGGGCAGGGCTCCCCACATGAACACCTGGCCTATTACATGACGGCCATGGGTGAATTAGCACTAGAAGAAGCATATTTGCTGCGGTACTTTGCCACGTCATTGACTGGCACCGCCTTCCAATGGTACTCCAGGTTAAAGCCTAATTCTGTTGCTGATTGGGTGGACATGCAGAAGAAGTTTGTCGACCATTTCCAAATGGTCGAATGCAAAATCTCCCTGGCAGAGCTCTGTGCCCTCCGGCAGAAGAAGGGTAAAACAGCGTTGGACTTCATCAATCAGTGAAGGGACGTCAGCATGCGCTGCGATAATCCTCCAACGCCCGAAGATGCGATTATCATTTGCCGTAGGGGGCTATCAGCGGAAGTTAGTGAAAAACTTCTAAGCTCCAACATCAGGAGCTTTGACCAGCTGAACACGGTGGTGGCGGAGATCGAAATGTTCTTCGCTGACCATAAACTGTCATGTACATCAGAAATAAAGGGGGTGGGTGTACATGTAACTCTCTAACTCTCACCACCACCCTCTTGCTGGTCCCTCTAGTCGTCCCCCTCCTCTCTCTTAAGATGAAGGTCCCTAGGGGGCCTCCGGGAGCCCTGTAAGGCAATACTCGCCTCACCTTGTGGCCCCTCACCAGCGTCGGCAGCACGGCGACGCTCCTCTGTTGAAGTGACAAAGAAGGTACCCATTGAAAAGGAACTCGACTGACGGAGTCACGCCCCGCACTCCCGTGCCCTCTGGTAGCGCTCCTCGCTATCCTTCAGTCTCTGCTTTGCGACTCAAGGGCATAGCTGGAACTCCATCACCTAGGCTTCTAGAGCCCTCCTCTCCTCTCCCTCTCCTCTCTTTCTCGCTCCGCCTCCCTCCTCACCACCTGAAGGGCGATCCTCAGCTCCAGAACATCTCGGGGCAACTCCTCACCCTCCGCAACGCAACGCCCCAACTCCACCTCTAACTTCGTCACGATGGCCGTCTGGATGACTCGCTCCTCCTCCAGCTCGGCTATCCGAGCATCACGCGCTGCCACGGTGGCCGCCCCGGCATCACACTCCTCCTCAGCCCGGATTGCCCTGGCCAGTGCATCCCGGACCTCCACCACCTACCAAGGAACAAGCATCTCTCAAAATAAATAAAAGAGCAAACATGTGTAATGAAGGTCTGAGGCGGGCAACCATTCACCCGAGCCGCAACGGCGCGCTCTGCCTCCTCCGCACGGGCCACCGCCCCGGCCAGCTGCTCCTGGAGAGAGGTAATCTCCGAAGGAGGAGGCTGGGAACTGGAAGATGCTCCACTTGTCATCCTAGTTGTCGCTACCAGTTGGGCACACTAAAACAAAGGAACAAACGATAGTCAGTGACTAAGCATCAGGAATCCAACCAAAAAAAAGGGGGGGCCTTACCAAAATGTCTAGCTACTTGCGCGTGACGGTCAACTACTGTCTAAAGTCCACCAACTGGGCCTGCAGGTCAGTGATGATGGCGTCGTCGGCATCCTGCATTCGTAAACATGGAGATTACATACATGTGCATTCACGAGATGTAGGCCGAGTCATCGTAGGGGGGGGGGGTATCAACCCGTGTGACTTTCTACCATTATTCACTCTGCTCCAGTCGGTAAAGCACAGCCAGGCAGCTACCCAGTAGCGCCCACCTCAGTCGCTGATGCCACCAGTGCTACCTCAGGTGCACAAAGCACCTTCATTGTTGCGTCCTCCATCGCAAGCGACCACCTTGGTCACCCCATATCTATAGCCAGCACACTTCTACCCAGAACTAGTCGATCCAACTACTATGAACAGGCTGATGGTAGAAAGGATGATTGAATTGAAGCTTGCTGAGTGAAGTGATGGTGACTATGTCACATTTGATGCTTATCAGGTGCTTTACCCGCCACATCATGTAGCTAAGTGGCTCCCTCCGGGGATCAGCAAGCCGCCTAAGTTTGACAAGTTCAACAGAAAGGGATCTCCGAAAGAACATGTCGCATACTACGTGACCATCATGGGTGACCAAGCCACAAATGAGTCACATCTGCTGAAGTTTTTCAGGTCCTCACTAATAGGGCTCACATTTGATTGGTACTCCAACCTCTGGCCGGGTCAATCAACGACTGGCCCGACATGCAGAAGAAATTTTGATGCGGGATGACTACGAGACTCGACACGGACGGGTTGCGACCTTGGACTCTAAAGATTGACACAGCTAGCAAGACGACGCGACCCGCAACAACACTACAATGCGGCACCAAATGAGCTCCAAAAGAGGCGATATGCCCCAAACAAGGAGTGATAACTCACGGTCGTCCCCATCAAGGGAAGCATGATGATCTGCACGGTTGAGTAACCGGCATTGAGTCTCGGGTGATCAGCTCGCTCTCACGCACGAAACGAGTCGCGGGACGGGTCTCGCACTCACAACTCACAGCGGTGATGTAACACGAGCTAGCTAAGAAAGTAACCTACTCACAAGCAGCAGCATTAAGAGTGTATACTAACTAAGCAAAGTGACAAAAGGGGGAGGCGGGTGTACCTCCATGCTCAGGGCGTGGGGAAGACGTCCCGGCCGAGATCTATGACTCCCGGTACAACAATGATTATTAATTACAAGGCTTATTTAAATGCACGGATCTAATCCGGCAGCATCTCCCCTTGGCTTCGAGTTGTGCCAAGCAAGGATAGGAGACAGTCCACGCAGTGGCGGGACAGAATCCGAACAATGGCTAGGGTACTGTCCCTCGATGTACGTATTCAAGGGGACATCCCAACTAGTTAGTTTTCCCCAGAAGATGGAGCCGAAAGGGGTACGTATCGACAACGCCCCCTTGGCTTCTTGGGGTTATCATTTATTAAATCGTGGTTCCGACAGCACTTCCCCTTATTTCGGGTTGTGCCAAAGAAGAGATAGACCATCACCCACGGACTGCCAGGATGAAGGTCAATACGAGAGAGCGCTGGGCTCCCAAATAGTGTAATCACCTGGCTGTGACATTTAATGTCCCCCTTTGGAAGTCGACAGGACACATGCAGAGACAGAGCCCTTCAAGCTTACGGGGTTACATATGTGTGTCTGATTCGGGACAATAGAATGTAGGGGAGGTCATTCCCCGTTAATATATCTCCTGAATCGAATGTGATGACTCATAGGCATCCCCGGGTAATCCTAGCAAGGCTGGAGGAAGCTGGAACAGGGTACATAGAGGGTTCTCGACGCGAGAGGTCTTGGTCATGCGAAGGCTCTCGGTGCAGTGGGTTCCCGGCGTGGGGCTGTAGCTCTCGGCGTGGCGTTGGCGGGAGAAAAGGGCGGCTCTTGGCGCGCCATTAAATGTGCATTGGGTATAGGATCTCAGCGCGCCATTAATGTGAGGTTCGGTGTAGGCTCTCGGCGCAGCAAGGATAGGGCAGGGGGTATCCCGGCATGAACAGGTCTCAGCGTGCAAACCCGTACGCCGTGAACTATTCATGGCACCGGGAGGTTTTGGCGTCGAGAAGGTTTCAAGGTGTTCCGGTGCTCTGTTTTGATAGTTTTTGGGGATTTTGAAGGCTTCAGCTGTGAACTTATGTATTTGTACTGGGTTTAATCTAACTACAGTCTGGCATGGTGGTAGGTAGATCAAAATCAGAGGTGGATGGAAGGGAATTCGGGATGGAGGGGCTTGGGCATCACGGTTTATTCAGGGAGATCTTAGGAATTTCTTTAAGATTTTCAGACTGAATTGCATGATACACAACTTAAATTCTCAGATCAGTTTAATAACTACAACTGAACAACTTATCAAAAGAGATTCAAGAATCAGTGCAATCAGACCAGCTTGCTGGCAGTATAGGTAAGAACAAGAGACTAACCTCAATTGGGCACAGATAACAATCAACTTTAGTAGCTGAGTCTGGAATGTAGACTGATCAGCTAGACAAGTAGGGACAACAGAGAGTTCAAGGAGTCTGAATGTGTTCAATAGAAAGACCAATTGACTGGACAGGAGGATTTCAGAAGTTAATGATCAAGATGATCTAAACTACTCCCCCTGTCTAGATGCACTAGGTAGTTACCCTGAACATGAGCATCAAGATGATGGAACAGAAGTAATCAAACTCCCCCTGACTAACAACATGTTTGCAATGAAAGTACATCACATGATTTCAGATTTTATATTTAGAAATAATTCATGTTGTTCAGATAGAAGGGAACTACCATAAGTATAATTGCACAATTCACATTTCAAAAACTTTTACTCAAGCATGGATTAAATCAACAAGATGCTGAATCATATCACACAAACATTTCAGATGATGAAATTTAAAATGAGTGTTCAGAACAGACCTGAAGGATAAAATTTTGGGGTCCTCATTTTGAGTGCCTTGGTTCATTGATCCACTTTTATTTATTACAAGGCACACCTACAGCAGTAAAATCATTTTGATCCTGCAGGGACCCAAGCAGCCTTGGGTCCTGCATTAGCCCTAACAGGTGTTCTAAGCAACCTTTTAGTAGTATTATCATCAAAATCCATCATAAAATAGTTGTCCATGGAATGACCAAATTTACCACAATATGTACATAAACTAGTAAATTTTCTGGTCTTATGGTGCATATCAACAGCAGCATGATTTTTGTATGCATATACATGGAATGATCTGTTGTATACATGGGCAGTTTGTTTCTTATTTCTAATCATCCAGCAATCAGCTGACTTGTGACCTATCTTACCACAATTATAACATGAAAGGTTCATAGGTCGTTTGGCAGGGAATTTAGCAGAATCCACCACACTGGTAGCAAGTGTTTCGAGCAGTCGATGCCTGTGGCAGGGGACTTCCGACAATACCCTTACCCTTGTCGTCCCGCCTGGGCGGGGGAGTTGCCTGTGGTGGTTGAGGGGTTGGGTTCCCATTAGGTCGGGGTAGCTGGGGTCGGGTTGGGACTGGTAATTGGGCTGTAGCTGGAGTGGTGGGCCTCAGGGTGAGGTTCCCTGGGAAGGTGATGATGTGGCGGGGGTCGGCTGGTCGCTGGAAGGAACTGCGAGGAAGGACATGAAACCTCTCCGTGTCGCGGGCAACCTGGTAGGCGTGCTCCAGGGTGGTAACCTCGCGCAGATGTAATTCCCGCCTGATGTGTGGAGCTAAACCCTTGCGAAAACGGGAAAGGGTGATGACTGTGTCTTCCTGGATGTGGCAACGGAGAAGATAACTATCAAAGACCTTGATATATTCTGCGACTGACTTCCCTTCCTGAGTGGGGCCGTGCCACTCATCTAAGAGATCCTGGAAATATGTAGGTGGAAGATACATCTGGCGGGGGGTGACCTTCATCTGATCCCATGAAACTATGGGGTCAACTCTCCAGAGGGGTCTCAGACTCTCAACGTTCATCCAATAGGTCTTGGCGAGACCCTTCAACTTGTACTTAGCGTACCATACTTTCCTCTCTTCCGGCATGGGATACCAATCGAAATATTGATCCAGGGAGGTTTCCCAATCAAGGTAGTCCTGGGGTTTATAAGACCCCTCAAATGTAGGTGCATCCAGCTTAATCAGCTGGTGCAGGGGATCCTCCAAGTGATCACGTGGTCTCCTATCCCGATCTTCCATGGGATGTCATCTCTGTGGGGCTGGCCAGGGGTACTCATCCTCCATCTCATCCTCTGGGTAAAAGGCCTGGCGGGGGTTTTCCTCAGGCTGAACTCATTCGACACGAGTCAAACGGGCCTCCTGTCTATCTAACCGCGTGGCAATGGCATCTATTCGTCCTCCCAGGTGTCGGAATTGCTCGAGAATAGTGTCCATGAGGGACGAGTCACCTTCCGGGAGAGGGTGGGGCCGAGAGGGCTGTCCTACCTGCCTTAAGTCAAGATACAAAGAATACAAGAGATCTCGTCCCTCGGTCAAGATACAAAGATCGCCCGAGCATCAAAAAGGCTTTATTGAAGCCATCTTACAGATGTATAAGAAAGAAAAAGGAGGGTCGCTCCTGCCCTCAGCTCCCCATGGTGGTGGTAGGCGACCTTCACACCGCACGCATGTTCCGAGGCAGCGGACCAACAGCGGAAGGCGCCTATGCCAGAGAAGAGGGACGCCTCACATCCCTTTTGTTTCGCGGAAGCGGACCAACCAGGGACACCTCGGATCCCTTTTGATCTGCAAAAGTGGATCAACGGCAGATAGTGGAGCAACAAGGTCCATCCATTGCGGAAGCTGACCCAGCACGCTGGTCATGCCTAAAAACTAGAAGACGAGATCTGCCACCCCGTCTGACGTCCTCTCTCGGCGGCAAAACACATCCCTCAACTCGGGAAAGTGCCTAATCACGTACCTGCAAGTGCAAGAGGGATGGTTACTACTGCAGAATAGTAAGACAGCAGGAGGAAACAAACGAAGGGGGAGGGAGCGAGGGGGGCGCGTGACCAAGGCTATCCGCGGTGGCCTTCACGGTGGCACTCCATCCCTCTCAGAAGCCACGGTCACGAGCTGGCCCGTAAAACTCCAAGGCCACCTTCGTTAGCTCGTCTCGATAGGCCGAAGAAGAGCGGAACCATTCCACTACCTCCTCGCCCGCCGCCGACATTAAGGAACGTAGGGTGGCGGCCTCTGCTTCGGCTTCCTGAGTGCGGATCTTCATGGCCTGGAATTTCACCGCTAGCTTGGCAGCCCGCTCCTCGGCGGCATCAGCCTGTGCTCGGAAGTGGTCCCGGTCGCGCTCCCAGAACCGGACAAGACTTGGGCCATCATGGCCCGCATGGCCGCTGCCACCGCCAAAGTACCTTGGGTGCCAAGCCAGCCCTGAAGCTTCCGACTCCCACGATACGAGGAGTCTAACTTCGAACCTTGCGCTCCACAAGAGACCCTCTCCTGATCGACTCTCAGCCCCCTACGTAGTGCTCGGCGACTGAGAGTAGGGGGGAAGTGAGGAGGGTAAAGCGCCAGTATCAAATAGAACTTGAGCAGACTTGGAACAGATAGTTAGAATACCTTCTACCAGTCTGCCTTCAGTTGGGTCTGTCTCCTGTAGAGCTTGGAGACGTCCTTGCTTCTTAGCTGAGCGCTTTTCTTCCTTAGTTGTCGGCTCGGTCTGCTCATTCAGCAGAGGGCAATCAGGAATTCTATGTTCCCGACTCCCGCATTGGAGGCACAGTCCCAGCTTCCTCCAGCATTCATCGGCCTTATGGCCAGGCTTGTCACAATATTTGCAATTCTCCTTGGGTGGTGCGGTGATGGAGAAGGGCTTGTTGTTTTACTTGGGTTTCTTCTCCTTGGAGGACTCTCCTCCATTAAAGGCTCGCTTCTTGTTAAAAGAAGGCTTGAAGTTGTTGGAGCTTGTGATGGTCTCCTTCTTATCCTTCCCACGGATTTTATCAGACAATTCTGTGGCATCTTCTAGTAGTTGAGCATGATGAACTATCTCCGAATATACTTGGATATCCATTGGTGCCAGCTGGGTGATAAATTGGGGCCGAAGCCCATTCAGGAAGCGCCTTGCTTTCATCTTCTCCATACACACCAGGTGAGGTGCGTACCTTGACAGCCTCAAAATTGGGCCTCATATTCCGCCATAGTCAAAGTCCTTTGCTTCAGGGCGGCAAACTCCGCGGCCTTCTTCTCTTGGACACGGTCGAAAAAATATTTATTGTTGAAATGATCAACAAAGTTGGCCCAGGTAACGTTATCATCCATTAAGGTGGCTTCAACAGATTCCCACCAGCACCTCGCATCTCGTTCCAGTTGGAACGTAGCTAGTAAAACTTTCTCATCATCCGTGCAATGCATGACACAGAATATTCTCTCAATCTCCTTCAACCAATTTTCTGCATCATCAGGGTTGGAAGAGCCCATGAACTTAGGTGGGTTCATGTTCTAGAAGCCTCTGTGGATATCTCCTGCTCCACGGTTTGTTCCACCCTGCGCCACGTGTTGTAGCGCCTGGGTAAGGCCTTGTACCATGCGCTGCATGTCACGCCACTGTGCACGTTCAGCAGCCATAATCCTACAAGAGGTTTCCCGCCTTCGACTTGCACGTAGATGCGAGTGCCGCAGGTGCCGTGGGATTCTCGTCGTCATTTTTTGACGTCCACACCTTCACCACCATATTTTGGGAGATTGCTCAGGCATGGTTCGAATCCCTCCCGACGAGCTCCATCACCACCTTCCAACAGATGAAACATATGTTCAAGGAGAACATCCGCGACTACATGAAGGAGACCTGGTCCACCATCACACTACTCGCCATCAAGCAGGGGCATGGCGAGCCCCTGTGGGAGTTTGTCGCCCGCTTCCGGAAAGAAGCCCTCAATGCCTCCCGTCTGGACGTCAACATCGCCATTATTGTGTTCGCTCAGGGGACATGGGACCACATTCTTCGTAGTTTCTTGGGGGTCCATTCCCCCACTACCATCATGGAGCTCCTCGCCCTGGTGTAGAAGCACGCCAGTTGTGAAGAGAGCACTGTTGCCCTCGGTCGGGCCACCGAGGGTGACCAGGCCGAGCGAAAGCGTTCAGCTGACTGTAAGGTTTTAACTAAAAGCGCAGCGAAAAACATCGAAACCCTAAATGCATATCGTTGTTGGTTTCTCAAAAACGAACAAGAATGATAAATCCTGCGATGTAAAGAACGTTTCTTTACTTTTGCGAGGTCGAGAATCTCCCAAAAGTTTGAAGACGAATAAGAGGAAGATCTTAGAGTTGCGAGCCATCCAAGCGTCTCGCCTCTAGACGTTTCCACATGAGCAGTGGAAACAGACGGGATCTCCTTCGCGATCTCCACATGCTGACCTGACCTCAGCACCCCCATCCACAATGGAGGGAGGACAAAGAAGGAGGAGACACCCAAAGGAGAGAGAGAGGAGAGAGGGTGGCCAGGGTTTCTTTGGAGTTTGGACCAGAGTTTTTACCTTCAGCATATATTTATAGACCTTTGCATTTTTCATAGAAACCTAATAATTATCTATAAAGTCCTCCCATCCCAGTCTGCCTAATACTCTATTATGTGTGACCCTCTAGGCCCAATAGTAGTTTGGTTTTCAAGCCCATTAAGTCAAGAACCTTCTTTAGTTAATAAATAATGTCTATTAATTCTGATGCGGGACGGACCACGACTCGACCTAAACTCTAAGCAAGCTCGCGATCGTCCCTATCGAGGGAAGCGTACGGACATGCACGGTTGAGAAATCAGCAATGAGATAGGGTGGTCGGCTCTCTCTTGTGCCCGAATCGAGTCACGGGATGGTCACGCTCTCTCTCACAGTAGCGGTGAAATAAATATATCGAGCTAGATTGCCCTATCATGCTCTCTAGCAGCGGCATAAACAAGTATATATGAAATAAAGTCAAGTGCTGAGCAAAGGAGAGGGCACGATACCTCCACGCTCTCGGGGTGGGGAAGACGACCCCGGCCGAATCGGTACTCCTGGAACATTTATTACACAATTATTACAGCAAATAGATTACTGCCCACTCCACGCAGGGAGGTATAGGGCTACACGCGGGATCCGGGAGTGACACGATCGGGTTGACGGGCAGCACTCGGGGCCGCTTTGACAAGGCAAGTAAGCGCGCTCGTGGGGCCCACGTCCTGGCTGGCGGGTCGGGAATGCCGAGAGGTTGTTGCTGCGTCGGTGGCTCCTGGTTGGGTGTTCCTGGGGCGGAGGCGTGCTGGTCGGACTCGCGGAAGGTGAGGCGGTCACCTCGGGGTGGTCGTTGGATGCTGACCTCGAGCTAGAATTTACGGTTTTACAGCGCGCGACTCCGCGAGAATTGGCGCTGCGTTCAGCCCCGACGTCAGAATGACACAAGGTTGGTGGCGTTGGAAAGCTCTTTCGAAGAGATTCGATCTTCAGTTAGTTCGGCACTTCAGAACATCTCAGAGTCGGCCTTTGAAGAATTTTCAATGTGCTAGTTCACAGAACTAGATCTAGCAGAACAGAACTGGACTTGTCTGAGAACATGAGTTGACTGGGGCTGTAGTGGCAGATATAGGTGTTGGGATCTTCACAAAAGTTGTAGATCCGGGAGTCAGGAGAACAAGGGTATTTGTTTGTGGACGTTTATGGAGATATGGATTTTTGGTGGGTTTTCTAATGGACAGGGGTCGGGTCTAGAAAGTAGGAGACAGACAGAAAATGAGAGTTTGCAGGAATTTCTAAAAATTGTAGCGGCCTCCTGGAAGACCGCATCTATATGATCGCGGCCATGGACCAGACCACCTTCTGGCCCCCGGGTTATTTAGCAAACCCTAGCATTTTTTCGTGGTTGATCTCTAGTAATCATTTTTAGACAACATGTTCTTAGGTTAATGATAAATCAGAATGCACCATGTAACTAGGCTCACAGAAGATAATTGGTTAATCTATCATGAATTGATTGACATCTATATTCTTTCATGTCTCTTGAATACTTATATCATCTCCTTGATACCTTGTGCAATAAAGGAGTAAAGTAACTTTCTGTTCAATATATTATAATGTTCATAATCTTCTGTGGATTCATGACATGCTAGCCTTTTGATATTTGGTGTTTCTTAGAGTAGAACTTGAAGAGTTTTGTTTGAGGGTCATGGCATCCCGGTGGTATAGACTCACTGTTGCTACTGGGTTTCTTTCGTGTTTCTTTAACCCTAATTCTTGTTGTAGTTGGAACTCTCTGTCAGATATTCCTTCCGTCAGATTAGAACCACTACCACAAGGTCTCCGTAAGTCTTCGTGAGCCTGGGATTCTCACTAAGATGTCTAACAGGTTGTACCCTAAAAATGCTGAAAATCACTGGAATCCACATCCTACGATGGGGTTCAACCGGCTTTTGAGTGGGCGGTACAAGAGTGTAACCGATTTCTACCAACCCTGTCGTGAACGCGGCCCTCATGAGCACTATGTTCAACCTATTTTCACCATATCGCGGCGAGCCTACCGACCATGTTCGGCCAGCATGCCTGCCAGTTTTTGTAGACTGACAACTTATTTCAGTCGACTGATAATGTGCCTTTATCTACTAATTCCCTAATCTTGTCGACATACTTTTGTCACTATCGACAGACCTAGGGTCTCTGCTCTGATCGGGGACCTTGACCTTGTTGTGTCCCTGTGATTTTGATGATAGCAAACACTATAACCCATCATATGTTTGCATGAAAACTGAATGATGATAATATTTTTGATTACTACACTATGCATAACTGTGCTTTGAATATTGTGCATTTGATTCAATAATATCATTGCATGATAATTTCCAGCTTGACAAGGTTGATGCTCCTCATGGTTCATAAGACTGCATAGTAAGGTCGATGTTAGTTGTCTGAGCGTGTCATATAGAGTCGATGCACATTTAGGCCTTAGTTATACTAGGGTCGATGCACATTGCATTTCTGCATATAGAAGGTCCATGCACATCACTGTTCACACGCATACAAAGTCAGTGCATATGACTGTTCATGCATATAGAAGGCCTGTGCATTTTACAATCATGAAGGTCAATGGATATCCTATTCACACCTCCACACAGGTCGGTGCATACTTTGTTCAACCAGCAACGCAGGTCAGAGCACCTTTACTGTAGTCAGTGCATATGCATGCATCAAGTCAGAGCACATTAGGCATGGTCAGAGCACATGGTTCATACAAGTCTGAGCACATGTATTTCAAGTCGGAGCACATGCATATCGAGTCAGTGCACATGCACACGCTCACTGGTATAAGGTCAGAGCATCTTCTGTAGTCGGAGCACATGCACATGCAAGGTCTGAGCATATCAGTGGTAGGTTGATGCACATCTTGGTAGTATGCATAAAGGTCGGTGCACATTTTGTTAGTTAGCAACTTAAGGTCTGTGCACATTTGCTCACAATGACACTGAGCTCGATGCACATTCACTCAATGTGTCATCCAGGTCTAAGCACTTTTGTTCATATGCTATTAAGGTCAGTGCACGTTTGTTCATTATTTCTTACCAGGTCTGTGCACACTTAGTCACTGTAGCAAAAGATTGTTTGATGAAATGCCTTTGTGAACATTTAGTAAAGTTGATCTACCTGAAGCTTACTAAAAGGTCGATGGAGATCCTCCAAGTTACTAACACATAATCCAGAACCATTTTGACTTGTTCGATCCAGTAAAAAAGTGGCACACAATCTAACACGTGACCACTTGGTGGAAGATACTCCTGAAGACTCCTTTAGTGCGAAATCAAATGCACATGTGTCTTTGAAGATTCCTCTGGCGTGAAAATAGATGTCCATGTGGCACAACCTTACGATAGGCAGAATATTCAGATCCCGCATGGATGAATCTGATTCGCTGATTCTTTGCCATGAATGACTCTCTGCACTATAAATTGAGGGGAACTCTGTCCAAAAAAAAGGGAAGAAAGGAATAGCTAAAGCCACTGTCAGTGCTGAAAATCCCCATCCGAGGCAAGAGAGTAGTCCAAGAGAAAAATCAGAGAGAGAACCATTTCAGAGTAAGAAGAGCCAAAATTTTGGCCGGCCATCGAGTTTGGAAGTCTGCTTCTACGGAAGCTACATTGTTCTTTTCATCTTCGAGTTGTTCGTCTTTCTATCTCATTTTGTTACCCTCTAAGTTCTCTTGGAGGAAGGGAGAGGTTCTCTGATTTCCCTCCGTCGTCTTTGGAGGAAGAGAGGAACGATCCTCTATTTCGTGAGTTGCTGGGAGCAATTCACGGGGTTTCCCTTTGCTGCTAGCAAAGGAAGGGAGGTTGGACCTCCACTATTTCTTCTGGCCTTCAGAAGAGCGAGGAGTGTGTTCCTCGGGGCAAGTTGTAAGGCAACGTGTGTTTGCAGACTAAGTCTGCTATTTCATTTGCTTAGTGCAAGGAAGCCATACTCCAAAGGAGTAAGGGGTGGACGTAGATTGCGGGTTACAATCGAACCACCTTAAAAATTTCTTTTTCTCATCTGTGTGGTTTGCTTATTTGACCTCTCAAATTCATTTGGCACGTCAACTGTTCGATCATTGATTCATCGTTGCTCCCTTGTTCGATAAGTTACTAATTATTTGTCTACTCTGTGGCCAGACTAGAGGAGTTTCTTTACTGTATTTTAGATTCCTTAAATTGATTTTCATTATCAATCGGAGTTGGCAGTGATCTATTCATCCCCCCTTCTAGATCACAGTCGCAGTGTCTATCACCCCTTCAATAAAAATGATGATGATCTAGGGACATACGGTTAATTGTTGGATAGGTTGCTCGGTTGAGTCGAGTGTGTGACAGTCGTCACTTGACATTTATGGAATATGGAATTATTATGTGTTGTGTAACATGGAAATATGAACTAAATGTGTGAAAAAGAGGGAGAGCACGTGGTATTTTGTGACTAGAAAGGAGCACGTGGTGCTCGATGGGAAAGGTGATCACCAGAGGAGGTAAAACTCCTCAAAATAAAGAACAAAAGATTAGGCTCCGAGCGTCCACGGCACCCCGGCGTCGCCCCGTCGCCGCTACGCCCTCCCGTGGATCGAGAAGACCACGCTATTGCTCTCTGCAACCAGCCTGCACCAGAGGTCGAGCTTGCAGAGACTACCCCGGCATCCACGGTGCAAACCAGCCAAATATTTATTCTGTGGAGTTTTACATCGTTGAGTCAGCTTCGTCGCAGAAGTGATCCCGTGGTGATCCGACCTCGGCGCCGTTCGCACCGCCCGTTCTCGTGCAACTGCACTGAACTCAGGTCTGAACCAGAGCACCATTTGGTAGCAGCTCCACCGCCCACCCCTGTGCGATTCAACCAGAGCTCTCTTCATGAGAGTTCTGATCCTCCAAAGCGTCGACGCACCAGAGGTGGTCCCGCCTCGTTTCTACATCATCTCCATCCAGGGTGGCCATTCTCCCTCAGTCGCGCTAGACCCGGAGTCCCCTATTCGCCCAGGACAGGCTGCTGTCAATTTGGCCCCAACCCCCCCTCTTCCTCTTTGTTTCAGGTCCGACGGTCTTCACAAAAGTTGCATCCTTCGACGATACGGAACTAACGCAAGTGGTCTTGTCCCTATACGACATCAACACTGGGAGTTCCCTCACAGCCACCTACGACTGGTCTGACTGCTTGCCCAGAAACCTGACGCCGGCCATTCCTGCGACCACGTCCAGCGAGGTGATCAGACGGCTGCCATATTCTGAGGGCTTGTAGATCTCCCAGTCTGCGACGTCCAAAACTTGGTCCCGTCACGTTTGGAGTTCTACAGCGTCCGTACCGGCCGACGTACCACAACTGCGCCAATCTGTCCTGCATGGCAGAACTGCACAGGCCAGCCGCAGCGGCCGCCGACTCCATCCAGTGGTGTCAGCTTGGCTCCAGACCTTCAGGCGTCCTTCGGCATCCCTCGACCTTCATCCAGGAGTTGGATGCTTCTCGATCGGACGTCTGAGTTTGGCGCACGGTCGATAGTTTGATTCCCCTCCTTGCAATCCCCCCCGGCGGGGCACGGGGTGGGGGGGGGGTTGGGTGGGCGGGGGGGGGGGGGGCCGCGGGCGGGAGTCTAGATGGATTCTCACCCATCTTGAGGAAACAATCGTAGGAAAGTACATCAGGGGCACTACCATTATCGTCTAAGATTCTATCTACATTACAATAGTTTATTGTGGCCGATACAACTAGGGCATCGTCGTGCGGGATTGTTAACCCTTCCAGGTCCTGGTCGGAGAATACCAGGGCCTGCAGTTCGCTTACCGGTGAGGCCTGAGGGGGCTCAGAGGCTCTGCTCACCCGCTCAGCATGACGCTTCCTTCCTTGGCTACTATCTCCTCCTGATGCAGCTCCTCCAGCAATGACGTTGATGTCGACCCCAGGGGGAATGTTGTCGATCTCCTAGGGGGTGCCTCCATCCTCTTTCTACCCGGACACGTACCGGGACAAGTGCCCTTGACAGATGAAATGCTCAATCTCATCTTGGAGCTGGTGGTAGCCACCGGTGTGGTGCCCACGATCACTGTGGAAGAGGCAGTGCTTGCGGCTATTGCGATGCTTCGCTTTCATAGGCTCGGGTTGGCGGAGGAGGCTCGATCCTTTGATGTCTTCGTAAATCTCATACACCAGAGTGATCAGGGGCGTGTACCGCTCATATCTCTGTGACAGCTCTTTATGCTCTCTGTCTCGCTTCCACCTTTTTCCTTGGCCCGAGCTTGGCTCAGACGCTTGCTTCTTGTCCCCCTCCTGACCCAAGCCAGTTGTGACGTGGCAGGCACTGAGGACTTCCTCGCACTCAGCATGGTGCAATGCCAGGGTCACTAGCTTGGCAAGGGAGGTGGGAGCATGTAGGACTAGCTCACGCCGGAGGTTTTCATCACGGGTGCTTATGGCCGAGGCTACATCCAAGGGGGATACATAGGGCCTCCGATTTAAATCGGTTGATGTAGGCCCGCAACTTCTCCCCCTGTTCCTGTTTGGGCACTAACAGCCCCGCTACCAACCTAGGGGGACCGCTGTCGATGAAGTGTTCATTAAACACTCGCCCGAACTGCCTGAAGTCTCGGATGGAACTGGGGGCGAGGTCCCAGAACCATGCTTGAGTGCCCTGGACCAGTGTGGTCATGAACGCTCGGCACTTAATGGGGGCAGGATCGGCTCGCCTCCATCAAGCCGAATGCGGATGTCTCCGACAATCACAGTCTTGTCGGAGCGAGATGCTGTCGCTGGGGGCTTGGTACCCATGCGGCTACGGTGCTGCCCCCATTGAGCGGGAGCGGCACTGGCGACGCCTGCCATAGGCCTAGCGTCATTCTGACGGCGACGCTGCCCCCGTGTTACAGGAGCAACACCTCTGAAGGTGGCCGCCTTGGAACCAGTGCCGTTGCGGCGACGATGCTACCCCCGTTATGCAGGAGAGGTGCCGATAGTAATCTGATTGACCGAGAAGACTCAGCCATTTGATGCGACAAAGGGTCTGACACCCCTAGTCCGTGATGAGGTGGTCGGGTGAACCCGACCAATGGTTGAAGCCGAGGGCCTGACACCCTCGACAGTTGGTTTGTTGACCAGACTGACTCGGCTAGCTGCTGGGGCCGAGGGTTTAACACCCCCGACTGCTGTCTTCTTGACCGGGCGAACCCGGTCGGATGTTGAAGTGGAGGGCCTGACACCCTCAGTGGTCGTCTTCTTGGTCGAGCGAACCCGTCCAGTTGATGAGGCGGAAGGCCTGACACCCTCGGTGGTCGCTGCTGCAGGCGTGGCTGAGTTGGCCTCAACCATAGGTACCACGCCCAAGAAGAAGGGCGAGCCGACGACTGCAGGGAAGTCACCGAAGACGATCGGGGTGGCCAGGTATCCGAACCTGGCGTGGTTGGCGATGATCTGAGGGCCGTAACTGACGGCGGCCATCGCTGCTGCTGTTGGTGGTGGTGGTGGTGGTGCGTAGCACAAGTGGAACAGTATGCTGAGCCACAACGAGCTCTCAAGTGAGCAGAGAGATGCGTACCCTCCTCTTCCCGTCCTGTAAAAAGAAGAGGAGGGAAATCAGAACCTTATAAAAGGTTTAAATACTTTCTTTGACAGAAAGAAGAAAGGCAGGAAAGGTCCCACTGGGCGTGCCAGTCTGTTGGTCACGGAATTTATTTTTCACGTAGGAAAAATAGACGACACACATTTTGTAAAAATGTACGCTTATGCTTGTTTTGAAAAGAAGCATTCCCTAACCCTAGCCACCAGCATCCCATGCCCCAGCCCTCTCTCCCTCTGCAACCCAGGTTTGCCCTCCCCTGCTCCGTGCATCCACGGCATTCCCGGAGTCACCCGTCGCTGCTACAACCCCCCGTGGATCAGGAAGACCTCTCTGCTGCTCTCTGCAACCAGCCTGCAGCTGAAGTCACATTTGCAGAGACTACCCCAGCGTCTACTATGAGAACTAGCTGACGTTGTCTTTGTGGAGTCGTACTTCATCGAGCCAGCTTCGTTCCAGAAGTGGTCCCGCCGTGATCCGACCTCGGCTCCGTTTGCGTCGCCCGTTCTCGTGTGACTACGCCAGATTCGGGTCTGAACCTGAGCGCCATTTGGTAGCTGCTCCACTGCCCACCCCTGTGCGAATCAGTCAGAGATCTCTTCACGAGAGTTCTTCCTCTCCGAAGCGCCGACGCACCAGAGTGGTCCCTCCTGCTTTCAACAACGTCTCTGTCCAGGGCGTCCATTCTCCCTCAGTCACGCCAGACCTAGAGTCCTCTATTCACCCAGGACAAGCTACTATCAAGTCGGCCCCAACACCCCCTCCTCCTATCTGTTTCAGGTCATTTTGTCTTCAGAAAAGTTATGGATTTCGACGATACAAAACTAACGCAAGTGGTTTTGTCTCGATCCGATGTCGGCACTGGAAGTTCCACCACGACCATTGGCATCCTATCCTGCTGTACACCTAGAAACCTGATGCCGGCCATTCCTGCGACCACATCCAGCCAGGTGATCAGACGGCCGCCATCTTCTGAGGGTTCGTATATCTCCCTGTCAGCAACATCCACGACTTGGTCCCGTCGTGTTTGGAGTTCCACAGCGCCCGTACCGACCGACGCACCACGACCGCGCCAACCAGTCCTGCACGGCAGAACTGCACAGGTCGACAACTATGGCTGCCGTCTCCATCCAACGACATCAGCTCGGCGCCAGACCTTCAGGCGTCCTTCGACATCCCTTGACCTTCGTCCAGGAGTTGGCTGCACCTCGATCGGACGTCCGAGCTCGGTGTACGGTCGATAGTTTGTTTCCCCTCCCCACGATCCCCGAGATACTGATAGCTGTAAGATATTCGATACCTCCCCTGTCCGTCATTGTGGCTGCAATGGAGGTCATCAAGCACTACCTCCTCGTATCCCTCACCGCTGACCGGCAACCCGAAGATCCGGAACAGAGACCACAAGTCCAGTGAGGTCTCTCCCTCTGCAGTAGCCACTGTGTTCCAACGGCGATTGAAGCACTCCATCAGCCCCTGCAATAGCCCGGTGTAGCATGGGTATGCATACAAGGTGGCAGTCACCACGTACCTAATCCCGACACAGTCCAACAGCACCCGATAGTGATGGATAACCCCCCATCAGCCACTCAGTAGCACTCTGGCAGTAGTAGTGCGATGGAATCATGGCCCAACGACCGTACCAGCTCATGACAGTCTACCTCATAACTCCATCCAGCATGCTGTGATCATCATATCCCTCTCCAGCATACTACAAACCCGCTGGCTCCAGCACCAGTCTGGCGGTCCCTTCTGTCTCAGCGCGATGGTGACTATGCAAGTCCTAGGAAGCGGCCCCCAGTGGCCCAACTCTGACCCCTGATCGCTCTGCCCTGCCAAAGAACCCTAGGCACTCTGCACTGGGAAACTGGCACTGCCTCCAGTAGTCCTCTGAGAAGCTAGGGTAGATGTAGAAGGCTACGCCATGCAGGCTATCCCTGCCGATCAAGATGGCCTGCTCAAGCCGACGACGGGCTCCTAGAATCCGTGGGTCATACTCCTCCAGGCCAGGTGGAACATAACTCCAGAGAAACTCAAACAGGTGCCGATCTACGGGGAACTCCAATGGATAACCTCCGCTCCTATCATAGCTGTACATGCCGTAGGCCTCCTGAATCCTAGCCACCTCCATGGTCCCGACTCCAGCGGCTCTCTCGCCAAGGGGACCCTCAGCCACTACTGTGTGTCCACTGTCCAACTGCTCTGTGCTAGCCACGATAACCACTGGCAGGCCCAGAGGAGGGAGCTGTCGATCAGTCCTCCGCACCTAGCGATCCTCCTCTCGGGCCATCCGCCTTGGGACCCGTCCATCTCTGCCAAAGCGCGCCATAGCTGCAAGACAAGGCGTACAATCCTCGGCATCGGCCCAACCATCTTTTGATAAGGGAAAGTCCACTCTCCCTTCCTCTTTTCAGTTGGATCACCACACCTCCATCCCATCAGTACCGCAAGTCCTTGTGGGCCCATCAGATTTCTGGCGCCCTCAGCAAGGGGCAGCCCAGGTCCACCCAAAATTGGGTCATCCCTCGGCCCAATATCCCTCTTATGGGCTTCCTCCTACTCCGGCTACCTATCCTTCGGCACCATTTTACGGGCCACCTCTTGCTTTGCCTTATGCTCCCTAGGTCCAACCTTCTCCTTTTACTACCCCTACTCCGTCCAGGGAACAGGAGCTCCTTGATAAATGGGCCACCATGCAACAACAACTCGACTCCTTGCAAAAGCGGGTTGGCCCACAGTCCTTGGCCGATGTGCCCGTTCCAAGTTTCCAGAATATCCATTTTTCTCCACAATCTGAGCTCCCTAATTACATGAAGTACGACAAGAATGGTAATCCCTTTATTCATGTGAGGGACTTTCTATATGAGTCGGCACAATTCCAGTACGATGATCGCCTCATGGCATATTTGTTCTGCCAGTCATTAGATGGAATTGCATTGGAATGGTTTTATTCTCTACCATTGGAAGAGGCCGAGAGCTTCAAGGTAGTCAAGGACAAATTTATTCAGTGGTTTCAAGATAGGGTCAGCCCAAAATATTCATTCACAGATTTAGTGGCCGAGAAAATGAAAGCTGATGAGGAGTTTGCAACATATGCCGACAAATGGAGGCAGATGGCCGCCAGGGTGCCCGGCCTCATTCCGGAGGAAGAGAAGGTCAAACTGTTAATTTCCAATGCTACTCCTATCTTCCGCAATATATTGGCTATGAATGACATATCTAACATGCACCAGTTGTATAGTCGAGCACGGTTCATTCAGACGCAGTTTAAGGACTCTCCCATCCACTCGCTGTTCGAGGCCCAAAAACCCAAATACATCAGAAAATCTCAAGGGCCTGTCACCGAGGGAGTCCAAACAAATGAGCAAGTTCAAGCCGTTACCTTCCCTCCCGCCAACCAAAACAACCAGATCCGCTTTTCCCACTCTACCCCCACAGCCCTCCAAGAGGTCCAGCCACGTCCTCCCCACTCCCACACCATCAGCCACCATCCCCTTGCAATGCAACCCCCCCTTCTTGCTTCATTGGCCATCCCAAGGTAGCAGCTCCAGTGGCAGGTCGCAGGCAGACAAGTAGGGTCATGGAAAATGTAGCTTCTCTGGCACTTCCCCAACTCATCTGGTGGCAAACCATACATCACTGGAAAGGTCATCCAGAGGGATTTCTAAGCGTGGTGGTTTTGTCTTCATCCGAGCTCGGAGTTGTCCGTGATAGCGATTCTCCCCTGACTGCGCAAGAGCTCTCAGGTAGCAAACTAGATCCCTAGGAAAGTTTCCACCATGATCATTCCCTGGCAGATCTGGGCATGCAACTTGGCTGAGGGCATCTTCTACCAGTCCTCTGTCATCCCCAAGAAGTGGAGTGAAGTTTGGACCCCGGCATCAAGAGTTTTAAATTTTCTTCCGAAGTCACGCCAGGTTGGTTCCTCTACTCCTAAATGGACCCACCTCCACCTCTCTAGCCAGCACGATCGTCCCTGACATCTTCTGAGGCTGTCGTCAGTCCCATCTGAAAGAAGACTCATCCGCGGTCGTCACGGTACCAGCCCCGCCTCCATCCGAGTTCAGGACTGCCCGTGGCGCCTCCATCTTCCAGCAATAACACTCTGGGAATAGTCAGCACCAGCACTATTCAGCACCATTCCAAGACCTGCACCAGCCAGAGACCATCTCAAGGTTAATCCAGAAAATTCCAGTGACTTCCCGAGCCAAGTTGGAGAGTTTTGGCTCTGGTCTTAGTTCGTTTGGAGTTCGGGAGTGTCTGTGGTGGCACACTTCGACCGGCTGTCCAGCGATTCCAAAAGCTAGCAGCACCAACAAGGAGCTCGGCAACTCAAGTTTTTAGCACCGTCCCCTCCCCTCGCTTGGCCGGCTGAAGGCCCCTCCCTGCGTGGAGGTAGTTTTGGTTGTAAACACTTAACCCTCACCCCAAGAACCCCCTCCTGCGTGAGGTGTAGTGCTGTAACCATTTTAAATTTCAGGATAAAGCGACACCAACGCGGGGCACTAGTGTGTGCTACGTGAGTGAGCTTGCCCGAGTGAGTCCGCCGTCGAAGTTGCATGCTTGCGGGTTGTAGGTCCAAGGTCATCGATCAAGTGGCTGCCATCCACAAGGTGGTGTCACATCTTTCGACGATCGGAGGAACTCGTGAAGTACCCCCTGAACGAGCTGCGCGTGTCGTGTGTGCTACCTCTCGGAACTCTGCTACGCTCCGACCTCTGGCTCATCTGCTCGTAGGTCTCCACCGCACCCTCCAGCCTCGCCACCTAGAGCCGGGCTCACTCCGCCTTGGCTCGATAACACTCCATATCTGCAGCACCAGCCTGGAGTCGCTCTAACTCGACACGGAGGAGTGCCATCTTGACCGCATATGTCAGATAGCTCCGCTCCATCTCCTCCCTAAGCCGGGTCAGCTCGATCATCTACATGTACATGCATCATGGTTAGTCAATTTCATTGCATAATCATAATCAACAGGGAAAGAGCAGTGTCTACTTACCCTCTCTGCTAGAGCCGCCTCGGTCGCCTCGGCCCGTGACACCATCCTGTTGAACTCTGCATCCCGCTCGGCACAGTCTGTGGGTGTCTAAGAGGAGGAAGGAGTGTCCGCTCCCTGACGTTGGGTCCCCTCGACTCGCTACATTTAGAAGTCTAGGTTAGTACATATCATAAGCATATGCTGATGGGATCGTTAGTTCAAGATTCAAGGCTCGAGGTTGAACCTGACGGGATCGAGGTTTCAACAAAATTATCAAATAGATATTTATGTTTTAGTTGTCTCATGTTTATTGGGCCACATGTATTGGCCTAATGGGTCATGCTTTATGTTTTTAGTAATTATGTCCACAATAAATATGTAAGTCTTTTTTTTATTTTATGTCTTTTAGTCTTCGCAAGAGAGTTATGATGAGTAGAAAGTTGGTGTTAGGTTTTAACAAGTTATCTTTTGATCTTCTTTAGGAGTCTATAAAAGTGTCATGTACCCTCTCTTTAAAGCAATGAAGTTAAATCAAATTTTTGGGAAACCATTCGTGAGGTGTGAAGCCTTGTGTGTGTTCTCCGAGAAGGAGATGGGGCTGGATGTGACCGAGCGTGTGTTTCACTTTATGGAATGCGCGGAAGACGAGAAAGTGATGCTCGACACTTTTCAGCTCCAGGGCGCGACACTGACATGGTGGAACACGGAATGGGAGATTACATTTCAGTCTTGTCTGCTCCGACAAATTTCGTGGGCTGAGTTCGTCGCCACATTTGAACTTGCTTTCAGTCCGACTTACCTCAGGATGGATAAAATGCACCAGTTCTTGCAGCTCATCCAGGGAGGAATGTCAGTGCTCGAATATCAAAACAGGTTCATAGAATTGGGGCGTTATGTGCCCCATGTGCTGGTGAACAAAGCTTTAAAGACTGAGTAATTTCTTCGTTGTCTTCGTGCTGAATTGAGACAACTATTGATTGTTACTTGTGTAACTAATATGAATGAGGTGTATTAGGGTGCGGCAGCGTTGGAGTTGGACTTGGCAAGATCCCAGACTCCTTCTCAGGCAGTGTTGGTTTAGCCGATGGTTCAGCTTACATCCGGTTATCTGCCTCCTGTTCCATGTTTTTTTTCTACCACTCCAGCTGCTAGTGTTGCTGCTTCTTTGGGCAAGTCCCAGTTCAGGAAGTATAAGAATAAGAAGAAGTTCAAGAAGTGATTTGACCAGCAGGCATCGTCCGGCACAGTACAGTAGTCAGTTCCTTCTTTCCACCAACGCCAAGGTTCTACTAAGAGCCAATTCAAAGGTTGTGCGTGGTGTGGTGGTAGCCGCCCAGGTAAACCGTGTTCTCTTCTGGTGGTATGTTTTCGATGTGACCAGTCGGGTCACATGGTGAGAGACTATCCTTTGCGATCGATCCCATGCAATTTGCTCCGACGGCCCAATCTCAGCAGTCTCAATCGCAGTTTAGGCCTCCACTTCCACCACCGCCGCCATCTCAGCAGTTCCAGCAGTTCCAGCCTCAAGCTTTAGCAGCATCCTCCTTCCAGTCCTCTACAGCTGCCAGTAGAAAGCAGAAGGGCAAGGAGACTCATATCTCGCCGACTGAGGCTGTGGCTTCAAATCTCGTTAAAGGTATTATTACTATTTTTGGTTGTGCAGTCCGTGTTTTAATTCTTCTGGTTTTATCTGGGTTTGATAAGTTTGACTAACGTAAGAATTTACTCATTGAGACTGAAAGAAATGATGTAGTTGTCAAGGCAACAAGGTGTTACTAGGGAGCCTAAGCACTTAGTTATTCAGATAACCATCAAAGTGGTCACACCCTTGACAACCCTTGAAATCCAATAACATACATATCACTAACATGAAAACTAACAACAAATTGTATACTTTCACCTTTTCAACATAAAATATTTAGGAAATAGAACTAACATTACACTGATACAAGAATTGAAAGGAAGTGAACCATGGCGACCACAGTGAAACAATAAGCTGTAGAAGCACAGGGTGGGAACAGGAGAGGGATTAGGGGTAGGTGTGATTCGAAGGATCTGTAAGTTTTCGGTGTTCCCTATTCTAGGAATGGGGACAAAGGCAGACAGAGAGAGGGGTTAGGGAGAGGGAGAGCCCAGCCCTAGCACCAATTCAGGCCAAGGATGAGCTGATATGCTTGTGATCTTGTTGTCTATTGCTGCCAACTCGTCCTTTGTCAGTGCCAACCAGTCATTTAGGATTGACATCTTTCCAATCATGATGACTCTTGGCAACACTTTGGCATCTTCTGTGTCCAGCCTCATCCACTCCTAAATTTGGGGCACCCTTGTTAGTGCATCCAATTCAAAACTAATTGGTGATGAGTGGAGAGGCTTGGAACCATACAAGCTCATGGCTAAACCATAAACAACTGATATGTCACAAGCGGATCCAACCATTGTGAGGTATTGTCCACTTTGGACTAAGCCCGCACAGATTTGTTCCTAAAAGGCACCTCCAAGTTATGGATCCAAGGCCTACATATATAGCCAGTAACTTTGCCGCTTTTTGAGATGGGACTGATCCGGTTCATTCTTGCCCCAGTCCCCACAATGGTAGCTTCACGCTATGGCGGCTCCACGTTAGCACCCCATAGTCAGGTAACTCTTTCCTATGGATAGCCCTCTCCTCTTACACGGCTCGCTACTGGGTCCCTACCAGTGTTATCAGAACCGGACCGGTGCCTGAACCGGATAATGAACTGGTTCGGTTCATGTCCCTCAAAGATAAAAATCACACTGCCTTTAGATCCCCCAAAGGGATTTTCAACTACAAGCGCATGCCCTTCGGTTTGAAGAATGTCGGCACTATATACCAGAGGGCCATCACCAAAATATTCAACGAGATGCTGCATAATATTGTCAAATGTTACGTCGACGACCTCGTTGTCAAGACTAAAAGGCAGGAAGACCACCTGCGTGATCTACACTAGGTCTTCGAGCATCTCCAGCAGTATGGGCTCAAGATGAACCCTATGAAATTCACCTTCGGCGTATCTAGTGGTAAGTTTCTCAGTTTCATCATCCGGTACCGAGGAATCGAAGTGGATCCCAGCAAGATCAAAGCAATTCAAGAGCTTCCACCACCCAGCAAACTCACTGAGCTTAGGTCATTTCAAGGGAGACTAACCTACATTTGGAGGTTTATTTCTAACCTCTCCAGTCTATGCACGCCTTTCAGCAAGCTCAGGAAGAAAGATGCCCCGTTCATATGGGACTCGAAATGCCATGCAACTTTTGAGCAAATCAAGGAGTACCTCCTCACTCTCCCGGTCCTAGGGCCACCAGTCAAGGGTAAACCCCTCATACTTTACATTGCCGCCATGGATGCTTCATTGCGGGCTCTGTTGGCGCAAATCAATGAGGAAGGCAAAGAGCAGCCACTCTACTATCTCAGTCAGAAACTGATCAGTGTTGAGTATCATTACTCCCCCATGGAGAAAGTCTGCTTGGAATTGGTATTTGCTGTCAAGAAGCTACGACATTACCTCTTGTCCCATTGGGTTAAGCTCATATCCAATCACAACCCCCTGAAGTACCTCCTCAGGCAGCCCGTTCTCTTAGGTCGACTAGGGAAATGGGCTCTCTTGCTAATGGAGTATGACATTACCTACGTCCCTAGGAAAGCAATCAAGGGACAAGGCATGGCCAAATTTGTGGCAGCCCATCCAGTACCAGACGATTCACCTCTTAACATGGAACTCCCTAACGAGGAATCCCTTGCTTCCCAGTCACCAGCTCCAGTTGAACAGACCGGAGATGCCTTGCATTACCAGTAGTAAGATGCCCATACAACTAATATACCCTGTTGGGAGCTCTATTTCGATGGCACTTCCCAGGGGATTACCCGCATCAATCAAAACCCAGCCGCTATGGCGGGTGCCTGCATTGTCTTCCTGACTCCTCAGGGTGGAGTTTTATATAACTCTTGCGCCCTCATGAAATCTCTAACCAACAATGAAGCTGAGTATGAAGCTCTAATCATCAGGCTTCAGATGGCTCTCAACATGGGCATCAAATGCTTTAAAGCCTACGAGGACTCTCAGCTAATAGTTTGACAAGTCCTCAGCATCTACGACGTGCGGAAGTAGGAGTTGGTTCCATACCACGCCGCCGTCACCAGATTAATCCATAAGTTCTATTTATTCAAAATAGATCATGTTCCCCGAAGTAGCAACGCCCAGGCAGATGCCCTGGCAAAATTGGCTATGACCATTAAACTCCTGCCCGAGGGCGAGGTTGACATCACTATCAAGCACAGAAGATTGATGCCGGGTTCACTGGAGGGTAACTTCGACCTCACCGTCTATGAGGTCCATGATCCCGACCAAAACACTCCTCCAGAAGATGAAGATTGGTGTGAACCGATCGTCAAATTCAAGAAAGGGTGGCTCCCTCTGGATCGAGCTCAAAGGGTTTAGCTACTCCGTCGAGCAACGTCATATGAGCTGATCGGTGACTCTTTATATCGACTTGTCCATGAGAAGGACAAGTCAATTCTCCTAAGATGTGTTTCACTCGCCGAGGCTTGAGCCATCATGCGCGAAGTCCATTCGAGATTGTGTGGTGCACACCAAGCTGGAGATAGAATAAAGTACAATATCAAGCTCAAAGGCTTCTACTGGCCAACCATGTACATGGACTGCGTCCAGTATGCCCGTACATGTCATCAGTGCCAAGCCTTTGACCCAATACCTAGAAGACCTCCCAATCTATTACGTCCCACAGCCCCCACCTGGCCATTCGCCAAATGGGGCATGGACATCACGGGGCCTTTCCCGCCATCTTCCATGGGCCATAAGTACATCTTGGCTGCCACTGACTACTTTTCTCGCTGGGCGGAGGCCCTTCCCCTGCGGGGGGGTCATCGACGAAGTGGTAGCCAGATTTGTCCGGCACAACATCATCTACCGATTTGGTACTCCCAACCACATAGTGTCCGACAACGGAACACCATTCAAGAATAGGGTCGTGTATCAACTAGTGGCCAAATTCCATATTGACTGGAGAACATCTTCGGTCTATAATCCCCAGGCCAACGACTTGGCTGAAGCCTTAAACATGACCCTCTGCAAGCTTCTGGCTAAAATTGTTAGCCATCGAAAACGTGACTGGGGTGAGAAGGTCTTCGAGACGCTATGGGCCTACTGGACGATCTACAAAACCCCCACGGGATACTAGCCATTCTCCCTCGTTTACAGGGTAGAAGGCGTCATCCCCATCGAGATCTAGTTGGCCTCCTATCGCGTGGTGGTTCACATCGGCCTAGCCAACCCAGATGAAGATGAATACCAAAGAAGGGTAGAAGAGCTTGCCGATCTAGAGGGCAAGTGGATTGAAGCCTACAAACACGTACAAGGATACCAGGCCCGCATGGCGCGAGCCTATGATAAGCTCGTCAAACAGCGATCCTTCAAGCAAGGCGACCTCTTCATGATCAAGGAAAAGGAAGTCATGGCAGGACGCTCCTATGGAAAGCTACAACCTAACTGGCAGGGGCTGTATATCATTTACAATGTTTATGAGGGTGGGGCTTACACAGTTGTTGACCACAAGGGTAACAAGCCATTCCTGCCTCTCAATGGTAAACACATGAAGCTATATTACACGCCAAAACATGAGTTTGTGCACCATCCAGACTAATGGCGCACACCCTAGTCACCACCAGTTAAACCGGCCTTCCCCGACAAAGGGTGAGACCAATCACGTCTTCTAGCCCCTCTTCCTAGTGAAGCAACAGGGTCAGCCAGGCCCTCCCAGAGTCACCGTTATGCACCTGCGGAGTTAACCCCCCACCCTCATCCTTGCAACCACAAAAGCGAGGACACTCGACACCAGTAATAGCCTAGCCGTCAGGCTCCCAGGTAAGCAAAAAAAAGAAAAAAAATAAGGTTAAAAATAGAGATACCCCGGTGGACCTAGTCGCCCTTGTCGCGAGAAGGCGACTGGGGGCAAAAAGACCAACCGTCACGGTAGCATTACGGCCACTATGTGATCGTTTATGCTTGGGCGGCCCATTCGGGACCGCCTATGACCCTTGAGTGGTCCAACTCGGACCGCACAAGACCCTGACCTCTATGAAGGTTTAACTAGAGCGGCCCAAACCCATCCGTTCATGCCAGATGAACGACTTAAAGTCTGACCGCCCATGGGACTCCCCGTCTCTTCGTGCGGCCGACCCTCAACCGCCCAAACCTTGAGCGTCATGTCTCTAGCCGCCTATCCCTTAGAACCCCTGGTGGACGAGCGGGCACTACCCAGCCGTCCATCCTTGAGCGGCCTTGCCTTAGCCATTTGTGCCCTGTGTGCTGACTTCAAGGTAGATAGTGAGCAGTCGAGACCCAACTGCGTATGCCTGGATGAGCGGCGGACCCCAGACCACCCATCCGATGAGCTACCAGAGCATAACCGCCCATCCCTGCAGAACTTTAATTTCAGCATATTTATTCCATTTATGCTTTAAATGCTACATTATCACCATGTTTAAAATATTTCAATAAACTGTGGCATTATTTTAGATCCTAATGGAATTACTTTCTCTTTCTTTGTGATGGAATCACTAGTCGTAGCCCAGCGACCTCTGTGTCGGCCCACCTGGGAGAGGTGGAGGGGCGTTCCCGTTAAACGGTTTTTAAGCTAGTTGTCATGGGCCTCCGCAGTTACCGTAGCATCCTTTGGGGGGGGAGGAAACTAGCTTGAGACCTGGCTCTAGGCAGGAGTCAGTGTGTGCACATGTGGTTAGAGACCTGGACTTACACTAACGAGTATTACTCTGACTAGTACTTGGTTTGGTCCTGTTACGCCTCTCGTGTGTTGTGTTGGTTTGGCATACGAGTTGCTTGAGACGCAATATAAGCCGTTAGTGGATGCATCTAGTCATTCCTTCTTGGTGGTCTTCCTTTCTCTCACTCTCACTTGGTTGGTTGAGGTTTATTCTATTGGTAGATATAGCTTCTGTCGACTATTGATGCGGGACGGACCCGCGAGACTACCTAAGACTCTAGGCAAGCTCGGATACGTCCCACGCGAGGGAAGCGGTCGATGAAAGAAAGGGCCTCGTGGCCGGTAGTTGCATCGATCATCACTTCGGTGATTGGCACTGGGAAGTCATCTTTTGGACATGCTTTATTCAGGTCACGAAAATCTACGCAAATCCTGATTTGCCCATTCTTCTTCTTCACTGGGACGATGTTGGCCAGTCATGTGGTGTATTGGTTCTCTGCCACAAAATCGACATCTATGAGCTTGTCGACCTCCTTGTAGATCTATTTTATCAATTCCGGTCGCATGCACCGAGGAGGTTGCTTCCCAAGCTCCATCTTGGGGTCGATGGCCAACATGTGCGGGGTCACCTCAGGGCTGAGGCCGGGCATTTCCTTGTAGTTCCAGGCAAAACAATCGCGGAATTCTTGCAGGAGAGTCACATACTCCTCTCTCTCCTGAGGAGGCATGAGGGCACTCCGGAAAGTCGGCCTAGGGTCATCCTCCGTGCCAAGATTAATTTCGACCAGCTCATCAGCAGTAGCCTGACCGCCATCTTTAATTTTCGACGGAGCCAATAGCAAGTCGACAAAGTCCTGATCTTCACCGTCCTCGGCCTCAAGGACGCCGAGGGCCTCTTCTTGCTCGTCTCGACCAGGTGCCGAAGCGGCATTCGCTTCGCCTTCCCCCGGGGCTGTAACCGACGAGCCTGTGGGGTCTGCTGATGCGGGAGGGCACAAGGCCACCCCGGAGTCCTCCAGGTAATTGTCATAGATGGCTTCGATTGGGGCCAAGGCCACTGCATCTTCAAGGGCCTGGTGCTGGACGGATATAGTGTAGGCTCCTCTCCCGGGGCCGCCTGTCATATGGCGATGCGGTGGGGCCACTACGTAATCTCCCATCCTTAGTTCATCTCTGTCAATTAGGTCTTGAGCTATGTCTTTGAATACGTAACAATCTTCAATAGGGTGGCCGAATATCAGGTGATAAGGACAGAACGGTGGGTCACCGCTTCTCTGAACATCTTGAGGCCTCTTGGACCTCGAGAGAGAAATCTTACCGTAGTGACAGGCCCAATCAAAGATGCCTCGGGTCTTCTCTTTTGGGAAGGAGTAGGGCTTCCGTAGCTTCTCTTGGACAAAACCTACATCAATGAGCTTGTCGACTTCTTTGCATATTTGAGTAATGAGTTCTGGCCTCGTGCGCCACGGCGGCTGCTTCATCGGCTCAGCTTCAGGGCTTATTGCTAGCTCATGTTGGGAGACTGCGGGGCTCAATCCTGACATTTTCTTGTAGGTCCAGGCAAAGCAATCCCGGTATTCTTGCAGTAGCTAGATATACAGGTTTTGTTCTTCAACAGATAGCTGGGCACTGAGGAAGGTCGGCCTAGGGTCATCTTTATCTCCCAGGTTGACTTCTATCAGCTCATTGACTATAGCTTGGCCTCCATCTTCTATCTCTGGGGGCACTGGCTGAAGGTCGACGAAGTCCAAAATATAATCTTCAAGGTCAAGGACCTCGATCTCTTCATTTGGTTTCATTTGGGCTTCAATAGGGATCTCTGCCACGACCAGCAGCGCTTGTGTGGATTGTTCTATCAGCAAATCCACTGCCATTGTTGTTTCGAGGGGTGAGTCGACAGCTTCATCCCCCACAGATAGGCTTGTAGTCATGGAAGACTAGTGGCTACTTATCGCTGGGTTGGAGTAGCATTGCAGCTTTGTAGCAGGAGGTGAGAAGGTGTCGCCTTCTTGGATCATTATATCCTTGGTGGAGGTGGCCTTTTCCTTTTTAGCAGCATACATCTCTTGACCGGTTTCGACAGAAGCCTCCCCGATTGGCACGAGGGGTGCTGAGATCATCATCAGTGGAGGTCCACCGGAGGGAGACGTCCCTGTCTCTTCAACATCTTTGGCTTCGCTACTGCTGGCTATGTCAAATCTGGCTTGAAGGGCCACTTCCTCAGGGTAGACTTGCTCCCAGCATCAACAAGGAGTCATGGCCTCTGTTTCTGAGTCTCTTGGTCGAGCCGGTTCCACATGTTCAGCTTCTGCTGGGTACTCATCAAAAGTTGCCCCCGGTGAGTTGTCTTCAGTAGGGTAGAAAGCAGAGATGGTGTCCACTTCATAGCGCCCACTGTAATAGTATTCTTCAAGGGTGAAGCCCAACCCTGGATGCTGAGAGACACGTCTCAGTTCTTTGTCCAGACTTGTGGGCGCGCGGGGAAGCGTGGGGCTTACCCACGCCGCGGCGAGGACGCTTCGACCTGTTCAAAAGATTACACCACTATGCCTCACACAGGAGGGGGGATATTGGGGTGGGGGATAAGGGATTACACTCAAAACTACCTCCGCGCAGGGAGGGGCCTTCAGTCGGCCAAGCGGGGAGGGGGAAGATGACCACATGAACTTCACGCAACGCCGAAGTCGCTTCTGTCCCCTCTCAGAAATAGAGGATAGATAGTTGATGCAGGAATTCTTGTGGGTGCTCCTGGACTCCTTTGGCAGTAGGACCAATGCCAAACTTTCGTGGATTTGTCCAGGAGGATGCTGGAATTTTGGCAGGAGCTGGGGAGGTCGTCGCCGGTCGCGATGAAGCTGGAAGCAGGGACTCTATTCTCCGGCTTGGACGGTCTCAGCACTACAACATCTGGAAGACAAAGCCACCACGAACTGCCCCGAACTCCGAATTGAGCCTGGTGAATGGAGTTAGAACCATGGACGAGCTGCCTTCGAGACGAGACCCATGGGGGTGCCAGACGATGTCAGAGCAGACCACAGCAATCCGAATAATGACAGGGTGTTAGTTCAGTCTCAGGGTGGACAGAACTGCACACTTTAGGGAGAAAAGGGAGAAGAAATCGCTCCGGTGGCCGAATGGAGCTCCGCTTCATGGTGGAGGAGGGAAACTTGTAGAAGAAGGTCTCAGTTGAACGTCGCCTCCAGATCTTTAAAGGGGCCGATGTGGCAACTACTACACTCTGCCTCTGGAAGGTGGGCAGGAACCTTCTGCGCAGTCGGAGTAGATCGCCTCTCCTGAATAGCCACAAGCTCGGAATAAGACGAGACGACTACTGTTACGAAGAAGACTTGAAGACGCTTCTAGGGGTAGCTCTTGAGTCTCCTGGAACATCCGGATGGCATCGTAGCTTTATCTGAAGTCTTCAGGTTCTTTTGGTGACGAACTGGACAGTAGGGACAGCCTTCCAAGTTCAAGTGGGGGAGTGTTGGAGGTGGCTAATGATGATGGGAGGGGGAGGGAATCCCAGAGGGGATGTGATGGGGTTGTCGTCCTGTAGTGCGCGGTCCACTCCAGACCGCTTAAGACCATTGGAAGGTCCACAATGGACCGTTTAGCCCTTAGCGCTGTACACTCCTTACCATGCAATCCCTGT
Source organism: Amorphophallus titanum (assembly GCA_024336825.1). Taxonomy (NCBI): domain Eukaryota; kingdom Viridiplantae; phylum Streptophyta; class Magnoliopsida; order Alismatales; family Araceae; genus Amorphophallus; species Amorphophallus titanum. The sequence continues at coordinate 12,941,587 of JANBPO010007653.1, forward strand.
AAACAGTAAGGCGGTGATGATTGAACGGCCAACCCTAGTCCGTTCCAATCCCACTGTGTGGCATGCCATTCGACCACCCCATGAACCCTTCATGCATCGAGCGGTCAGTCCCAAGCCGTCCCGTCCATAGAACGGCTGACCCCTGACCGTCCTGTTCCCAGAACTCTGCATTGTATCATTGTGGAACGGCTCACTTAGAACTATTCAGGCCTATTGAGCGGCCAGTCGACCGACCGCCCAGTCACTGAGCGGCCGTGTCCCATCCATTTAATTCATGCAGATTCTAATTATTAGCATATTCATGTTATTATGCATTTAGTTGCTGCATATTCACTATGTTTAACTTATTTTATAAATTGTGGCACCTCTTTACATCCTGATAGAGTTACTTTCTCTTTCCTTGTGGTGGAACCACTAGTCGTAGCCCAGGGACCTTAGTGTCGGCCCACTTGGGAGAGCTGGAGGGGTAGTCCCGTCACATGATTTTTAAGCTAGTTTCATGGGCCCTGGTCCAACCGTAGCATCCTACGGAGGGGAATACTAGCTAGAGACCTGCCTCTAGGCACGAGTCAGTGTGTGCACACGTGATCAGAGGCTTGGACTGACACTGACGAGTGTTACTCTGACTAGTTACTTAGTTTTGGTACTATTACGTCTCTCACTTGTCGCGTTCTCATACTTGTGAGTTGCTTGAGACGCAGTATAAACCATCAGTGGACGCATCTGGTTTCACTTTCTGGTGGTTACCTCATTTCTTCCTTCTCCTGTCACTCTGTTAGCTGAGGTCTATTCTATTGGTAGATTTAGCTCCTGACGCTTATATTTAATTTAAATTGGCATATTGTTAGCTGTTATAAACTATTTAGATAGGTTTTATAGCTTTACTATAATTGTGTTTAAATTATGCCAATGCATGTTTATTTTCTTAAATGCATGCTCTAATTGCCTTTGCATGATTGTATGTTTAGTTGCTCAATAGGTGGCAGTCGTTCGCTCGAGAAGGGAGGTTCGCAGTGTACATACGGCACTCGCGGAGCATGGATAACATCAACGATGGCGAGAATCACGGAGGTGATTCCGTGGAGTTCTTGCCGAGGCAGTCATTCGCTATAAAAGGGAGATGCAGGGACACAACAAAGGGGGAGTTTTTTTAGGAGTTACTATTTTCTTTAGCCTTCATTACAGGTGTATCTCTGGTGGTTCACGGACATACGCCTGCACTTGAGGAGAGCCCGATGGGAAGTGGTGCAGCGTCCATCTGTCTCTCTTGGATCCCCTTGCTGCTGAGGTTCCAGTAGCGGCATCTCCTAGGTGCTGTCCATGGTAGCCAGCTGAAGCCTCCTCTCCTGCTCGTGTGTGGCGTCCACAACAGCTCAACGGAGAGAAAGTGCAGCGTCACCTTCACGGGTGGAGTCTTCTCAGTCGCGGCGAGCGTCTTCTGCTGCTACAAGCTATGAAACCTGTGCAACTTCCGTGCATCGCGAGCTTTCTCGGCGTGGTGTGCAGCGACCATCCCTCTCTCGTGGAGGTCCCTTGCTATCGTGGCTCTGTAGCGGCACCCATCGGGTGATCTCCACGGCAGCAACTGAGCCCCTCTACAGCACGTTCGGCATCCGCAATGGAGAGAAGGGAAGTGTCGCGCCCATCCCCAGCGAGCATCCAGTGTTTCTGCCGTCACAGACCCCATGCAGTCAGCTGAAGCTTACGGGTGGAGTCTTCTCAGTAGCAGCAAAGCGTTCCTCGGCGTGGTGTGCACGACCGTGCGTCGCGGGCCTCCTCGGCATGTCGGAGGTCACTCTCTGACCTCGTTCTGCACACGAAGGCAACGTCCGTGAAGCCGCAGCGAGCCTCCAACCCATGCTGCACTCTCTCTCTCTCTCTCTCTCTCTAGCAGTTTTCTGCCATCTGTGGGCCTTTGCCCCTTGCTGCAGTAGGAACCTGGGTGTTGTTAGGGTGTTCGCGGCTTGTGGGAATGGAATAGAAGCCCTCCGTGCTCTCTTGTTCATCATAATTTGCATAATGTTCCTTTCAGCATTCTTTTATCGAACTTTATGTTGCACAAATGTGCACGGACTTTATGATGCACGGAGTTGGTGAAGAAACGTGCATGGACTCGGACATGTACACGGACTTGGTGAAAAGTGCATGGACTTAAGTGTGCACAGACATGACTTAAACGTGCACGGACTTCATTTTGGTCCAACGAAGAAAAGTGAACGGACTTAACAATGCTCAGACTTGGTATAAACATGTGCATGGACTTTAAGTGTATAGGTGAAACATGTTCAGACTTTAATATGCACGGATGTGCACGGACTTAGAACATGTTCAGACTTTACCTATTTGGAGAGGAAAAGATGCACAAACTTAGAGAATTGAAATGTGCACAACGTGTACGGACTTAGTTGGAATGTGTGCACAAACGTTCACGGACTTTGGAAGTGTGCACAAATGTGCACGGACTTTGTTTACAATAACATGCAAGGACTTAAAATGTGCTCGGACTTGAAGCATTGGAGAAACATGCACACACATTAAAATGTGCTCGGACTTGAATTGTAAGCAACGAGCACGGACTTGACTTGGACATCGTGCACAGGCTTCATGTTTAACTCAGTAAGTAATGTGCACGGAGTTAGTTACGTGGAAGCCTGAAATGTGCACGGATGCACAATGCGCACGGATGCACAATGTGCACGGACTTAGAGTTAACAAAACACAACGACATGCACAGACTTGCAAAAGAAGAACAATGTGCACGAACTCAATTTTTCTACTAAGTCCAAAACATGCATGGACTCATAATGACGTGCACGGACTTTGCATAAGCTAAACCTGAACGAAGTTAATAAAGTGTGCACGGACATGCACGGACTTGGAGAGTAAAACATGCACGATTGCACGGACCATGCACGGACTTGGAGAGTAAGTCATGCAGCAAATACACGGACCATGCACAGACTTTATGAGAAATGCAAGCAAACTATGCACCCACTTGACTTGTATAAAATCGTGCTCAGACTTAGTGTGCAACCCAAAATATGTAGGGACTTCAATTGTGCAAAACAGCATGCGTGGACTTGTTAAAAGAACTAACAGAGTTTTATTGCATAAAGGCTTTACCTGAACCGGAGTACTCTATAAGGCCTCCCCTTTTTCTTGCATGAATTCGGCGAGATTGGGGATGCCGTCGAATTCCTCCATCGATTGGAGCGGGACCACCGTCTGGGAAGCCAGGGGTTCGTTAGCTGGCGGAGCCAGACAATCGCCAACTCGCTTTGCCAGTCAGGGCCCCTGCAGGCGTTCCCGTCCTTCTGTGCGGGACTGTAAAAACTCCGTGAATGAAGGAACGCCCTGGCCCTTCGGCTTCTCGGGGTAGAGGCCCAATGGTGGAGGGATCTCGGTGCCTCGGACCTCGGGCTCCAGGACCTGATATGGTTGCTCACCTCTGAGCACAATGTTTCGGCTGTCCTGGGGGTGGCGACCCCATTTCTTCCCCGACCAGGTAGCATGTTGAGAGGTGGACGCCTCGGCCTGATTTGCTTCCGGTAGGTCGTAAGGTGCTTCTTCTTCTTCCCCGTCTAGGGAGAGGGCGGTGTCGAACAGCGCCGAAAGAGTGTTACAGGCGACGACGACCTCCTTCCTCTTCTTATTCCTGGGCCTTCTTTTCCTCCTCTTCTTTTCCCCGAGGGTCGGGGGCTGCTCTTGGGGAAATTCCCCCCATAGGGGAGGCTCTCCTTCTGCTCGGGTCTCTACCTCGGGGGCCAGCTCGAGTCCCTCGAACTCCTCCCACGGGACATAATCTTTCAGCTCGACAGGGCGGATCTCGGGCTGCTCATACTCTTCGAGCCCGTCAATGATGGCTTGGAGCCTCTCGACCGCCGGGCTAACCTCTTTATGGATCCATACCGGGACCTGCTCCTTTCTGTTGAAGGTAGGCCTCCTCATGACTAATCTAGGGGCCGTGTCGTGCCAGACAGGATTTGCCGGCAGCGGTACTGGTCGAGGAGTGACACCCCTGACATGGACTGTAGGGGCAGGCCGAGGAGCTGGTCTTCTTTTATTTCTCTTCAGCGCAGACTACCAACCCACTTGATCCTGGGTGGGTGCCGCCACGAAGACTTCATAAGTGGCGCGGGTGCTGGCCTCCGCCCATTCTTCCGGTAATTCTTGATATAAGGATATCATGTTGGCCGAAGGGTTGGCGGAGAAGGCCCGAGCCCTTAATGTCTTCATATATCTCGTAGACAGGGGCGGATAGGGACGTGTACCGCTCGAATTTCCGAGGGGGCTCCCTACGATCTCCGTCTTGATTCCGCCTTTTCCCCTGGCCCGAGCCCTGCTCGGATGGTCGCTTCCTGTCCCCCTCTCGACCAGAGCCCGTTGGGCCGCGGCAGGCGTTGAGGACTTCCTCTCACTCTGCATGGCACAGGGCTAGAGTCACCAGATCGGCTAGAGAGGTTGGGGAATGGAGGACCAGCTCTCGCCGGAGGTTCTCGTCGCGAGTGCCTCCGGTCAATGCGGTGATGGCTGAGGCAACATCCAGGCGAGGGATACACAGGGCTTCCGATTTATATCAGTTGATATAAGCCTGCAGCTTTTCCCCCTGTGCCTGCTTTAGTGCCAACAGCCCCGCAACTGACCCGAGAGGGCCGCTGCCGACAAAGCTCTCCTTAAAAATCCGCCCGAACTGTCGGAAGTCGTGGATACTGCTGGGGGCGAGTGCTCGGAACCAAGCTTGAGCGCCCTGGACCAAGGTGGTCACGAATGCTCGGCACTTGATAGCATCGGAAGCCCCGTGCTGAGTCATCAGGGCGTCGAAGCTGTCGTAGTGGTCAGCTGGGTCTCCCTGGCCGTCATATGACTTGAAGGTCGGTAGTGAGACTCTAGGGGAGATCTCGGCCTTCATAATTTGGTCGGAGAACGGGGATTGCTCCTCGTCCTCCTTGATGGACGTCTTCTGCAAGTCGCGGAGGGCGCGCTCTTGCTCCGTGAAACGTCGCTCGAAGTCCCTCAGTTGGAGGGACAATTCTGGCTGTCGCTGAGCCGAGGGGCTATGAGGGCGCCCTTGCGGGCTGCCTAGTCGTCACTCGGGGGAGTCGGTCTCGGAGAGCTGCTGGCGCGTCTCGAACCTTTCTCTCCTCGGAGTGGAGGAGGCTTCTTGTTCTGAAGGAGGGGCCTGCGAAGGTCCTCCTGACCTATTACGCACAAGCCGTCGTCCCCGGAGGGTGAAGCGGCCTCTGGCTGTTAGTAGGGAAGCTTCTCCACGGGGGGGAGAAGAGGGTCATTCAGACTCTCCGAACAAACATACACTGCCGTGAAGCCATCTCTGGAGTCATGACAGTAAAGAGAAATCAACCCCCGGGAAGCCCGCAATCTATGGGCCCCGAAGAAAATCCAATAAACCACAACTTGTGCTCATGACGGGCTTGAATGCGTCACGAACGACGTCTCGGTCAGCCCTCAACGACACACTTTGGTGCCTTTTCAGCGGTACACCCAGCCTGGCCACCGCTCGGCGGCACACCCCAGCCCGCGCTCCAGCGGCACACCCTGGCGGGTCTTCCGTGGCACACCACAGGGGTGCCCTCAGCTGCACACCCCAGCCCGCGCTCCAGCGACACACCCTGGTGGGTCTTCCACGGCACACCCAGGGGCGCCCTCAGCGGCACACCCCCAACCTCCCGCTCAACGACACACTCCTGCAGCCCTTCACCGACACCACCGACAAAACAGACATGGCACCCATTCCCTACAAACCCTTAGCGCGCAGTGAGTGTACTGAGGTGTCGAATGGAGGAAGGGGCAAGCGAGCTAGCCCCTGCCATCGAGGATGGCCAAAGTCAAATCCCCATTGAAGGCCCCACGTTCTCGCCTCCACCATTCTCGCGTTCGAAGGCCCTGCGCCGTTGGAGTATAAGATGCTCCTCTTTCCAGGCGAACAAACAGACAACAAGAGAAACATCGACGACCAGACCAGAAAGAAGAGAACACAAGGAAGAGAGATAGAGAGATAGAGTAGAGGTCCACCCCCTGCAACCTCTCGGAGTAGACCAACAGAAGAGAAGAAGAAGGAGGTCCCACACCGACGACCACCAAAGAAGAGAGTAAAAGAGAGAGAGAGAGAGAGGGTCTTGATGTAGCAGGAGGCGTTGGGGGAGTGGGGAGTAGTCACCCCTGCTCAACCCTCTGTTCCTCCCTGTGTCTTTTTCTTTCTTTTCTTCTTTTCCCCTCTCATGCTTGATGTACTTGGTCCCCGTTTGCCATGAATACAAATTCTTCTTTTCTTTGCCGATTTTCGTTTGCGTTGTTTATCGTTGGAGTGGATTCCCCCCTGTCTGTTCTCCCCCGTTGTTTTATGTCTGGTCTATCTGTTGAAGAAAAATGCATATTAATATGAAGAAAATCAAGCAATGAAATAAGCATTATGTCAATCGGAGATAGTCATACCAGCCGGGCTGTTGTAGAAAGATGAGAGGGGCCAGTATTGATAGTCCACTTCCTTGTTACGGGACGCAACCTCCTGAACAAGCCAGCAGACGTCACCAATCTTCTGACACTTCTTCACCAGGTTAGCTAAGTCTGCGTGCCGCGAGAAGCAAGGCAGTGATATAAGACGAGGTGGTCCATACACCAGCCGTCGGCATGCTAAAAGGATACGAACAAAGGCCTACCAGGATGCTGGCTATAGGGTTGTCGAGGGTCAACCCATGGATATTCATCAAGACAAATAACCAAGACGTGTGTTGATAGTACACCGTGGTCCTATCCTCCTTCCTCACAAATACTCTATATGGGCAGAAGCGGTTGACTTCGCCCTTCCATGAAGCAACCTTGGGAAGCGGCTCCTCTATAGGAAATGGATACTGTTGAGCCTCCAGTCGGGCACTCCCAATCTGGCATAAGTGTTTCAAATTCTTCATAAAGGCATCCTCATTCACAGTAGCAAGTACCGGCGTCAACTGCTGGGAGGCATCCTCCTTTAAAGCTCACCGCTTGGCTAAATATGCATCCACCTCTTTCGGGTGCTGAGAGTATAGCCTCTTCAGATGAGCTTCATCAATGTCAAATACCGGCCCCGGCTGCTGACTCTAGAAAGTGCATTCTACCACATCCCAGTAAGCTCCTCTGCCATTGCGGTAGAAGCTCGTGCGGGCATTCCACCATTTAATATACTCTGGGGTGACCCGAGGAATGCGGTTCGACACCGTTGGCACTCTGAAAGTAGCATCATCCTGGCGGTGAAAGAAATCTCACCAGAGGCAGCCATCACCAGTAATTACTGAGCTATGCTTCGACCTACTTTTCAGTGAAAATTGGGCGACTGTGGTAGGAATGTGTTGATCATAACCAAAATTCCATCCGAATCGGAACGGATAATAAGGTTCTAAATGAAGCATGCCGCCCTTTCTGAAAATCAAGACGCTCGGTTGAATTGATAAAGGCCAGTTAATCAGCTCAGGCTCTAGAAGGGGCCGGGTCATTCTGACACCCGAAATGGGGTGAATAAAAGCCTCCACGTCACCCAACTTACATTCACGTTGTGGATTTACCAGAGGAGCGAAATTTGTTGCCAAAGTCCAGAAATGAATAGTCCCTGTGGCATCCACTGGGACCCTAATCAATCGACCTCTGATCTGGAAAAGCTATTGTGACACTGGACCGAGCTCGGCACTGGCAAACTCTAACATCTGAGGGAACAATGTAGTCGTCTACAAAGTCCTCGGAGCAAGTTCGGGGAACAGACTACACACCCAAGCATTAAAGAAATGAAATGGGCCCACTGTTCTGAGTGACCTAGGGACCCGATGTTTGTGCAAGTCTCCCAGAGACTTATAAATCAAACAAAGTGCCACCGGGCACAAAGAAAGCCACATCCCCTAGGCCATCTGACATGCTGAGTATAATGCCTCCGACCTAATAATTGTCTCATCTCCCTGTGGGAGAGCAAAAGTGCACAACCAAAAGGTGAAATAAGCAGCACAATGTGTGATGGGGCCTACTCCGGTAGGATTTGGTCCTTCTTGACCAGTCCAGCAGATGGAAGCTGGCAATTCTGATTTGAACTTTGGGGTCCTGCTCTGTTTCCCTACAGGTGGAGCTACCGAAGGAAATTCATTGTACTTCAGAGGGCTGTTGAAAAAGTACTGAATCCACTGCCCTACTCGGACCTTCAGCATGCTGCTCTTCTCTCGGGTATGATAACCCTTGGATGACCCCTTATAATACGCCAGGCAAAGGGAACGATAAACCTTCATTAGGTATCGATATGAAAAGCCAAAGGAACACCGGCCCTCACCGTCAGTTTCATCTTTGAACGAATCCTCCAAGCAGACCCCTTCATAGGGCTCCCCATCAATCGACAAGCCGGAAAGCTGTGACAGACTCCAAAGTTCTAGAGAAGTTCCACCCTCTACTGTATAAAATGTGTTGAACTGAGGGCAAAAGACTTAGAACATTCCGCAGCACAGGCCCTTAGAGATGGGGTACCGAAATCGTGAAGCTTACACACTGTGGTACACGCCAGCTCTGATCAGCAGAGGGGCGTACTCCTTCAGTAAAAATTCAGTGAATTCTACTACCCCCACATGAAAAAGATGAGCACCTATCACGTTCATGTCAGCAAACCAGTCGGCAGTGATAGGTGTCCATTTTCTATGAATAATTCATCGCATGTACACCATTTTATGTGCATATAATTTCGTAATTATGCATGTTTTATAGTTAACCTCAACTTAGCATTTAAATTGGAGCTTGCACGTCATCATTTTCTCGACCCTCGGAACACGCTCGACGCACTGGTACCGTCCCGGAGTAGGAGAATGCGACGGTTCACCTTGTACAGAGTTCCGAAGGTCCGTCGGAAAAAAATATGCGTGAATCACAAAACACGCTCAGAAATCTCCGAAAGTGATTCGAAACTCACGGATGCAGATCCAAAAAAATTGGGACATTACAGACGAGGTACTAGGTGTAGTAGATCTCCTTTAGGATAATCTCGTTGCCCGCAGTGAGATACTGAACTTGGCTTCTCAGAACGACGTCAAAGATGTTGGCCTGGAGTGACCAGGCGGCCCCATCAGGTGTCCCATTGCCGAGCTCGGGGAGGGCCTCGTTGGGAACCCTGATCATGAGCTCCATGCCAGTGCCGACGAAGGGGCAAACAACAGCGGGGTCGGGCTTGAAGAGGTGCACCTTGAAGATGTCGTTGGACTTGAGAAGTTGGTCGGAGGAGAAGGAGATGATGTCGAAGGCGTTGAGGTCGTAGTCATCCTTCTCCTCCGTCGGCTTGTGGATGTTGTGAAACCTTGCCATCTCTACCCACTTGGCGGCATCCAGGCCTTTCCTGAACCAAGGCTCATGGTGGATGCGCCGTCTCTCCTCTCCTCCCATGACACCCCCCACCGTCGTTGCTGCACATCACCCCGCTCTATTGTGCTGTGCCACCTCTCCTCGCCGAACCCTACCCCACCCGATGCATCGCCCCACCACATTGCCGCCGTCATACCTTGTCCTTGACAAACCCCACCCCTCCCCACCCCCACCTTGGAGAGAGAGAGAGAGAGAGAGAGAGAGAGAGAGAGAGAGAGAGAGAGAGAGAAGGGCATTACAACCTGCACCTTACACCTACCTCACCTACCCGGCAAGTTCATCTTCCACAATGGCGTTCAGTCGACCACCTCTATGTCGCCAGCCACCCACCCCCAGTGGTCGGCTCCGCCTTCGGGCTTACGCCTGCCACCACTCCTAGAGCCCACCCATGTTAGCCATATCTCCGACCAGTGCCCTTCACGTTCACCTATCTTAGAGGACACGCGTTCGGAGGATCCCCCACCCGGGGTTATTCTAGTGAGTTATGAGTCTGACCAAAATTTGGCCGAGGAGTACCTCACTGAGGTTGAGAGGTTAGAGAGAAATCCAATAGATCACCTAGAGGGCCAGGGTCTATCAGTCACCCCATCCCCACCGGACGACCCCGTGCTGTCACCCATCCCAGCTTTCCTTGACGGACTTGACCAGCCTACCACCTCTCTCATACTAGTCACTCCCGAGCAGCAATCAGCCGTCCCTCTTTTGCCCGTCTCTCCTATAGTGGCGTAGCTGCTAGTGACTACCGTACCACTGTCGACGCCCTATGTTGACACGATATGGTTTGATTTTTGCCATGCATATGAGAGACAATGTCTAGACTTTCCATTTTCCATGCTCCACACCAGACGTCCGGATTACCTTCCCGTTACCCGCCCCCTAATCCTCTTACACTTTCGTACCCGAGGATGAGTCTTCTCCAACCAGAGATGGTTGACGAGGGTTGAGACTCATGGCATCATGTTGTGGGTCAGTCTATCTTTTCACCTTAGTGTGTGCAGACGGTGTTTGACATTCTTACCGAGTCTTCCTTAGTAAAGTCTAGGGTCATGTGTGAGTTTTTTCTTTCCTTTTTATCGTCCAGTCTATTGGGAGTCTACATGTCGAGTCGATCTAATACAAGCTCGCGGTGTCAGTCCCTTTTGAGTGTAAGGCAAGTCAAATTTAATGCGCAAGTTGTAGACTTGCCTGAGGATTATGGGATCAGCTCCTCCTTCAGTGTATCAGATCTAGTCACCTATAGGGACCCAGCGGTGATTCCTAGTGAGTCATTGAGCCATCTCCTTCCTTTGAGAGTGACCCCACCCCCCATCGTATTTACATTTTGATGCATGCCGTAGTTTTAAAATGTTGTTATTTAGCTTCTCCTACCCCTTTTTCTTTGTTTCGCATCGATCTAGCTTGACTAGAGGGGAGTTCGGTTCTAAACTCGTCCCTCTCATTTCCCAGCTGGTATAACGCGCCTGCCAGAGACTGTTATACTCATAACGGACCCTTGGGGGTGCGTTATGTTCAACATAACGGACCACCCTTGGACCGTTATGTGACAGTCATTTCTGTAGGTCTGTAGGTCATTTGGTATGACAAACTAGGTCCCGTCCGTCATGGCCAACATAACGCCCTTCTCCTAGTGTGTTATATGGTGTGTAAAACTATAGTTTTTTCTGGGTTTCATGCATTCGGGTGAGTTTAACGGACCAATCCCGGTGCGATATAGTCACATAACGCCCCAGTCGTGGAGCGTCATGATTCGTGTGGTTTCAATGGTTGTTCGGGTGAGTATAACGTCATACTGAGCATAATGCCCCAGTGATGGCGCGTTATAGTCTGCATGTATGAGTTCTGGTATTTGCACGGGTAAGCATAACAGCCTGGGGGAGGTGCGTTATGGTCACATAATGCCCTGACCTTGGTCCGTTACACTCTGTTGTTCTGGAAATCTTGGAAAAGCATGTTTAATTCCCGTTTAATGCATTCCATGCTACATCTATGTCATTTTATGATTAATGGTTTGCTCCTACAATCCCAATGGAGTGCTTAAACTTTCCAGGTGATGGAACCACTAGACGTAGCTCTAGACTTCTTGGATCGTCGACCCACCTGGGAGAGGGGGAGGGGTAGTCCCATCAAACAGTTTTAAGCTAGTACTGTGGGTCCCCGGCTATAACGTAGCACTCTACGGGGGGAAAAATCTAGCTGGAGGCCTAGCTCTAGGCAGGGGTCAGTGTGTGCACACGTGGTCAGAGGCGAGAGCTAACACTGACGAGTGTCACTCTGACTAGTTCTCGGTTGGTACAGTTCAGTTTATCTTCTCGCTGGGCAAGTTCAGACTCGCGAGTTGCTTGAGATGCAGTGTAAGCCGTCAGGGGACGCCTCTGGTCTCTGTGGTGTACACAGAAATAGAAAATAAAGCAGGACAATCCAACAATTAACAGAAATAAATAACTAACTACAACAGAGTCCAGTCCAACAAAAGTATAGTCTAAAGCAGTAAAATGTACCAAATACAGAGTGAACACTCAGCCCGGTGAGCTGGCAGCTAAGGACCTCCAAGCAACACCCTCGAACGTCGAGGAAGAACCATCGCACCTGAAAAGTAGGGGTGAGCCTTCAAAAATAAAGTCTTAGTAGGGGTCCCGCGGAACCCCAACCAAAAATAATGGCGGTAACGAAAAGTAGAGCAGCGCTAGCTAAACAACTACAGCAGGAATAGCAAACCGATGGCCAGTCAAAACTCGACACTACAGCCACTACTACTGGCAACAAAAAAGGGAAGATCCCGATCTCCCAATCAGGAATCGGACCACTCTAACACCAGGCCTACCAAGGAAACACTCGTAGCAACCTTGCCGCGGAAGTATGCCCACGCAGGCACGACCAACTGGGACCGCACAACCCCACAATGGCCCAGCGAGGCCTCGGTAATCCCTACCAAGCACCTCTGGCCACCACATTGGGAAAACATGCAGGAACGGTCCAGAAGCCACGTCTCGCAGATGGGAAGCAGAACCCAAAAACATGAGAGTCACGTCTCATGTGATAGGAGTACCTGCCCACTAGTAGCAATGCCGGATGCGTCTACTGACGTCTTAAACCACGCCTCAAGTGTCTCGCTATGATGCCCCAGGCAGAGATAAAGACACCGTACAGTAACCAGTACCACGAACAAGAACTAGCTGGGGTCACGCTCGTCAGCACGGGTCTAACTGCTCCCAACCACGTGTGCACGCACTGACCATGCGTCCTAGGTCAGGCCTCTGACTGATTTTCCCCTCAGCCAAACTCTGGCTGCAAGATGTGGGACCCTACGGTAACCAGTCTAAAAATCATCTCTCTCAGGTAAGCCACGCCACCACCCTATGGTGGGACCACACACGTGTCAGAAGGCTACGACTAGTGGGGAGTCACTGATGTGACCACTCTCTGAGGAGAAACTCCGAGAACCACGCACGCACCCTGCGGGAGATGGAGGGGGAGAGTGTGAGAGAGGAAGAAAGGCAATGCTGCTGCGTCAACGCACTGCAGCGGTGCGTTGACACAGTGAGAGAGGTGGCGATGAGCGTGTCGGCGAAGGGGACGAGGCAGTGTTGATGCGTTGACGCACTGTGACGGTGCGTGGACGCCATGAGGAAGAGACAAAGGGGGGGAGCGTGCCGGCGAGGGGCCAAGGAGCTGCGGGTGCGTCAACGCACTACAGCAACGCGTTGACGTAGTGAGATGGATGGAGGAGAAGAGCGTGCCGGCAAGGGGCCGAGGGGCGCTGCTGCGTCAACGCATTGTAGCGGTGCGTTGACGCAGTGAAAGGGGTGCCGACGGGCGTGCCGGCGAAGGGGAGCCAGGGCAATGCTGCTGCGTCAACGCACTGCAGCGGTGCGGTGACGCAGGGAGAGAGATGGCGATGAGCGTGCCGACGAAGGGGGCCAAAGGGGCACCGCTGTGTTGACGCGGTGCAACGCTGCGTCGACGCAGTGGGGGAGCTGGAGGAGAAGAGCGTGCCGACAAGGGGCCAAGGGGTGCTGCTGCGTCAACGCATTGCAGCGGTGCGTTGACGCAGTGAAAGGGGTGCCGACGGGCGTGCCGGTGAAGGGGAGCCAGGGCAACGCTGCTGCATCAATGCACTGCAGCGGTGCGTTGACGCAGTGAGAGAGATGGCGATGAGCGTGCCGGCGAAGGGGGCCAAAGGGGCACCGCTGCGTTGACGCGGTGCAACGCTGTGTCGACGCAGTGAGGGAGCTGGAGGAGAAGAGCGTGCCGGCAAGGGGCCAAGGGGCACTGCTGCGTCAACGCATTGCAGCGGTGCGTTGACCCAGTGAAAGGGGTGCCGACGGGCGTGCCTGCGAAGGGGAGCTAGGGCAACGCTGCTGCGTCAACGCACTGTAGCGGTGCGTTGATGCAGTGAGTGAGATGGCGATGAGCGTGCCGGCGAAGGGGGCCAAAGGGGCACCACTGCGTTGACGCAGTGCAACGCTGCGTCGACGCAGTGAGGGAGCTGGAGGAGAAGAGCGTGCCGGCGAGGGGGCCAAGGGGGCACTGATGATGTCATCTTGATAATAGTGCGTGACCCCAGATCTTGCTTGGAGAAAGCACTCTGCCCGAGCTCTGCCTCGATAGTCATGCGCCCCCAGATGCCGCTCTACTGGAACACCCGGCTTGGCCTTGCCTTGGCATTCGTGCATGACCCAGATGCCCCTTCATGAGAGCGCCCTACCTAGTCCCTGCCTTAACGACCGCACACTATCCAATGTTCCTCGATCGAGCCACCCTACCTTGTCTCTACCTCGACGTTCGTGCATGACACAGTCATTGCTTAATGAGAGCCCCCACCCAGTCTCTGTCTCAATGATCATGTGCCGCCGTACGCGGCTCAATCGAAGCACCCAGCCTGGTTCTCTGTCTCGATAAGCATGCCCTCAACACCGTTATCTGGACAATGGGCATACTTCACAAGTCCCGGCGCAAGATCAAGCGCCAGGCCCCTGTCTCTATCAACGGGCCCCGAGCACGACCATCAAGGTCCAGCGGTGCCCATCTACTCAGTCACAACGGTGCCCCCAGCACCCGACTGCCAGCCACTCTGGTCACATCGAGGCTCATGGTACCCGATCACTCAATACCTCAGTCACAACAGTGCCCCCGGCACCCGACCGCTAGCCACTCTGGTCACATCGGGGCCCGCGGCACCCGATCACTCAACAGCTCGGTCACAACGGTGGCCCCGGCACTCGATCGCCAGCCACTACAGTCACAACGGTGCCCCCAACACCCGACTGTCATCAACTACAGTCACAACGGTGCCCTCGGCACCCGACTGCCAGCCACTACAGTCACAACGGTGCCCCCAGCACCCGACTGTCATCAACTATAGTCATAACGGTGCCCCCGGCACCCCACTGCCAACCACTCCAGTCACAACGATGCCCCCAGCACCCGACTGCCAGCCACTATAGTCACAACGGCGCCCCCGGCATCCGATCACTAAACAACTCGATCACAATGGTGCCCCCGGCACCCGACCGCCAGCCACTCCAGTCACAACGGTGCCCCCGGCACCCGACTGCCAACTACACCAATCACATCGGGACCCGCAACGCCCGATCGCTCAACAACTCCAGTCCAGAATCTCTGAATCTCTAACCACAGAATGAAAAGGTTTTCTGGGTTGTTTAGCCTGTACACAGATATCACATTTCTTAGTTTTATCAACAATATGTTCAGGAATCAATTTCAGGTTCATCATACGTTTCAAAGAATTGAAATTAAGATGACCTAGACGTGCATGCCACAATTCAGATGAATCTACAACATTATAATTAACAAGAACAGAAATAGAATTTAAAGCATTATCATTCACATTTCTGTTCACCACATGATCCACGAAGATTTTAAACAACCCATCAGAAAGATAACCTTTAGCAATAAAAGTTTTCAAGTAGAGTATCACAACTTTACTACATTTAAAGTTCAGTTCATAACTCTCTCTTACTAAAACAGAACAGGATAAAATGTTCCTCTTGACACTAGGAACATGGTACACTAAGGATAGAGTAAGAACACGCCCTGAAGTAAACTTTAGGTTTACTCGTCCAACTCCAAACACCCTAGTCGTACTTCCATTTTCCATCATCACAGAGCAGTCATGGATGGCCTGATAAGACATAAAATTAGTCCTGTCAGCACACAAATGCACATTGGCTCTAGTGTCCACCAACCATTCATTTGGTTCATAAATAGCAAACAACTGAGGGTTAAGGGAAACATACTCAACACCAGAAGAAGAACCTCCTGTCAATATATTGATCTGTGCTGGGATTTCATTGGTCATTTGGGTATTTTTCAGCAATTTCTCTTTCCTTTTGGGATAATTATTGCGCATGTGACCCTTATCACCACAAATCTAGTACTGTCCTAGTGCCTTCTTCTTCTTTATCTTTCCCTTAAGTTTCATCTGTAAAGTGGAATCAACTTTGGCCTTGCCTTTTGAATCTTTACCCTTATGTCTCATTACTAGGTTTGCACTTGTATCCACAAGCATATTGGGCTTCTCCTTTCTATGTTCCTCTTCAATGGCTATAGCCCTCATCAAATCATCAAGAGAGATGGCCCCTTTGCGGTGCTTTAGGCCCATGCCAAAATCCTCCCAGGATCTAGGCAACTTCTCTATGATGCACATGACTTGGAGCTTTTCAGGATGCATATAACTGTACTTAAAACCACTTTTCTTCCTCAATCCATAACAACGCATTGCTCAATCGCCCCCACAGATTCTTTTCAAATAACCAAAAAAAATTCAAGAAAACGAACACTGATCACGGCCATTGCTACCGTCCAAATACTCAGACGACATGATTCGTGATCAACGAAAAAGGGAACCGCCAAGAAATTAACTCACAATACTACATCATATCCAAGAAGCCAAAAAAGCAAGACAAACTCAAACTCCCACTCATTTCGCAATCTAACAGGAGTTGGGCGATCGAAAAGGGCATCAGAAGGACACCTTCCGGACGTATCCATACTCGCTCTCCTTCTCCGTGTCCTCGAACGTGGTTATGCGATCTCCGTGCACCGCCGGCATGGCTGCGAGCCGATCGAGCAGCCGCGTATGCGGAGACCAGGGAGGTGCCGCGTAGCAGGCGAGAGAGGGGGATCTGAGGCCTCCTTCGCCCTAGGGATTTGGAAGGTGGTCGGAGAGAGAGAGATCTGGAGATCCCAAGATGATTGAGAGGAGGAGAGTGGAGGAGAGCTTCGAGCGACGTCCTCTTCTCTCCCTCTTCTGCCGCTCTCAGGGCGTCGTTTTGACTCTTTTGCCCCCCGTCCTCCCGATTATAACGCCGGTGCCACCTTCTCCGCATCTCATGTGGCCGTGGCATCCTTGTATTGGTTCTTTTGTTTCGTATGGGGATCCTTGTTGCCTCCGTATTTTCGACGGCGACGCCGGGGTGGTGGTCGCGAAAGTCCGTTGCAGGTGCGGTCCGATTACAAGTGATCGGTTCCATTCGGTTCGGGTTCGGCTGTGGACGTGGCTTTGGTCAACAGGAAACACGAGAGCCGCACGCTGCTGTTAAAACGTGGCAGGCACGATGCTCCTGGCTTCGTGGGGTGCATTTCGGGAGCATTTTGTAGAGAGAAACTGAGAGGGTATGCGAGAGGGAGAGAGGAGAAATCAAGTTGGGTGATTGAAATTGTGTTTGGCAATGTAAGTGTGGAAGTTGAGTAATGATTAGTGTAATATTTACACTAATTACATTCAACGGCGTAATTAATGGCTATGCTACAATTAAAATAAATAAGATCCCGATAATCTCTAGCAAAATTTCGGCAGAGTTTCCCCTAGGCCAGAGGCATAAGGGGAAAACACGGGTGCGCATCCACAAGGAGTGACGGCCCCAACAAGGTCACGGTGTGCCCCGAGGGTGACACCGAAAGTTCCTCCGGTTGAAGAAGTCTTCTCCCCCCTTCGCCAGTGCACTCCCTGAAGTCTCAGCCCGGTACGCCCACTAGGGCCTCTACCCGGCACACTCCCCAGTCGCATTTGCCTGGCACACTTGAGGTGGCCTTCCCCAGTACACCCTAGTCATGCTTGCATGGCACACTCGCGGTGGCCTTCCCTGGTATGCCCTCTAGTTGAGCTGGCCTGACACACTCACGGTGGTCTCTCCCCGGCACGCCCCCTGGCGGTTTCACCTGGCACACCTGAGTGCTTCCCTCTCCGGCACACTCGTGCCCCCTTCAAATGGCATAGTCATGCCCCCACTTATCCCGGCACATTACTCGTGCCCCTCACCCGGCACACTTCCGTGCCCTCGTTCCCCGGTACACTCGGTGCCACTCTATCTCGGCACACTCGTGCCCTTGCAACCTGGTACGTCTGGCCCCGCTCTACCCAGTGCGCCCTCATGCCCTGCGTCTGACACACTCTGTGCCTTCCCAATCTGGCACCACCAGCGACCCCATCATCTCCCACAACATCGTAGAAGGAGGGGAAGAGAGGGAGAAGAAGAAGAGAAAGAGATGAGAGACGGAGGGAACAGAGTCTAGGGCTTCGCCGTCCCTCGAACGGAAGGGGAAATGAGGGAGAAAAGATGAAGAAGAAGAAGAGGAATTGGGAGGAAGGGAGGAGGAGAGGAAGAGAGAGGGAGGGGGAGACCCCTCCGTGGTGGCCTCCTCACCCCGACGACGGAGAAGGCGACAACGACAATGACAACGACAGCGATGGTGGTTGCGGCATCGGTGACGGAGAAGATGGGGAGAGAGAGGTTCGTCCGCTCGCGGGAAAAGAAGAGAGAGAGAGGGGAGAGATTCAAATGAAGGGGTGGCTCGCCACGCCACCCCCGCCCCCTGTTTATTCGTACCCGTGAAGCCTTTATCTATATCCGTGACCAGGAGCGGGAAAATAACAAGGCATCATCTGGTTCAACATTTTTAAAATTTTCGCGGATAACGTACGGCATTGAACTAACTAATAAAGACGAGTCAGATTCCTTTGCATCCCGGAGTTGCGTGGAGACCAAGGGATGCTACCAGGTGTCGATAAACCTTAGGCCGAATGCACCGAAAGGTATGGTGCGCTGCATACGCGAAAAAAAAGTTCCCCTCACGAAACTCGCGGCAACGCCGCTTGGGCATTCTTTGCAAATAACATGACAGCAAGGCTGCAGCAGCGCACGCCGGTTTGGAGGCTCCAGTCCAGTCAACGTAGTCGGCGCGTGCCCGCTTCGCCTTCCTCTCTGCAACGTGCAGTGTTCCGCACCGAGCGCCGCGCTCTCATTGGCTTCGGCGCGGCCGTGCCCGCGTCACGCTGGAATGCTTAGCCAACGGCGCACTGCGCCCACCCAATAGAGAGGGCATACTCACAGCTCCCCTCGTGGCGTACGCCGCGGTTCCTTCCCCGGCGGTCCGCCGAGGGGTACACCCGAATTGCACTCCCACACTTTGTTGTGGGCACTCCGATCAGACGGCCCTGGCCCTCGTAATCGTAAGGCAACGGGTCACCATACCTCTCGGATCATCGTAACCGCCGTAAACTTGCCGTGAGACAACGAGCACTGAGCAGACTGGAAAGTGCTGCACCTAATTTGGAAACGGGGGTGAGGACACGTCGTTAGTGACAGCACCGCGGTGGTCCCCGCAAATGAAACCGCTACCACCACGGCGCGGTTCCGCCCTGAGAAATGTCCGTTCCGCTCTAACTAGTCCATTCCCCACGCGCTAATCGCCCCCGCTACGGTCACCGCCGGGGAGCTTAGGTCCTGCGAGACGGAGGCGGAGAACCGAGACGGTGTGGTCACTGCAGGTTAGTGGATAACACCATTAGACCCTCGGATCCGCGCCCGGGGGCGGCAGCAGTAGCCCTAGCCACCACGCCACCCTCGCGCCCAACCCCAACCCCAACCCCAACCCCCATTAAAATAAAAACAGAATACAACTTAGCTATATTTGAGGGTGTTACATGCACGGTTTGATGCCTTAACCGCGGTGGCAAAAGCTTTTGCTGAGAGGTGGCCTGAGGAGCATGAGCAACATCCTGCTTCTTGGCCGGACCTCTATGGTCTGACTGAGGACAGGGTCGAGTGACACTCGACGAAGTCTTGGGGCCTTGCTGCCCCTGTTGGCTGTCTTGATCTTGCGCGTCGGATGGCCTTTGTGATGGCAGACCCGACTTGTGAACTATTGGGAGGACCTGGTCTGATCGTGCCGAAACCTCACCCAGCTTCTATTTTCCCTTCCTATCCTTGGGCATCGAAGATAGAGGTAGGGTAGGGAGAGGGTTAGAAAAGCTTGAGGAGCCCATCGTAGCCTCGCCCACTAGGACATCCTCTCGGCCAAGAAGGACTCGGAGGAGTCTAGCGGTGTCTTCTCTGGAAAAGGGGAGAGACTCTAACTCCTGCCAAGGTCGCCACTGCGCAACTAGAGTGGCAAGGGCCAACTGACTGGCCTGTGGTGTCGAGGAATCCGGGGAGACCGGGGGAGCAGGAGGATGAATGATGTTGGCCGAGAAGGTACTCGGCCCTGTCTCTTAGTTGGCATCGTGCTCCCTATGCCTCCACAGCCATTCGAGGGCTTCTCGATTGTCGGTCTGAAACTCTAGCCATTCTAGAGTGTGCTGGTAAGGCAACCCATGCCCATTTTCCTGGGGAGGATCTGGCTACTCTGGCGTATTTTTGGCAGTGCTCAGAGTTTCTTCGACAGCTTGCCACAGTCGAACAAGTGCCATGGAATTCCCCTCAGCATCGATCTGCTCCCACCGGATCTGTTCCTGGATGAGGTACTGGACTTCCTCACAGGACTCTATCGTATGGCAGATTCGCGCATGGAAAGGGCAATACTGGGGGTGGCTAAAGTCCCAATGAGTGTAGTCTGCCGGCGGGTCGCGGGGCAAGATTTGCCCCATCTCGATGAGGACGTCGAAAAGCCACTGGGTTCTTTCCCTGGGGAAGGAGAGGGGTCTGCAATCGTGCCAGGGCCTCCACCCTGGATACCAGATCGACCGCTCTCTTGGGTTAGCACTGGGCTCCTCTGATTTGTCATCAGAGAGAGAAAACACGGCCATCATGTGGATCACATTAGCCTGATGGTGAACCACACGCACTGCTTTAGCTGGTCTGGACCACGTATGTGGTTGTGGCAGATCGATGAGATCACTCTTCATTTGAATAAGGCCGTCTCGAATAATCTTCTATGCCTGTGTCTTGAAGACGTAGCAATCTTCAAGGGGGTGACCCAGCATGCGGTGGTATGAGCAATAGTTGGGATCATCGATTTTCTGAGCTTCATCTGGCTTGCGGACTTCAGGTAGTTTGATAATCTTTTGGGCCATGCAGAGGTCGAAGAGCATCTTCGTATGTTCCTTCTTGAAGGAGAGCGGTGTCTTGATACGCTCTGAGAAGGAAGGGGCAACTGGCTTGTCTGCTTGCTTCTTATCAAAACTGCTTGGCTTGCCCTCCTTACTGGCTTTGGTAGTGGGGGTGAACTCGATGGTGTTCACCTCCTTACCGGGCTAGCGCTCTCGCATTTGTTTACCCTTGGCTGAAGTACAGCTCAGGTTATCAGCGAAGAACATCTCTATTTCAGTGACTACTGAGTTGAGCTGGTCGAAGTCTTTGATATTGGTGTCAAGGAGCTTTTCGCTTACCTCGGCTGCCAAGCCTCTGCGGCATATGGTGATGGCATCCTCTTGGATTGGCGGGTTGATACACCTCATGCTGAGGTCTCGCCATTTCTTGATGAAATAGAGGGCGCTCTCACCCTTCTTTTGTCGAAGAGAACATCATTTGGCCAGGGAGATCTTACACTCAGTTGTCTGGAAACGGTCGAGGATTTTCTTCTAGAGATCTGCTCAGTCGATCACTGAGTTGGGCTTCAGGTGGGAATACCACTAAAAGGCCATTCCCGTAAGTGAAGTGACGAAGTAGCGGAAGAGATATGACTCATCTAGTGCTAGCTCGCCTATGTCCATAATATAGTAGGCCAAGTGCTCATGTGGAGACCCTTGCCCGTCGAACTTCTGTAGCTTCGGGGGCTTGGCGTGCTCAAGAGGGAGCTTTTTTCAACTAGTGATGGAGCGGGTAGGGCACACTATAGAGGTCTATGGTGGCAACCCTTTCCCCATACTGGGCGAGCTTTGTCTCGATAATCTGCTTGCTCATCTGGCGCTATGCCATGAGATTTTTTAGCACTGGTGTGTTGGATGCTGGCGAATGAGCTTCAACCAGGGGCGTGCCGATCCCGACTACTATCGTGGTTTAGGCAGCTGCTGCTAAGGCATTGGCACCATTGTGCCCAACTAGTAGCACCGGTGCTTTAGCCGGAGGCCTAGCAAGTGACTGAGGGTGAAGGTCTCATTCTTGAAGAAGGTCTCGGAGGAGGGCCTTCAAATGTTGATTCTCCTTCATGAGAGTCTCGAGGGTGACCTCTTGAACCTCATTCACTGGAGGATTATTGTTGGCCAGATCCACATTGATAGGAGCAACACAGTCCTCGGTTGGAACTTCTTCTGTACATTCCAATGCCTGAGGTCTGGTGGAAGTGTCAACGTGGCCTATTGACACCAGAGGCTCAGTTTGGTGACTGGGCTGTAGGCACGGGAAAGGTGATGGTCACATAGGAGGGTGCGCGTGTTGTGCCTCTCTCCGATGGTGTTGATGCCAACAGTGCACAAGTTAGAATAATAAAATGGGTGTGATCGCCAGAGACTTATACCTGAGCCTCACAGGGGTAGGAAGATCGTGAATGTCTTAGGGATGGGAGATGTGGGTCCTTCCTGTCCTCACTCTCATCCGGCAAAGAACGTGGATCTTTACGAGTCGATGACGAAGTCTCTGCAAATTAACCAGCAACAGAGAGAATAAACCCATTGGACTATGATAATGTAGTTTATGCTCAAACCAAAAGGGAAAACATGCAAATGAGGGTGATCGAATTGGGAAGGGGGGTGGGAAGGGGGATGGCTGAGACTTTTGACCATCCGCCTTCCCTATGTTTTGGATTAAAAACCTCTTTGGAAAAAAAAGGATCTAGGCAAGTCTAGTATGCATGAAATGTAGTAAAATGAACTAAAAGGTAGCAAGATATGAGAACAAAGGAAGAAAGTCAGGGTTTGCCCGTAAATCAACAGAAGGCGGCCAACTATGTGGCCGCTCATAGGTGGTGGGCTACCATGCCGATGGTCATGCTCAGAGCTTGTATCATTGATTTTGGTGGAAGCTGGCATGATCACTTGCCCCTGGTCGAGTTTGCATACAACAGCAGTTACCAGGCAAGTATACAGATGGCACCTTTCAAAGCTTTATACGGAAGGAGCTGTCGATCTCCCTTATGCTGGGATAAAGTTGGCGAAAGACAACTACTAGGCCCAGACATAGTAAGGGACACTACCGAGAAGATTCAGCTCATTAGAGAGAGACTTAAAATGGCTCAGTCTAGGCAAAAGACTTATGTCGATACTAGAAGGAGAGATCTTGCAATCCAAAAAGGAGATCACGTCTTCCTCAAGGTTTCCCCTGGTCGAGGCATTGGAAGATTTAGTGTTAAGGGTAAGTTAACACCAATGTATATCAGACCTTTTCAGGTGTTGGAAAGAGGTGACGAGGTTGCTTACCGCATCGCCTTACCTCTTCAGTTGTCCGAGGTTCATAATGTGTTCCACATTTCAATGTTGAAGAAATATGTGCACAATCCATCACACGTTATAGATCATGGCGACCTGGTGATACAAAAGGAACTCACTTATGAACAAAAGCCCATGAAGATCCTTGATCGCGAGGTACGTGCAGTAAGGAACAAGACAATCCCCATGGTCAAAGTTCAATGGAGCAAATGCTCAGAACAAGAAGTCACATGGGAGGCCGAAGAATCCATTAAGGGGAGATTCCCAGATTTATTTTGAATGGTATGAACTCTGCACCCTCCATGCGTGTATACGATTGAATTTGGGGACCAAATTCTTTTTAAGTGGGGAAGGGTGTAGCAACCCTGACCAATCATAGGAATGAAAGTTCCTAAATAAAACAAATAAATAGTCAAGGCCCCAAAACACACACAAACAACACATACATTCATGGGCCTTACACTTAGAGGAACCCATATGGGCCAAGGGAAAGGGCGCCCCTTGATATGGCGCCATTTTAAGAAGCAGAGCCCTCCAACATGGGCGCTATTTTCCAAGGTTGTAAACACTTAACGGCTGTGTTTGTAAAGAGTGAAGGGCGCCCCTTATGATGGCGCCATTTCTCTGAAGGGCGCCCGTTGTGAGCGAGACACTACATCCCACGCCCTCGGCGTGCTGGCCACCTGTGAGAGTGGGCATCCCAGGCCCTTAGGGTTCCGTCCCAAGCTAGCCATACCCCTGGAACAGCAAGGTCCCACTTCGGACCCTCCCCGCCATCGTCGGTTCGCCTATGGGCACTAGTGTGCGCTACGCGAGAGAGTCCACTCGAGTGAAATCACCGGTCCGCGTAGTGCTTGCTTGCTAGGTCTGAGGGTCTTCGGTCTTGTGGCTATCACCCCCAAGGTGGTGTCACATCAGATATTGGGTTTGGACTGGACCTAGGGCTTGTTAAGGCTGCTGGGAGGTCAAGGGCCTCACAGTGTTTTAGAGGGGTTGAAGGTTCTGGAATTAGTAACACAAGACGGTCAGTGCAAGCAGGACTCGGTTCATGGTGGTTTCAGTGCAATGAGATGTTGTAATCGGCATGGTCTGGGCTCTGGCACAAGAGGGAATCAGCGTGAAGGTGGTTCGGCACGAGGGGAATCGATGCTAAGGTGGTCGGTGCGAGGGTCTCGGCACGAAGGGTGGTTGACACCCCTCTAGTCAGCGCGGAGGTGGGCTCTCAGGTGCCGAGAAGAACAGGCGCCGAAGGGTTTATCCAAGGGTTTCAAGGCTTCTATTTGTGGGGGTTTTAGAGGTTTTTTGATCCTAGAAATCGATCTTTGATCAGATCATCCAAGGGAAGCAAGGGGCTTCACACGGAAGCGTCACCAGGGGCCGAGTAACTACTTGAGTCACCTAGTTCATGTTTTGATCATATCCCTCATCATCCCATAGACGAGAGACCACGAGATGGACTGTCTTAGATCCTCGTCATAGTTGTGAGGTTTAGGGAAATTAATGAAGAAAACGACGGGGAAGTTCATACTAATTGTGCCATGTGTGTGCTTTTCGCAATGGAATTGCCTACAGAGAAGCCATATACACACTTGTAGAGAAAGCATAAAGGAGGGTAGAGACCCAGTTGCATTTCATTTATTCAAATACTATTCATACCACATTTCAATCATAATAAAAGAACAAATATGTTGGGAACTTTGAAAGAATTACATCTTCTGCTTCTCAAAAGCCTGAAAGTCCAATGTGTGGACTTCTGGTGGGATTGGCTTCTTCTCGACTTGCCTCGCCCTCTGGTTTGATGCGGCCGGGGTGGAAGAGTACCGGGCAAGGAATGCCTCGATCTCAGCAACCATGTTGTTTAGGTGGTCGAAAGTCTTGACCTCTGCACCAATCATCCTTTTGAGGATTTTCTTCTTCAAATTTTACTTGCAAATTTGCACTGCATCCTCTTGATGTGGGGGGCGCCTACACCTCATGCTGAGGTTCCTCCATCTTTTAATGAAGTCGAGTGCCGACTCATCATTTATCTGCCTCGTGACGTAGAGCTCTGCCACGGTGACCTCTCATTTAGAAATGTAGAATCTCTCTTTGAACTGCTTTTACATATCGTGCCAATCGGCTATGGACCTAGGCGGCAGGCTCAAATACCACTCAAAGGCAAGCCCAGTGAGCGTTGACCCGAAGAACTTCAGGAGGTAGGCCTCATCAGCAGCCAAGTCCCCCATAACATTCACATAGTAGGCAATGTGCCCTCTAGGAGACCCTTGCCCATTAAACTTCTCAAACATCGGTGGTTTGGTGATGCCAGCTGGCAGCTTCTTCGCGGCATAATGAGCCGGATAGGGCACTCGGTAGACGTCAAATGGCATTTGATCCCCGTCATCCCTTTCTGCTAGCTCCATGTCTATCATTTGTTCCAGCATCAATCGACTGACTGCTGCCGGATCGACCGGACTTGGATAGAAATGGGTGGGCTGTACAGTCGGGGTGGTCAATATAGTCACCTGGGGGGCCATGGGAGACCCCTGGGGAGGTGAGATTTGCGGCGGGACCAGTGCCGAGTATTGTGCTTATTGCAGGGGTATGCGCCCAGGGAAGCTGGGGGTTGATGGGAATGTCGCGGCCTGCAGAGTCGCTTTAGTAGATTGCCCGTTGCCCCCGAGCGCCTCCAGTAGAACCTCGGCCTGCCCAAATGTTGAGGGTTGTGTATTCCTCTCGTTCTGTTGTCTCTTTAGCGATTCAATCTCCCATTGGTACTGTTGTATCATGTATAGCATAGCGGGGTCATTACAGGGCCCGATTTGTTGCGCTAGGTCGCTATGCACCTCACATCATGGAGCATGAGAGGGTGAAGACCGAGCAGTTCGTCCAAGGCTTGAGGCAGGAGCTGAGACACCATTTGATCGCAAACGCTGCCTCTAATTTGGAGACGGCTTCTTGTATTGCGGCGTCTTTAGAGCTAGATATGCAGAGGACACGAAGACCGATTATCCAGGGGTAGTCCTTATCAGGCCGCAGCCACCAGACGACTACCCAGCAGTAGAGCACGTTCCAGCTTCCTTCTGGTAGTTCAGGAGCTTCGACTCCGGTGGCTTTAGCGATGGGTTCTGCATCCTTTGGCGCCAAGATCAAGAGGTTCTTCGGGAAGGGTTTCCGGAAGAAGAAGAAGGAGGGCCAAGAGCAGCGACAGGCTTCTTCAGGCAGTGTTCAACAGCCGACACCTTTGCAGCGGTAGGGGTTAGTCAGTGGTTCTCGTGTGGGGTGTCCCCGTTGTGGCGAATCGCATCCAGGTAGGTAGTGCTCGACGCCGGTGATCTGTTTCAGATGTGACCAGTCGGGTCACATGGCACGTGACTGTCCGCAGTGGCTGCGTCAGCCACCCCAGTTTTCGCAGTGGCTGTAGTACCCACAGCAATAGTTTCAGCAGCAGGG
This sequence comes from Amorphophallus titanum, assembly GCA_024336825.1. NCBI lineage: Eukaryota > Viridiplantae > Streptophyta > Magnoliopsida > Alismatales > Araceae > Amorphophallus > Amorphophallus titanum. The sequence continues at coordinate 12,967,994 of JANBPO010007653.1, forward strand.
GTAGTATCCGCCACTACCATGGTCAGTGAGTGTGGGTAGGCAGAGAGCTCGAGGCCAGGTTTCCCACCTGACTGTTGACACCTGTTTTTACCGATAAGTCGGGTCTTTCCTCTTACTCTTATTTGTTGATGCCTCGAGTTGTCTATTGTGTGTCGGGATCGTTTCTGGCAATATTCGGGCTCTATTTTATGAAAAGCCTCCCTCCCGAGCTGGGTCCAGTTCAGTTCAGGGCTTAATGGGCCTTGGAAATGCATTGTTTTCAATTTTATTACAAATTCCAGTGCCCAGCACTTGTGCGGCTCATTCCAGGCCACTCATGATTGATTTTGCTATTTTCAACATTTTTGAATTATCACCGACAAGTATATGTGCGGCCTACTCATGACCGCATATTATTGTTGTACGGTGTACATTAAGCCGCACAACCCTCAGAATGCAAGGACATAAATAAAAATAAAAGTACATAAAGGTAAAAATAAAATATGGATGCATGGACTCGATTCCCATCAGTATATGCTCAATGCAAGTCCGAGCATGTTACATGTCTTCTAGGCTAAGTCGGTGCATGGTCAGAGCAACTACTGTAGCAGTCCCTGCATGTAGAGTCTTAGGCTCAGTCCAAGTCAGAGCAAACACTGTTGAAAGGTTAGTGTATTTCTGACCTTAGCCATTTGTAGACCGAGTATGTTATGTTGTACATAAGGTCTATGCATGAACAGTGCATTGTCGAGTCTTGTGCTTATGTTCAAGTCCGTGCATATTTTCTCTTAATGCATTTAGAAGTCCATACATGCTCTAAGGACTTATCTCAACCCCGTGCACATTTTCACCCAAGTCTATACAGGTGTTGCATGATGCATTAAAGTCCATGCATGTTTCTATCTCTGCACACAAAGTCCAAGCACAATGTAGGTACTTCCAAGTCCGTGCATAATGTTCACGCAAAGTCCGAACACATTATGTTTCTGTGGTGAACAAGTCCGTCCACGATGTTCGGTCGAAGTCCGTACACATATCACCAAGTCCGTGCACGTTGTCCACTGGCATTTTTAACTCCATGCACGTTGTTCATCTAAGTCCATGTAGATTCTTTTGCTGATCATAAAGTCCGTGCACATACTATAGCAAGGTCCATGCATACGTGTGTTTCATTGTATGTCAAGTCAGTGCACGTGTTGCAATGTCCATGCATATTTGCATTGAGGTTGAGTCGAAGTCCGGGCATGTTCTAGTGCCGTGTTAATAAGTCCGTGCATCTTTTGTGTCTGTAGCCTATGCATACTGTAGCATGGTCCGAGCACACTAAAGTCCGTGCACCTTTTGACTAACTCAATTCCGTACACTTTGTGTTAATGTCTGTGCACATCAAACTCCGTGCATATTTTGGACTTAGACTGTTTGCTATTGGGTTGCATCGTAAGTCCGTGCATGACTCTCTAATGCTTCAAGTCTGAGCACATTCTAAGGACCTTGCATGATAGTAAGTCCGTGCACTTTCTCTCAAGTCCTGGCCTACGGATTATATGCTAAAGAGGTTCTCTAGTCGATGTGAAACTTGGCCGCCAGCTAGTATACGGCCCTATTCTTGAACGGTGTTCCATTGTCAGAAATTATACGACAGGGAGTACCAAATCAGTAAATAATAGTGTGTTGGACGAATCTGGCGACTACCTCGCCAGTAACTTCTCGCAAGGAAAGGGCTTCCGCCCAGTGAGAGAAGTAGTCGATGGTGGCCAGGATGTACTTGTGCCCCTTGGATGATGGCAGGAAAGGCCCCGCGATGTCCATACCCCACTCTGCGAATGGCTAGGTGGGGGCTGTGGGACGCAGTGGGTTAGGCGATCTTTTGGGTATCGGGCCAAATGCTTGGCATTGATGGCATGAACGGGCATACTGGATGCAATCCGCGTACATGGTAGGCCAGTAGAAGCCCTTGAGCTTTATGTTGTGCTTCATTCTATCTCCAACCTGATGTGCGCTGCACAGCCCAAAATGGACGTCACGCATAATGGGTCGAGCCTCGATTGAGGAGACATATCTCAAGAGAATGGACTTGTCCTTCTCATGGATGAGTCGGTACAGAGAGTCACCGATCAACTCATATGATGTTGCTCGGTGAAGTAATTGGAACCTTTGAGCCCGGTCAGGAGGGAGCCATCCCTTCATGAATTTGATGATAGGCTCATGCCAATCTTCTTCTGGAAGAGCGTCCTAGTCGAGGTCTTGGACCTCATAGACTGTGAGACCGTAATTGCCTTCGAGTGAGCCTGGCATCAGTCTTCTATGTTTGATTGTGATGTCGACTTCACCCTTAGGAGGTAGTTTAATGGCCGCAGCCAATTTTTCCAGGGCATCAGCTTGGGCATTGCTGCTTCTAGAAACATGATCTATCTTAAAGAAATAGAACTACTGGGTCAACCGGGTGACGGCAGTGTGGTATGGAACCAATTCTGATCTCCACACGTCATAAATACCGAGGACCTGTCGAACTATTAGCTGAGAGTCCTCGTATGTGACGACCCAGAGCTCGAGATACCGATATACCGATAATACCGACATACCGATACCAGGAACTGGGGAAGCCTGCCCTAGCAACTGGCACTAACCTTGGCTACTGGAACCGCGCTGAGCACCTATCTCACCTCCTGAAGTGTCGGCCTTGCTTGAAACACGGTGAAAACACGCAGGGGATGAGCCTCATTTCACAGGCTCAGTAGGGATCCCTTGGACCCTACCTGGCACGGAAAAACCTGGTGCTACAGTAGTAAAACTAACTCTACAAAGCAGTAAAGCTACCCTAGCTAATAGGAGTACGGTAGAACTAACAAGCAGGAATAAATAAATGGGAAACCATCTAATGTAATAGTACCGTACTACTGAACCTCGATCCATCAAAACTTGAGTCCACACCTACCGACAGACAGGAGCACCTCCCACTAGAAGAACGATCGGATGCGTCCCCTGACATCTCACACCGCGTCACAAGTGTCTAGCTACAATGCCCCGGGTGCGAGACTTAGACACGCACAGTAACCAAAGTACCACGAACAAGGAAGAGCTGAGGTTGCACTCATCAGTGCAGGTCTGAGCCCTCAGCCTCGTGTGCACACTCAGACCATACGCCCTAGGTCTGTCCTCAAGCTGGTAATTCCCCCACTAGCCCAGACTCGATGGTACGTGGGGGCCCTACGGTAACTAGCCTACTCACCATCTCTCTCGGGTGCGCCACACCAGTGCTCCCAGTGGGCTGACACACGCGTGCTGTGGAAGGTACGACTAGTGGATTGGTCACCAGAAGTACAGACCCTCAAGTCATGAAAAATGACTCAAGAAGTAAATGAGTACAAGGATCGCTCCTCGTACGACACCGACTCATAGTGACGTAAGCCAAAGACGCCACATCCCGAGACCCCTCACAGTGCCCCACACCTGGTCCCCACATGATGCCCAGCATCAGTCAGACCACGGGTCAACTCATGGATCGAGGTCCGCTCACCTGGGACTCAAATCGACACGAAAAATCATCGGCTAGACCTTAGACGATGAACGGTCCATCATTGGCCACTCACAGATGCACGGCTAACCCGTAGCCGCGCGTGGGAGAAAGACGGGCTGTAGCAACCCTGAATTTCAAAAAAATAAAAAATAAAATTTTAAATAACGCCCCCTCCCATCTCCTTCCCACAACCAGCGCGCCCCTCCTCCACACCAGCCCTAGCCGCCCTCTCCAGCACCCCATGCCCCTGCCCTCTCTCCCTCTGCAACCCACATCCACCAATCCCTGCTCCGTACATCCACAGCAATCCCGGAGCCACTCTGTCGACGCTACGTCTCCCCGTGCAGTAAGGAGCCCTGCTCTGCTACTCTCTGCTACAAGCCTGCAGCAGAGACTTAGGTGGCAGAGCTACTAGAGGCGTTCACGGTGGAATTCAGCTCGAGGCATCTTCAGAAGGGTCGTCCACGCTCCAGAAGTGGTCCCGCCTCCGTTCGTTAACGACATCAGCCGCTACAGGCATTTCCTTGCAACTGCGCCTGGACTGCATCTGTTTCTATGTGCCACCTGGCAACGCCGACCCCGACTGCCCCTGTGTGAATCAGCCAGATCTCCCTTCACAAGAGTTCTTATTCTTCGAAGTACCGACGAACCAGAGGTGGTCCCGCCTTCTTTTGACAATGCCTCCGCCCGGGCCATCCATTCTCCCTCAGTCGCGCCAGACCCGGAGCCCTCTATTCGCCCAGGATAGTCTGCTGCCAAGTCAGCCCCGACACTCCCTCTTCCACTCAGTTTCAGGTCGAGCAGTCTTCTGAAAAGTTGTGGCTTTCGATGATAAGAAACTAACTCAAGTGTTTTCATCCCGTTCCGATGTTGGCACCAAAAATTCCACTAGGGCCGTTGTCGGCCTGTCCTACTGTTCACCCAGAAACCTGACGCCGACCGTCTGGGCGACCCCGACCTGTGAGATGATCTGATGGTTGCCAGATTTTAAGGGTTTGTAGTACCCCCTGTCTGATACACCCATGAGTTGGTCCCGTCACTTTTGGAGTTCTACAGCGAGCGTGCCGGCCGATGCACCACGACTGCGCCATCCAGTCCTGCGGGGCAGAACTGCACAGGACTACAGCGGCGACCACCGCCTCCTTCCAGTGACATCGGCTTGACGTCGGACCTTCAGGCATCCTCTGGCATCCCTCAGGCCTCGACCAGGCATTGGCAGCACCTCGACTGGGTGGAGATTTTGAATTGGGCGGTCTCTCCCAGGCCGCTCAATGCCCAAAGCCACGAAACACTAGGCGGTCATCTCTAGGCCGCCCAACGACCACGCGGTCACCACACGGGCCGCGCCACTCGGCAACACAAAGCCGGTCGAAACACAATCGACTCTAAACGGTCGGACCAGGACCGCGCCAATACAGGGCGGTCACCTCACGGCCGTTCAGATCACTAAACGGTCCATGGCAAGCCGTCTCACGGGCACCGCCAATGGACTGGACGGTTACTCAGAGGCCGTCCCACGGGCTAAGCGGTCGGGCCTAGACCGCTCCAAGAACTAGGCGGTCTCTCCCTAGCCGCTCAACACCAAACATCGAATCATAGAGCGGTCTCCCATGGACCGCTCAGTGGATTAGGCGGTCACCCCAGGGCCGCTCAATCCACCGAACCGACTCCGTTGGAAAACCACATGGCACGGGGCGGTCAGCACAAAGCCGCCCACGGACTGGGCGGTCGGTCGACAGACCGCTCAGACCCCCGCTCGGCGCGCAGCACACGGGCTCGGCGCGCAGTGCACCGGAGCTCGGCGCGCAGTGCCACACAGGGCGGTCACCAGCCAGACCGCTCAACACATCATCAGAATATAGAGCGGTCACCCATAGACCGCTCAATGGACTAAGCGGTCATCCCACGGCCGCTCTATCCATCGAACCGACATCGGTCAAAATCCGATCAACCATGGGGCGGTCAGTCGCCAGACCGCGCCATCACTAGGCGGTCTCTGTGAGAACCGCGCCACCGTTGCGCGGCTCCTGTTACGACCGCGCAACACGGCAGAAACGCGAACGGCGACTCTCCGCCGGAAATCCCCATTTCGGCCCCGAATCGGGTCCAACAGGAGGGAAAACGGTGGGAAACATTCCCCCGTCGCACCTAGCATGCATCTATGCCGGTAGAACGGCCCGAAACGGCTTAAAACAGGAGATCGGCCCACGAAGCCCAAAAATGACATTTTGCCTTAAATGCCCCGTTTGGCCCACTCGGCTCGCCACGGCCTACCAAACTCACGGGAATGAAAGTACGGGAGTCAAGGATCCGTCCCGAACCATGGTTGTCATCATCAAAAAGGGGGAGAATGTTGTGTCCCCTAATTTTGATGATAACAAATCATAGTTCATTATTGGATCGCATGGTGTGATTAATGATTTTGGTTATGGTGTGATTAGGACAAGCTCAGGTGAAGGACTTTCAGGTGCTGACCTGTCATCTGGACGTGTTGGCACTTCATCAAGAAACCAAGTAAGAGCCGTTTCTGTCTGGGTTCTGGATTGACCAAAGTGTCGACACCCTGTGTGAATTGTGCTGACACTTCTCCAAAGAAAGAAAGTCCTACTTCCTTCAAGCGCGATGTCTCGACACGAGCAAGCAAAGACTCGACCTGTCTAGCTTGGAAGCCGTGTTCCTTGAAGATTTATAAGAGAAGTGTCGACACCTTGCCTGAAAGTGCCGACACCCTCATGATCACCCAAAACGGATTTGGATACCATCGTGCCTGCGTTTCAAGATCCAGAACTAATCTTGGAGGATCCGTTCACTCTAGAGAAGCCCTCTGAGAGCTCACCTTGTCAGAAGATCTGATTGACTGGTAGAGACATCCTCTGAGATGTTGACACTGCTGCAGACGTGGTTCCCTACCTACCCATGTACTAGCCAACCGGCAGAAAGAAGTTAGCAGAGCTGAGGGAGCTAATCAAATAATCGGGATGTGACATCCTGGGTTTAGCGTCTGCAGGGAACAAAGCAGGAGATGCCGTGAGCCACCGAGAACAAGGAGGGCAGGAACTCCAGTTCATGGGTGGCGCATAGAGAAAAGAAAGTGGGGAGAGCATCGAAGAAGCCCGTCTCTTTTTTAAGGCATTTCCTTCCTGGTGCTGCCGCAAGGATGTCAACGCGGTGGATAATCTTCTTCATCTCAAGAGGTCTCACAGCAAGAAAGAGAGCATCCATGAGAGCTTCATCTGGTGTCCTTGAAAGCTGCGAAGCAAGGTCTTCGTTTTCTCTTGAGATCATTGTGAATAACCAGGAAGAAGAAGAAGAAGAAGAGAACTCAGGTGTCATCCAGTTCTCTACCAGACAGGAGCTTCCTTTCCCATAGAGCTTCATAGTCATACTCTGTCTGAGGATCATTTCAACTATTTTTTCATATTTTTTTGAATTAGTGAATTTTCGGGAGAAAAATCTAAAATTTCATAAGTTAAGAAAATTCCTAATTTCTTTTCCTTTTATTCTTTTCTCTCCTTCCTCTCTCCTCAACACCGCTCATTCTCTCCCTCTCGTTCTCTATCCTCTCTTCTCCTCACTTTATAGGGCACGTGATTGTGGCGAGATGGGCAAGGTAGGAACACTATGGAGTGATCCTAGAGCATGCTAGCATGAAGGATAGAGCATGGCATTGGCGCGATCTCTTGGTGGATTCAAAGCCGATGTGGTTTGGCGTGTGAGAACTTTAGTGGAGGTAGGGAGATGGATCACCTGCTTCTCTTTTGCGTTCCCTCGTGATTTGGAGCTAAGCGGTGCGAGAATGAGTGGGTTTTGCTTCATTTTGGGCAAAGCATGCTTCAAGGGGTGTGCGGCGAGTTCACCTTTCTCGACAACGGTTCCCTACCAAATTGGTATCATTGGAACCCTTGGAATGTCTGCATTCCATTCCCGCTAGTTTCATCGCGATTGGTCGTCATTTGGGGCTGGTACGAGCTTGGGAACCCATGTGACTCAATTAGGGTCGATTCGGTAGAATCACCAGTTTCTCACCATTTATGCGTCTGTTTGAGCCCTTCCAGAGTGTGGAAGGATGTTTTGGCCATTAGGGTTGTTTCCTTGTCGTTTAGACGTGATTGGGGCGTGGAAAGGCTGAGATCCGGTCGATCCCTAGTTTTCCTGCCGTATCGTGCTCGCGATCGTTTCAGAGACCATTTCTTACCTCTCGCGGTCCATTAGTCGACCGCTAAGCGTTGAGGTTGTCGGTTAAGTCTTAAGTCAGTCTGGGCCTTAGCGGTCTCGCGATAGACCATTTCTCTTGGCTAGCGGCCCATTATTGGATCGCTAAGCTCTGTCCAGTGGCCCATTAGTTGACAGCTTGACGTTAGTGATAGAATAGTTTGGCTAAGCGGTCTTACGATAGATCGTGAAGCTTACTTTAGCGGCCCTATGTTCAACCGCTATGTGTCGTTGAATTAGTCAATGGGTTTTAAGTCAGTTTGGGTTAGCGGCCCAATCTTCGACTGTTTATGTATTCTAGCGGCCCCTTCTATAGACCACCACTATTCGTTTGACCGAAGTCAATGTTTTAAGGTGGTTCGAGTCATGGTCTATACTTAGACCGCCTACGTCTGTAAGCAGCTCTAGTATAGACCATTTATGTTGGTTTGATCAGTGTGTCGGCTGAGGGTTGACTGGGTCTAGTAGCCTATTATGTGACTGCTATAGTAATCACATGATTCCTTCTATGACCCCTTCAGTGTCCTCGCGGCCCTTCCTATGACCGCTTAGTGTCTATATTCTATGGGTAGTGTAGAGGCCCTTTAATTGACCGCTTATTTTGACCAGCGGCCAAGAGATAGACAGCTTCCACCCCAGAGTGTTATTTTTTGAGGTTTTCGCTTCTAATTATCTTGGCTTGACCTTTTGATTTGCCCATTGTCCTGTGGATATCTGTTGACGTCCTATGAGGGCGGCGACCATGTTGTAGGGTAGCCGAGAGTGTCTTTATACTGAGTGGTATCCCGTGCTACTTCAGAGTCATTATTGGTTTCTGGTCAACCCGGTGAGATCCAACGATTGACATGTGACCTCCTGAGTGTCTTGGCTATTCTGGAGAGATCGAGACATGGTTTTATATGCTTTGAAGTACTATTTTACCTCGATTTGCATGTCCAGGTGCCTTGAGGGTCGTGGTGTTCCCTCATGTTTCATGATTTGTATTATACGTAGTCGAGAGTCCTTGGTGGTGCCTGAGGGGCTGAGGACTTGTGTTTTATCATGCCTTTGGCTTAAGGTTTAGGCTAATTGGCGGCTTGTTACTGCTTATGTGTGACGATCTTGACCCCGAGTCGTGAGACTCAAGGATCCTTGTGTCAGCAGGTCTAGTTGTCGTCCTGAGCCTAGTGGCTATTTGATGTGGAGCCTTGTGTCTGATGCTTGGTGCTTCGTAGTACGTAGGATAGTGCGTGCTAGCCTTTCTATACTTTAGCACACATGTTTCAGAGTCTCTATGTCTAGTGAGCCTTCACTAGTCGTACCCTGATGACACTTTCCTATGTGTCGGCCCACCTAGGAGTGGTGGCAGGACGAGTTCATGACTCAGATGATTTTTAGGCTAGTTTCTGTGAGCTCCCTTGCCTTGCAGTAGCGTCCTACTGGGGAAGAAAACTAGCTAGAGGTCTGGCTCAAGGCATTGAGCTTGTGTGTCCACATGTGGTTAGGGGCGTTTGGACGATCGCCGATAGTCGTGACCCTGACTAGCCACTCGTTACTGTTGTTCCTGGTACGTGGCTTAGTAAGTATCTTAGTTACCACCATTCTAGGGTGTGTGAGGGATACTTGAGGCACAGTGTAAGACGTCAGTGGACGCATCTGGCTGTTCTTTTAGTAAGGAGGTGCTTCCATCACTTGACGCATGACTCTAGTGTTCCTCGGAGTTGTGCCCTTCCCGGGTTAGTCTTTTCTTGGCTTTACTCGAGGTTAACTTCATGTAGCATGCATGACGCTCTAGTCGTGTATGCACTAGTGTTTCTTGTCTGTGTGGGTCGTTTGTAGGGATTTTGCCTGTCTTTGTAAGGCCTTAGCTTTAGACTTGGTGCTTTGTCGACGGATTGGTAACTCCTAAATTTGTGAGATCAAGGTTCGCCTTTCTGTTGATACTTGGAGTAGCTTCGGTAGCCGTGCTTTGTTTGGTACGACTATTCCCCTTTCTTTTAGCCGTCTCTACTCCTCCTTTTACAATTTTCCTTTATAGCTTTACTGTTATAGTTTGGCACTACTGTTACTGCTTTCCTTCCTGCTCTTGCTTTACTATTTAGCTTTGTTATCTTGTGTGTCACTGCATTGTTTCCAGTGGGGATCTGCGTGACCCCTACTGAGCCAGTGACACGAGGCTCACCCCTACTTTTCAGGTGTGGTCGTTCTTCTTCCTCGTGATTCGTGATGCAGTGTGTCAGTTCGTAGTTGCCAGTGTTGCTTGCGTCAGGCTTCCCTCGACTTCAGTGTACATTCTTTATTCTGTTTGACTGTACTTATCTTTATTTGGACTAGACTCTGATTAATTTAAATTATTAATTAAAAAAATAATTTTATTTCTGATGTGCAAGTGGAATGGCGGTCTAGAGGGGGGGTGAATAGATCCGCCCCCAAATTCAGAAATTAATTCAAGCGGGAGCGGAAGCCAAATACACCCCTATCGAAAAGGTCTGCCTCGCCTTGGTCTTCGCGGTCAAGAAGCTGGGGCACTTCATGCTGTCCCATGAAGTGAGCCTGATTTCCAGGGCTGACCCTGTCAAGCACATCCTCTCCCAGCCAGTCCCGAAGGGGCGTCTTGATAAGCGTCTTGACAACCCTCCACTGCCCAGATGCACGAAACGGCGGGAAGGCCCCTCGCTGAGGGAGAAAATGAGAAACAAGTTATATTCCTTTTCTCGAGACAAGTCCTAGCTCCTGTTCAAATGGGCAACCAGCTACAACAAAATCACGTTGCCAGAACCGAAGAGACCTGGTGATCTAAAGAAGAAGGACGACCCTCGCTTTTGTCATTACCATCAGATGTTGGGGCATACTATCGACGACTGTTATGTTTTCAAGGATGTGATTGAGTCCTTAATCAAGAAGGGGGAGTTGGACATGGGGGAGCACAAGGTGGATCCCCCGCAGCCACATGAAATGCCCAACATGACTTCTAGCATCAACATGATATCTCTGTATCAAGAGTTGCCTGAAGAGTGGGCAGAGGCTAGCACTCGCGCTACTTATGAAGCTTTTATGGTAGCACCGGCCCAGGATCAAGGGGGTTGGCAGTCTGCCCCAAAGAAGAATAGGAGAAGATGGGCTCCCGGGCCCGCCCCAGAGGTTCATGTGAGGGGTGTCACTCCCTAACTAGCACCGCCATCGGTGAACCCTGTATGGCATGATACGGCCCCTTGGCTGGTCATGAGGCGGCCTACCTACAACAAGAAATAACATATCCCGACGTGGATGCACAAAGAGGTCAGTCCGACAGTTGAGAGACTCCAGGCCATCATTGATGGGCTTGAAAATTATGAACAGTCCGAGATCCGGCCCATTGAGCTGAAAGAATATGTACCCTGGGAGGAGTTCGAGTCTCTCGAGCTGGTCCCCGAAGCAGAAGCCCAAGCAGAACAAGAGCCTCTCTTGTGGGGCGAATCCTCTCAAGAGTAGCCACCGGCTGCTGCAGAAAAGAAGAAGAAAAAGAGAAGTGATGGGGGCAACACTTACCCTAACAAAATCGTACTACTGAACCTCGGTCTAGCAAACTCGAGTCTGAAACTACCAGGAGACAGGAGCACTACCCACAAGAAGGACGACCGGATGCGTCCCCTAACGTCTTGCACCACGTCACAAGTGTCTAGCTACAGCACCCTGGGCACGAGACTCCGACACGCACAAGTACCACAATAAGGACTAGCTGGGGTCATGCTCGTCAGCACGTGTCCTAAGCCCCCAACTACATGTACACACACAGACCATCTGCACTAGGTCGGGTCCTCTGGCTGATTTTCCCCCCCACTGGACTCTGGTGGTAAAGGCAAGGGGCCCACAGAGACCAGCCTAAAAATTGTCTAACTCGGGTCAAGCTCTCCACCACTCCCGGGTGGGTCCGCACATGTGTGCACAGGAAGCTACGACTAGTGGACAGGTCACTAGAAGGTAGACTCTCAAGTTAACGAAAAATAACGTTCGAACCCGACGAAGCATGGGGGTCATCCCACGTACCAGCACCGTCGCACGGTGACCACAGTCGGAGAAGAAACGGGACTGCCCATCGCGCGGAAGAGTCCAAGGCATAACGGACCCAGTCTAGTGCGTTATAGACTATGGCAGACCAACACAGGTGCGCCACGGTCACATGACGGACCACTTCTGGTGCATCAAAGACCCAGCGAAAACTGAACTATAACGCGCCTGCCCCAGGGGCGTTATAGTACTTAACGGACTGACACAGGTGCGTTAAGTCTCGAGTCACGAGAGAGAACATAACGTACACCTCTAGGGGGGTTATGTACATAACGGACCAGCCATGGTGCGTTATGTCACGGAGTGAAAACAGACTATAACGCACTCCTCTAGTGGCGTTATAGACCTTAACGGACCATCTCTGGTGCGTTAAGTGGGAGGCAAGGGCGTTAAGCATAACCCACCTTCCCTGGGGCGTCATATGGTCATAACGGACCTACCTAGGCGCGTTATGTGACCAGGACCCCCAACGGTCGGAAACCCATAACGCACCAACACAGGGGCGTTATGCGAAACATAACGGTCAGTCGTGGGGCCGTTAAACCCACGAAAGTCAGATGCTTACTCGATCGGTTTGAAGAAATCAGACCCGATCGGAGACGTGGGCGGGCGGGGAAGCGTGGGGCTTACCCACGCCGCGGCGAGGAAGCTTCAACCTGCTTAAGTGATTACACAACTACACCTCGCACAGGAGGGCGGATCTTGGTGTGGGGGTTAATCGATTACAGCCAAAACTACCTCCACATAGGGAGGGGCCTTCAGCCGTCCAAGCGGGGAGGGGGAAGATGACGTCAAGAACTTCACGCAATGTCGGAGTTGATTCTGTCCCCTCTCAGGAATGGAGGATAGACAGTCGATGCAGGAATTCTTGTGGGCACTCCCGAACACCGTTGTTAGCAGGACTAGTGCCAAAATTTCATGGGTTGGCCCAGGAGGGTACAAAAATTTTGGCAGGAGCTGGGGAAGTCGTCGCTGGTCGCGGTGGAGCGGGAAGCGAAGGCTCTGTTCTCTGGCTTGGATAGTCACAACACTATATCATATGGAAGATGAGGCCACCATGATCAGTCCTGAGCTCCAAATTGAGCACAGTCAGGGGCGTTGGAACCGTTGATGAGCTGCCTTCAAAACGAGACCCACGGTGGTGCCATCCGATGTCGGAGCAGATTGCAGCAGCCCGAACACTGACAAGGTGTCGATTCAGTCCTAGGGAGGACAGAACTGCGCACTCTGGGGAGAAAAAGGAGAAGAAATCACTCAGGTCGCCGAATGGAGCTCCGCTTCTTGGAGGAGGAGGGAGACTCGCAATAGAATGTCCCGGATGAGCACTGCCTCTAGATATTCAGAAGAGCCAACGTGGTAGCTGCTGCAAGTCATCTCTGGAAGCTGATCAGGGCCCTTCTGCGCAATCGGAGTAGATTGCCTCTCCCGGACAGCCACGAGCTCGGAACGGGGTGAGATGACCGCCGTTGCGAAGATGACTTGAAGACGCTTCTACGGGTAGCTATTGCGCCTCCTGAAACACCTGGATGATGTTGCAACTTCCTCTACAGTCTTCAGGTTCTCTGGGTGGCAAATTGGACAGCAGGGGCAGTCTCCCAAACTCAAGTGGGGGAAAGGGGGAGGAGGCTAATGATAACCTTGTAAGTACACGACTGGCGGTGGCGCAGTTAAGTGCTGACCGTATCCTTCAGTATATTGCGACATTAAAGCATGGGCATGAAGATATGGATACGATGGGAAGAATGAACTACTGCTCTCAGCATCGTCATGATACATCGGCTGCTGCTGCCCTGACCGTCCATACTCACTTCCAGATCCTTGAGAGTCATGTGTGCTCATCATCTCAAAATCAGACAACATACCTTGATAGTTGGTATTGTCTGCAACAGAACTTCCATAGTAAGGATCCCAATAATCAGCTGCCCGTCTCGCCCCTAGCGGTGGAACACCGTGGTCCTCATCTTGCGTGGCATGTGTGAATTGCTGCTCCTCTGTCCATACCGCACGTTCGTGGCCCCCATAACCTCTGCCTTGACCACTGCTATACTCTCTACCACTAGCACTATTATCCCCACGACAACTCCGTTGACCACCTTGAGAATCTCCACGACTATGTGATGAAGACCCTGTCAGTGTACTGTCGTCATCGGAGTCATGACTCCCACTGATGCGGGGCTCAACATATGGCTCGGGAGTGTCGTCATCTGCATTGGGATCTAATGTCTCCAAGTCTGCAATGTCTATCAGATTTAATGGTGGTTGCGTGTTCTTTTTGCTCTTGAATAATGTGGTTCATGATGATTTTTTCTTCTGTGGAGCAGGAGGCGACTTATCTGCTGTATGTTGTGTCCCTCTGGATGCCTGAGAAGTGGACGCTTTGTTAGATAAAAAGTTCATGTAATTTTGTACTGTGTAAGTCTATACGTATACCTGAGACGACTGACTCGGTGCCTTAGATGCCTAGCGTCGTAGCGCAGCAGACTGAGATGGTTGTTTGGATGCTACCGAAGGCTACACAATTGAAAGGAGAATATATTCAATTAGCAATGAAATACAGCATATAACCCTGCATATGGCAATATAATTTCACCTCTCTAAATGATGAACTCCCCCTAGTCTCTTTAGAAGTGGATATCCTTCTGGGTTCTGAAGATATTGAATGTCGCGGTGCAACAACCCGAGACCAGTGTTAATTTGTCGGATCGGCCTGGCAGGAGGGGGAATCGCGGGGAGGGGTAAGCAATAGTCGCCCGTACGCCGAGCTTGGGCATCCACTCAAGACGCAGCCAACTCCTGGATGGAGACCGAGGGATGCTGACGGACGCCTGGAAGTCTGGTGTTGAGCTGACGGCGCTGGATGGGGACAGCGGCCGCTGCAGCAGGCTGGTGCAGTTCTGCTCGGCTGGACTGGTCAGCGCAGATGTGGTGCGACGACCGGTACAGGCGCTGTAGAACTCCAAAAGTGGCAGGACTAGGTTAGGGACGTTGCTGACTGGGAGGTCTACGAGCCCTCAGAAGAGGGCGGTATTCTGATCACCTCGCTGGATGTGGTCGTAGGAGCGGCCGGCGTCAGGTTTCTGGGTGAATAGCAGGATAGGACGTCAAAGAATGGAGCAGAACTCCAAGTGCCGACGTCGAAACATGACGAAACCACTTGTGTTGGTTTCGTTTTGTTGAGGGCCGCAACTTTTGTGAAGACAGCACGACCTGTAACTGACAGGAAGAAAGGGTGTCGAGGCCGACTTGATAGCAGCCTGTCCTGGGCCAATAGGGGACTCTGGGTTTGGCGCGACTGAGAGAGAATGGCCGCCCTGGATGGAGACGACATCAAAACCATGCGGGACCACCTCTGGTGCATCGACGCTTTGGAGGATCAGAACTCTCGTGAAGTGATCTCCAGCTGAATCGCACAGGGGCGGGCGGTGGAGCTGCTACCAGATGGTGCTCAGGTTCAGACCCGAGCTTAGTGTAGTTGCACAAGAATGGGCGGTGCGAAATGTGCCGAGGTCGGATCACCGCGGGATCACTTCTGGGACGAAGCTGACTCGACGATGTACAACTCCACAGAAGAAAGATTCAGATGATTTGCACCATGGACGCCGGGGTAGTCTCTGTAAAATTGACCTCTACTGCAGGCTGGTTGTAGAGAGCAGCAACGTGGTCTTCTTGACCCACGGGAGGGCGTAGCGGCGACGGGGCGACGCCGGGGTGTCGTGGATGCTCGGAGCCAAGGAGGGCGGACCTGAGTTGCAGAGGGAGAGGGGCCGGGGCGTGGTATGTAGGGGGACACAATACAGCACTACCCTCACGCAGGAGGGGGGAACACGGGGAAGGGGAGATGGGCCTGCTGCCCTATGTCTGTCCTATTGGATAGAACTGAAGTGATCTGAGAGGTACGTTGCACACAGGGGTCCGAAAAGGATGTCGCTTGCGCCCAGACGAAGCTTGAGAAGTGTAGATACGCTCCTAAAAGTTTGGCATTGTTCTGATGTCGCAGGAGGGTGGGGCAGGCCGTGGGAGACAGCCTATGCGAATCTGTCCTGTAGGACTAGTCTGCGCAGTCGGCGTGCAGAGGGCGGTGCGCTCTCCATCGGACTCCGAATGATGCAAGACCTGTGGGGTTGGATGATAGACAGACAGATCTACATACCCTCAAAAGATAAGCATCAACGGAGAAGCAATCTGGGTGTGGTCGGCACTTTGGTGGGGCTTTGGATTCTGGGTGAGCAATCAGATGTAGTCGGGTTGCGCAGGGCGGCACGAGCAGCACCGAATGCAGAATGCGATGAAACCACCAGGGATGGTTCCAGGACGTCAATAGGTACAACTCCAAAGAAGAAAGCTCGGCATGAAAATAAGAAAGGAAGGCGTGGCACGATCTTCTAGTTGATTGCATAGCCTGGGCAGACTGGGTCACACTAGCTTTATGCAGTTGTTGGAGAATGATCATCACGAACTGTGCTGATGTTGGAATGGGGTGATACCACCTCTGGAACATCTAGGGCTCGGAGAAGAACAAACTTTCAGAAGAGAGTTCAGGCTGAATCACGCCGTAGAAGTCGGTACAGCCTTTGCCAAACGGACCTCAGGTTCTGGCTTGAATCTGGTGCAGCCGTACAAAAATGGGTGACGCGATCTGTGTTGAGGTTGGAATGGGACGGGACCACTTCTGCAGTGACGAATACTCAAATCAAAATAACTCCACAGAAGAGGGCGTGCACTGATTCACACCGTATGGGGTCGAGTTGGAGTCTGCAAATCGGGCCTCAGGATCTGTCCTAGGTCCACAGGTAGAAGAACAGAGATTTCTTCGAAGCCGATGGTGTGGATAATGACGAGGGCTCACGATGGCTCCTTGGACGGTCACTATTTATTATTTTATTTAAAATTCTTTTTTTAAAATAATCAGGGTTGCTACAGAGATGTTGAGGAGCCGGGGACCCCGGGGTCAATGACCGCATGGGTCTTTGTTGCTGGAGGAGTAGAGGGGCCAGCTACTTGTATGGGCAGTCATCGAACTAGGCTACTCATCGGCTATGGCAATGGCGCTCGAAGATCAGGGCAAGCCGAAGGCCGAGGCAGCATTGTCGAACACGATTGGCATTACCAACCGTGCGTGCCCGGTGTGGATGGCATTAACGATTGGACCGTAGGTCACTATCGCCACTGGTTTGTTGTTGCTGTTGTTGGTGCCAGTTGGTCACTTGATGATGACCGGCCGCATGTTGCAGTTGGGACGGGGGCCCTCCTCTTCCTCTCCGATAAGAAAAGGAGAGGGCAATGTAGCGTATACTTGGTAGGTGTGACTCTTCATTGGCAGAAAGAAGAAAGGTAGGAGACTTCCCACCGGGCGTGCTAGTTTGTTTACACGCACGGGGGAATTCCCTTCTTGTTCATTCCCTCGCGATGGGTACGCACACTCGCCTTTTATGGAAGGTCGAGATGGGTCGATTTGGCACACGGAGATTCCTGGGGGTATTGAAAGGAGGCTAAAAAGAATGATAGGAATGCACAAGAAGGAATGGCGTATGGTTAATCATTCTGGAAGACTAGGATAGAGATGGCTTGATGGGATGCAGGAGTGCCAGTCGATTTCTCGACGATCACCGGTAGAACAAAGTGCTTGACTGGGGATGTGCCACGAGGGCACGGCACGTAAGCACGAAAGGTTATGCATCACGTGGAGAGAAGGAGGTTCTGTTGGTACGAGTGTAGATGATTGTGGGGGCTCGTGTACTAGATGTCTTCCCCACTGACTGCAAGCAATCATTGTTTATTTTACATCAGGGGGAGCCTGAACACCTTTGTTTCTACTGTCAATGAAAGGGTCATGGACCCTGGGAGCCACGATGTCGGGAGGGTTTCGTCCGTGCAACAGTGACAGGGCAACAACAACACAACAGGGATAACCGGGGGCAGAGAGACTTGTTCTGATGAGTCTAGTGTCCGTGTTGTTGCTGGTCGAGTCGGGTCCATTTCATGTAGTGTCGTCTCCTCGTGTCCGTCCCGCATCAGCTTCTTCGGCCTATGAGAGCGACTTCCTGACGTTCAGCCCTCCGAGGCTGTCTATAGTTGGGCCAGGGCCATCATACCTTGTGGCAGGAGGAGGACCGGAGCCGGCAGGGGCCCCTCTTGGAGGCTTAAACATAGTGCCGATTGAGGTGGGAAACATTCCTCAGCCCATCTATAGCCTCTTTTGCCATTTCCAATTTAGCTAGTTGACGTACGTATTCGTGATGCAGGCTGAGGCGGCACCACCAACCATCACGATACAAATACCCCTGCCAGAGTTAAGCGCAAGCCAGCCTATTCTTCTGCCAGTTCTGCGGCCCATCGCCCAACGACCCCTGCAGACATATGCAGCAGCAGCAGCATCAGAAGATGTTACAGCGATCGTGGCAGCTGGTAATTCGGCGAAGGTTGGGGTGGACCAGCCCCTGACTGCTGAGCAAGAATTGCCAGTGGAGCAGAGCAGCCTCCCGGAGATAGAAGTGGGAGAAATCATTGAAAAGGAGGCCGGCGTTCCTGAGGTGCCAACCATTGTGCGAAATTCATTCTTGCAGAAGTCGGCGAAGTCGCAAGCAGGGAGCCAGGATCTCCTGCTATTGAGACAACCAGCTCGACCTCACCCCAAGAGGCAAGAAAAGAAATAGTTGTGGCGGAGACTTCCTTAGCTACAATAGCTGTTATCGCCAAACCCGGCACCAGCGCTCCTCAGATCATGCCGTCGGTGTCCTCCGAGACAGGTGATGACATTTGGGCGGAGGTTGACAACAGGGTTGACTTTAAGCTTCCTGAGACTTCACCGCTGGGCTTACAATTTTCCAGCGACTTGGTATGGCAATCCCTGGACAATCTGCAGCGAGCAATGTCGGCCTCTCCCGGCTTGAGTTATGCACAACTGAAGAGCTTGATAGAACACCTCTCGCGTTCACTATTGGCTTTTGGGTGCCCGATGGAGGATTGGACTCCACGGGTTACCATGTTGTTAAAGCATGCGAATCGCCGAGAGTAGGTCCTTTAATAATCTGTCTGGATTTCTAACTTGTTGAGTTCATGGGCCCGAATTATACTCAATTGGGCCAATGCCCAATTGGTGGTCATAACAGTTTTATTGGTGACTTCGGCTTGACCGTTGTCTTGAGGATAATATGGGGATGAATGATGCAATACATTGTTGAACTTCTTACAGAGGTCCTTGAGCTCTTGCGAGACGAACTGAGGCCCATTGTTGGTGACGATGCTGCGTGGCACTCTGAACCGCAAGATGATATTCTTCATGATGAAGTGGCAGACTGTGGTAGCTTTGATCTCCGCGTACGCTTCCTCTTCGGCCCACTTGGTGAAGTATTCAGTGGCGGTAAGGATGAAGGATTTTTGCTTAACCTGAGAGTTGGGATCACCTAGCGGGCATACAATGTCGAAAGCCCACATAGAGAATGGCCAAGGAGCAGAGAGAGGAAGAAGAGATGAAGCAGGAGCATGGATTTTATCAGCATAGAGTTGGCATTTAAGACATCTCCGGACGTAGACGGAGCAATCATCCTCTAGAGTGGGCCAATAGTAGCCCTACCTAAGAATCTTCTTCGCTACAACTTGGCCATTGACATGACCTCCACACTCACTTGCATGGGCTGTCTCGGCCACCTTCCAAGCTTCATTATCATCGAGACACCTCATGAGTATTCTGTTGAGAGCGTACCTGTACAATTCTCCAGCAATTATAGTGTACCTTGATGCGGCTCTTCTAATAGCCTTACGCTGCTCGACACTTGCCCCTTTTGGGAATGATCCATCCATATAATATAGCTCAATTTTATGATACCAAGGCAATTCTTCTTCTTCCAAGATCTCTTCTAATTCTGCCAAAGTGACTTCCTTCAGATCCTTCTTCTCAGCCCTTGCCTCCATAGTTTTCCTAAGGTTGTCGTACCAAGGATCCTGAAGAGAAGGAGCGTCCAGTCTCTGGATGATGATAGTCTCAGTGCTCCAACTGAGAGGAAAAGATAAGGAGAAAGCAAGCGACGCCAGTGCATCGGGAAGGATATTCTAAGATCGAGGAGTGTGAATATAGATCAATTTGTGGAATTGGCTAGCCAAGAGAATGACCAAATCTTGATATGGCTTGAGCTTTTGGGTCACGAGTGCAGTATGTGGATAGCGCTTGCCGCAGAACAAGCTGAGAATCTCCTATAATGTTCAAGTAATGCGCGCCTAAGAGATAGGCGTGCTTCAATACAGCCAGGAGAGCTTCGTACTCAGCGATATTGTTGGTAGCAGGAAAAGAGAGCTGATATGCAAGAGGAATCGTCACCCCTTATGGAGTGACAAGAATGGCACCTATCCCTCGGCCTTGGAAGTTGAGTGCACCATCAAAGTGTAGAGACCAGAAGGGATGATGGGTAAGGATAGAGAGATGCCCATCAAGGAACTCATCCTAAATAGAGTCAGTGCAGGGAATAGGAAAATGGGCAAGATGCTCAGCGATGGCATATCCTTTGATTGCCTTCTGGACGACGAAGGTGATGTCGAACTGAGAGAGGAAGCTTTGCCAGCGAGCTAACCTACTAGAAAGGACATACTTTTCTAAGAGATAACGGATCAGGTCCATTCTAGAGATCAACCTAACCTGGTGGGCTAGAAAGTAATGCTTCAGCTTCTGAGCTACCCAAACTAATGCGACACAAGTTTTCTCCATGGCAGTATACTTGGCCTCCGTCGAGTTAAACAACCTAGAGAGGTAATAAGTTACCCACTCTTTGCCTTCATCGTCCACTTGCACCAAGATAGCTCCCAGCTCCTAGGGAGTCCTCAATGACAGAAATGTATAGGATTAGGGGTTTCCCAGGGACAGGAGGTTGCAGAACTGGGGGATTGGATAAATAAACCTTTAAATCCTCATAGGCCTTCTGACAATCTTGATTCCATTCAAATTTGGCCCCCGCCTTTAGCAGTTCATAGAACGGTCAGCACCTCTAAGAATGTTGGGATATGAATCTTCTGATGAATTGCAGACGTCCAATCAATCCTCAAAGTTCCGTGATATTCTTAGGCAGGAGCATGTCCATAATGGCCTTGGCTTTGTTAGTATTAATCTAAATCCCCCTTTTGCTAACTATGAAGCCTAACAATTTCCCTAAAGACATTCCAAATACACATTTCTTGGGATTCATTTTTAGCTTATACTCCCTAGCTCTCTAAAGCACCTTAGCCAGAATAGCGGGATGTTCTTCCTTGGTTCTCGATCCACGTAAGCTTCCATATAAACATGCATCATGTCATGGAATATAGTCATCATCGCCCATTGATAGGTGGCACCTGTATTTTTCAATCCAAACGGCATTACCATATAACAATACGTGCCCTAGGGCATGGTGAAGGAGGTTTTCTCTTGATCTTTGAGAGCGAGACGGATTTGGTTATAGCCTGAATCACCATCCATGAATGACAAAGCTTCATACCCAGTGGTGTTATCCACCAATACGTCTATATGAGGCAGCAGAAAATCATCCTTGGGACATGCCTTGTTCAAATCCCTAAAATCAATGCAAATTCACACCTTCCCATCCTTCTTGATGATAGGGACATTGTTCACCACCCACTGGGGATATAGAACGACTCTAATAAACCTGGCCTTATGTAATTTATCAACTTCATATTTCATTCTTAAGGCCATGTGGGGGTGAAATCTCCTTAGTTTTTGTTTCACGGGTGTTGGCCCTGGTTTAAGCACTAGTCGATGCTCCACTAAGGAGGGGTCAAGACCCGGTATGTCCTCGTATGACTAGGCAAAAGAATCGCTATACTCCCTTAGAACCTTGATCAATCCTTCTTCAACCTCTGGAGGGAGATTAGTAGTAATGATAATGGGCCTAGGGTCCTCATTAGTTCCGAGATTGATTTCCTTTGTAGGTTCATCCACTACCGATGACGGTTCGTCAAATCTCTTCAAACCTTGTGCATATAAGTCGACAATGTCATCTACATCGCTGTCCTCAAAATCGACCAGTCTTTCTCATCCACGATTTCATAGACTCCTAATCCATCGTCGCTCCACACCCCGTCTTGCTCCTTGTCTTCTTCTAGCACAATCGCCGTAGTTACGAACTCTAGGAAGTTGAGAAGAGCATGACATCGCTGAGCTAAGTCCTGCAAGAACCTATTAGGAATAGATTTGGAATGACACACTGGCGGGCATTTGGATGAACTAGAACACGACCCTACTTCTCTAGACCTAACAGTTTCTAGTTCCCTAGACTCGATAGAATCCTTCAAACTAACTTGAGTTTCTTCAAGTTTCACTGCCATGAGATATTTGTCACCGTCACAGAGCTACTTGTCACTTCTAACAGATATTTGTTACTCATAATGAGCTATTTGTCAACCTTATTGCTCGCTAGGTGTTACCTTTGTTTCGCTTTATAACATATTATGACTTCTGTTATCAATTTATCACCAATACGAGACATTTGTCAGCCTTCATTCCTATTTCTCACCACTGATGACTATTTGTCACCACTATGTGGTGTTAGCCGTTGTAATATCTCTCTCTGGCCTCTCGTCCAAGTAATCTCATGACCGACACCCTGTCGCTTCGATTTCCACAAAGTTGGGGGAGATGGAATGATCTTTACGATCCTGTTGCTTCGATTTCCACCAAGTTGGACATCCTGAGTTTCTTTGGTGGTCAAAGACACTCTCGTGAAGATGTCATCGTCTGAGAAGTCAGATTCTTCGTCTGAGCAAGTTCTTGCCAACTTCGTCTGAGAAGTCAGATGTCATCGTCTGAGAAGTCAGATTCTTCGTCATGACCGACACCCTGTCACTTCGATTTTTACAAAGTTGGGGGAGATAGAACGATCTTCGTCTCCTTCCTATAAATAGAGACTCTGTGGGAAACTTGACATCTTGAGTTCCTTTGGCGGTCAAAGACACTCTCGTGAAGATGTCGTCGTCTAAGCAGGTTCCCACCAAACGGCTGTGCTTCCAAAAGGAAGCACTACCGATGTTGGACCAGCCATCAAGGAAATGCAGCGACGGTGACGTTTCGGAGGAATACAAGTAAGGGTACCAGCAAGGGTGGCAGGACGTCTTGGTGAAGGTGGACTGCCTGTTTTGGAACAAGGGAGTGTTGAGCCTCTAACCTGACAGGTTCTATCCCAAATAGGATGAGTAACCACTTGTACCCTCTTCCCCTATCAATAAAAAAAAAATTGTAACCTTTCTCTGCATGATGGATGCTTGATCTTTGTGTGATGTGGTTACCGTTAATGGATCCATACCTTCCCTTGATGTGTGAGTCAAATGAAGGATACCATCCATCGCAGGTAGGGGTTACCTTATGCACGGATTCAAAGTAGTGTATGAGTAAACACGCACGGACTCAAGAGAATGTACAGGAAAACATGTACGAGGTTTATTTTTGCCTGTCGAAGAAATTGCACGGTCTAGAGTATGACGCGAGTCTACAAAAATGTGCACGGACTTAGTTTCAGGAATGTGCCCGGACTTCGGTTCGTTCCACAGGAATGGTCTAGAACATGCAAGTACTTTGTGTGGCCAAAACAAAAACGTGCACTGACTTAGAAGGAACATTGTGCACGGGCTTGATATAGGCAAATCGTGCAGGGATGAAAACATGCACAGACTTTGCTACAATGCATGTGGAGATGAGATATATGCACGGACTCACGGTGTTTTGGCGAAACATGCACAGACTTATGTTAGAGAGTAGAATGTGAACGGACTTCATGTATAATGCAACAAGGAATGTGCACGGACTTCATTTTGCTCCAAAGGGAAAAGATGCATGGACTTGGTTTTCGACACAGACTGAAAACATGCACAGATTTGAGTTTTCAACAAAGCCAAAACATGCACGGACTTAAGTTTTCAACAAAGCCAAAACATGCATGGACTTAACATCATGCATGGACTCAAGAAGTAAATCATGCATGGACTATGTTTTTGCTCAGGCTAAAAATATGCATGGACTCAACATTGCACGGACTTATGTTTTTACATGAAACTAAACTATGCACGGACTTCTCATGGAGTGGAGCAAAGAATGTGCATGGACTCATGTATGCTCGGACTTTGTTTTTGACAAAGCCAAAACCTACACGGACTTAGTTCGTGCCTTAGACATATATGCACGGACTTTGTTTTTCGACAAAGCCAAGACTTGCACGGACTTGGTTCGCGCCTTAGACATATATGCACAGACTTTACCAATAAGCACGGACATTCAATTATGGACTTGGCATAAAAACATGCATGGACTTTAACACGCACAAGGGCTGGTGCGGACACCCGAGCACATGAGCGGTCCGGGTCAGGAAGCCACCGGTACCGTACACGGAGCACCACGCGAGCCACGACAGCTTCCATTTGGCTCGGAGACAGTCAGGAGACTCCTTACCGTAGGGCCCCCGCGTACCGCCGAGTCTGGGCTGGTGGGGGAATTACCAGCTAGAGGACAGACCTAGGGCGTACGGTCTGAGTGTGCACACGAGGCTGAGGGTTCGGACCCATGCTGACGAGCGGGACCTCAGCGAGTCCTTATTTTGTGGTACTTCTGGTTACTGAGTGTGTCTAAGTCTCACGCCCGGGGCATTGTAGCTAGACACTTGTGACGCAGTGTAAGACGTCGGGGGATGCATCTAGTCATTCTTCTAGGATCCCTACTAAGCCAGTGATAGGAGGCTCACCCTTGGTTTTTAGATGTGACAGTTCTTCCTCGTGGTTCGAGGGCGTTGCGTGGAGGTTCCTAGTTGCCAGCTTGCTGGGGCGAGTGTTCACTTGGCGTGTGGTATGTTTTATTACTTTAGACTGTACTTTCTATTGGACTGGACTCTGTTGTAGTTAGTTATTTATTTCTGTTATTATATCTATTATCCTACTTTATTTCTTATTTCTATGTACACCACACCTATCTTTTTATCCCTTCCGAGTCTTCGGGCTAGTGGAAGGCGGGCAGAGGTTCGAGTCGTGCCGGTTCCTTTTCGGTACTTGGATCTCGGGTCGCCGCAGCTGGTATCAGAGCTATGGCTGTGGAAGTACATGAGAATTCAAGATATTGTAGTGATCAGAGTCTGTAAGGTCCTGTACAGTCGATAGCTGGCATAGGGTTTCGTGCTTATTTTTCGCTTGGTTTCTCGCGTTAGAGCGTGAGTGCGCGACGTTGGCTCTGTGAAGGTGGTTGCTGTCGTCGTCAGGTCTAAGGATAGAGGTCGAGAGCCTTCTCCCTCATTGATGGTGGCCCCGATTGTGCTTCGTTGGGCAGAGATTACTGGCAGGTGTGCCGCTGTGGTGCTGTATTCGAGGGATCTGCAGTGAGGTCAGGTGGCTGGCGAGGATTATCTGTGGTTAAGTGGCCATGAGTGTGCTCTGAAGGAGCTGTTATTGGTTTGGTCACTCCAGCTGAGGATTCATCCAGCCCTTGAGGCGTTGAGATCGTGGTTCGAGGTGGCAGAGTGGGCGCTCTAGTCGAGATGCATGTCACTAGAAATGAAACACGAGGCCCATGGATATAATTTTAACATTAAAAGATAATTTTAGGTATTAAAATATTAAAAATACACTAAACAGAAAATTAACTAAATAGGAATATACACGAAATACGAGGCAAAGGGCATTGGAGCACGGCGCAAGTGGTACCGGCGGTGTCCTAACGAAGTATGGAATCCATCCCCCTACCTGGATGATGATGAAAATGACGATACGCTGTCGATCCGGTGAAAGGGTGACGCGACGCCTCCCAGCCCGACTCGACTCCATGCTCCGCGAATCGAGGAAAGGTGGGCGTCATCGCGATCCTCGCGACGTGACCAATCCAACGGTACCTCTCCGGCTTCGATCAGCAGCCGTCTGGACCAGAAATCGAGAGAGGCATGCAAATTGAGAATTAACCCTAAAATCACCCAAAATAAGAAATGCATAAAAAATGAGGAAGATGGCGACGGATGGTGACGCAGAGGGCATCAACGGATTCCTAGAGAGAAGAGGAGTCCACTCCCCTATCTCTTGCGCGGCGAAGACCACGAATCGGTGCAGATCAGGCGACGGGTAGATGATCTTCCTTCTTTCTTGTCATGACAACCAAGTCGTCTATGTAACACTTGACCTTATGGTAGAGTAGCTCATCAAAAATTTGGGTCATCACCTGCTGATAGGTTGCACTGGCATTCTTCAGCTCAAATGACATCCTCTTGTAGTGGTAGATACCCTTGGGGGTCCGAAAAGTAGTATGAACTCGATCATGCTTCGCGATCCATATCTGGTTGTAACCAGATGAACCATCCATGAAGGAGAGGGCCTCGTGACCGGTCGTGGCATCTACCATGACTTCCGTTATTGGCATCGAAAAGTCATCTTTTGGACAGGCCTTATTTAGGTCTCAAAAATTCACGCATATCTAGATCTGTCCATTCTTCTTTTTGACAGGCACAATGTTGGCCAGCCAGGTGGTGTATTAATTTTCTTCGACAAAGCCTACGTCAATCAGCTTGCCGACTTCTTTACATATCTGGGTGATGAGCTCTGGCCTCATACACTACGGTGGCTGCTTCAGTTCAAGTCCGTGCACATTTGTTCTAATGCTCTATCAACCCTGTGCAATTGTCATATTTGTCTGATTGTCTTATGTAGTCTAAGTGTTCGACTTTTTGACAGGGACTCTACTTAAAAGGTTCCAGAACCAGGAAAGAATTATTCATGAATTTTAAGGTGGGCACGTGATCTGAAGTAGAAAGCAGCTACTACTCGTGACACGTGGAAAGACTTTGGCTCAGATGTCGCCACGTGTTCAGAGGGGGATCAGATCTGGATGAAAATTGGGCGGGAAATGTGGTTTCAACACGTTCATCTTCCTGCTGCCTATAAGTAAAGGAAGACTCTCAGAGAGAAGAGGATGATCGCCACTGAGAGCAGAAACAACTTCCAGCCTGAAAGTGCAAGTGTGATTCATTTGAGCAGAGCCAGCTCCAGAAATATTAAGAGAGTAGAGAGAGAGAGAGCTTTAAGAGAGTGAGCATTTGTGATTGCTATCTCGGTCTCTTGGTTCAGAACCAGAGTCGATCTGCTCCTCATTGTGAGCTACATTTTCATTGTGGTTTTGGTTTTCTGTTTCTCTTCGTTTGTTTGCTTTGAAAATCTTGTTACTCAAGCTGTGTGTCAGCGGCAGAGGAGGACTCCTCTGGTAGCGAAGCTGTAAGGCTCAGCGGTTTGGGACTGTGTTCCCCGAAGCTGTGGATCAGCGGTTGTAGGGAAGGTTTTCCCCGAAGCTGTGGATCAGCGATCCTTAAGCTATGTAATCAATAATGAAGCCACACTAGACTTTAGTGTAGGGTGGACATAGATCTCTTGATAGAGATCGAGCCACCTAAAAGCCAGGTGTCTGGTGGCTATTTGTGTTCTGATCTGAGTCTATCTTTGCTTCCTAGCTCTTGGCGTTAGAAGAATGTGTAGGATCGACTAAATATCGATCTACTTGAGTTGTCGTGCTTCGATTGTGGTTAAGTGTTTTGTGACTATCCTATAGCAGTTTATTTTAATTTCGCACTAGTAGCTGCTGTAGAAAATTTTATTAGGTGATTGATCTATTCACCCCCCTCTAGATCCCACATCACAAAACACAAAAGAAGATTTGGGCTAATAATTTCGAATCGTCAAATTTCTTAGAGAGGGATTCATTCACCCCCCTCTGAATCCGTTGCACTTACCCTATCAGACCTGAGAGGATGGGCTGTCTGAGGAGGAACGTCAGGGGGTCATGCTTAGATATGAGCTCAACCCGCTGAGACAAGAGGTAGTGTCACAACTTCTTGATGGCAAACACTAATGCCAAGCATACTTTCTTCATGGGGGAGTAGTGATACTCGGCACCGATCAGTTTCCAGCTGAGGTAGTAGAGTGGCTGCTCTTTGCCTTCTTCATTGATTTGCGCCAACAGAGCCCCCAATGAGGCATCCATGGTGGCAATGTAAAGTATGAGGGGTTTACCCTTAACAGGTGCCCCTTAGACTGGAGGAGTGAGAAGGTACTCCTTGATTTGCTCGAAAGTCGTCTGGCATTCCGAGTCCCATATGAAGGTAGCGTCTTTCTTCATCAACTTACTGAAAGGCGTGCATCGACCGGAGAGGTTGGAGATGAATCTCTGAATATAGGTCAATCTTCCCTGGAATGACTTGTGTCACGCCTCGAGCGCGGAAGATTACCTGGAGGTACATGACGAGTCTATATCATTCATGTCAATTAGAGCGTAGTGTATTCGACACAAAGACAGAGTGCGCAAGATAGCAATAAACCCAATCTTTTATTTATTCAAAAATCATCCTTATTACATTCTCGAAATAATTTGACCAAAATAGAAGAAAACTACAATCTTGACTCAAGAACTATAAAGAAAAACTATGAAACTCTAGACACTTGGATGGCTCTATAACTTCACTCTTACTCATCCCCATCCGTGTTTGTTTCTTCATCAGACTTACCTAAAAAAGAGGGAAAAAATTATATGAGCGAAAGCTCAGTAGATGCTAATTCTCAAATACTAGCTTTGCTTTAAGTAAATTGCTCGTTATCATGAAATACTATAAGCTATGCATGCTTGCATGAAACAACTCTATAGAGAGAATGTGTATAATCATAATCAAGAGATGATATCAAAGAGATATTTTAAGGAACAAGTAAGTCAAGCATGTATTCATGATAATGTTGACCTAAGGAGAATTGTGTGTGCGTGACTTGTCAGTCGGCTTAGCACGCCGAGGGTAGGTCCTTTGCACTTCCCTTGCGTGTTAACTAAGTTGTAACACACAATTCCGCACCCGCCACATGTGAGACGTTACGACAAGAGTAGACGCCCCCTTATGCCGAGATCGCCCCTCACTTGTCCGTCAGCCACGGCCATGCACGTGTCATGATGTCTTGCTCCCTCTCCGTAACGAGGCCATGTCGACCGCTCAACTCGAGCCATGATCGACCCTCGCCCAGATACCGGATTGACGTATCCCCTCAGTCACCCAGCCAGTCTTAAGCCCCCGCTCGGCACTGTATGGGGGGGGATCTTCTGTAAAACACACATGTATTCATATCAAGCATCGACCTGGGGACTGACTAGCATGTCAGAATTGTCTCGTGGCATGCACCTATTGTACCCTGGCCTCCATGGCCCGTCTGTAAAAAAATATACATCTCAGTGTTACACCGCCAATTGGACGTATGCTTTCGCATCCACGTTCGGGCCTCCAGCAACCCTCTGTGTCACCTAGCATGAACCCCCAGCACCCTTCACCCCCAACCAGCACGACCCAGTCTGAGACGAACCTATAGCTGCAAAGTACTCTTGGGTCTTCATCCCGGGCTTCAGGAATACGGACTCCGCTTCGGCATGGAACAAAGGTCTTCGAATTCAATCCGATGTGAATAAACACTGACTGCTTGTGATCGGTGGGGAAAGACGTCCTGTACATGACTCCCCACAATCACCTAGGCACTCGCACTCACGGAACCTTCCTCCCCTCCACGTGTCGCTCACCCCCTGAGTCCATGTGTCGCGCCCTGGTGACGAATCCCTAGTTAAACGTTCGGTTCCACGGGTGATTGTCGAGAAATCGACTGGCACGTCCGCATCCCAGCCACATTTCCCCCTTTGCCCGGAAACTCCTTGTGCCACTCAGTCTCCCCTTGACTCTCCAAAAAGGTGAGTTCACGGTGCCGCTTTGAGATGGATACGGTCACGAGAGGGGGTGCCCGAGGCCCCTTATCTTCTGGCATCTCCCCCATAGCTATATCCCCTTAGGGGTTCAATCCTAGGCTAGCCAACCTCCGAAGCAGCGAGGTTCTGTCCCGGACCCTCACTACCATCGCCGGGTTGCCTACGGATACGAGAGTGCACTTAGCAGGTAAGTCCGCTTGAGTGAAGTCACCGATCCGTGCATCGCTTGCTTGCTATGTCCAAGGGATCTTCGGTCTTGTGGCTATCACCCCTAAGGTGGTGTCACATCAGTTTCTCATCCCGTTTGGTTGAATCTTTTCGAGGTTGGCCTTGGAATTACTGTCTTGGTGATACCTTTGTCCATGTCTGCTTAAGTGTGGACAGCTTTATTCTGAGCTTGATCTACTTCTTGCTCCATGGTTGCTTCGCTTTGGACACCGTTATGGTGTTACGAGCTGTAGTGTGCCGTGTTCGTCATGCCGTGTCCAGCGGCCGATGCGTTAAGAAGGCTCATTCATTGTTTCAGGACGTGAAGGTAAGCTGAGATTAGCATTTTTCCTTGTGCTTTATGCTATTGCTGGTACTTCTTCTGGTGTTGGCGTCGGCATTTGCAAGCGTTGGGGAATATGTCAGCTTTCCTACTGATTGAGTACCCTCTACTCTGCATTTCTTTTCTCTTGGGAGTTGTACGCTCGAGACTTTATCTTGGTCCTTGAGATGCATCCCTTGAGATTGTCATTTTGTGTCGTTTCCCGTGGTTGTGGGTCTTTCTTGGGGAGCTGCTCGATGCTTGACTCGTTCCCTGTAGTCATGTGATCAGCTGCCATCGTGCCTTGATGTGACCCTACTTGCAGTTGTGTTTCGTGGTTCTATGTGTTGTACGGAGCTGAAATCCTGTAGGTGTTGTTGTGTTGTTGTTTCTGTTTCTCAGTAAATCTATCATTGGCGTCCTGTGTGCCTGGTATTCCCTATCGCCTTAGAGCACTGGAGGCGATGAGGTGGTCGAGCTGTCAGCTGTGAGGATTGTCTCCTTGTATAGCTGTCGCTTGCCTTGTTGTCGTGTTGTTTCCTCGGTATCTGCTGTCATTACAGTCGTGTCTCTTGTCCTGTGACGTAAGTGACGTTGCCCTTGTTTCGGAGGTGTCAGACTTGTGAGGGGCCTTGATGTAGTTACATCATTCTTGCACTTGAATGATGTCCTTGTTTGCTTACCCATGCTGCACGCCCCACAAACTCATTCATCAACTGCCTTCAACTTAGGCAATCCAACCACAAGGTCATTTCTGGACAATTTCATCAAGACATTAAAACTGGCATGCCCAAGTCGGCGATGCCAAAGCCAAGTATCATCAGAACTCCTTGCAACCAAACACAGATTTTTATGAGAGGGTTCATCCAAATCAATCATGTATACATTATTATGCCTAAAACCAATGAACAATATCTCATGAGTATTTTTATTCACAACAGTGCAGTGGTTAGAATCAAAGATCACGTTGCATCCTTTGTCACACAATTGACTTATACTTTGAAGACTATGGTGCAACCCTTTCACTAACAAGACATTCTAAATTGCATGATTTTGATTCTTTCCGATCTTACCTTCTCTGACAATTTTACCTTTATCCTTACCACCAAATGCCACTGTCCCACCATCTTTTTCATGCAGGTCCGCAAACAAATCCTTATTTCTCATCATGTGCCGAGAGCATCCACTGTCCAAATACCATCTATTCCTTTAAGCTCTCATGCAGACCTGCAAACACAACACAAGTGCTTATGCAAATTTTGGTACCCAAGCAAGCTTGGGTCCACGATGGTTAGAGGCATGATGAATGTATTTCCTATTTCTGATTCTAGCAAAGTTTTCATCATCAGATTTTAGAATTCTATAGTCATACACATCATGCCCCATCCTTCCGTAGTAAAAACAAGCAATGACTTTGTCCTTGTTTCTCCTCCTTCCCGCATTTGAAAATGAATTATGCATATGTGACTTTGACATGGAGGGAGATGAATTTCTGGGGGACCAATGAGTTATTTGTGCTTTTAATTTTTCTAGGATGGCAAGAGCATCCTTCAACTCGTGGTTTTCATGCTTTAGTGATTGCACTTGATTTTCGGCCTTTTCTTTTGCTTGATTACATGCCATGCTTTCAAGCTTTTCTTGTTCCAGATCATTTTTCAAATCATCATGCATTTTACTTAGTGCGAATTGCTCCTCTCTCATGATAAACTATCATTATGTGATGGTGGAAGGGTAGGGAACAGGTTAAAATCGCGAATCCCGTCGATTTAGGTCGATCGGGAGGGGATGCGGTTATGATCTCCGCTGGTTCGGTTCTCTGTTAGGTTGGCGGTCCTACCAAAGACTGTTTCTATGAAACGGTGAGGCGGTGGGCCTTGGCGGTCCACAGCCCATGCATTTCTGGCCTTGTAGCGGCCCATCATAGGGCCGTCTGAAGACCCTTTGTAGCTGAACCTTCGACCGCAAGAGACCTTTGGCCAGGCTAGATGATCATTGACCCCATAGGTCAGTTAGTCTGGCGGTTTATCGTAAAATCGCTAGAGAGCCTTTTGTGGATCCACCTTGGACCGCTAGAGCATGGATATACAGTGTTAAATAGTATGGCGGTGGAGCCTCGTGGCCTAGTAGTAGACTGCTACACCCCTTGTAGCAGCCAGACCTCCGACCGCCAGAGCCTATAACGGCCAATGATTCAACCGTCATTTTCTGTAGAGTTTCAATTCATGCATGTTCATTTAATTAGGCATTCCATGTTGCATGTTCGTCATGTTGAAATTATTTTACAAATTGTGAGTCATTTATATATCCCAATAGAGTTACTTTCTCTTTCCTTGTGATGGAACCACTAGTCGTAGCCCGACGACATCGAGTGTCGGCCCACCTGGGAGAGGTGGCGGGGTAGTCTTGGTTTACAATTTTTAAGCTAGTTTTCGTGGGCCCCCTTGTTTGGCAGTAGCATCCTACTGGGGGGGAAAACTACCTAGAGGCCTGGCTTAAGGCATTGAGCATGTATGCACACACATGGTCAGGGGCTAGGACTGGCACTAATGAGTGCTACCTTGACTAGTTCTTATTTTCTGGTACTATTACATGTCTCACTTACCACGTTCAAGGTTTGTGTAGATATTTGAGACGCAGTGTAAGCCGTCAGTGGACGCAACTGGTTTCTCTTTCTGGTGGTCCTCTCTCCTGTCACTTGGGAATGCTGAAGTTTATTCTATTGGTAGATTTAGTTACTCTCGTGTTTAAATTAATTGGCATCATAGTTAGCTGTTCTTAGAGTGTAACGGACCAAGGTCGGGGCGTTATGTGACCATAACGCGCCTCCCCCAGGCCGTTATGCTCACCCGTGCAATTACCAAAACTCAGACATGCAGACTATAACACGCCATCGCTGGGGCGTTATGCTCAGTACGACGTAACTCCACCTGGACGTTATACTCACCCGAACAATCATCAAAACCACACGAAACATAACACACCACGACTGGTGCGTCATGAGACTATAACGCACCAGGATTGGTCCGTTAAAGTCACCCGAACGTATGAAATCCAGGAAAATCCACAGTTTTAATACACCACATAACGCACTAAGAGAAGGGCGTTACGTTGGCCATAACGGACGGGACCTGGTCCGTCATGCCAAACAACCTATAGACCTACAGAAACGACGGTCACATAACGGTCCAAGAATGGTTCGTCATGTTGAACATAACGCACCCCCAAGGGTCTGTTATGCATATAACGGCCTCTGACAGGCGCGTTATATCAGCTGGGAAATGAGAGGGACGAGTTCAAGACTAAACTCCCCTCCGGTCAAGCCAGATTGATGCGAAACAAGAGAAAAGGGTTAGGAGAAGCTAACTAACAACTTTTTATAACTACAGCATGCATCAAAATGTAAATACAATAGCCTTAATGAATTTTACAAGCACTTTAGCCTAAAAATCTCAAAAATACACCTTGCACAGAAAATGATGAAAATGCCTACGCATGGACATGCATGTGGTACCAAAATGATCCTAGCGAAGCAAGAAGTCCATACCCCTACCTCGATCGCGTTGATGACCTCGAAAAATATGCATGCAGACAACGAAACGTCAGCACGCCTCTCGACCCATCCTGTTTCCATGCCCCACGAACCACGAAATGGAAGGCACCGACACGATCCTCGTGATGAGCCAAGTCCAACGGTACCTCCTGCCTCACGATCCGGGGTCGGAACGGCCCAGAACGAGCAAGAAGGGGGGCGGAGGAGAGACAATGAGTGAGAGAGGGGGAGGGAAACGAGGGAGAGAGAGAGAAATGTATGGGGAGAGATAGAGGGCGGCGGTGGGTTTTGTAAAAATTTTTTATACAAGAGATGGTCACACAAAGGCAGTGTGGAACAACTTAGGCACCCAGAGAGCCAAAAAGAGAAGTAAGGGAATCCACGTTACACAGAATAACAACCCATTCCCTTACTCTATCACAAACATAAGAAATACGAGTGTCCTTAGCACGAGCTTCCCTCCTGAAGATCCGATTGTTCTGCTCCCCCCACATCATCCACAAAGTGGCATGAAGGATGAGCCACCACAACGTCGTGTTGCTCCCAAGGGGACAAGGCCTAGCCCAATGCAAAAACAAGTGGTGGATATCATTGTGCTAGCTGATGACGTAGCGAGTCCTCTTAGCAATCTCTCTCCACACTCCTTGTGAGTAGGAGCAACCTACAAACAGGTGGTCAAGTGTCTCGTCGTACTCACCACAGAGGCAGCAGATACCTTCAACGGGCTCTTCGGTCTCCATAGTTGATCATGAGAGCGGTGTCAAACTCCTCCATCAGAGATGACGTTATAGGCTAATCTAACTGAAAAGGAGCCCTCGTTTTCCTACCTCCATACCCATATATCCTCTTTATCTGACCAAGGATGAAAGGGTAGGAGGAAAAAAAAGACTTCTTGAAGCTGCACCATCTCCTCCTAACTGAGGTCCCTCCTAAAGATCGGTGCCCAGGTACTTCCTAGAAGAAGGAAGTCGAAAGCCCAAGCAACCGATCCCTGGGGGTCCGCTGCAACAACAAAAAGACTCGGGAACAAGGCCTCCAACGTGAAGTGACCACACCATTTGTCCTTCCAGAAAAAGGTAAGCCTCTTTTTTCCAGTTGGACCTGGACTCCAGAAATAATAATATCCCTGCAAGAGAAGATATCCCGCCAAAGAGGGAAAGTTCTATGGAGAGGAGAAGGAGCTAAGTCCTAGACTCTCTTGCTATTGAAGTACCTCTACCTGATTAACTGAGCTCACAACCTTTTATCTCCATTCCCCAATCTCCACAGCCACTTAAACAAGAGAGCCAAATTGAAATCTCTCACATTATTGATCCCTAGTCCTCCCTCTACCCTGCTAGTAGCCAGCCTTCCCCATGCTAAATCGTGCCAACTCCTACAAGGACATTGTCGCGACTTGCTCACCTCTCTCCTACACTGTGTCGTCCTGACTCTTCCTCACCTCATCCAGTGGCATAGTCTGCGGTATCTCCCTCATCTCTTCGAGTGACGTCTCCCTCACCTCTACGGACGGCATTGTCCTCCCGGCGTCTCCCTCATCGGCGTCATCCTCTGTGGCATCTCCCTCACCTCTTCCGGCAGTTTCTCCCTCACCTCTGTCGATGACGTCGTCCTCTGCGGTGTCTCCCTCACCTGGCAGCGCGTCGTCCTCCCGGCATCTCCCTCACCACTTTCGGCGTCGTTCAAAATCGCACAAGGTATGCAACCTATGCAACCCCAACGATCCCCTGCACCCCTCCCCTCTCCGGCGTCGTTTCCCGGTCGGCCACTTCCCCTGCACCCGTCCCCCTCTCTAGCATCATTCTCTTGGCCAACCGCGTCCCTTGGTGCCCAGATAGAGGTGGGGGACGTCTTCAGGGTGCCGGACAGCCCCTCCCTTCTCTGCATCATGGTGGGAGACGGAGTCCAGATTCTGGGCATGGCAGTGGTGACCATCCTATTTGTCGCACTGGGATTCATGTCCCCGACCTCAGGGGGCACCCTCATCACCGGCATGATTTTCTTCTACCCATTCCTAGGGATCTTGGCTGGCTATGCTACTGTGCAACTGTGGAAGATGATAAGGGTTGGCGACCATTCCAGATGGGTCTCCATTTCATTATGGGTGGCCTGCTTCTTCCCCGGGATCGCCTTTCTCATCCTCACCACTCTAAATTTCCTCCTATGGGGCAACGACAGCATAGGAGCCATAACTATTTCCCTGTTCATCATTATGCTCCTCCTTTGGTTCTGCATCTCCGTGTCGCTCACCCTCGCCGGCGGCTTCCTCGGCCTGAACGCGTCCCACGTCAAATACCAGTGTGCATCAACCAGATCCCCAGAGAAATTCCTCCGCAAGACTACCCATCTTGACTACTGGTGCTGAGCGTCGGCCCATCCTATGACCAACCAGATAGAGATTACTATCTGGCTTTTATGACTATAAGAAGAATTCATCAAAAAAATCAACTAGTTAGGGGTGTCGGGGGAGCTTCCCCCTTGTTTTCCCCATCATCCGTGGATGATCGGGGCGTGGAACGGGTTTTTGGGAATATTCCCGCTGTCCCGTTCTTGGGCGAGTGTAGCGGTCCTTTCAGAGACCGCCACACTCACTAGCGGCCCAAGGTAGGCATGCCAGAGGCTGTGGCGGCCCAAGGAGGGTGCGCCATAGGGTACAGTTTTGTCGACAAGACGTCCGTCGGCCTGGCGACCGTACGATAAACCACCAGAGCGTGTAACGCTCTATGGTTCGACCGCCAGAGGGGGTGAGTTGACCGTTGACTTTTGACCGTTGGTGTCTTGTGCCTTTAGCGGCTGTAGGTACGGGTGCTAGAGCGTTGTGGCGGCCTGAGGCAGGTGCGCCAGAGCCAGTGTGACCTTCTCTTCTAGCGCTCCGAGGTTGGACTGCTAGAGTCCTGTGGCGGACCAGAGTTGGACTGCCAGAGCCTGTGGCACTCCAAGGTTGTCCCACCAGAGTCTGTGGTGCTCCACAGTTGGACCGCCAGAGTCTGGGCTGCACCGGGTGGTTTGCAGTCCTGTTTGCTTCGATCCGTGGTTACCCTGTTGTTGCACGTTGTGTTGGTCTCCGGTCGACCCGGTTGTGACCCAGTGGTTGATCTTCGGCCTTGTGAATGTCCTGGACACTGTGAGACCTGTGTTTGTGTTTTGGGGGTGTCTGGAGGTGCCGCGTTGTGTCGATTGACATGCTCGTGAGTTTTGGGGTCCGGGTAACCCCATGCGCGTGCTCTGAGTATCCGTGCGGGTCATGTGAATGGCCTTGGACTGCGAGTCCAGTTGACCAGCCTGGGGCTGGGGATTTTTCACGTGTCACCGTGGTTTTGGACCTAGGGATTAGGTTAGATTGACAGCTCAGTGCTGTCGCGTGCGACGATCTTGCCCCGAGTCTTGTGACTCAAGGACTGTTGAGTTTAATAGGTCTAGTGAGCTATCCAGAGTTAAGTGGCCGCGAGCCACTTCTTCCCTCATGTTACTCGCGATGGGTGCATGCGTGGTTTTCTATGTTCACGTATGTGACCTGTCCACTAGTCGTAGGCTTCGGCTACAGATGAAGGTGACCGTGGGTGAGGTGACGACGTTGGGAAGCAGTTGAGACGCGTGATGGAGTGAGGATCGGTGTAGTTTTGGCGCAATCTCGAACGGTGGATTCAAAGCTGGCGGTTCAATTTGCATTGTGGTTTTCGGCACGGTTTAGTCGCCTCGGTGCTCGATTTCTTCGGTGGAGGTAGGGAGATGGATCGCTACTTCGTCCTACACGTTTCCCCTACTCTGTGCACAGTTTGGTGCTCGATCGGGGGAGATCGGGCCGGTTTAGTGAAAATCGTAGTTTTTGGGGTTTGTAGGGTTCGCCGAAAAATGGAAACCATTCTTAGCCTAATTAGTGTCAAAACGACCGTTGGGATGTCAGGATCCCATTCCCGTATGTTTCATGTCGGTCGGTTGTCATTTGGGACTGGTAGGAGTCCGGGAACCCCGGTGACTCATTTGGGGTCGATTCATCGGAATAAACCCGATCTCACGTTTTAATGCATGCATGCACCATTTTTTGCCTCCAGGTGTGTTGTATGGTCGTGTGCATCTGTTTCCCTTATGCTTCGGCGTGAATGGGGGGTGGAATGGGTCGATTTGTCTGTTCCCCTATTTTGCACGTCGATTTTGTGTAACGATCGTTACAGTGATCGTCACACTGTGTGACGATCCCACGATAGACTGCCACAACCGTTGGTCATTTCACGTTCTTCGAGGTTGGGTTGGTGTGACAGACCAGTATAGGACCGTCACACAGCCCTAACGCACCTATGGTGGTGCGTTACGTTCTTGGTGTGATGGACCAGAATAGGACTGTCACACGGCTATAACACCCCTATCTTGGTGCATTACGTGATGTGGTTTCCGAGGATTGTGGCTGTCAGTTCCTCGACGACCATGTCTGCCTCGAAGATCGGGTCAGTCGGTTAGCCCTGATGGACCTCCCCTTGTGCATGACGTTGTGTAACGCCCCTAGCCTGGTGCGTTACATGGTCAGTGTTAGTGGTTTTAGGCCTGTTGGCCCTGGCGCACCTGTCCTGGTGCGTTAGGCTGGTGTAACGCACCTATATAGGTCCGTTACAGCCTATTTTCTCTCAGTAGTTTTAGAAAATATTACTTGAACTCCAGCAACAAAGCATTTAACGGTGATAATTTTAGAAGTATATCGCCAAATATTGAAATGTTTAGTTGGACGTGGCAAAGAATACGAAAAGGGAGGCCGTTACTTTTAAACTAAAAATAAAACAAAAATGAATTATGAGACGAAGACGAAGAAGGCCGGCTGGGGGAAAGAGAGAGAGCCTCACCAGGAAACGACCGGCCGACATGGCGAGCGCCCCCACCGTCCAAATCCGCCATATCTTCCCTCCCACCACCCTCAGTCTCCCTTCCGCCGTTGCCAAATCGCGATTCCTGAGGCCGTCCTCGCTTCTCCTCTCATCGCCGCAGCCGTCGCATCACGTGCCCCGGGCCTCCTCGGACCCCAACCGAGGTGAGACCCCCGACGCCGGCGGGGAGGAGCCGGCGGCCCCGGCCGAGCCGGACGCCGCATTCGAGAACCGGCTCGCGCAGATGCGCCTCAAGTACCGCAGCGGCACGGGGAAGAAGGCGGAGCAGAGGCGCACCAAGAAGTCCCCCCCGGGCGCGGGCGCGGCTTCCTCCACCTCCAAGAAGGGCGGCAAGGTGCTGCTGCCGCCGGTCCCCCTGCGCGAGCCGCTCTCGGCCGGGGGAATGAAGGTCGACTTCGGGCTCAGCCCCTACAGCGAGTGGCTCAACGGGTGGCTGGCGGCGCTGGGGCTAGCGGCGCTGCTGCTGGTGGAGCTGGGATCCGGGAAGGGACTGCTCAGCTACCACGCCCCGGCCATCCTCTTCATCCAGATCTATACCGTGGCGGCAGCGGCCGCCCTGTTCGTGAAGTACGAGAAGGAGAAGATCAGCGTCTGGCCCGAGTCTCCGCCGCCGCCGCCGCCGCCGTCGTCCTCGGCGAACGTTGGTGAGTGACACCCGGTGGCTCGACACGAGTGGCCAAGGAATCGCCACGAAGTCTATTTAATCCTCACTTTTTTTTTGTATACACAAGGCTTTGTTTGTGGCAGCTCGGTTTGGGATAATTCAAATTAGTGTTTTTTTTTCTTTTTTGCAAAGTCTCTTTGATTGGAAAAAAAGGAAGAAAGAATAAAGAAAAAAATGTATGTATATACACACATATACATACATAAATACCCAGTC
Source organism: Amorphophallus titanum (assembly GCA_024336825.1). Lineage (NCBI taxonomy): Eukaryota > Viridiplantae > Streptophyta > Magnoliopsida > Alismatales > Araceae > Amorphophallus > Amorphophallus titanum. The sequence goes on from JANBPO010007653.1 coordinate 13,007,280, forward strand.
ACACATGTAAGGACATCACGCGTTGGGTCAAGGCCGTCGTCTTCCCCGAACGGTGGGACCTCGAGTCCAACCTCAAAGAACCAGCACACCCACGGGCACCACCCGACTCATCCTTTGCCCGCGCTACCCGTGGGTGGGGGACATTTATAGACGTGCAAAATCGCACGCCCATATGTCCCCGCCAGTCCAACAACAGCAACAGTTTCATCCAAAGAGACCCTGAAGAACACGTCCCATCCGGACTCTCCAAACAAACAACATGCTGCCATGTAGCCGTCTCCGGAATCACGATAGCGAAGAGAAGCCAACCCCTGGGGGAAGCTCACTGCTCATGGGCTCCCGAAGAGAATCAAACGGATCGTCAATCGGGTCTAGAATAAGCCATGAAATCCACTTCAACAAACTCACAAAGTGCCTTCAACGGCACGCCCCAAGTAGCCTTCAGCGGCACACTCCATGAGCCCTTCAGTGGCACACTCCATGTGCCCTTCAGTGGCACACACCAGAAGCCCTCCAGCGGCACACCCCCCAGTGCCTTCAACGGCACACCCTCAATGCCCTCCAGCGGCACACCCCTAGCGCCTTCAACGGCACACACTACAATGGCCTTCAACGGCACACATCAAGTGCCTTCAACGACACACTTCAACAAGCCTTCAACGGCACACTCTAAATGCCCTTCAACGGCACGCTATAAAAGGCCCTTCAGTGACACGCTTCTAGTGCTACTCAACGACACACCCAACAACCTTCAACACCCCCCCTTAAAGCCCTCAGCGGCACACTACCTTTCTGCCTCCCCTCTGCCGGTACGCCCCTCCTGGGCTGCTCAGTGGCACACCTCGCCTGCGCCCTCATCGGCACACCCTGTAAATGCCTCCCAGCAGCACAGTCTGCTGGCTCCTCAGCGACACGCCCTGAATTCCCTTACCTGATGCATCTGGCGGGTGGACGATGTGATGCCCATCCCCTATGGTTCGCGGCGCGTTGTGAGCTGGTTGAGGTCCCTCACACGTTCTCTCTCCTCTCTCCCCCTTTCACTCGGTTTGCGATCCGAATGGACTTCGATCGACGCGTGGGAGGTACCGACGGGACGGGCTCGATGCGAGGATCACACCGGTACCCTTCATCCCTCAGATCGTGGAGCGTGGAGATACATGCGAGTGGAAGGATGATGTGGCCCCCGTCGCTCGATCTGTACCGATTCGCGATCTTCGCCCCGCAAGAGGTGGGGGAACGGATTCGTCATCTCGCCAGGAACCCGTTGACGCCACATGCGTCGCCATCTTCATCATTTTCCATGCAAATCTTAATTTGGATGATTTTGGGCTAATTTCTCGATATGCGTGCCTCTCTCGATTATTGATCCAAATGGTCACTGATCGAAGCGAGGAAGGTACTGTTGGATTGGTCACGTCGCGAGGATCGCATTCACGCCCACCTTCTCTCGATCTGCGGAGCGTGGAGCCGAGTCGGGTTGGGAAGCACCGTGTCACCCTCTCACCGGATCGGCATCGAGTCATCATTATCGCCGTAATCCAAGTAGGGGGATGGACTCCGTACCTCGTTAGGACACCGTCGGTACCACATGCACCGTGATCTGATGCCCTTTTCCTCAATTTTTGTGCATGTTCCTGTTTAGTCTATTTTTAGTCTTAATTTCATGAAATTGTCTCCATGGGCATCGTCTTTTAATTCTAGTGGCATGCGTAGGTATTGAATGTTGTTATGGCATGGTAGGGTAGTTTAGAAACATGTTTCGCCCCATCCCCCGTCGAATTCGGTCGATCGGGAGGGGGTTTCAGTTCTGAACTCTGAAATCTCAAAACCCAGTCGATTTAACACGCCCGCCCCAGTGCATTATGGTCATTTGGCACGCCTGTAGAGGTGCATTATTTCCCCTTGTGGTGGTCTCCCCTAGGTCTGTTATAGTCGTTTAACGCCCCTGCATATGTGCGTTATATCATGCATGAAACTATGGGTTTTCTATGGATTTTTGAGTTTAGGTGACTTTAACACCCCTGGTCTAGTGTGTTATATCCCCTGTTTGCTGTGTGGGGTATCTGCTGCCTTTAGCGCCCCGCAGCGGAAGCGTGTGGGTTGGCTACCCACTGGTCGAGGATCATTATGGTGAGATTCTCGCTGGTCGAGAGGTTTTACTTCTTCTCGATGTGACTTCATCTTGGCTTCCAGTGCCTTGATGTCATCTGTTGCCGTGCTATCGCTGGTAGTTTTCTGGCGTTGGCATTGGCATTCGTGAGTGTTGGAGAATTTATCGGATTGTCTGCTGATTGAGTACCCTCTACTCTGCATCTTTTCTCATGTGTGTTGTGCTCTCTAGGCATTACTGTGGTCCTTGAGAAGCATTCCCTTGAGATTGTCATTTGTGTCACTTTTTCGTGTCATGGGTCTTCCTCGGTGAGTAGTCTGACACATGACTCGTTCCTTGTAGTCGGATGATCAGCTACTGCTATGCCTTGATGTGACCCTACTTGCAGATGTGTCCCGCGATTCTGTGTGCTGTTTAGAGCCAGAATCCTGCAGGTGCTGTCGTGTTGTTTCTGTATGAATTTGTGTTTCTATCGTGGACCATTGTCTTGTTAGTTAGCATTCCTGTACTCTCCTTTCCTGGTGAGATTAGCTTGCGGCTCGGTCAGACATGTTATCCAACTGAGGATTGACTCGATTCTGCTCATGGTCCAGTGCTGTTGCTTTGTTGTCGCTCTTTTCATGAATTTGTCATTGGTGTCTTGTGTGCCAGGTGATCCCTGTCACCTTTGGCACCGGAACCGATGATATTGTCAGGCAGTCAGCTGAGAGGACTATGTTTCCTTGTGTAAGCTGATGCTTTGTGTGCCTGTCGCTTCTGTCGATTCATTTCTTGATGTCTGTTGTTCTAGCAGTCGTGTCTCTTTTCTTGTGAGACGTAAGCGATGTTGTCTTGTTTCGGAGGTGTCAGATTTGTGTTCACTTGTGTCGTGCTCACTCCTAAGCGTGCCCTCGTGATAATGATCTGACATTGTTCCTCTGAGCCCTGTCTCTCGTGTTTTCTGTTGGTAGTTGTTGGGTTGTTCTTCCCAATCTTACCCTTGCTTGTCCTTAAATTTCGAGGATGAAATTTCTTAAAGGAGGGGAGGAATGTAACACCCCAGATTCTGAGTCCTTTGCTGAGCATATTAGGCAATTGCATGAGCATGTGCGTCGTCACATAGAGGCCAGCAACACACATTATAAGGAGTTAGCTGACGTGCTTCGATGCACCCGTGAGTTCCAAGAGGGAGAGTACGTCATGATCAGGGTTAGACCTAAATGGTTTCTCTCGGGGACCCTGAAGAAACTCTAGGCCTGTGGTGCTGGCCCCTTCTGAGTCATGAAGCGAGTGGGGTCTAATGCATACATTATCGAACTATCAGACGACTATGGCATCTATTTGACGTTCAATGTTTCAGATCTAGTGGCATATTGGGACCCTGCGGTGATCCCTAATTAGCCTTTTGGGCCTTCTCCTCTTGTTGTGAGTGACACACCATCTGAGAGTCCACCTCTTCCAACCCCATCATAGTAGCGTGGGCATATAGATTGCATACTGGATGAGTAGGTGACCACCACCACGAACGGAGCCTACCAACGCTTCTTTGTGTGTTGGAGGGGACGTCCCACGATGGACGACACCTTGATCACGCGCGGAGAGCTTGGGCGACTTAATCCGGACTTACTGGAGTGCTACTTTAGCGATCAGGACCCTTACTCGATGGGGTTGAGTTCCTTCCACCTGGAGAGAATTAGTGAGGACACACGTCACAGCACATGCCGGGGCACGAGGAACACATAGGAGTCCCTTTGGCTTGGGGAGGACATAGATGCTTAGATCGAGCTATCTATGTTTATTTCATACTTTCAGGCCTTATTGGGCCCATTTTTAGTCCTTGCATGGACAATTAGCTGTTTTATTTTATTCGACCTAATGGGGGGGAGTTAGTGGGCTAGAGGTTAATGTTGAACCTCTACTGTTTTGATGATGTCATACATTAACTGTCAACTCTTTAATTGATCTGCCATTTAATAAGACTTGTTTTATGTGATTAATCTGAGGGTGATTTGCTTTAAAATCAAATTGTGTGTTCATCAGTGTGCATACTGTGTACTTGGTCTTTGTAATTGCTTTTATACTTGCTTGCATTTTCAAGTTTCTTTTCTGTTGCAAAGTCCGTGCATATTCATGCATTCGCTGAGTTTGAGCGGGTTAGGGCAATTTCATGATTTGGGGAGTGATCGCCCGATCTAGTGTTTCGTCGCATTTTTGGCCGATCAGAGGTCGTAGATGCATGCCTAGGACCTTCGGGGAGCTTCCCCCTTGATTTCCCCCCTCTCCGGTGGAGGTACGGGGGCGTGGTTGAAATTTTTGGGTTGAACTCACCGTTGCACCGTCGGACCGTCCTAGCGGTCCTGCCAGAGACCGCTATGAGCATGGCACACCCAGTGGGGTGCGTTATGCTTCGTAGGTTTTACATTCAGTCCGTGTGGGAATAGCGGTCTCGCGATAGACCGCCATGAACCAGCATGACGCCCCTGTACAGGCGCATCATGCTTTGTGACCGTTGGATTCGACCGTTGCTTTGTGACCGTTGGGGGCCCTGGTCCTATAACGGTCCTCCTGAGGACCGTTATGTACACCATGGTGCCCCAGGGGAGGCACGTTATTCTTAACGCCCTCGCCCACCACTTAATGTGCCTGAGAGGGTCCATTAAGGGGGCCATAACGCACCTGAGGAGCGCATTATGGTCTGTTTCACCACGAGACATAACGCACCAGGAGTGGTCCGTTATGTGCATAACGCCCCCCGAGGAGTGTGTTATGCTGTTTCCTGTGATTTGGGGCATAACGCACCGCTGTCGGTCCGTTATGCACAGGTGCGTTATGGTCTGTGACCCGTCGGGAGTGGCGAACGGCAGAGTGGGACCGTCCCTTCTCCCCCGCACGACTGTGAGTCAGACATGCATCCGTGAGTGGCCGATGATGGACCGTTCATCGTCTGAGGCCTAGCCGGTGATTTTTCATGCCGATTCGAGTCCCGGGTGAGCAGACCTCGATCCATGTGTTGGCCTGTGGTCTGACTAATGCTGGGCATCGTGTGGGGACCAGGTGTGGGGCTCCGTGAGGGGTCCCGGGGTGTGATGTCTTCGACTTACGTCACCATGAGTCGGTGTTGTACGAGGAGCGATCCTTGTGCCCGTTTACCTTCAGAGTCAGTTTCCGTGACTTGAGGGTCTGTGCTTCCGGTGACCCACCCACTAGTCGTAGCTTCCACCACGGCTTCCTCTGCACGGTCTAGTAGCTCGGCGCGCTCGGCCTCCCACTAGCCATCTCGCTCGGCATGGGCCACGCTCTCCTTCTCCAGAAGCTTGCTCTTCCTCTCGAGCGACTTGTGTGCCCGAGCCAGTTGCTCGGTCAGGCCCTGAGCCTCTACCTGACTCACCCTCGCCAGCTCTTTAAACGAGGAGAGTTCTCGTAGAAGCCCATCACGCTCCTCAGTGAGCCGAGCTATCTTTCCATCGGACGTATCGAGAGTCCAGGCAAGGTTCACCCGGTCTGACTCTGATTGAGCGTAAGCTTCAGTCAGGGAGGCCCCCATTTGGGCTAGGATCAGGCCACCCTCCATGACCATTTCGAGGGCCGCGGTCGGGGAGCACTGTCTATCTCCTCCTCGTACCACCTTAGTGGCTATGCTGTAACACTTTTGGTATAGAGAGCCCTGGATGCCCAGCCTCTCCAGAGCAGCCGGAATAGGGGCTCCCCCTCCGAGCGGCACCCTCTTGGGAACCCCACCAGCTGGCCCAGATTGAGCCGCTACTTCCTCCACCCCTCTTGCCTCGATCGGTTGGGGCTGTGTCACCTCTTCTCGCTATCCCCCGACCTCCGTCGGCTCGGCCGCGGCGTCTCTACCCTAAACGCCACCTGCCTCGCTCGGTGCTCCAGTCTCGGCCACAATCCTAGAGCCGCCCACTTCGGCCCTGGCCTCCTCGGCCCCCTCTTGCCCAGAAGATGGGAGAGCCAGCCGAATAGGCTTAGCCCCTTCTAGCTCGATAGAAGGGAGAGCCGAACTAGAGCCGTCTTCAACCGCGGGGACAGCCCTGGCCTTCTTGGCCCACTTTTTGGCTTTCACAGCATCCCGCAGCATCCTCTCCATGGGATCCTTGTGCTTGGAACCCCACTGCTTGGAAGACCCTTCCCAGGCCACCCCCTTGCCCTTGTCTTGGGCTCGGGTGGAATCCTTGGGAACTCGTGACTCAACCTGGCACCCATACCTGTCGGCCGCAGTCGCTTGAGAAGGCATCACTCGATATTCTCCGGGGTCACCAGCTCTTCCGTAGACTGGCGATGCTTCTGGCCGCTCAACCCAATGGAAAGACTGGCGGTTAAAACCTGGCCGCCCAAGGGGGAGATGGGCGGACCCTACCGGGCCGCGCAACCTTGTGCGGTCTATCGTGCGACCGCGCAAGCCCCAAAACCCAGTGGGGATGAACGGTCTAGAGCCAGCCGCCCATACCATGGACGGGCCCTGGTTCGACCGTTCAACAGTCACAGCGAACAACTCGAAGGGTTCACCCGATCGTGCCCTTTCCACGCCCCGTTCATGCCGAAACAAAGGGGATATAGCCACAATCACCCTGGTAATCACATGGACTCCGACCGGAGTCAAAATGACGCACGAATCGCCAGAAACGGGCGATTCTAACGAAATCACCCAAATGGGGTTAACGAGGTTCCCGACCTCCTACCGGCCCCGATAGACAACCATTCGACACGAAATTAGTGACTATGGAATGCCGACGTTCTAGGGAGTCCATTGACACCAACCGATCACAAAATCGTCGCCATTTTTCAACGAAGCCTTCGAAACCTACAAAACCCGACGAGCCTAAACTCGCCCGTTCTCACACCGTAGAACGTAAAATTGTAGGAAAATAGAACACACGAGCTAGAGAACTATCCCCCTATCTCCACCAAAGAAACCATGTGCGCGAAGTGACTAATCCACACCGAAAACCGCCCGGAACACAAACGATGCCTTCTCTGAATCTACTGAGGGATCGCGCCACGCTACGCTCAAATCGACGCTCCATCTCGCGAACCGATCTCCCCAATGCATCCCCACCTCGGCCAACTCCGCAACGGTGTGCGCCCCGCGCCGAACGGACTAGAGATGAGAGAGAACAGAGAGAGAGAACGTGAGGTTGAAAATGAGGGAGGAGAGATAGTGAGGTGGTTTAAATAGATGGAAAATTAAGAATTTTCCTAATTTCTAAAAATCTGTATTTTCCACCAAAAATATCAGAAAATAGAAAATCACATTTTCACGATCCTCGGAACACACCGATCGCAACGGTACCACTCAAGCCTGGGTGAATGATCCGGTTCACCTGCAGCGGAGTTCCGCAGGATTTGCCGAAACCCGAGCCTCGACCCGTACTTACCACTCTGCTTAGATTTTATATCTTTTTAGTGAGTGAGTTCGGTTAATTTTGAAATTGTGGCATGACTTTTAACGACAAGATTTGTGCACATCAGTACTGCAAAGCTATAGGCCTCAGGACAGGTAGGAATACCGGTGGGTCCACACCCAGGGGCGCGCCATTTTGAGCATGTCATGCAGTTTTAACAGTCGAAGCCATGACCACATTGTTTTAAAGCCACTATGGGGTCATGCTACTCTGACGGCATCTCAACTGTGCCAAATAAACACTTTATGCTGTTCGGAGAAAGAATACGTCCAGTCTGAGTACATCCGCTGGTCCCATGTCACTCATTCCTTGCTTGCGACGCCTGCGGCTGGGGGGCATTTGTTGGCACCCGAAATATGATCAATGGCAGTCGTGCCTGAACGATGAAAGGAATGTGGCCCGCCGAGGTGCAAAAGTCAAAGAGGATCAATACACAAGGGTCCCCTCGGACTGCCGAAGCTTTAGGTCACTTGACAAGAGTGTCAGGGACTCCACCTCAGGATGGTCAGAACAAATCCACAACAAACCAGCAGTGCCATTCGGCCTGCCTAATGAACCGGTATCGACTCAGTCATGCTGAACAAACTCCGTCTGTCGTCTGATTAGGGCAAGAATGTACCTAGTGATTTACCACCCGATAAGAAGCCCTCTTGAGGTGAAGAAATGCCCCTGACTTCTCAGAACAAGGTGTCGATGGCCACATCAGCCAGAAACCTGAATGTTTGAATTAAAGGTGTGGACAACATCAGAATTGGCCATTTAGTGGCCTGAAGATCCTCCTGATACTTCTCATGTTGATCCCACCAGGACATGATGAGATGAAAGTTCAAGTTGACTCTTGGAGTCAACCCTAGTTTCACGAGCCAAAGCCCGGCTTGAGTAAGCACAACAAGGGGACTAACCTGGTGCGCCCCTAAATCGGTGCACCCCTAATCCAGCACGCTCCAACCCGACGCGCATGCGGCAACCCTCACTAAATTGGCGCGCCCACCTGTGTGCCGGGTGAGGCCACTCCAGTTAAGGCTATAAAACATATGAAGTCCTCAGAAATAAAAGAGTGAGAAGCACCAGAATCAAAAAGAACATGAGCTGTATGACCAAAAATCATAATTGTACCCTCCACGAGGTTGGATGCTACAGCTTCTGCCTGAGTGATGTGTAAAATCTCCCCTTTCTACTTTCGGCTAGCTATTGCAGAAGATTACTGAGAGGACGCTAAAGCTTGAGGGAAAAACTGCTAAGGTTGAGGTGGTGGTAGAGGCCGAAACTAAAACTACGACTACTATGGCTGAGTAAACTGAGGCTGAGTGGGTTGAGAAAACTACACCGGCACCGACCGCAGTGAACAATCTCGAACCACATGTCCCGACTGATCACAATGGAAACAAACCACCAGCATCGAACACGGCTTGCCTGGGTGGCTACGACCACACCTCGCACACGACCTCGGCTGACACATTGTAGAACCCTAGCACTGTTGCAAGGAAGGAGTTGACTATTGAACCGCACCAAAAGACGGCTGCTGATCAAAGTTTTTCTTAGACCTCTTAAATCAGAAGTTCTTGCCATTGGATTTAGGGAAAGAAGTACCACTAGCAGCAGGAAAAGTAGGAAAAGCCGAGGGAATTCGTGGAACAGACGGCTGATAAGTCGGTTGAAACTGCATAGTCAGCTGAACAAAGCCAACCTGAGTCGACCCTCGAGATCTTGCCAAATCAAGTTCTATCACAACTGCAACCTGGTATGCTTCATCAATCTCTTTTACTCGAGTGGCAAGCAATGGCAACTGCAACTCAGCCTTCAATCCCCACAAAAATTGCTCAGCCTTTAGGGCTTCATCTGCAAGAACATGGGGCGCATACCGACCCAATTCTATAAACTTGTTCTGATATTGCAGCACAGTCATTTCACCTTGAGCCAATTCCAGAAATTGATGCATCTTATCCATCCTGAGATAGGCTAGACTGTAAGTGCGCTCAAAAGTAGCCACAAACTCTGTCCAGGTGATCTGACAAAGAGGACGGGAACGGAATGCAACCTCCCACTCTGAAGTCCACCACATAAGCGCTGCACCCTGAAGCTGAAAAGTAGCAAGCATAACTTTCTCATCTTACTTGAAACACCAAAGCTAACTTCATGCACATTTGAACAAACTCAATGCATATGTGAACAAACTCTGTGCAATAGAGTCCGTGCACACAAGAGTCTGTGCATATGTGAAGGTCGGTGTATATGAGAAAAAGGTCCATGTACATGGAGCCAAGGTCTGTGTACATGGAGCCAAGGTCCGTGTACACAAGAGTCCATGCATGAATGAACTCCGTGCAAACAAGAGTCTGTGCACAAGTGAAAGGCCCGTGCAGAACGAAGTCCGTGCAGAACGGAACAAAGTCTGTGCATATAGGTCCGTGCAGAATGGAGCAAAGTTTGTGCACAGATGAAGTCCATGCAATGAATTGAAATGACACCCTCAACAGTGGCGTTAATTAAATGATGCCCTGATGATAGCCGTCAATTACAAAAAATGAGAGAAAAATCTAAATAAATTAGAAAACTTCATATTAAGCCAATATCGAAGTCCTCTTTGGGGCACCACATGGTAATATGAGATTTACTTAATATAGTGCCGATTTTGGCGTGTCTACAGCTGCCCCATCTTAGCGTTTGCTTTGCAGGGGAGTGAGACGGAATGAAGCGAAAGTGTAACAAATGGAGCGAAGTAAGAGCGGACTGAAAAGTAGATGCCAAGGTGTGATGTGACACGCCTCCGATACTACGTGATAGAAACCTTTCCAGAATTCTGAATGAAACAACCCAGATGATTACGAGAAAGCATCAGTCAACTGGATGAAAGAACTAAGCTAATAAACTAAATGTGCACACGGGCACGAAAGGAAAGACACCATTGGAGAGCGATTACCAGCTAATGTGGACGTGCTACAATCAAGGTGTGTTTGCAAAGGGAAAATAAAGTGAGGTAGGAAATCCAGCGAATGAACACTGTCAAGGAACCAGCCTGAACGACTTCAGGGAGAACACTGTACTTGATTTTGAGTGGAATATCTCATATCAACTCGAATTAAGAGCAAGAGGCCTTCGTTACTGGCTTAATATGAAGATTTTCATCATTGAAGCTCAAAGTCTTACATGATGCATGCTGGGCTAAAAGAAAATTTAAAACAAACTCCCACCCACTAATCTCTCTCTCACTCTCTCGTAATCTCTCTCTCTCTCTCTCCCGATTTCACTCTCTCACACACACTCTCTCTCTCCCAATGTCTCTCTCTTTCTCTCTCCTTCTCGATTTCGCCAATTTCAGGGCCCGACCGAGACGCAGGAGATGTTGTTGGAACCAGTGCGGCGAGGGGAATGCGTTGACGCCCTCCATCACGCGGTTCGAGGGATGGTTGGATGAGATGGGGCGAGAGGGGCGCGGTCTCCACCTCGCCTGCATGTGACCGGAACGGCTGTTTCAGAGCGAACGAGGTAGGGAGATGGAACCGCCTCTGCACTAGGATCGTTTTGACGTCACATGCATGCCCATCCACGCCCGTTTAGCCTAGTTAATGTCCATTTTTTATTTTTCCTTAAAATATGGTAATTAGTATTTTTAATTATCCATGGGCATGGTATTTATGTTTTCTAGCTACTATTGAGTGGTATGGATGCTGTGCATGGCAGGTTACATGTTTTTGTAGCGAACCCCGTCGATTTCAGTCGACCGGGGGGTGATTCGATTTCAAACCGAACCCGTTCACTGCCCAGCTCACATGGCGGTCACACCAGTGATCGTTATGTGTTTAACGCACCACCTCTGGTGCGTCTTACCCATTTGGCGGACCACACCCAGTCCGTTATGCTCATGCATGCTTTAGATAGGTCGTTAGTATAAACGCCCCCATTCATGATCGTTATAGTTGTGAGAAAACTGTGGATTTTCCACATTCGGGTGGCCTTAACAGATCGCCCATGGTCCGTTATACTTTCTGGGTCTTTAAGTTTAACAAAAATAACTCGGGTAGCCATAGCGGACCAGTGCTGGCGCATTATGCCATATAATGCACCATCATGGATCCGTCATGGACGGCGTGTTTGGAATTCGCACAGATGAGAATGACGGACCAGAGGAGGCACGCTATATTACTTTAATGCACCCCACCTGATCCGTTATGCTATATGACGGGACAGAGCTGATCCGTTATGTTCTGTAACGGGGCAGCACTGATCCGTTATAATCTCTGCTATGCTAAGAGTAATGAATCTGTTCACGTCAGTGACCCATCCACTAGTCGTAGCTTCCACGGCACGCGTGTGTCGGCCCACCGGGAGCACTGGTGTGGCATACTTGAGTTAGACAGTGAGTAGGCTGGTTACCGTAGGGCTCCCGCGTATCGCCGAGTCTGGGCCAGTGGGGGAAATATCAGCTAGAGGACAGGCCTAGGACGTATGGGCTGAGTGTGCACACGAGGCTGAGGGTTCGGACCCGTGCTGACGAGCACGACCTCAACTAGTCCTTATTTGTGGTACTTCAGGTTACTTGGTGTGTCCTTGTCTTCGCCTGGGGCGTGGTAGCTGGGCACTTGTGACATGGTGTAAGACGTTAGGTGACGCATCCGGTCGTTCTTCTAGTGGGCGGTGCTCCTGTCACTTGACGTGCGTTGTCGTGTCTCGGGTTTCCATGTCTCATCTGCGAGACGAGATTTTGGGTGTTTTTTTCGAGAGCATTCCCGTAGCCGAGGTCTGGGGTCTCCGGTGAGCGTCACCAAGAGTTTTTCCTAGACGACGTAGAGTTCACGACAGCGAGGTCATGATCGAGTTTCTGGACCGTGTGGTTTCAGTTCAGGCCCTGCTGTGAGGGCAGGTTTTCGCGATCGAGGCGTCGTGGCATTTTCCTAGTAGTGTAGCTAGGGCGGTTCGTGTCTGGTAGTCTCTCGATCGTGGAATCGAGATGTCGGGTGCATGACTTGGTTGTCCCCTAATGGGAGACCGAGTCGTGTTTCCTGCTGCCAGTAGGTGTAGCTGTACTGCCGAGTTTTGACCGGCCACCGGTTTACTGTTCCTACCGTTACTGTTGCTCCTTCTGTGGCTAGCGTAGCTTTCCTTTCCACCGTTGTTTTCTCAGTTAGGGTTTCGCGGGATCCCTACTGAGCCAATGATAGGAGGCTCACTCCTGATTTTCAAGTGCGGTGGTTCTTCCTCGAGGTTCGAGGGAGCGACGTGGAGGTTCCTAGTTACCAGCCTGCCAGGCCGAGTGTTCACTTGGCGTGTGGTATGTTTTACTGCTTTAGACTATACTTTCTATTGGACTGGACTCTGTTGTAGTTAGATTATTTATTTCTGATCTCTACCAATTCTGGGTCATTATCTTGCAAGGACTTGATTTCCATCAATAATTCTGGTTTAAGTTGAATCTGATCAATCACAACCCGATCCTTGTCAACATTAAGATCCAAACTAGCTAACTGCTCTAGCAGTCTCCATTCTTATAACATGAGATTTGACAACTTAGCTATTGGCTCTCGCCCAGCGTGGGCTCGGAAGTCTCCATCGCACCTATCCCGGGAGCGACAACAGGGCCAGCTATCTCGGTGTGTTCTGAAATGGCAAGAGATAACCGATTAGATGGCCGCATCTCTGGCAAAATGAACTGGCATGAGGAACTAAGACATCAAAGAAGTTATACCTCTAGTCAGGCTCGGCATGACCATGGAAGCGGTGAATTCTTCAAAGGAGGGTACTCAAGGAAGCGAGGAAGCAGCAGCCGCGACAGCCCCTACATCGGTGCACTGTTTCTTCGACTTCTTTTTCTTCTCGCTTGCCTTCACCTCAGCGATCGCCTTCTTTACTGGCGAACGGGCTTGGGCACGCCTCTTGCCCTTGGGCAAGGGTGTAGTAGTCGGAGCTGGGGCCGGCTCGACAAACTGGGACGGCATCGCCAAATGTGAGAGAAACTGTCGATAGGCGCTCATTGTGTGGCCAGAGGGGAACTCTGGACATGAATGGGTGTTAAAAGAAGGAAGGACAAAAAGGGGGGAGGTGGAAGACGCCGCTAGTGACGAGACATGGAAGGAGGAATGTCCTACCTGGAGGACCATCGTCCAAGCGAGACAATGGCCAGTACGATAGCGATGGCTCCTTGTGCCTCCGGGCTACTTCCCTCACCAACCAACACACATCTCTGACCCTGACGCAGCGATCGGTAAGCACGGCCAAGTTCGAATGGTTCCGGGAGGCCAGATAGCAGTACAAGTTGAGGTGGTCTATTCCCCATCCGTCAGCATAGTGGAAAGACATGTTCAGCTTCTTGTCCAGTATCACATTCGGGGGGTCTGTGGCCATCAGCCCGTGCACCCGCAACAAAACAAATAGCCAGTTGGTCTACTCGTACCGCTCCGACCTTCGGTCCTCTTTCCATACGAAGGCCTGATAAGGGCAAATAGAATCTGTCTCGGGACGGGCCCCTTGTGAGGGAGTTACATTCTCTTCAATCGAAAAGGGGTAGTTGATTAGATCCAGTCTATCTGTCCCAATCCGGCATGAGGCATGGAGAGACGCCTGAAAATCATCCGTCGTGACCTTCGGCAGCTCAATGGAAGGTGCTGGCCGGAGCTATTGGGCCCCCTTCCGAGAAGCCAGGTAGTCCTCCACCTCTTTCGTCTTCCTAGGCTTCAGTCGGAGTAGGTGGGTCGGGTCGATATCAAGGACTGGGACCTCCTTCTTGCTCAGGAATTTACGCTCGGCGTCATCCCAACAGTCAGCCTTGCATAGTTGGTAAAATCTAGTCTGGGCATTCCACCACTTGATGTAATCGGTAGTGACTCGTGGAAGCCTCCCTGGCATCGGCACCCGAAAGACTGAGGCGTCTGACCAGTGGAAGAAGTCCCACCATGAACGAGCATGTTCGGCGGTAAGGCCTCCTTGAAGCATCCTCACTAGCAAAGTGAACTGGGCACCGTGTGTGGGTATGTGCTGATCATACCCGAAGTTACGCCAGAACCGAAAGGGATAGTACGGCTCCAACAGCAGGGTGTTCCCTTTTCTGAAGATGAGAACGCTGGGGCGCATTTATAGCACCCAATCTCAAAGCTCGGGCTCCAGCAATGAATGGGTCACCATCTATTGGCTGACGGGATGCTGGTACTGCTCCACCTGGTCGTCTCGGCACTCCCTTTTGCTAGTCATCAATGGGCTGGAGTGGGCCGCCAGCGTCCAGAAGTGGATGCTACCCGGAGCAGTGCAAGGGATGCTAGTGAGCCTACCTCACAAATGGAATAGTTGTGTTGTTACTGCGCCAGGCTCCGCACTTGCAAATTCGAGCATCCGTGGAAATAGTGTCCAGGCTTGAGGGGTGCGCGGTGCCAACTCCGAGAACAAGGAACATACCCATGCATTGAAGAAGTGCATGGGTCCAATTGTCCGCACCTGCCGCGGGATCAGGCTTTTACTCACCTCCCCCAGAGTCTTGTAGATCAAGCATAGTACAGAGGGGCAAAGTGATAGCTTGATACCCCAGGCCATCTGATAAGTGGGGTATATCGCTTTAGGCTGGATGACTGTCTCGTCTATGTACGGCATGGCGAACAAACATAGCCAATAGGCCAGAAATGCGGCACAATGTGTCATCGCATCAACACCTGCAGGATTGGGGCCGTCTTTGTGACACTTGAACACTTCGGCCCCCAAATCGAACTTGCTACGACCCGGCTTCTTCGAAGACACTGCGGCGCCGACGGAGGGGAAGTCATCATACTATTTCTCCCCCCGAAAAAAGTAATGTAGCCACATTCCCATCTAGACTCTGTGCTTCTCTTCGCGAAGTGGATGTTTTGTCTCGTGATAGGACAACCAAAGTTCCCGATACGCTTTCATCAGGTACCGGTACGAGTAGCCCAGTGAGTACCAGCCTTCCCCATTCGTCTCGTCCTTGATTATGTCGGGGAGACAAACCTCTTCATACGGCTCCCCATCGATGGGCAAGCCGGTAAGTTGACGGAGACTCCACAGATCGATAGAAGTCTCCCCCTCAGCGATATAAAAGGTGTTGAACTCCGGAGTGAAGACTTCCATCATCCCGCAGCACAGCCACTTTGATACGGGATACTTGAATCTAGAAGCGTACACACTGTGGTACACTTCGGCTTGGATCAACGGTGGGGCGTAGTGATACAGCACATAATCGGTGAACTCTATTGTCCCCTCCCTGAAGCTGTGTGCATCCTGGACTTAGAGATCGGCAAACAACCAACGGCTAGCTCGTGCTTGAAGCGGACCGCCAGACAATCCAAGACATAGGGTTCGTCCTGGTACCCCCACTTCAGCGGGGCCAGGAACAGGCCGAACTGTAGCTGCTCTTTATGCACTCATCCGGTCGCATTATCCCAACGTGCCAGCGTGAGCTCCGGGGCCCGTACCAACCTCCCCTTGGAAGGCGTGATCTCCTCCAAGCCCAACACCGGCTTCCATTTTCTGCGATCTCCCACTAGATACATCGAGATATGCCTCGGGACACTACCAACCAGGCTATCTCTACCCTGCAACACGACATGCTCTATGTCCTACACAGCCATGACGTCCCACTTGCCTCGGGAGGATGCACCCGGGGCGAGGAGACGGGCCCTGAGTGCGGGATCGGGTGGTGATGACCCCATCATACTCCCGGGGTGCGGGGAACTCGACTCTGTCGAGTAAGAATCCTTCCTGCTGTGGTACTGCTCCAGGAGGTCCGGGTCCACTGCTAAAGATCCTCCCTGCTCACCCATGAATCATCCGAAGGAGGCTGGCCCTTCCCCCTGACCAGGTATCGCTCATATGCCTTGCTCCAGGTTACACTGACCTTTTCATCCAATATCTGCTCCACTTGCTCACGCTGGTTTCTATGGGCTGGTGGAGCTCTCTCAGGGCTAGGGGCTCTCTCAAGGGATGGAACAAGCTCGATGTCCTTACTAGGTGTCACCGTGGGACCTCTATATGGCACCAGGTCAGCCACGTTGAAATTGGGGCTTACTCTGTATTCCTCAGGGAGGTCCAACACATAAGCATTGGTGCCAATGCACCTCAGAACCTGGAAGGGTCCTGCTCCACGAGACCTCAGTTTTGAGACATTTCCAGTGAATAGTCTCTCAAACCTCACCATCACAAAATCACCTATACGAAATTCTTGGTGGCGGCGGTGGGAGTCGGTAAACTTCTTATGCACCTCATTGCTCTTGTTGATGTGTTTGCGAATTTCCTCATGCAACTTTATGAATGCTGACCTCCTAGGGGTGATAGGTGGACCTGAGCCACCAAAAGTAGATTGAGCATGTCTAGACTCCCTATCAAGGGTTTTGAAACTTGGGGGACCGGGGCACCCAAATGCGAACCCATCATGTGATGCTGTCATATAGATTTTGGTGGACCTTGGTGGGCCGGGGCATCCAAACTTAGCTCTATCATGCGTGGGTGTGGTGAATGCCAGGGAACCTGGACATTTATGAATGCTCCTAACATGCGTGTGACCAATGTTGAATGAGGGAGGGCCGTTACACCCGAACATGGACCATTCATGCTTTCGACTTGACATGCGGGCTTCACAAATGAAAGGGATCGATTTACTATTCATGCCAAGTGGTGTGTTATGCCAAGACTTATGCACTCCTATAGCAAAGATGACTTCTGTGTGTACAGGTCCGAAACCGGTCAATTTTGGCCGAAACCAGACATGATCATCATTTTTTTTTAATTTTTTAACTGGTTTCACCCGATTTCGGCCGAAACCGATACCGGTACCGAAATCGGTACGTATCGGTTTCGAAACCGGCCGAAACCGGTACCGAAACCGATACTGCCATCCTTGACCGGGGCCGACGGCGACAACAGCTAGTTGTAGGCGTTGTACGTATTGCAACACCACTAGGAGGCGCTGGTGCGAGTGTGGCCACTGTTCGACGAGGCCATGCTTGGGGTAGAGCCCTTCGCGAGGGCCAACAGTGCAGTGTCAGCCTATGCCTTCCACGACGGAGCAGGGCGGGCTGTTCGACAGGGTGGGCAAGCCGGTGGATGTTGGTGGTAGCTCCAGTGCGTGCTTCAACATGATCATGCGCAGGGTGCTGTGTGTGATTGCTGACGTCAACTTTGACCTGCTGGAGGTCATGATGGAAGCCCCCAAATTCCCAAGTCTGTGGGTACTCTCCTCCAATCGCTTCTGTCCATGCCGCCGGGTTTCATTGACCTCTCCTACGCTCGTGACCACCTTTATTGGTCGCTAATGAGACACCTACACTGGTACCCTCCTCGCCCGACTAGATGCTCGCCGCCAAGAATTGGCCACTAATGGAAGAACTCCAGGGGCCCCTCCATGCAGACGCTGCTGCCCCCTCCATCTCTGTCGGGCGCCGTTGGGCGCTCGCGAGAGCACTGCCTTTCCCCGACACCACCATCCATCCTCAATCTCCCTCAGGCTTCACCGCTGCCGTCTGATGGTGCCGAAGAGCTCGAGAGAGCGAGAGAGAGAGAGAGAGAGAGAGAGAGAGAGAGAGAGAGAGAGAGAGAGTAGGGGATCCACGTTGAAGAAGGGTATTTTCATCTTTTCCAGTGCTATGTCAGCTCTAAGATGGAATATTTCACAGGATATTATCGTTTTTTGACGGCCACAAACCATAAGGGTTTTTTAGTAAGAGCTAGAAGATTGTAGGGCTTTTAGGAACCCAGTTATAACCCAAGGACCAATTGGGAATTAGCTAAATTTTTAGGGACTTATATGATGCCCATACAAAGCTTCATACGGTGCCATATCAATGCTGGAATGATAACTATTATTATAAGCGAATTCCACCAATGACAAGTGTTGACTCCACGAACCCTGCCAATCCAGACAACACGATCGCAGCATGTCTTCTAATGTCTGAATAGTCCTCTCAGACTGACCATCAGATTGTGGATGATATGCTGAACTAAATGCCAGTTCTGTACCCAATGCCATTTGAAAACTGCGCCAGAAGCTAGAAGTAAAATGCGGGTCACGATCTGACACAATGGATACTGGAATTCCATGCAATGGCATAATCTTTGCAACATAAAGCTCGGCCAATTTCTAAACATTCCATGCAACTTTAATTGGCAACAATCTCACTGTCTGAGTTAAACGATCAACTAACAGTCAAATTCCATCATAGCCTTGTGAAGTCCGGGGTAAACTCACAACAAAATCAGTCGTAACATGATCCCATTTCCACATTGAAATCTCCAAGGGTTGAAGCATTCCTCTAGGCCTTTGATCCTCAGCTTTGACCTGTTGGCATGTTAAACACTTGACACGAAATCAGCTACATCCCCTTTCACACCTGGCCACCAAAATTACCTTTTCAAATTTTGATACATTTTAGTAGTGTCGGGATGAATAACATAACGAGATCCATGGGTTTCACGCAAAATGGCATTTCTCAATGAATCATCAGTTGGAACATAAAGTCTCCCTCTAAAGCTAACCACTGAATCATCACTGAACTCCACATTAGGCATTAACACAATGTGGGACAATTTAAAATCTGCTTGCTGTGCCTCCCTGATCTACTGATAAATGGCTGGAGTCATCACCAGACTAGCAAAAACAGCTACCATCAGATCATGATGAATTTTTAATCTAAATGTCTCACAAGGAAACTATTCCCACAACTTTCATTCTTGAATTAACAAATGACTGATTTGTATTTTTCTGCTCAGTACATCAGCCACTACATTCATTTTACCAGGTTGATAAGACAGAGTAAAATCATAATCTTTCATATACTCCATCCACCTGCGCTGACGAAGATTCAAATCTTTTTGAGAAAACACATAAAGATTATCTGGCATCGTCTCTTCCAATGCCACATCTCCTTGTTCACATGGAAAATTATGCATAGAGCAGTCCCTGTTGACTCTCGGATTACTGATTGCGGAGTTCAGATGGCTTTCACCTGCAACTGTTGCCGTCTTCCAGATCTGGATCACCTATTCATGCATGGGGACATTGCCATGTCCCTTTGGAACTGGTTCTCTCTTATTCAGGTTTATGGCCTTGAAGCTCATTCTCACATCACACAACGTTGATGGGCCATTATGTGTACTCACAACCCGCATACCCCCCACAGGTTCACTGTCATCTATGCCTCCATGCTCATTGTGTGGGAAGTCTGGAAGGCACGATGTAAGGCACATTTGGAAGGAGAATGTGTTTCTGTTCGTGGTATCATTTGACGTATTCACTACACTATCAGTATGGCTCTTGAAAAGAGTACCTTCAAACAGCGTTCCACGGATCAGCAGCTTCAGCTCCTCTCTTATTTTGGTTGGACCCATCGCTCATCCCCGATCATCTTCAAGATGGCCAAATGGATTCCCCCCATCCATGGGCTTCTGCTCAATGTTGATGGCGCCAGCAGGGGAAACCTTGGACTTAGTGGAGGTGGTGGATGTATAAGGGATAATAGAGGCCATTTTCTATTGACATTCTCGCACTACTATGGCTATGGATCTAGCATTGTTGCTGAGACTCGTGCCATGTGTGATGGCATCTGCCTTGCTCTCCAGCATGGCTTACTGATTGCTGAAATTAACTCTGATTCGGCCAGCCTGGTTTCATCATTCAGGATGGGGCATGCTCCCACTTGGACCTGTCTTAGGTGGTGGCGGGAGATCCACCAATTCAGTCAGGTCTCTGGCATTCATATCTCTCATGTTTATAGGGAAGGGAATCAAGTGGCCGATGCCCTTGCAACCCACGCTTACAGTGCTCAACGCAATGACACCTATCTCTCCCCCTCTCAGCTTTCGAAGAGTTGTTTCGATCCTTTGGTGGCGGATCGGCTGGGGCTTGTTTCATTCAAATATTTATAATTGGTTTTCAAGTTGTTTTTTAGCAGCTTTCTTTATGTACTCCATGAGCATGTTACAGGAAATTTCATTCACCGACTTCTCAATACGGGCAATAAAATGTTCAGAGATGAAAGAATATGTCGCTCCGGAATCGAAAAGAACATGGGCTATGCAATCATAAATAGAAACCATACCTTCGATCAGATTAGATGCCAACGCCTCCGCACGAGTGATGTGTGTAACTTTGGCTCTCGACGGACGAGTAGCGACAGACGACTGTTGAGAAGGTGCAAGAATTGGCGGTTGAAACGGTTGAGATTGAGACGGCGGTGGAAGACGGAACTGTGGCTGCTGCGACTGCGAAGTCTGCGAGAACTGCAACGTCTGCTGCCTCAATGGATAGTTACGAAAAATGTGCCCCGACTGATCACAATGGTAACAAACAACCGGTAGAGAGCACGGCACACCCGGATGACTGCCACCACACCTGGAACATAGCCTCAGCTGAAAAGTAATGAAATCTGGACGCGGCTGAGCAAACGAACCAGACTGCTGATTAGATCAGAAAACATTGACTGATCAAATCTCTTCCTCTTTTTCTTATGACGAAAACCTCTGCCCTGAGATTGCAGGAAGGAAGCACTATCGATCGGAGAGAAGGCGGGAGAAACTCCTGAAGCAGGTGACTGGTGGGGCGGCTGATGCTGCACGGCCGATGGAACCAACCCAGTCTGAGCAAAACCTCGAGTCCTCGCCAACTCCAACTCCAATGCAACAGCGGCTTGATATGCAGAATCCAACTCAGTCACACGTGTAGCGAACAACGGTAGGCTCAATTCTGCTCTCAGTCCGCGCAAAAACTACTGAGTCCTTACAGTCTCATCTGCAAAGATATGAGGTGCATACCGGCCCAACTCAATTAATTTATCGCGATATTGTAGCACTGACATCTCGCCCTGTGTCAGCTCTAGGAATTGATACATCTTGGCTAACTTCAGGCAGGCTGGAGTATAGACACGTTCAAACGCAGCAACAAACTCAGCCCATGTAATCTGTCGAAGCGGACGGGAACGGAAGGCAACTTCCCATTCTAAAGTCCACCACGTGCGTGCAGTACCTTGAAGTTGATAAGAAGCCAAGAAACATGAAAGGAATAGAAGGAAGAATCTCAAAAGGTGGCTCAAGAAACAAGCCGAACAAGTGGCTGCCTTACAGTCCCCAGTAGAGCTGACGCCTCTCTAGATGTTACAGTAGCTCATCGATAAGTTGGAGGAATACATTCCTCTTCGCCCTACTGGGCCTATCCCACTCGATAGCTACATCCCGTGGGAAGACATGCTGAAACGAGCTCGCCTTAGGGACTGCATCCAAGAAATGATCCAGAAGGTCAAGAAAAGTGAAACTCTCCGCATTCTGGAAGAGCTCACGTTGTTCTATAAGGACAAGGAGATCACCGTGGAATAGCTGGAATAGATGCTTCGTGGCCACACCTGAAACACGGTGGCCATCCCACCCCCAGACAATATCAACGCCTCCCGGCGAGGCAAGCCGGTAGCGTCCAGAACCAGACAAGGGGCTGCGGCTCCACTCAGACCACAACCAGCCCCAGAGCACACTGGTCGTGGCCGAGGTCGCGGTCATGGATGTAGTAGAGGCTGCGGAAGAGTCCCTGAGCCGTCTCTCCACCTGTCTGCCTTCGATCCAGAATGGGTCATCCTCTTGCGTGGAGAACAACCTACCCCGATCCCACCAGTGGAGATCTGGGGGCAACCTAGCATTTTCGACCCTACTGGCACCGAGGAGATCGTCACCAACACCCCGGTCTTGGCACTAACTCTAGCATGTCCTGCAGAACAAGCAGGGTCATCCAGCAAGGATGAACCAGTCCTCCAGTCTCCCTCAGATGAGCCATCGTTGGTTTCTTTCTTCCAAGAGTCTGCGGCTAGCCATAGCCAGCCCGACCCCAGCAACAAAGGCACGGCAGTGCGCCTCCCCGGTGAGGAGCGGCGTGACAGCCCACAGCAGATCCAGCCCAACATACTACTGTCACTGGAGGACGCTCGAGCTCGAGCCGACCGAAAGGTCCTTCACTAGATGAAGTGCTTCCCTTCCAGTATTACAATCTGGGAAGCCTTCGCTTGGAGTAAAGATCTGAGGGAAACCCTTATCAAGATACTTCAAGAACCGGAAGTCTACGAAGTGCATGCGGCACCGCACGCCTGCCCATTCCAACCCTCGGCCGCCGCGTTGCACCGGTATTGCCCCCCCCCCCCGTCAAGGAGCAAAGGAAGAAGGAAAAGAAAAAAAAAGAGAAAAAGGGAACATACTCATACGCCAGCACCCGAAAGGATGTATACGAATGATTTTCTATTCTAAAAATGAAGGGATACATGTGCTGCGAGGCATACCCATGAGTTACATGTCCAAAAAAGAAGAGAGGGAAAGAAGAAGAGAGAGGAGCAGAATACATCAGGAGGCTTGGGGAGAGCGGCGTTCAGTCGATGCCCCAAAAAATGTCCTCAAGGGGGAGGATGCCGATACAAGGAAAGCTCGCCATGTCGCTTAGTCGGCTCCTCTACCCCTCGAGATGTCCCAGCTCCGTTTCGATAGAGGCCACCTCAGCACGGGCAATGGCAAGCTCCCCACCCGTCCTCTCCACGGTCGCCTCAGCTTCGGCCAGCGCGGACCTGGCGGCAACAAGGTAGCCTTCTAGCTCTTCAATTCTGCCCGTGAGGGTATGAACGTCCTGGCGACCACCTTCCAAGACTTTATCGAGTCACTCCCTGCTGATCTGGCGCTCCTCCAAGGATTGCAAATATTCGCCCTCCTGGGCCCTGATGGCGGCAAGCTCGTTGGGGACCCGAGCCTCGAGGAACTCGCGATAGTTCAGTATTTCAGCAGCAATAATACGCGCCGTGACCACTCCTCCAAAGGGCAGCCCAGCACTTGCAACGCACTGGTCAGCTGCATCGCTATTGCATGCGCTCCTCGATATGTGAGAGAGGGGTCAGCAAGTATCATCGAGCGTAGCACCAGCAACATCTGTCGGACTGGTGCGTCTGAGACGGTGTGGCTGATGGAGGGCACCTCCGGGGGGTTAAACTCTACCATGCCATCCACGACGGCCCACATCTCCGCTTCCACCGCAACCGACGAGGAAGGGAGTGCCACAGACAGATCGCTATGGCCTCCCGCTTCAACATGTAGTCACAGTGAAAGATTACTAGAGCTCTTATTATTAAAGTGGTGTGTGTTAGTTAAACAAAGTCTCTTAGTCCCTTTAGTCCTCTCTCTCCCTCTCACGGTGCTCTCTCTCTCTCTCTCCTTGGGAAGCGGAGGAGACGACGCCGGATCGTGACGAGGAGGGAGCCGTTGGACTCGCGTCGTTGAGTGGAGCGCATTGGTGCCCTCGTTCGTGCGGATCGCGGCTCGTGGAGGCGGGTTGGGGCGAGGAGGAGTGCAGAGGCCTGTCGCTTGTACGCGGCCCTGGAGGCTGTTTCGGGCCGCTCCAGGTAGGGGGATGGAATCCCTGTCTCCGTAGGAATGCACCAGTAACACATGCATGCCGCCTCGCGATCAATTCGCACGCCTATCGTCAATTTTGAGTTTTTAGTTCCATGAGTGTAATTTTGCGTTTTGATCTTGCATGGGCGTTGTATTTGCATTTTCCAGCTTTAATTGATCGTTATGGAATGGGTTGTGAGCAGGGAACAGGTTTCTGGCATGAACCCCGTCGATTTCGGTCGATCGGAGGGGGTTCCGATTTCAAACCGGACCACCCTGCTGCCCAGCTCACATAACGGACACTCCAATGACCGTTATGTGCATAACGCACCCCATTGGGTGCGTTATGTTGCTTGACGGACCTGGACAGGTCTGCCATGACATGGAGATAACGGACGGGTAGGGGTCCATTATGTCCCATGACCCTTCCCAGTTCTTGAAACACCGTTGGCATAATGGACTAGCCCAGGTCCGTTGTGGAGTTGGAAAACTGTGGATTTTATGCCGTTCGGGTGGGCTTAACGGCCCTTCAGTGGCGCGTTATGTCCCTGGGTGTTCTGCTTCAGAGGAGAGCTAGCTCGGGAGGGCATAATGGCCCAAGGTAGGCACATTATACTAATATAATGCACTATCCCTGGTCCGTTATACTCATAACAGAACAGAGTTGGTCCGTTATGTTCCCCGGCATTGTAAGTTGTTACAGATTTCACTCTTGAGGCTTTCCTTGTTACACACCCGCCATGTTAAGTTATTTTATAACTGATGGCTTGCTTTTAGATCCTAGTAGAATGCTTCCACTTCCTTGTGATGGAACCACTAGTCGTAGCCCTGAGACTTTCAGTGTCGGCCCACCTGGGAGATATTTCTCTTATGCACATTTTGAGTCCGTGCATTTTTTTTATCTCGTGTATTAGGGAGTCCATGTTGGTCACAACAGCACAGTGATGCAAGGACTTCTTGAGAACCAGGAGCGTTGTTCGTAAAGCTTGAGGAGAGGCACGTGATCCAAGACACGAGGATTACGACACGTGGCCAAGACCCTCCTGAAGCTTCCTAGCGGGAGTGTTCCCTCCACACTCCTGGGGCATGAGTGTAGTAGTCCAAGATTGAAGATATATATATATACACACACCATCATAGAGAGTGAAGAGTGCACAGACGTTGCAGAGAGAAGTAATCTAAGAGAGCAGCAGAGAGTCTAGACATAGAGACGAAAAGAAGATATCTCTCCGGCAGAAATTCAGAAGGATCATCAGAAAGAGCAGAAGAAGAGCAAAGAAAAGAAAAGAAGAGAGTCTGAGAGACAAAGAGAGAGAGCAGTAAAGAGAAGAAGAGAGAGATTGAAGAGAGGAAGGAGAAGGTTGAAGATTTGCTCTACTAGATTGCGGATCAAATCCAGGCCAGTCATCTCCTTGAGAGCCACTGTTGTGCTTCATCGTTTGTAGCTTTCAATTGTTGTTTCCTCTGATCTATTGTTTTCTCATTTTACTTTTCTTTCAAGCTGTCTGTCAGCAGAGCAAGCTGTGATGCTCAGCGGGTAGAGGTGGACTCCTCTGGATAGGTCAAGCTATAATCCCCAGTAGACGGCTAAGTTGTAACACCCAGCGGTTCAAGCTGTGAGTCAGCGGATGGCTAAGCTGTATTGCCTAGTAGAAGCAAGCTGTAATGCTCAGCGGATGTAGGCAAGCTATGAGGCCCAGCCGTTAAGCTGTGTATCAGCGGAATCCACACTCTGGTTAGAGTGTGGGGTGGATGTAGGTCTTCGGACTGAACCACCTAAAAAATCACTTGTCCATCGTGGTTTGATTGTCTATTCTGTTGCGCTAGATGTATGCTTAGGCTCGCTCATGATGGTCTAATTTTACATCTAGTGATAAATTGATTTGCACGCTGTGCATTTGATTCAAGTCTTGAGTGAGTCAAGTTGATTACGTACTCCGAGCCACATCCCTTGCTGGTTTACTATTGCTTATTTAGTATTACCTTTTAGCTCCGTCGGACGGTGAGTGAGCGCCCGATCTAAATTTTCCATCAATTGGGTGGCCACCGCGGAGTGAGGTGAGAGCAACCACTTAACCTACACCCTTGGCGTGTTGGCCGCCCGTGATTTGGGCATCCCTGGGCCTTAGGGGTCCTCCCCTAGCTAGCCACACCATTGGAACCCCAAGGTCCAACCCCGGACCCTCATCCCCATCGTCGGTCCACCTACGGACCTGGGTACACGCTACGCGAGTGAGTCCATTTGAGTGAGATCACCGGGTCGTTCTTGCTTGCGAATTTAGGTCCAAGGGGTTGTGTCACATCATGAGGCTCGTGGGAGACGCCGCTCTAGTGATGTACAGTCCCCAAAGGTGCTTCCTATAGATTGGACTCCCCCGCACTATAGTTCCAGTGCTACCCCATTTTCCTGCACTACAGGCGAGGGACATTTGTTAGTCCAAAAGGTATAACAGTAAATTCATAATGCCCATACCTACTCTTGAACATCATTTTGAAAATATCATCTTCTTTAATCCTCAATTGATGATATCCTGACCTAAGATCAATCTTTGAAAATTATTGGGCTCTTGAAATCTGATCAAATAGCTCATCAATCCTCGGCAGCTGGTACTTGTTCTAGATAGTGAGTTGATTTAGTTGATGATAGTTTATACACAGCCTCATAGATCTAACATTCTTCTTGACAAATAGGACAGGTGCTCCCCACGGGGAAGTACTAGGCCTAATGAATCCTTTCTTCAATAGCTCCATTAATTGTTCCTTCAATTCCTTTAGTTTGACGGGGGACATTCGGTAAGGTGCCTTTGAAATAGGGCCAGTACTAGGGACAAGATCAATTGTTAAAGCCACTTCTCTCTCCGAGGTAAACCAGGTAAATCCTCTGAAAACACATCAGGGAAATCCCTAACCACGTGGATATCTTCTAACTTCGATCCCTTAAGCTCTGTTACGGTTACAAAGGTTAGGAAGGCCATACAACCTCTTCTTATGAGTTTACTAGCTCAGAGAGCCAAAATGAGGGGTAACTTATCACGACTCTAGGGACTAGAGTAGACGAGCTTCGGGTGTTCACTAAAGGTTACTAGACCCTTCCGGCAATCTATGATAGCCTTATGTGTGGATAGCCAATCTGCACCTAGAATGATGTCATACCCCTCCTATCCATGCATACTAGATCGGCTGGTAGATTCTAACCTCCAACTAAGACTTAACTATCTGGGTAATGGTATTTAATCTCGTATTTGTTTCCAATAGGAGTGGAAATAACTAGTTCTGATTCTAATAAAATAGGTTCCACAAATAATGAAGCAGTAAAACTCTAAGAAACAAATGAATAAGTTGCGTCGATATCAAATAGGACAAGAGCGGTCTTGGAACAAATATTTAATATACCTTCCACAATTCCGCCTTCACTTTGCTCTGCCTCTTGGAGACGGCCTTGTTTCTTCACCGGGCGCTTCTCGTTGTTGGCTTGCTCATTCAATAAAGGACACTCAGGGAACCGGTGGTCACGGCTCCCACAACGGAGACAAGCTCCCAATCTCCTCCAGCATTCTTTGGCCTTATGCCCTGCCTTGTCACAGTGCTTGCAGACCTCCTTGGATGGTGTGGTGGTAATGGCAAATTGTTTATCATTCTTCTTAAACTTTTTATCTTTGGAATGATCTCCTCTATCATTAGACCTCTTCTTGGTAGATGAGGTCTTGAATGATCTGGAACTTGTGACATGTTCCTTCTTGTCTCACCCATGGATTCGGTCGAATAACTACATGGCATCCTCCAATAGTTGTGCTCGCCTAACCATTTCGGAACAAGTTTGCACGTCCATAGAAGCCAATTGCGTAATATACTAAGGTTTTAACCCATTGAGAAATCTTTGGGCCTTCATTTTTTCCATACACACCAAGTGTGATGCATAACGAGATAGTCTCAAAAATTGTGCCTCATATTCTGCTATAGATAGGCTCCGTTGCTTAAGCGCGGCAAACTCCGCGGCCTTTTTCTCCTGGACTCGATCGGAGAAGTACTTATTGTTGAAGTGTTCAACGAACTCGCCCCATGTTATATGTTCATGTGGTAATGTGACTTCTACCAACTCCCACCAAAAATGGGCATCACGCTCTAGCTGGAATGTTGCTAAAAGGACTTCTCTTCATCCGTGCATTGCATCACATAGAAAATTTGTTCAATTTCTTTTATCCAATTTTTGGCATCATCGGGATCAGATGAGCCAATAAATTTTGGTAGGTTCATGTTGCGAAAACTCCTATGGAGATCTCCCGCTCCACGGTTCATCCCTCCTTGTGCCACTTGTTGGAGTGCTTGTGTAAGACCTTGAGCGGTCCTTTGCATATCCCTCCACTGAGCTCTTTCAGCGGCCATGATCCTACAAAGAATTTAAAATTATTAATATGTGCGACTAACTATAGGGTTCATCATCCAATATCGACTTAACTCATGTCTCTACCCATTCTCACTGGGTGAAAGGTATGAAACCTATCCTTGAACATTGGTAACCTAGGTAACTTAGAAAACCTAGGCTCTGATATCACAAAAATTGTCACGCCCCAACTGCGGAAGGAACCTGAGGGTGCGGTGAGTTTATCTCATTCAAGTATATCAAAGCTCAAGGTATTCAACACATAAGATAGAGTATGCTTAAAGAAATAAACCAAATCCTTTATTCCAAGATTTCAATTATAATATTCAATCCAATGGCCTTACTATGACTCAAGAAAAGGAAAATTATAACGTTGACACAACAAGGAAAAATAAGACTCAAGGGAACATAAGATGTCTGGGTACGGCTCTACTCTCTTCACTCTTGGCCATCCCCATTAGATTGGCTTTCCTCGTCATAATTACCTGAAAATAAGGAAAAACACTGGATGAGCAAAAATCCTAGTAGGAATTACATCTCAATAATCCAGCTTGTTTAAAATGATTACATGTTACATGAAATGAAGTATAACTATGCATGTATGCATGATGATACTCGAAATAGAATAAAATAAGGATTCAATAAGATAAACAAGAATATAACAAGTCTAGCAAGTTCACATGTAGTAAGAAATTGGCTATTTGTGTACAAGTAAATACCCTTTCCGGGTCAATCATGATTCATGTCATGTCATTAACAATAGCACGTCATGATAGTGGAATGCCATAGAACAATCAAGCAAGTCTGTGCACCCGTGCCCTCGGCACCGGGTCGGCCCTAGAATCGGGCTAGCCAAACCCCTTTGGGAGACCCTCTGGCCTTACTGGCCCTCTACCAGCAAGGGACCAACCCCATATCCTCCACTTGGCATCGCCGAGTCACCCACGGGTTTGGGGTGAGTGCCGTGTGAGTTGGTCATCGTTATCGGCCCATTCGGTTGCGAATCGTGCTTGTTGCCTAAGTCCTAGGTTGTGTCACATCAGTAACAGAAGCACACATTGAAGAGTCTGCCCCAAAGTCACCTGGCGTCTTCTAGAGGTGTACCATACATTCCTGGAAAGCTCGTCGAGTCAGCTTCGTAGGCGAGGTGGTCTCGTGTCCATCCGACATCGGGGCTGTCCGGGACAGCCGTTCTCCCTTGACTACGCAAGACAGGTCTGGCCAGCGACTTGTGCTCCTTCCCGAAATTGCTCCAGCCTCATCTCCTATCTTCTGATCAAGCCCCTTGGAGACTCCTTACTAGGGTCATCCAGTTTTCAGCCAAAGGTGGTCCCGTCCCATTTGGAGTTCCCCGTCGAGAGCACCGACGTCGACAACCCAAGCCAGTCTTGCAGTCCCAGTCACTAGCGACCAGAACAAGCAGCCCACCATAGGGAGTACCACAGTCTCGTCTGTTATCTTCAGCCCGAGCCCTCTGGAGGAATTCATTAGAGGTCAGTCAGATTTTAGTCAAGCTTGGTCTCACCTCTTTATGATCTTCCCACTAGGAGATACACCCCTGACAAGCCTCCCCTGTCCGGCCGGCGTCCTACACAGTGCGACTTTACAAGAATCAGTGGTACCGACGTCTCACACCTCAGAACGGGACCATTCCAGCTCTGAATGATCCCTGGGACGGCCCTCTTCGTGAAGACTCTGGCCCCGCTGTGTCCCGACCTCAGATCGGTCAGCTACGCCATCGGAGAGTCGAGTCTAGAATTATGTCCCTGCAATCAGCCTGACCCAGCCAACATTCAGGAGCCACCACGGGCGTGATCGGGTGATTCAGGAAGAAAATTTTGGTTTGGGAGCACTAGACTGAGTCCTCTATCATTGGGACTTCATGAATCAGTCTCAAGTTCATCTGCTCCATGTTCATGTTGAGCTACATGATGAAAGTATTTACATTTTTAAATTGTGTCATCAGAAGTCTCACCAAGGTGGGATGAATTTTGGACACATTTGGAGCTAAGCTGGGTCCTTTTGTTGTAGATGCCTGAGTATGAAATTCAGGTGGAGTGTTTCCTTTAGTAAATACCCTTGGCTCTTCTGGAGATAGAGGTGGCAGTATGCCAAATACTATCATAGGTCCAAAGTATGCGTCATGTGGCACAGCAGGATCTGCCTGATGTTGTTCATCTAATTGAACCTTGGCTTGTTGCTCTTGTTGTTGGTTTGTTGGCACTCAAAAAAAAGGCGGGGATAGGGCTGAACCAAATACAAAATAAAATAAAATAAAAAAGAGATGAGAAGGGACCCAACTGAATGGGCCAATTTGATTGGGCTTAGCCAAATACCAAGGAAAAGGGCACAGGGGGGGTATATGCACAAATACAAGAATGAGGGGGTAAGAAGAAAATAAGGGGATTTTAAAAAAAAATGAAAATAGAAGGAAATACCCACGGCACTGTAGCCGTGTGTCTGTCCCTCTCATCCCGTGTCCCCCGATCGTTGTAATGTTCATCTCCCTCTCACGCGAACATTCAATGCTCGAAGCCACACCGACGGTCGTGAACATCCATCCCGTTTGCGTGGCCAGCGGAGCACACACCAGCAAGAAGGCCCCTCGCCCTGTGCCCATGCCTCACCGCATCCTTTGGTGGCGTGGCGACCACCTGAAGCAGCAGCACGAGCAATAACAGCGATGGGAATGGTGACAACGCAGCAGCAGCGATAGTAGCGACATGCAGTAGCAGCGTCACCAGCATGGCGATGGCAGCGGGGCGGGCGTTGACACAAAAAGCCCCGGGGACTCCTGCCTTTGAACAGGGGTGCCAGTGCCCCTGTAAAACCCCAGCAGCAGCGAAGCCTTGGTCTATTTCGGCGGGTAGAGAGAATGGAAAGGTGGAAAAGAAGGAGGAAAAGAAACAGCTCGGTGGCCTTTCCCTTGGGTTTAGAGAGGAAGTGAGGGAGGGAGTAGTGCCTCATCTCCTCCAGTGATTGTCCCAGATCAAGCTCAAGCAGTTCCCGTTCCTGCTCCTCAAGAGGATGTGCCAGGTGGCCGTGGCAAAGCTTTGAAAGAATTTTTACTATCCCACCAACCATCGTATGAAGGTCAGGCAGATCCAGATGTAGCCAGAGTCTGGCTGGATGTTATTGAGCATGTATTTTGATCTATGGACTGCGCAGAGGACGAGAAGGTGATGCTTGCTTCTTTTCTACTTCAGGGTGCAACACTTACATGGTGGACTACAGAATGGGAAGTCGCTTTCCATTCCCGTCCTCTCCAACAGATCATCTGGGCAGAGTTTGTTGCATCATTCGAGCGTACTTTCAGCCCTGCCTATCTCCGGATGAACAAGATGCATCAGTTTATAGAGTTGGTGCAATGTGGGATGTCTGTGCTGGAATATCAAAATAGGTTCTTCGAATTGGGCCGGTATGCGCCCCTTGTTCTAGCACATGAAGCCCTGAAGACTGAGCATTTTCTTCGTGGCCTGAGACTAGATTTGAGGCAACATTTAATTACAAATCGAGTGGCTGAGATGAATGCAGCTTATCAGGCAGCCACAGCCTGAGAGCTGGATATGGCAAGACCTCAAGGTTTTTCTCAGGTAGCGTTAGTTCAGCCGACGGTTCAACTTTAGCCGAGTTATCAGCCTTCTGTGCTGGGAGTTCCTCCTGTAGTACCTGCTATGAGTGCTACTTCTTCCTTCAAGCCTAAGTTTAAGAAATTTAAGAAGTCGAAGAAGAGATTCAAGCAACAGGTATCTTCAGGCACTGTGCAGTAGTCAACCCCTTCTCAGTAATAGTAGAGACCAGTGACGGGACCTCCGAGGCAGTGTACGATATGTGGTGGTAGTCACCCAGGCAAGCCTTGTTCCTTGCTAGTGGTTTGCCATCGCTGTGACAAACCGAGTCATATTGTTCGAGACTATCCGCAAAGACCGAAGCCAGTACATGTAGCGCCCGTGTCTTAATGGATCCATACTAGTTTAGACCTAGATCCGATTCTGTCAGATCTGTCGATTTTTACATATTTTTTGACTATTTTATGAATGTTGACCTGACGGTCCGTCAAAGTCAACCAACCTGGTAGAGACGTGAGATCTAAGCCATGACAGAGTATGAGCGTTGATCCGATGAGACATCGGAGTCAACAGATGAGGTACTATTGTCGATTTGACTCCATGTCGAAACTAACTATCCCAAGAGAGACATGGGGTCTGGGCCAGGATAGGAGGTAGCCATTGACTTGACAGGTTGCCAAAGTTAACCAACTTGGCGAAGATGTGGGGTCTAGACCAAGGGAGAAATGTAGGGTATAGATGTCGACCCGACGTCGTGTCGTAGCCAACAAATTTGGCAGAGGCGTGAGGCTTAAGCTAAGGGCAGAATGTAGGATAGTGGTTGACTCGACATCATGTCGAGGCCAACCAATCCTGACAGGGACGTGAGGTCTAGGCTAGGGGAAGAATATAGTATATGGATATTGACCCGACATCATGTCGGAGTCAACAAACTTGGCAGAGGCGTAAGGCCTAAGCCAACGGAAGAATATAAGATAGGTGTTGACTCGACGGAATGTCAAAGTCAGCAAACTTAGCAGAGGCGTGAGGCCTAAGCCAAGGGCAGAATATAAGAGTTGACTTGACAAAATATCGAAGTCAACGGGCCTTGGTCTGACAGAAGGTTTGGGGTGAGGGTAGTCTGGAATGTAGACGTGTGAGAGGCTTAGACCCAGGGCTAAACATCGATGTCAACCAGACGAGATGTCAGGGTCAACCAACCCAGTTCTAACGAAAAGGTCGAAACCAAGGGTGAAACGTATGGATGTAGACATCGACCCGACATCATGTCGAGGCCAACCAATCCTAGCAGAGACGTGAGGTCTAGGCCAGGGTAGAATATAAACGTTGACTCGTGGAGATGTCAAGATAAACAATCCTTGCTCAACCAGAAGGTCTGAGACAAAGTGAAGGGGTCTTTTGGTTGGTTTATTTATTTGGATTGGTTTGGGTTTATTGAATTTGTTAAGTTTACTAAGTTTATTAGATTTATTATTTTATTTATTTACTTATTTATTTATTTTCTTTGTTGAGTTTGTTAAGTTCATTAGATTCATTGGTTGCCCTTGGGATCTAGCCATGTCAAGCTCTAACGCTGCAGCTGCCTGATATGCTGCATCCATCTCTGCCACCCGAGTCGCAATCAACGGCTACCTCAACTCAGCTTTCAAACCACGCAAAAATTGCTCAGTCTTTAAGGCTTCATCAGCAAGAACATGGGGCGCATACCGACCCAATTCCATAAACTTATTCCAATATTGCAGCACAGTCATATCACCTTGAGCTAGTTCCATGAATTGATGCATCTTGTCCATTCTGAGATAAGCTGGACTGTACATGCGCTCGAAGGTCGTGACAAACTCTGTCCAGGTGATCTGACGAAGTGGACGAGAACGAAAAGCAACCTCCCACTCCGTGGTCCACCATGCGAGTGCTGCTCCCTGAAGTTGGAATGTAGCAAGCATGACTTTTTCATCCTCCGTGCACTCCATTGAACAAAATACATGCGCAGTTGCATCAAGCCACACTCTGGCTGCATCGGCATTTGCCTGACCTTCATAAGCCGGTGGGTGGAACAGCAAAAACTCTTTTCGTGCTCTACCACGCCCACCTGGCAATCCATCTCTAGCTGGAGCAGGATCAGCTTGGACTCGACCTGGAGCATTCACTGGGGGAGGTGAGATACCACTTTCCTCCCTTTGAACGCGACCTCTTCTTCTAGACGGCATTTTATCTAAGGAAGACGCACAATAGAGAAAATCTATCAGTTATCACGGAAAACAGTAAGTCAGTAGTAGACGACTCACATGGACTTGTTCTGACTAGTGCAATTCTGATTTCTTATACAAATCCTCAACACCGCTCTAATACCAACTGTAACGACCCGGAGATCCGGATACCGGTAAATCGATACTAAGAACTGGGGATGCCACCCAAGAGACTGATGAGGCCCCGTATGACGGGATCGTCACAAGGTCGTCAAGCAATGCGGACAACTATCAAATCATATTTACTATTATTAAGTGTTTTATGTTAATGGGCCACAATAGTGGGCCTAAATGTGTATTTTTCTTTTTTGAGAAAAAAGATGTAAAAGAGTCCTTTTAGTGTCTTTTGGTCTTACCACTAGAGGTTTAATCAGAATAGCATTTAGCGTTCTTGCTCGCGTGCCCGCAAACTGCACGTCCCGATATTCCGCGTCGGGGCGTGACACTACATCGCCGCCATGGGCACCTCGCTGGGGGTCCTGTTAGCACAAATCAACGAGGAAGGCAAAGAGTAGTCGCTCTACTACCTTAGTCAAAAGCTGATCGGCACCGAGTATCGCTACTCCCCCATGGAGAAAGTTTGCTTGGCATTGGTATTCGATGTTAAGAAGCTACAACATTACCTCTTGTCCCATCAGGTCAAGCTTATATCCAAGCATGACCCCCTAAAGTACCTTCTCCGACAGCCCGTTCTCTCAAGTCGACTGGGAAAATGGGCCCTCCTATTGATGGAGTATGATATTACTTACGTCCCTAGGAAAGCAATCGAGGGACAAGGCATGGCTGAATTTTTGGCAGCCCATCCGGTACCAGACGATTCACCTCTCAACACGGAACTCCCCGACGAGGGGTCCCTTGCTTCCCAGTCACCCGCTCTAGGTGAAAAGGCCGGAGATGTCTTGCATTACCAGTAGTGAGACACCCATACAGTTGACATGCCCTACGAGGAGCTTTACTTCAACTCCGCCTCCCGGGGGATTACCCAAAGCAATCAAAACTCATCTGCCATGGCGGTGCCAGTATTATCTTCTTGACTCCTCAGGGCGGAGTTTTGTACAACTCCTACACCCTCATGAAATCCCTGGCCAACAATGAAGTGGAATACGAAGCTCTAATCATTTGGCTTCAAATGGCTCTCGACTTGGGCATTAAATACCTTAAGGCCTACGGGGACTCTCAGCTAATAGTCTGACAACTCCTTGGCATCTACAACATACAGAAGCCAGAGTTGGTTCCATACCATGCCATCGTCACCAGACTAACATAGAAGTTTTATTTCTTTGAAATTAATCATGTTCCTAGAAGCAGTAATGCCCAGGCAGATGCCTTGGCAAAATTGGCCGTGGCCATTAAGCTTCCACCTGAGGGGCGATCCTGACCTAAACAAATACAGCAAGGGGTTAATCTGGCACACATCCTATCCAGCGCACTTCACCTCCACTGGCGTAGGATCCTAATCACCCATGTCAAAAAGAAAAACAAAATCTTCACAACCACAACACAGAAGAATGAGGTTACTTAATTCTCTCATCAGCTCTATTGTGAACCTACTCCATCTACATTTCTGATGGGGAAGAGAGACACACCAGAACAAAGCACCGAAACACATTACGGACAAGCTGGTGGATTGCAGAGACTTGATGAGATCGGTCGACAGCTTACCAGCAACTCCAGCCGCATAGGTGCAGATTGAATAGAAACTGATCGCCCAAGAAGAAATCATGATTGCACCCACAATTAATCCAACCTCCACGATTCAACAAATAAGGGTCACAGACCCGATACCTCCCCTGACCCCTCTTCGCTCTCGTCCTCGTAGAGCAGCGGAACTAGGAAGAAACTATAGTACCCGTTCTGCAGAGTAGGGCACCCAGACCTGAAAAAGATCCCAAAACTTTCTGCAACCCAAATGGGAGTTCCTGCGGATCCTGCGCGCCCAGCGGTCTCCCCTGTACAAGGCGGCCCCTTTCCTCTTGCGGTTCCTCTCATATGCTTATGGGGGTCAACTCCTCCTGCTGCTACTCCGCCTTCTTCCTCTTCGTATGCAAACTTTCCGCGGATTCGTCTCCATTCTGACCGGGAAACGACGCTCCAAGTCGCGCGTGGACTCGATCCATACGCCAGCTCGCCAAAACCCCAGTCCAACAACCTAAACACACGATTTCTTGTGCCATGTGCTTTAAAGTTGACGAGGCGGGGAGATGATATTTCGACCCCGTCTTTTGCAATCCGCACGCCAATGTGTGGATCCTTTGATTTTATCATAAACTCATTCCCTTTTGTCGTGATCTTAGGCTGCGTTTCATAACAGTTATATCTGTAAACGGTCGGATACGGAGCGGATAGTGTGATATCCAAATTCGTATCCGATTAATAATCGAATTATCTGATTAGTAATCGAATTATTCGTCGGATACTTTATTCGGATAACGGTCGGATAAATACGAATTCAAATTCGGTTCGAATTTTAAACGGATAATTACTAGACCTACTTAGGGGTGAGTTGTGTTAGCCGTGTGAGAACCTGGTTGGTTTGAAGAAACCAACCCCGTTCGGAGACGAGGGCGAGCGGGGAGTGTGGGTTCCCCGCACACTGCGCTGATGTAGCTTCCCCTGTTCAATAATACATGCACTACTCCCTACACAGGGGGGTTGGACTAGGGGAGGGGAAATCAAGATTACAGTCAAACACTATCTCCACACAGGGAGGGGCGCTAAGCTGGCCAGGCGGGGAGGGGTGATTAGCTAAGCTAGTGCCCGGCGAGCACTTCTCCGGTTCTGTCCAGGTCTAGGACTACAGGACAGTGAGTCACTGTAGTCACCACTGTGCACTCCCCTGAGCTCAAAAGTCACCGGAACTGGTGTTGAATCATCCTTGACAGACCCTGGTATGCTGGAGAATTTTCGTGGATGAGCCTGTTGTCGTCACCAGCCGGGGTGGTTCCTGGAACAGGTCCTCTGCGCTCTGGTTCGCACTAGCCCTAGGGTACAATAGCAACTGGATGCAGGCGCCACGGCCGCTCCCGAAGTCCAATCGAGACGGGACCAAATCGAGGATGACCGTGGACAAGTCTTCTTCGAGCAGCAATTAGGGGGAGCTCCAGACGATGCTAGAGCAGGGAGGAGGAACCCGTTGAGTGAGGGGGGGTCAGATCTGGACCTGAGTGGCCTGTTCTACGTACCTGGGGGAAGAAAATTGGTTGACACTCCTTCGGATGCAGAACGGGATGCCGCCTTTTGCCAATGTATGTCGATTGGTTGTAGGAGACCTCGGCCAAGTGGCGCCTTCAGAAGTTGTGAGACGCGACCATGGGAGTTCCAGGAAGTCGCCTTTGTTCCCCAGCTGGTCCTGATCTTTGTAGTCAAGGGAGATTGAGCATCCCGAACAGCAGGGACATCAGATGCCAGCAAGACCACCACAGCTGAGAAGCTATCTTGACGAGCTTTCCGTTGATATATAGTGCGCCTCCAGCGGATGTCGAACGACTCCGAAATGGTTTCTGCAGGTTGACCTCCTTCTACTGCCTGTGAACTGAGTGGAGTGATGGAAGCTCTTGATGGATGTGGGGTGGTATGAAGTGGAGGGAATGGCTAGGGGGGTCCTCCTGGTGTACTGGCTGAGATGGGCCACTCTTCCCTGGACCTGGGGGTCGAGTGGCCTACGTCCGCTTATCCGCCAGAGCCACTGCTGGACGCGAGCGTGGGTGCGGCCTTGCTTCAGCGAGTCCGAGGCTACCTTGGAGGTGACCCCCTGCCTTCTCCAGAGGAGCTTAGGCAGCGGTTGAGGGACTACACCTAAGGCTACCATGGCCTCGGCTTCTCACGCGAGCTCTGGATGTTTGGCTTGGCCGACATCTGGGCAGAGTACCTGCGGCTCCTGGTGGCTCAGGAGCAGAGGGCGTAGCGGCTGGTGGCCATCCGAGAGTCACAGGAGCAGTGCACTCAACTTGCATCAGCGATGACCGAGCAGAGGAGACGTGTTGACGCGGCCGTGTTTCTTGCTAAGGACCACGCCATGCAGCTGAATGAGGCGGAGAGCAGAGCTGAGGCCTTGCAGAAGGCCTTGGAGGATCAGCGGCGAGCCGTGGAGCTTGCTAAGGTCGAGTGGCGGACTGTCAAGACCAGGGCCAAGGCTAGCATCCAGCTTGCGTCGACCTTGGAGGCAGAGCTGGCAGCCGCGGAGTCTCACCTAGCAGCACTGGAGGGGAGTGAGCCTAGGCTCTGATTGTATCGCCCCTCTTTCTTATTTCTTTTTGTTGTCTGGACTATGTGTCTTTTGTTACCCCAAGGGCATGTCTTGGGCTCCTTTTTATAGAGTATCAATGACAAACTCTAGACTTTGATATTGTTGTTTGCTGGGTTGTTTCACTTTCCATTTTGTGGAACAATGCTGAGTGTAGGGACTGGCGACCACTTACTATTAGTCATGCTTGATTTTCTCCTACTATGTACTGGTGTAGGGGGCAAGAGACTGGGCTTACCCTGTTTCAAGGTATTGACACAGGGGATTGGGAAATGGGAGAGGTGTGGCTAGATTTTGGATACTGGGGGCTGAGTGCTGGGTACTGGGAAATAGAAGAAAAGACCAAGCGCTGGGGGTCATCCCCTTAAGAAGGGGCAAACCCGTGTTGTGCAAGGTTAGCGTAGGCCCGTCGGGACAATGGGGTTGAAGTTATCGCACGGCGAGCTCCCACCAGCTGCAGATGGAGTGGGGCGATGGCGTGGCGACGACGGTGACGGCGAGGCGGTCGTGACGGCGTGAAGATCGTGAGATTTCGTGAAGGAACGAGGGTTCCTAAAAGTGTTCTTCTCGATTTCGGCGTCGAATCGGCGGAGCCTTCACTCCATTGAGGTAGGGTGACGTTCTCCAGCTCCCCGCGTTCCATTTCCGTGGTTTCTAGCCCATCGTGAGGCCGAGAGGGGTATTTTTGAGCGGGTTAGGGCAAAATCGTGCTTTGGGGAGTGATCGCCCGATCTAGCGATTCACCGCGTTTTTGGTCGATCTGAGGCCGTAGAATCTTGCCTAGGGCTATTGGAGAGCTTCCCCCTTGATTTCCCCCCTCCCGTAGAGGTATGAGGGCGTGGTCGGTGTTTTTGGGTTTCATTCGCCGTTTCACCGTCGGGACGATATAGCGGTTGTCCCAGTGACCGTTATGAGCATAACGCGCCCAGGTAGGGGAGTTATGCTTCACTTGATTTGCGTCTGGTCTTCGTGTGTTTAACGGTCCCACGACTGACCGCTATGTTGAACATAACGCCCCGGTGTTGGTGCGTTATGATTTTCTGACCGTTGGGAGTCCTGGTCACATAACGCGCCTAGGGAGGCCCGTTATGTACTATGGCGCCCCAGGGAAGGTGCGTTATGCTTAACCCCATTGCCTTCCACTTAACGCACCAGAGCTGCTCTGTTTAGGTCTATAACGCCTCTAGAGGAGTGCATTATAGCTTGTTTTACTCCGTGACATAACGCACCATGTCTGGTCCGTTATGTACATAACGCCCCGGGAGGAGTGCGTTATATTTCCTTCCGTGGCTTGGGGCTTAACGCACCCTTGTTGGTCCGTTAAGCACTATAACGCCCCTGGGCAGGCACGTTATAGTCTGTTTTCCGTTGGGAGTGACGGGCGGCTAGGTTGGACCATCCATTCTTCCCCGCATGACTGTGAGTTAGCAGTGCATCCGTGAGTGGCCAATGATGGACCATTCATCATCTGAGGCCTAGCTGGTGATTTTTCGTGTCGATTCGGGTCCCGAGTAAGTAGACTTCGATCCACGTGCTGACCTGTGGTCTGACTGTTGCTGGACATCATGTGGGGACCAGGTGTGGGGCGCCGTGAGGGGTCCTGGGATGTGATGTCTTCGGCTTACGTCACTATGAGTCGGTATCGTACGAGGAGCGATCCTTGTACCCGTTGGCTTTCGAAGTCATTTTTCGTGACGTGAGGGTCTGTACTTCCGGTGACCCATCCACTAGTCATAGCTT
Source organism: Amorphophallus titanum (assembly GCA_024336825.1). Classification (NCBI taxonomy): domain Eukaryota; kingdom Viridiplantae; phylum Streptophyta; class Magnoliopsida; order Alismatales; family Araceae; genus Amorphophallus; species Amorphophallus titanum. The sequence goes on from JANBPO010007653.1 coordinate 13,047,300, forward strand.
CCACGGCACGCGTGTGTCGGCCCACTAGGAGCACTGGTGTGGCGCACCCAAGAGAGACGGTGAGTAAGCTGGTTACCGTAGGGCCCCCGCGTACCGTTGAGTCTGGACTGGTGGGGGAATTACCAGCTAGAGGACAGACCTAGGGCGTATGGTCTGAGTGTGCACACGAGACTGAGGGCTCGGGTGGCAACGCCAACCTATAAGCAACTTCGCCAACCCTCTCCAAGATTTCAAATGGGCCAATAAATCTCGAGCTCAATTTAGCCCGGATTCCAAATCTTTGGACTCCTCTCATAGGTCAAACTTTCAGAAATACATGCTCTCCAACCTGAAATTCCAAGTCTCTTCTTCGGTTATCCGCATAGCTCTTTTATCTGGACTGAGTAATTTTCAGATGGTCTCTGATGATTTGAATATTCTTGGATGACTCAGAGATACGATATGGCCATAGCCATTGCTTCTCACCTACTTCTTCCTAGCATAGAAGTGGTATGCAACTCCTTCCATGTATAAGGCCTCAAATGGTGCCTTCTGAATGTTGGACTGATAACTATTATTATAGGTGAATTCAATTAGGAGCAAGTGTTCATGCCAACTACCTCCGAACTCGATCATGCAAGCCCTTAACATGTCTTTGATAATCTAGTTGGTCCTTTCTATTTGTCCATCAGTTTGAGGATGAAAAGTAGTACTGAAGTTCAGGCGAGTTCCCAAGGATGCTTGTAATCCTTTCCAAAAGTGGGAAGTAAATCTGGGGTCTCTGTCAGATATGATAGCCGCAGGAACACCATGCAGCCTCACCACTTCTTTCATGTACAAGGCAGCTAAGACATCTACAGTCTACTTTGACTTAATGGACAGGAAATGTGCAGACTTTGTCAGTCAATCTATGATCACCCAAATCGCATCAAAGCCGCCACAAGTCTTTAGTAAGCCCATAATAAAACCCATGCCGATGCTCTCCCACTTCCACTGTGGTATTTCGAGATGCTTCAACAGCCCAACAGACCTAAAATACTTGGCCTTGACTTGCTAACACACTAGGCATCTGCTCACAAATTTGGCCACTTCCTTCTTCATGTACGGCCACCAAAAGGTCCTCTTCAAATCTCGATACATATTTGTAGCTCCCAGGTGAATAGTGTACTTGGATCTGTGGGCTTCTTCAAGAATGTTATTCTTTACCACAATAGAATCAAGGACGCAAGTTCTCCCTCACAAAAGCAACTTACCGTCATCGACTGTTAAGAAATCTGGTTGACTGCTCAGACTTCCCTTAATCTCCATAAGTAACAGATCATCATCTTATAGGTCCTTGATCTCAGGAAACAAATCTAAATGAAGCTTAACATGGGAAATTATAACTCTATCCTCCTTCTCTCCAACATTGAGATACAAGCTTGCCAGTTGCTCCAACATCCTCCATTCTTGAAGCATCATACTTGACAATTTGGCCATTGACTTTCGGCTCAAAGCATCCACTACCACATTACCTTTTCTAGGATGGTATTCAATGGAGAAATAAAAATCGTTTAAGTACTCAAGCCACATTCTCTATCTCATATTAAGCTCCTTCTCAGAAAATAAGTACTTCAGGCTATTGTGATCAGAATATACAACAAAAGATTCCCCATATAGGTAGTGCCTCCAGATCTTCAAGGCAAAAAGAGCCGTAGCGAGTTCTAAGTCATGGACAAGGTAATTTTCTTCATACTTCCTTAACTGTCTAGAAGAATAACCTATGACCTTCCCTTGCTGCATCAACACACAGCCTAAGCCAATTCCCGATGCGTCTGTATATACCTCCAAACCTCCTTTTCCAGAAGGTAAGGCCAATACAGGGGCACTGGCCAAACACACTTTTAGGGTCTGGAATCTCTTCTCGCATTCTTGGGAACACTCGAATCGATTCTCCTTACGGGTCAATCTAGCCAAGGGTACTTACAGTGTCTGCTCTGACTTCAAAACATGCACGGGGTTGGACTAGATCCAATGTGCTCAGACCTACTAAGAACATACACTGTCTTTGCTACAGTGTATGCTCGGACTCTAACAAGCAAAAAGTGCACAGATGTTATTATTTGCTCGGACTTGCAGATGTATGTGCTCGGACATGCTCCAACATGCAACTAACCAAAATGTGCACGGGCGTTGTTATGTGCTCGGACCTGCAGATGCATGTGCTCAGACTTGTAGATCCATGAGCTCAGACTTGATGGTGTCTGTGCTTGGACTAGGTGGTGTATGTGCTCAGACATTAAAAGGACATACACTATCTGTGCTACAGTGTATGCTCTGACTTTGCTAAGCGACGAGCAAACGATGCATGGGTGTTAATGTATGCTCGGACTTGCTAGAAGAGGCACAATGCATATGCTCGGACATGCAAAGCTTTTATAATAGTGTATGCACGGACATACACTGCCTTGCAACGGTGCACACACTGACTTCAATACAAGACTAACACGGTGATGCACGGGCTTGATAGCTGGTAGAGCATGTAGGGAGTTTGGCTTATGGAATGTGCACGGGGTATAAAATGTGCATGGACTTGATTGCCAAGTCGTGGGCTATGTGAAGCAAGGAAAAACATGCACGGATGCATGTTCTATGAAGCAGAGACAAAAATTTACACGGATGCAAGTTTTTATGAAGCAATTAAAACATGCACAGATGGAGGTTTTATGAAGCAGTCAAAACATGCACGGATGCAGGTTTTTTATGAAGCATTCAAAACATGCACGGATGCAGTTTCCTTCTAAGAGGAAACGTGCATGGACTTGCTAGGCTGCTACAAGGACAAGATGCACAAAGACAAATATGCACGGGGTTTGTCTTCCACGGACTCTATGAAGGCGTGCACAGACTTTGTTTTAAAACCAAAACATGCACGAGGTTTGGCTTCCACGGACCATATGAAGGCGTGCACGGACTTTGTTTTAAAACCAAAACATGCACGGGGTTTGGCTTCCACGGACCATGTGAAGGCATGCACGGACTTTGTTTTAAAACCAAAACAGAGCGATGATGGTTTGGGAGTTTGTGAAATTGCAGATGGGAAGGACCCAGTCGATGATGAGGATAGAGATGTGGACGATGTTGCCGACCTGTACGCACAAGGATTGAAGAGATTTGATGAGCCATCATCAGCAGTGGATGAACCCACTAAGAAAATCAACCTTGGAACCGAAGAGGATCCCAGGCCAATTATTATTTCGGCTAATCTCCCTCCTCAAGTTGAAGAGGAGCTGATCAAAGTCTTGAGGGAGTATAGCGACTCATTTGCCTGGTCCTACAAGGATATGCTGGGTCTTGACCCTACTTTGGGTTGAACATAGACTTATTCTGAAACCAAGGGTAACGCTCATTAAACAGCAATTGAGAAGGTTCCACCCTCAGATGGCCTTAAAAATGAAGGAAGAAGTCGACAAATTGCACAAGGCCAGATTCATTAGAGTTGTTCTATATCCGCAATGGGTGGCAAACATAGTCCCAGTGATGAAGATTGATGGTAGAGTTAGAATTTGCATTGATTTTAGGGACTTAAATAAAGCATGTCCAAAAGATGATTTCCCGCTTCCTCACATCGATGTGTTAGTGGATAACACGACTGGGTATAAAGCCCTCTCATTTATGGATGGCTATTCGGGTTACAACCAGATCCGTCTTACTCCTGAAGACCAAGAGAAGACCACATTCACCACACCCTGGGGCACATACTGTTATGTTGTTATGCCATTCAGATTGAAGAACGTAGGTGCCACGTATCAACAGGCAATGATGGCTATCTTCCACGACATGATGCATTTGTATATGGAAGCCTATGTGGATGATATCTTGTTGAAATCGAGATCCAAAGAGGAGCACCCCGCGATTCTAACTAAGGTGTTGCAAAGGGCTAGGGAGTATAAATTAAAGATGAATCCAAAGAAATGTGTGTTCGGAGTTGCATCAGGGAAGTTGCTAGGGTTTATAGTTAGCAAATGGGAGATTTAGATTGATCCGTATAAGGCAAAGGCCGTTATGGACATGCCTCTGCCCAGGAACATCATCGAACTTCGCGGTTTGATTGGACGTTTGTAATTCATTAGAAGTTTTGACCCAATTAACCCAAACGCACCCCACCTCTCTCTCTCACGATCGCCACTCTCTCTCTCTCCCATCTCACTCTCTCACCCTCTCTCTCTCACGATCGTCACTCTCTCTCTACTCTAGGATTCGGGCGAGTTGACGACAGATCATGACGTGGAGGGTGTCGTTGGACTCGTGGCGACGAGTGGAGCGCGTTGATGCCCACCTCGACACCGATCGCGGCCCGTGGAGGTGAGACGGAGTGAGAAGGGCGCGGCATCCCCGGCTCTTGCATGCGGCCCGGGCAGCCATTTCAGCTCGTTCCAGGTAGGGGGATGGATTCCCACTCACCGTAGGACCTTTCCCTTGCACATGCCCGACGATTCACGCCCTCTAGCATGCCCATTGTCAATATTTTAGTTTTTCCTCTATGAATATTATAATTTATGTTTTAATCCACCATGGGCATTATTTTTATGTTTTCTAGTTGTTAAATGTTGCTATGGATGTGTTTGATAGCAGGGAAACAGGTTTTAGTGCAATCCCCGTCGATTTCAGTCGACCGGGGGGTGTTTCAGTTTCAAACCGAACCCACTCGCTACCCAGTCAGTGTGATGGTCACTCCAGTGGCCGTTATACGTTTAACACCCCTCATAGGGTGCGTTATAGTCTTGTGGCGGACCATCACTGGTCCGTTAAGTTTGAGTGTAACGGGCAACCCTTGGTCCATTACAGCCCTTTGACCCTATTTAGCTTAGATAGGGTGGTTGGCGTGGCGGTCTATCGTGCGACCGTCACAACCTTGTAGCACACCTATATAGGTGCGTTACATGCTTGCAAAAACTGTGAATTTTCTGGTATTCGGGTAAGTTTAACAGACCCAATGGAGTCCGTTATATTTTGTGTAGCGGACTATCCTTGGTCCGTTACAGCCTGTGCATTGTGAGTTTTCATAAAAATAGTTCGGGTGACCATAGCGGACCAGTGGAGGTGCGTTATATCATCCTAACGCACCATCCCTGATCCGTTATGTTAGGTAACGGGGCTAAGCTAGTCCGTTATAGTTCTGGTGTTCTAAAAGTGGTAATTTCATTCTCTACACTGCACACGGCAGAGCCGACCGGCTGGGGGTGGAAAAAGGCCAGGGAGAGAGAGTTCTGAGCTTTGCAACCCTCTGACCCCCTTTTCTTTCATTGCTTCACCCTATTTATCTCTCCTCAAGGGAGAGTTTAGGTGCTTCTCATTTGAAGAGGCATGGCCCACCGCTTGCCCACGTCGCGCCAGTTTGCTATCGCCCTTCTTCATTTGCCACGTCGTCGCGGCTATCAATTGCAAAGCATGGGCGGGCAGCCGACGGCATGAGCTTGTTCACGGCGCCGTTTCAACATTGGAAGAATGGCACACTTTGAGAATGAAGGGTTAAAATGGCGCGGCCAAGGGGCGCACCGTTTTAACCCACGTCGTTTCAAGTGTTTGAAGGAGGATGGCCCCCTTCAAGAAGAGCGCATCGGATAACCAAAGAGTCGCGTCGTTTCAATGCAATGGAAGGGGAGGGGCCAAGGAACATGGGCGTACCATTTCAGGTGGCGCCGGTTAAGGGCCTCACCGCGCCGTTTTAAGACCTTTTCGTGCCGTTTTAAACGTCGAACGGATTCCTTTCGAAGTCGCAACCATTTATACAAGTGTTGGCACTCCCGGAACACTTTAGTCGCGACGCACAGTGTCCATGATGTTTCATTCGTAACTTTTGGGGCTCGACCCAGGACTTTGCATGACTTCTGGCGTAAACCGAGACTGTGCCAAAATCTCTAGCTTTTCTTTTATTCACCTCCCGGCACGGCCGATCGTAGAAATCTTTTATCCGGGGGCTCCCTTAATGGGTAGCGGGCTACCGAGTGAGTTCTCGTCCTGGCCGGGCGAGGTATGGGTTTATTCGGCCTTCTCACCTTTAACTCGCACGTAGGCGTGAGTGCCGCGGGTGCCGTGGGATCCTCATCGGCATCATTTTTTTGACGTCCACACATGTTCTTGGCATTTCTGACAAGCCTTGGCGAACTTGCAGTAGTCGTCGAACATAGCGGGCCAATAATAGCCCAGTTTCTTTATTTCAATCTTCATTTTCGGACCGGCCTGGTGTGCCCCAACTGACCCGGCATGAACTTCTTGCATCACCTGACCAGAATGTCATCCACGTATGCTTCCATATAAACATGCATCATGTCGTGGAAGATTGCCATCATCGCCCGTTGGTATGTGGCACCTACATTCTTTAACCCAAACAGCATGACCACGTAGCAGTAGGTGTCCCAAGGCATGGTGAATGAGATTTTCTCTTGATCTTCGGAAGCAAGATGGATCTGGTTATACCCAGAATAACCATCCATAAATGAGAGGGCTGCGTACTCGGCCGTGCTATCCACCAACATGTCGATGTGAGGAGGCAAAAAATCATCTTTCAGACATGCTTTATTCAAGTCCCTGAAATCAATACAAATTCAGACTTTTCCATCCTTTTTCATCACAGGGACTATATTTGCCACCCATTGAGGATATAACACAACACAAATAAATCTGGCCTTGTGTAATTTATCTACTTCCTTCTTCATCTTCAAGGCCATTTGAGGGAGGAATCTTCTCAATTTTTACTTTACGGGTTTTGCCCCTGGCTTAAGTATGGGCCTGTGTTCTACCAAGGTGGGGTCAAGACCTGGCATGTCTTCATAGGACCAGGCGAAAGAATCACTATACTCCCCCAAAACCTTGATTAACTCCTCTTCAACCTGAGGAGGGAGATTAGTGGAGATAATAATGAGCCTGGGATCCTCTCTTGTTCCCAGATTTATCTCCTTCATGGGTCCATCCACTGCCGATGACGGTTCATCGAACCTCTTCAAACCTTGCACGTACAAATCGACAGTGTCATCCACGTCGCTATCCTCATAATCAATCGGATCCTTCTCATCTACGATTTCATATACACCTAACCCGTCATTGCTCCATACCCCATCTAGCTCCTCATCATCTTCTAGGACGAGGACTGTCGCTACAAACTCAGGACATCTTAGGAGGGCGTGACAGCGTTGGACAAGATCCTAGAGAAACCTATCGGGGACAGATTTAGAATGACGCATCATCGGGCGCATCGCAAGCGTGGAAGGGCTAGAAACACTAAAGCTAGACTCTACTCCAACTGACTCTACTACCCTAGGAGACTCACCAGACTCTACATCTAACCTAGAAGACAAGAAATCATCGGTCCCCAGAAGGTGCTTTATAATCAATCCTCCACTTGAAGCTACCAATGGGATCCGTATGGGCAATCCCACCTGGCGATTGCAACGGTGTCCTTGGTACAACACCAAGTCCTTGGCCCCCACAAGTCATAACTCTTGCCCTGATCCTCGCACTTTGAATTCTTCATGTCGATACATCATCGACACGAACACAAAATCATCTTCAGACAAGAAGTTCAGATAATCACGCCAATCATCTCTGGTCTTCAATAGAGCAGTATTGCATATCACTTAATCATGACCAAAGATAGCCCTCGCAGGATAAATGGTGCTCTTCTCAAAAATTCGGGAAGCAGTGGTCGCCTCGCTGTCGAAGTCAAAGCTCAGGAGGACTTCCATCCACAACTGCAAAAGGTACAAACTCCCCATGGTGCTGCCACCTAGGCTCATCTGAGTGAGCCTGGAGTACATGTGAGCCAACACAGCTCGAGAAAGGGAATGTCCTGTCCATAGGAGAGTCAGGGGCCCCACATGCTCTCGCCTCAGCACGTCGCCTGACGTAGGAAAGAGTAGCACTCCGCCCAAACACAGTGTCATGCCGCGCATCAGTCAATCCGCTTCCACTGTTTTGACCTTCTCATGGCCCACAAGCCATCCTGCCATGCAATCGACTAGGATCCCTCACTGGTCTATCATCTGGCGGACCTCGCGCTTGTCCCTCACAATTTCTACTAGGATCTCATCCCAAGGAGGAAGGTCGACCAGCTCGCCCACCTCCAAGTCACCCCACTGGAAGATGAAGTCTAGTTCCTCTACCAGTATCGAGGCCTCGAACTTGGTGAAGATGAAAGTGTGCATGTCGGGATGCCACAGCTCGATCAACTCCGCCAAAGACTCCCAGTTCCATCTCATACTGTTGAAGCGCTTTGCCAGGATGATCAGTCGGATCAGATGCCATTAATGCATGAATACCCTCATGTTAGGGGTGATAGCTTCCATCAGGTTGCGAAGCCAGCTGTTGTTGTGCCCCTGTGGTCATTAGTCATATGTATTTCATGGTTTTGATAATGGCTAACACTATAAGTCATTGATTAGTCGTCATTTCAGTTCCATGTCCGTTTCGCCCGCGTCCTTCCCCGGAAGAGTCCTTCCCGATTTTAATTCTCCAGTTCGATTAGGGAAGGGAGGTTTATGGGGTAAGGATGATCTCTGTTCCAATCCCATTGGAACTGGGTCTTTTTGAGGTTTCTCCAGTCTATAAATAGATGCCTTTGTCCTCCGATCTAAGGTTAATGGTGAATGGTGAATCACGGTGAATGCTGTTGAAGTAGAAAGAGTTTCTTTTCCCCCTGTGGAGCCAGCGCCGCCCCTCCTTGTCCTTCCTTTACTACTGTCAGGAGCAGCAGGAAGCTCTTTATTTTAGTCTTGGGTCATTGCATCATTGTTTGCATATTTATTGATTTCCTCTTACACATCATACTCTCTCTCCCAAAATCTCTTTAGGGGTTTTAAAAAAAATAAACAAGGTGTGTTCATGTTACAATTGTTCTATTCTTTCTTTAGGATTTGATACTACACTATTTGGCTAATCCACTTGTCTTTTTCTTTGTTTGTTCTTCTTTGCAAGGGTAATCAAAGCTAAAACCCTCTTCATCGGCCGGCCAATTTGGAGAGGAAGAAAGGATCCACACATCACCCCGCTCATCACAAGGTATGCGATCACTCCTTTATTTTTGAGGTAATTCCTCTGGCAATCACACTTCATTTTTAGCATCTCATGCTTAGTTCTTTTAGTTCTTTTAGTCTAGTTCCTTCCTTGATCTTTTGGATGTCATATGATTGAGTGACATTGTTCACAAATTGGCGATCACGGTGGGACCCTTTGTGCCACCATGTTTGTCCTTTTGGTAGCCTGCTCGTTTACCTATCAGGGTGTGTGATTATTTACTGTTCTTATGGGTTTTTCTCTCTGATTGTGGTCGCACTATGCATACCTAGCGCGTTCATTCTGATCGCGCTAGGATCCAATAGCGCGTTCATGACCAGAGTACAGTCCACTCTCGGCAGTGGCTGAGACCCTGTTTATCATCTTCCCTAATTGCATCCTGTATGTTTCCTACTTTGTATTCATTTTTCTTATATTCATTTGTCATTTGCTAGTTTTAATTTAAGGCTTTCTCCTAGGCGCCCAGCCCAAATGGGCTCAGAAGAGTGAGCCAAGGTGGCCCACTAGCCCTGAACAACCTACAAAATGTAAATAAACTGCTAGCAAGGTCCAATTGGCCATAGCTCGGCCTACAAAACAATCCGAAGGAATAAAGAAACTAAACTCCAGCTCATGAGTAGCTCTGTAAGTCCTCTCCTAGCCAGAGTGAGGCATGCATGTCCCGGGTAATGCTGCGCGTCCGGTAACGTCTCTCGGCTGTGTCGCGCCGATCTCGAGCCCTGGTGTCCTCACCATAGGGCTTGTGTTCTGGATTGGAATGGCGATTGGGAGCGACATCTACCACTTCTAGAATTTACTTATAATAATAGCTTCCACGCAAGTATAGGCATGGCTCCATTCGAGGCACTATATGGCAGACCTTGTAGATCTCCATTGTGTTGGGAGGAAATAGGGGACAGGCAGCTTGTGGGGCTAGAGGTTGTACAAGAAACATTTGAAAAGATCAGGGTGATCAGGTAGAGATTGACGACAGCCCAAGATCGACAGAAGAGCTATGCCGATAACCGAAGGAAGGAGCTGACATTCGAAGTTGGTGATCACGTTTTTCTCAAGGTATCTCCGACAAAAGGAATCATTCAGTTCGGTAAACGTGGGAAGCTAAATTCACGATTCATCGGACCGTTCGAGATTTTGGAGAAATTAGGGAATGTGGCATATTGGTTGGCTTTACCTCCGTCTCCGGAGGGAGTACATTCGGTGTTCCACGTGTCCATGTTGAGGAGATATGTGCATGATCCGACACACATGATCAGTTCTGAGCAGATGCAGTTTCAGCAGAACCTATCTTATGAGGAGCAACCTGTTCAAATTCTGGATCGCAAGGAGCAGGTGCTGAGGACTAAAGTCATTCCATTAGTGAAGGTACTATGAAGGAACTTCTAGCAAGAGGAGACCACATGGGAACTAGAGAATGAGATGAAGAAGAAGCACCCTCGATTGTTCAGTATGTGATCTAATCCCAAACTTCGAGGACGAAATTTTCTTTAAGGGGGAGAGGGTGTAATGCCCTACACATTTATCACAACACGGGCTTTCCCCTTCAAGGGATTGACCCCCAGCGCTTGTTCTTTTCCCCTACCTCCCAATACCCCGCACTCGGCTCCTAGTATTCAAAATCCAGTTACACCATTCCCCATACCCAGTCCTCCATTTCAAAGCCCAAAAATCGGGTAAGCCCAGTCTCCTACCCCCCTGTACCAGTGCATAGTAGGAGAAACTCAAGCACGACTAACAGTAAGTGGTCGCCAGTCCCTGCACCCAACACTGTTCCATAGAATGGGAAGTAGAACAACTCAACAAATAACAACACCAAAATCTGGATGTTTGCCATTAACACTCTATAAAAGGGATCCCAAGACATGCCCTTGGGGTAACAAAACACAAACAGTCTGGATAACACAAAAAGAAGAAGAAAAAAGGGTGACACAATCATATCCCAAACTCGCCCCTCTCCAGTGCCGCCAGGCAGGACTCCGCGGCCGCCAGCTCTGCCTCCAAGGTCGACGCAAGCTAAACGCTAGCCTCGGCCCCGGCCTTGGCAGTCCGCCACTCGGCCCTAGCGAGCTCTACGGCTCGCCGCTGCTCCTCCAAGGCCTTCTGCAAGGCCTCAACTCTGCTCTCTTCCTCACTCAACTGCATGGCGCGGTCCCCAGTGAGTGACATGACTGGGTCAGCATGTCTCCTCTGCTCGACCATCGCCGACACAAGCCGAGCCTGTTGCTCTTGTGCCTCTCAGATGGCCGCTAGCCCTTGAGCCTTCTACTCCTGAGCCTCAAGGAGCCGCAAGTACTCCGCCCAGATGTCGGCCAAACCAGACATCCAAAGCTCACGTGGGAAGCTGAGACCGTGGTAGCCCTGTGTGCAGTCCCTCAACCGCTACCTAAGCTCCTCCGGAGGAGGCAGGGGGTTGCCTCCTAGGTAACCTCGGGCTCGCTGAAGCAAGGCCGCACTCACGCTTGAATTCAGCGGCGGCTCTAACGGAGAAGCGGACATAGGCCACTCGACCCCTAGGTCCAAGAAAGAGTGGCCCATCTCAGCCAGTACACCAGGAGGACCTACACAATCCCACCAAACACAAAGGAGAGTCAGCAACATTTGCTAGAGAAGTAATTTTTAATTAGGGCGATTCATTCACCCCCCTCTGAATACATAGCACCCAGGACCCAACAGTACTAGCTATGGTCTATCTGATGTACAAAGATGTTTGATGCAATAAAAATGAGAGTTATTATCTTAATCTGTCTCTTACATGTATGGGAAGAAACTCAAAAATAAAAATTTCACAATGTTGCCACGTTCCAAGTCCGAGGAATGGGCGTTCCTTCCATGGTAGATAACTGGTACGCTCCTTTTCCGAGCGTCTCGACCACTCGTTAGGGGCCTTCCCAGTTAGGGGCTAGCTTTTCCACTGCCTCCAGTGGTCGAGAGACTTCGGCCTTTCTTAGGATGAAATCTCCCGGTTGGAAATGTCTGTCTCGTACTTTGGCATTGTAGTACCGAGTCAGGTGCCATTGGTATTTCGTAGCTCGGATCCTCGTGACCTCGCATACCTCGTCTGCCAGGTCCAAGTTTTCTAACAACTTCCGCTCATTCGGCTCGGGCGAGAAGTTGTTAATTCAGAGGGAAGGACTGTCGATCTCCAAGGGGATCACGGCCTCTGTGCCATACACCAGTTGGAAAGGAGTCTCACTGGTAGCAGCTCTGGGAGCAGTTTGGTACGACCATAGTATGCTAAGCAATTTCTCAGGCCAATTACCCTTGGCCTTCCCGAGCCTGGTCTTGATGCCTTTGAGGATAGTCTTGTTGGTATTTTTGACCAATCCGTTAGCCTAAGGGTGGGCTACCGAAGTGAAGTGGTTACGAATGTGTAAGTCAGTACACTTACTCTTAAAATAAGCAGAATCAAATTACCGACCGTTATCACTCACGATCACTCAGGAGATGCCAAAACGACAAATGATTGACCTCCAAACGAAACTCTAAACTACTGCTTCGGTAATTTTGGTAGTGGCCTCAACCTCGATCCATTAGGAGAAATAGTCGATGGCGACGATGATGAACTTTTTCTGAGCCCGTGCCATGGGAAATGAGCCTAGGATGTCGATCCCTCACCGAGCGAAAGGATAAGCCTTGGTTAGGGTCATGAGTTTCAAGGCTGGTTGGTGGACTAGGTGGTTGAACTGCTGGCATCGATCGCATCTCTGAGCATAAGCCGAGCAATCATGTTGAAGAGTGGGCCACCAGTAGCCCTGTCGCAGTAGGATCCTTGCAATCAACCTCCCCCCTGCTGCGCGCCACAGATGCCTTCATGGACTTCTTCAATCGCTTGGTGAGCTTCTAGAGCATCGATGCACTTGAGGAGGGGAGTGGCAAAGGATCTTCGGTATAGGGTCTCATCTAGTAGGACGAAACGGCAAGCTTGATACTTCAGTCTCTAAGCTTTTTGAGGGTTGGGGGGCTCTTGGGAGTCCTGAAGTCAGGATATATATAGGGTCCGCCAGTCGCCAGAAGATACTTGTACAACGGCCACGAGCTCGGTTTCTACACTCGGTCATTCTAATTCCTCGAGGAGGACCGACCGGGTGCCCTCTGGGTTGATGGAGGAGGCCAAGCGAGAGAGGGCATCCGCTTGGAAATTTTCTTCCCGAGCTATCTGGATTACCTGAAAACTCTTGAACAGTTGGGCTTTTTTCTTCACCAGTCGGTGGTACTTAATCATTTGCATCTCCCGAGCTTCGTAATCCCCGTTGACTTGGCTGGCAACCAATTGGGAGTTGGTGTGAATTCTGACTCATTCGGCTCTCAGGCATCGCGCCATCCTGGCTCCAGAGATGAGAACCTCATACTCGGAGACATTATTGGACGCCGAGAAGCTGAACTTTGGGGCGTATTGTAGCTCAACTTTTTTTAGGGATCTGAGGAGGATGCCAGCTCCGCAGCTGGCCGAGTTGGAGGACCCATCAACAAATAGGTCCCAAGTGGGGCTAGACGTCGGCAGGGATGTTTCTTTAGTTGGGACGGTGCTCTCCGCGATGAAGTCTACAAGGGCCTGTCCCTTGATGGCCGTACGGGGGCGGTAAGAAATGTCGTAGGCCCCAAGGAGTATGGCCCACTTGATGAGGCGACCTGAAACTTTGGGGTGGGCCAAAATCTTCTTCAGGGGCTCACTAGTCAGCACCACAATGGAATGTCCTTGGAAGTATGGCCGGAGGTACTTTGCCAAGGTTACCAACGCTAGCACGAGTTTCTCGATTGCGGGATACCTTCTTTCAGCTTCGAGGAGCACCTTACTGACGTAATATATCAGCTTCTGCACACATCCGTCATCTCAGACTAGGACTGAGCTTACTGTATAGGGAGTCACTGAGAGGTAGAGGTATAATGTCTCTCTGGGAACTGACTTCGACAGCACTAGAGGTGAAGCTAGAAATTCTTTTAGCTTGGCGAACACCTTCTGGCACTCACTATCCCAGGCGAAGGTGGCAGATGCCAGCTTGGGCCCCCTTAGTAGTTTAAAGAAGGGCAGGCACTGTTCCGCCTCCCAGGACCGAAAGTGGTTGAGTGCGGTAATTCTTCCAGTCAGGCGTTGAACGTCCTTGACACAAGCTGGTGGTCGCATGTTCAGGATGGTCTGGACCTTGTTGGGGTTGGCCTCGATCCCTCGCTGTGTCACCAAGAATCCCAGGAACTTCCTGGATCTGACTCCAAAGGCACACTTAGCTAGGTTGAGCTTCATGTTGTACCTCTGGAGAGTGTTGAAGGTTTCGACTAGGTCAGCGAAATGGTCTTCGACCTTGGGCATCTTGAAGAGCATATCGTCAATGTAGACCTCGACGTTCTGCCCAATCTGGTCTTCAAAGATGTGGTTGATCAGCCTCTGATATGTATCTCCAGTGTTCTTCAACCCAAAAGACATTCGGGTGTAGCAGTATACATTGAAGTCGGTACAAAGGCGATCTTCTCGGTGTCTTTGGGGTCCATTCAGATCTGATGGTAGCTGGAGTACGCGTCCAGGAAGCTGAGAAGTTGTAATGCCCTAGATTTTTTGAATATTTTTCGGATCATTTTTGTGGGTCTCAGAGTGTGTTTTGGTTTACTCGTGTTTTTACCCTGACGAGTCTTCAGAATCTTGTGCAGGGTGAACTATTGCGTTCTCCCACTCCGAGACAGTATCGGCACGTTGTGCTCTTTTCGAGGATCACGGAGGTAATTTTTTCATATTTTTCATATTTTTTAGAATTTTTAGATTTTCTATATATAAATCCCCCCTCTCTCTTCCTCGCTCTCATTCCCTCCCTCTCCCATCTAAGGTTCTCTCTTTCTCCCATCTCTTCTCCGACGACTGTCTTCCTTTCCTTAGTTGTTAGTTCCTCCAAACTGGCGTCATTTGGTCTACCATTTCCTTGGTGATTAGTCCAAAGTTTTCGAAAGATTCCTATCACTTGTTGGTTAATAACGGGTGTCATTTACCTTAACGCCTACTTTTCAGTCCACTCCGCATCATCTCCGCTTCATCTCCATGTTCCATTTCGCTTTTGCTACACCTCTGCTCATTCCCCTGTAAAGAGGACGTTAAGGAGGGCATCTGCTGACACCAGTTTTATGACCAATTAGTTGGGTCATCTCCTTACTCATTTTAATGATGCTCCAAGTTATTCACCCTTGTCGAGTCTTCTTCGGTAGTTAGAAGTCTCTTTCATGGGTCATTGCCTTCCTTGGTTAAGTCTTGTCCTTGTTTTATTGCTAAGGCAAGCACTTCCGATTCATTTGTCGCCCTCTTGTGCATAACGCATCCTCAATAGCATGTTATAAGTAACATAACGCACCTAACAAAGTCCATTATAGTCCACTCATCGTCTGTCTCATCCAGCATCTCATGTAGCGTTTTTACGGTTTAACGGGTCTACACCTACCTGTTATAAGTAGTATAACGCCCTCATGGTAATCCGTTATATTCTTCTCACCCATCGTCTCTTCTTCCATCTCAGTTAGCGTCTTTGTAGTTTAACGGATCCATGTTCCTCCGTCATCAGTCATATAATGCACGTACCCTGGTCCATTATATAACCCCTAAGGTCGAGTCTACTACCACCTCCACTGACTTCCTTGTCGTTCCAGCCCCGTCTGCCTGGACGTCCTTAGGTCCACGATGGACTTCCTTCAATCCGTTATAATCTCACCATAACACCCTTGTTCATAGCCGTTATGCTCGCCAGAGTCCTAAGCCCGAATGTCTCACCTGTTATTCTTATCTCCTGCGGATAAGGTCACATGACGAACTGATGGAGGCGCGTTATGTTCATATGGCGGTCTATCACGGATGCGTCATGTCACACGGAGGAGTTTTAGCAGAACTGTTCTTCTCTGCTGCTCCATGGATGGATTGTAGAGGTTGTTATCTTGATTTCTCCCCCAAATCTGATGAAAAAGAACTCTGAAGTTAAGCGTGCTTAATAGGGAGTAGTACTACGATGGGTGACCTACCCGGGAAGTCCCCCATGTTGGAGCCGATCACTCTCAGAAAGGGATAAAATCGTGAGGTCGATAGGCCAAAGCAGACAATACCTCGACGGTATAGAGTACAAGGTCTTGGCCAGGGGTCCAGTTCACATGACGATGTCTCCCCCAGGGCCATAACTAGGGTAGAATCTAGTCTTTAGGTAGGCGAATGGAAGAAAAGTTGGGACAAGCCTTATATAAGGATGGGAGACATCAGGACTTGACTTCCTTTTAGGGCACTACCCCTCAAAGAGTAAGTCTTTTGCGCCGAGGTTTTGTGCCTTTATTTTTGTAATTTTGTGTTAACTTTCATATATGATTATGACATAGCCCTTATTGGCCAGATGTTGAAATAATGCTCACTTTTGATTTTGACACACACATGATGCTACACTACCCTTCACAGTTTTATGTAAACCTCAACTTTTACCTTAGGAGAAGCAGGCCCGGTTACTAGGGTCAGGGGCATTTTTCATGCTGTTTCTTATTCATTTCCTTTTCTAAGACTGCCCCTATTTGAGACCTCTCCTATATTGGGGAGTGCCTAGGTTGGTTATCTCGTCCGTCAGCCTCTTGCCCCTACATTCGACCGAAGAGAGAAAAGCAAGGCCTTCGCCTCCCCGGGCATGGCCGATGGAGAGACGATGTTATGAAAATGGAAAATCTTGACTAGGAGTGTGGTATAGTGTATGGGAGCTATGCCAGAGAATCCTCTATAATGATTAAGGAGAGAACACCTCGCCACCCAACCACGTCAGCCAGACTTCTTAAGGATAAAAGCATTTGGGATATAGCATATTTCACACATGAGACAATTCCTCACCCTCAGCGTTAACTAGGCGATATGTATTCCCTCGATCGACCTCCTTGACTATGAACAGGCCCTCCCAGTTAGGTTACAGCTTAGACCTGGGACCTCATGTTCTAATAAATTTACGTTTCAAAACTATATTACCCACCTGAAATTTTCTTTCAATGATCTTCTTTTGAAAATGACGCGGAGGATCTTTTCGTACAATTCTGACTGGTCGAGAGAATTGCTCCTTCTCGATGTGACTCCGTCTTAGCTGCATGTGCCTAGACATTGTCGTGACTGTGCCGTTGTCGGCCATTTCTTTGGTTTTAGTGTTGGCATTTGCGAGTGTTGGGGAAATCGTCAGCTTCCCTGCTGATAAAGTACCCCCTACTCCACATTCCTTCTCGCGGGTGTTGTGCTCTCGAGGCGTGTTCGTAGTCCTTGAGATGCGTTCCCCAAGATTGTGGTGTCTCTTGTCATTTTACGATCAATTTCAATTGTTGTGGGTCTCTCCTTGGTGAATGGCCTGATGCATGACTCGCTCCCTGTAGTCATGTGCTCAGCTACCGCCTGCCTTGATACGGCCCTACTTGCAGTATGTTTCATGGTTCTGTGTGCCGTACGGAGCCAAAATCCTGCAGGTGCTGTCGTCGTTAGAGGTTGTTTTTGTAAGTGCTATTTTCGTATGATTCTATGTTTATGTGCTGGACTATTGTCTCGTCAGTAGCTTGCTATACTCCTTTTCCCAGTGGAGTGGCTCGTGACTCGATCAGATATGATATCTGAGTGAGGACTGACTTAATGCTGTGTATGGTCTAGTATTGTTGATTTTACCGCCGTCCCTCTGTGTAATTGTCATTGGCGTCCTATGTGCCGGGTGTTCACTGTCTCCTTTGGCACTAGAGCCGATGATGTCGTTAGGCTGTCAGCTAAGAGGACTATGTTTCCTTGTGTAAGCTGATGTTAGTTGTGCCTGTCGCTTCTGTCGATCCGTTTCTTGGTGTTGTTTACTCTGGCAGTCGTGTCTCTTGCCTTGCGAGACGTAAGCAACATTGCCTTGTTTCAGAGGTGTTGGACTTGTGTTCACTGGTGGTCGTGCTCGCTCCTGAGCGTGTATCCGTGACAATAGTCGGACGCTGTTCCTTTGAACTCTATTTCTCGTGTTTTGTGTCTGTAATGGTCGGGTTATTCTTCCCTACCCCACCCTTGTTGGTCCGTAAATTTTGAAGATGAAATTTCTTAAAGGAGGGGAGGACTGTAATACCCTGAATCTTTGGCGGATCTTGGACGAGGTCGTACTCCCAGCTAGTGCACCGGATCGAGGCATGCTGGCCCGGTTAGGAAAGCAATCGAGGGGGGGGGGTGAATTGATTGCCCCCCCTTTTTAAAAATTAACCGTAGAGATGACAAGAGATGTCTAGATAGCTGAATAAGAATATTTAGATATGATAAAAATCAACCAAGCTCTCACAACTCACCAGCGCAAATTGATGAACCACTCGGATAGAATGCAATGAACAGATAGATTATATAAACTCTCAGCTCATCGCATCATACTCGTAAATCAGAACGGATAGAATGGAACAGGAATCACACAAACAGCAAACCACAGCACAAGGAATTTTTAGGCGGTTCGGACGCACCCGAGTGCAGTCCTACGTCCACCCCTCTCAACCCGAGAGGATTTTATTAAAACCCGCTGCATGACGACAGCAAAACAATCACACACGGGGTCAACGACCCCACATACGTGCGTTCTCACACGACGACGAGAAGCCACACCCACGGAGACGACGCTCCGAAATTGTCTATAAAGAAAAATATATGGAAATACAAGGCCCAGTTCAGATTCAATATATTATTCTCAAATAGAAATGTAGAAGAGATAGAATGAGAAATCTCCCTTTGAATCTTTAACCAAACTCGGATAGAAGATGGAAAGATGCACTAGAAAGGATAAACCAGGGAGTGGAAGCAGCCGCCCCTTTTAGATTCGGGTGCCTAAGATAGTAGACGGTGGAGAACAGCCGCAGCCACCTCCAGATCTGATCTTAGGCTCGCGAGAAGCAACCTCCAACAACCTCTTCTTCCTTCCTCCAGCAACTGTGCGTCACCCTCTCCTCCTTTTCCCGCAAGGATGAAGAACATTTAGCCCAAAGATGTATATACGTCAATGGAGTTCACAAGATATAAATACCCAAGGAAAAAGAGAGCATAAAGACTAGAATGCCCATGCAAAAACCTCTCAAAACCACACCCAGTCAAGTGTAGAAACCCTAGGGATAATATGGTAAAAATTCAAGCCAATCGAATCTCAAAAAGAGGGTTTCAATACCATTCCAGAAAACCCATTCCGCTCATTTAATTTGCTTATTTAGTATCTATGTCATATTTGCCGCCGTGAGTGAGTTAAGATGCCTAGTTTGTTGATTATTTTGCTGCCGGCTTGTGAGATTGTGAGTGTTTTCCTATCCTGAGCGCGTCGATCTGAGTTCGTTCTATGTGCGTGATTGATGTCCTAGGCCTTTGTAGTTCTATCGACCGTTCGGTCCGACGCTTCCCCGCTGCGAGGGACGATTTCCTAGCGCGTAGCTGCTGTTATTTAGCGTAATTTATCTCTTGGCGTTCGAGTACAAGTCGAGTTATTTGTCGAACAGTTGTAACGCACTTGCTGATCTCATTAGTCGCCTAGTCGGATTCATTTCAGTACACCGTACCACATCAGTTTTGGTATCAGAGCCTAGGTCGGCAGTCTAGGGTGTCACCACTTTGTCATTCCATGTCTTGCATTTATTGTTAGTTCATTTGCATCATTTTTTTTTAAAAGCATCATTTTCGCATCATAGTGTGCCAATGCATCATAGTTTAGCCACATTTGTGTTTTATGTCCACAGGTAGCGGTGCTGAGTATCACTTGTCAGCGTCGATGTCAGGTTCACACCCGAGTGTGCCAGGCACGCACGCGGACCCTCATGGAGGCCCTAACTTGACCGAGTTAGTGTCTCAGCTCAGGGCTGAGATACAGATGATGGATCGTTGCCTCGTTGAGGGACTGGCAGGCATAGAGGATAGGGTCACAGAGTCTGACCATACCGTCCAGGGAATGGTTGGTCGCATCACTGCTCTAGAGGGAGCCATCCAGGATCAAAGGCGCGATCGGCCAGTAGATCGCCCTCAGCCATATTGCCCACATCCCCAGGCAGTGCCTCGGCACCCACCCCTCAGGTTGCGCCCGCTGATGATTGGCGTGGTCGAGTTGAGGATTTTGATGGCGAGTCTTTTAAGGAGGAGGTGGGTGAGACTCCTGGGGCCTCCGCTGCCTGGGGGTACAAGAGGTTTGATAGGAGGCGTGATCTGGACTTTGATGATGAGCGGAGGGCGCCCCGAGACCGGGACCAGGATATTCGGAACGCCCGCATCGAGGCTCCCAGCTGATTTGGGGTTTTGTTTGAAAGTCGATCATCTACCGCTTGGATATCTACCGAGTGATTGTGAGCGATAATGGTCGGTAATTTAACTCCACTTATTTTAAGAATAAGTGTGTCAACCTCCATATCTGCAACCACTTCACTTCGGTAGCCCACCCCTAGGCTAACGGACTGGTCGAGAATGCCAACAAGATTATCCTTAAAGGCATCAAGACCAGGCTTGGGAAAGCCAAGGGTAACTGGATCGAGAAACTGCCCAGCGTATTACAGTCATACCGAACTACTCCCAAAACTACCACGGGTGAATCTCCGTTTCAACTGGGTTATGGCACTGAGGCCATGATCCTTCTAGAGATCGGCAACCCGTCTTTCTGAGTTATGAACTTCTCACCCGAGCTAAATGAGCAGAAGCTATCAGAAAAATTGGACTTGACGGAAGAAATATGCGAGGTCGCAAGGATCTGAGCTATGGAATACTAGCGGCGCATGACTCACTATTACAACAACAAAGTCCAAGATAGAAGCTTCCAGCCCGGAGATTTTGTCCTAAGGAAAGTAGAAGCATCTCGACCACTGGAGGCGATGGATAAGCTGGCCCCCACTGGGGAAGGCCCCTACCAAGTGGTCGAGGCGCTCGAAAAAAGAGCATACTGGTTACCTACCACGAAAGGAACGGCCATTCCTCGGACATGGAATGCCACAACATTGCGAAAATTCTATTTTTGAGTTCCTTCCCATACATGTAAGAAGCAGTTTACGACAATATCTCTCCTTTGTTTTTGCATTATACATTTTTGTACATCACATAGGCCGTGGCAAGTACAATATGCAAGAAAGAGAAAAACTAGTGTAGCGCGGATCAATCACTCGATGCGGATGAGGACGGTGGTCCCCAAGCTGAGCCACTGACTCCACCCCGTGTGGAAACTGGCTCGGATAATGGGATAGCTAACTCCATCTGCTCAGTGAGTCCACTTCACCACTTGGTGGAGAGGAATCTCGCGCCCTCACCCCTTCTTACTCCTCGCATCAAGGCTCCACTGACTTAGGCATCAGAGAGTTTTTCCCCAGGGAACCATCGGTTTTGCCCAGGAATGGGTGGAGGTGGAGGAGCCGAGCTACGTCGGGCGGAAGACCCGAGGTAAGGCGAAGCTTGTGGACTGGCGCATGCGCTTCCCTATGTAATTTCAAGACTAACAGCAAGCTAGTGTCCTGGTGCTATCATAGGCACAGGACTGCGTCGACTACCGCGACGCTACCGGGAGACCTACGCGGGGCGTCTCTACCTCAGGAGACCCACAGGGGTAAGTATTGAGTGAAGATTTTTTTTTATTCATGCACATGTATGTAATCTCCATGTTTACGAATTCAGGATGCCCGTGACGCCATCATCACTGACCTGCGGGCCCAGTTGGCGGACTCTAGACAGTAGCTGACCATCACGCGCTAGGAGCTAGACATCTTGGTAAGGCTATGCAATTTTTTTTTTGGCCTGGATTCTTGATGCTTAGTCACTGACTGTCGTTTGTTCCTTTGTTTCAGCGTGCCCAGTTGATGATAGGTGGAGCATCTTCCAGTTCCCAGGCTCCTCCTCCAGAGATTACCTCTTTCCAGGAGTAGCTAGCCACCGCGGTGGCCCGCACAGAGGAGGCCGAGCGCGACCTTGCAGCTCGGGTGAGTGTTTGCTTGCCTCAGGCCTTCATTACACATTTATGCTCTTTTACTGATTTTGAGAGATGATTGTTCCCTGGCAGGTAGTGGAGGTCCGGGATGCACTGGCCCAGGCAGTCTGGGCTGAGGAGGAGCGTGACGCCCAGGCCGCCACCGTGGCGGAGTGTGATGCTCGGATAGCCAAACTGGAGGAGGAGCGAGTCATCCAGATGGATACCATGGCGAAGTTAGAGGCAGAGCTGGGGCATCGTGATACGGAGGCAAAGGAGTTGCCCCGAGATGTTCTGGAGTTGAGGTTTACCCTCCAGGCGGCGAGGAGGGAGGCGGAGCGAGAGAGAGAGGAGAGGGAGCAAGAGAGAGAGAGAGAGAGAGAGAGAGAGAGGAGAGGGAGCAAGAGAGACAACGCGGTCGGGACTAGAGGAGGGCTCTTGAGGCCCAGGTGATGGAGTCCCAGCTAGGCCTTCGAGTCGCAAAGTAGAGGCTGAGCTTGCCCCTTGTGTTGGCAGCGAGGAGAGCTGGGCTATGTATGAGTGAGGGCAAGAGCAGGTGAAGAGGCTGGCCCTTCATCCCGACCTGATGTTGTGGATGAGTTGGAAGATTGCCTAGCTAAGGCTATCGAGTGAGCCTAGGAGCGAGAGGCCGAGCTAGCCGAGGCGGTAAGAACCTAACACTCAAGTTAAAAGCAACTCCCTTTTATCATCTTTACCTATTTTGCCTGATTGTTCATCTTTTGCAGAGGAAGAAACTAGCAGCCAGCCTGGCTATTCGTCAGGAGCAGGAGGCTCGCATTGAGGAGAGATGAGCACAATTGAGAGGCTCGAGGGTCGCCTTACTGAGGCGAAGGAGAGAGAGGCCGAGGCACGTACTCAAGAGATGGCGATGGCAGTGAGGGAGCAGTGAGCTCTCGATCAGCTGGAGGCCTTGTGACGACGGGTGCTGCGGAGGTACGTAGGCATGGGTGCCCCAAGAGGGAGAGTTGGACCTGCGACTCTTTCTGAGTCACTGTGGACCCTAGGAGACGTGAATTTCACTATAGATGAGCTCATGGGTATGATGTAGTCTCCCACAGGACCGAAGGCAATTCAGCCAACCGCCTCTGGTTCGAGGGCTTCGCGACCATCATGGTGGCGAGATAGAGTCAATGGAGACGGAGATGAGGCTGACAGTCGGTGTAGCCGACCTCACACCGACATAGACTAGGAGGACAGATAGAGGGAGAGACGCAGCTGGGTAGTAGTTGCCCCTTTTGTACACTGGGGGTATGCCCCAAGAATGATGTTTTGATGGACTGAGATGGACATATTTAGCAATGAAATGAGTTTTCTTTAGTGTATTTGTCTTGGTTTGGCTTGACGCTGTCTTCCATTTTTTTCCTGTTTCAGCCACACTAATGGGAAAAGGTTAGTGTAGTATGATTTTGGACCCTGTCGAAAGCAGATAGTACCTTTCTTGATGCAGGGTTAGAGGGCTAAATCTTATTAACAAGATTTGAAAAAAATAGTAAACATAATATGCACATGCAAGCAAGCAAAAAATATAAACAAAAAGGGAAATATGATGATCAGAAAATGATTCTTACTATTTATTTCAATTTAATTGATGCCAGTTGGAAGGGGCATCGTTTTTACGAATTGGCGACTTTACAGAAGTCGGTATTTAACATTTCTCAAGATTTTTATTTTCCATAATTCAGGATTGCTGCACCTGGACTGGCAACTGGCACTGGAACCGAGTGGCTGGCCTAACACAGTGTTGTAGCCGCGAGGCTGGAGATGAAGATCGGTATTGGGACTAAGCGGATGGCCCATGAGAGCATTGTTGCCGCGACGTAGGAACTGGTGCTGGAACTGAGCGGCTGGCCTGTAAAGACATTGTGGCCGCAATGCTGGGACCAGGACTGGTACTGGGGCTGGGGTGGCTAGCCTGTAGAGGTGTTGAAGCCATGATGCTAGAATTGGGACTGGGTGGCTAGCTTGTAGAGGCGTTGAAGCCACAGTGCTGGGACAGGGACTGGGTGGCTGGCCTGTAGAGGTGTTGAAGCCATAGTGCTGGGACTAGGACTGGGTGGCTGGCCTGTAGAGGCGTTGAAGCCATGGTGCTGGGACTGGGACTGGTACTGGGACTGGGGTGGCTGGCCTGTAGAGGCGTTGAAGCCACGATGCTGGGAGTGGGACTGGTATTGGGACTGGGGTGGCTGGCCTTTAGAGGCGTTGAGGACACGATGCTGGGATTGGGACTGGTATTGGGACTAGGGTGGCTGGCCTGTAGAGGCATTGAAGCCACGATGATAGGACTGGGACTGGGTGGCTGGCCTGTAGAGGCGTTGAAGCCATGGTGCTGGGACTGGTACTATGACCGGGGTGGCTGGCCTGTAGAGGTGTTGAAGCCACGGTGCTGGGTCTGGGACTAGTACTGGGACTGGGACTTGGGTGGCGGGGCTCTCGAGGGTGCAGGGGTCACCATCATTGTGGAGTGATGCCGAGGTCGCTGCTGATAGGATGTCACGATCGTCGACCCTCGTCGATGAGTAGCAGAGAGGGAGAGGAATTTTTTTTTCTCTTTACCAACTCTGTCGCCCTTGTGGGTTTTCGCTAGAGCTGGCCCCCTTTAGCTTTTTCGGTATGCCCTTGCCGATTTAGGGGTGGTTGAATAGATCCTATCAATAACTTTGGCCTATTTAAAACTTAGCTACCAAAATAGTGAACCACTCCTATAAGGCAAATAAAACACTTAGACACAAAGCACAGCATATTGAATAGGAATAGCTTAGATGGAGACAGCCAAACGTGGTCCAAAGACTATACAGGTTGACCTGTGTGAACAAGGTGTTTGCTTGGAGCACCGCCAAGTCAGCTGGAGTGTATGCTATGGTAATCAACATTTGCTGGAGAATGCTCCCTTGTGCCTGAGTGCAAAGATGCAGCAGGCAGCCAAGGGGATGCAAGGCAGTGCAAGGGACAATGGTGTGTATACAAGATAGCACAGTCCATAAAACTTAAGTGTGCGATGGAGATAACCAAGATTATGTACGTTGAAACACGCACACCAACCTGTGAATGAGGATAGAGAAGATGGAGCAATCACATAAGATACACAACCCACAACACATGGATTTTAAGGTGGTTCAGTTGCAACCCCGTAACCTATGTCCACCCCTCACCAAACACGGTGAGACTTTCCTGCTGACACACAGGTTGACCAGGGACATGCCCCAAAATCACAGAACAGAAAAACCTCCGTCTGTCTTCCTACACACAAAATCGATAGGGACAGTTCTCCACAGACCAGAGCACACCTCCATCTATCTTCCTACACACAAAACCAATTAGGCACGGTTCTCCACAGACTGGAGCACACCTCCGTCTATCTTCCTACACACAAGATCGGTAGGGACAGTTCTTGAAGTAGCCAATAACATAAAAGGAAAATACTGCAAGTGCAGTGGGAAAGGCACAAGAATTGTGGAATGTAAATGAACACCAGCTGAGTCTATAGATCAAGATTTGGAAGCTGGTGACTACAGCTACAAAGTTCAAATCTGAAGATCTGGTTCTTCAAGCTTAGGTAGACTACAAGACTGCTCTCTCTCACAAGGCTTCTCTTTTCCTCTTCTCTTACAGCACTGGATTGAGTCAAACTGGTGTTGGGCTGCTCTCACGCAGTTCTCTAGGATGTTCTTCGTAGATGCTCAAGTGTGTGGCTCTCTATGGGCACTGAAGTCTATAAAACATAGAATCTAAAATCCAGAGGTATTATAGAAAGCCCATATCGGGTGTTGCTGGAGCTAAAACCTAAGGCTGGGAGCCCATCACGGGTGTTGGTTATGCTGGGACCCAGGGCTGGAAGCCCCGTCACGGGTGTTGCTGGAGCTGAGACCTAGGGTCGAGAGCCTGCATCGGGTGTTGATGTGGCCATGTCTTGGGGATTGGTGCCTGTGTTGGGAGTTGATGTGACCTAAACCTAGGGCACGATGCCCCCGCAGGTCGTTGTTGATGTTGAATCGGGTATCCTAGGCTGAAAGCCTATTTTGGAAGTCGACGTGGTAGAGACCCGGGGATCGGTGCCCTTATCGGGTGCTGAGGTGCCAACGACCCAAGGCTCACCATGTTGGGAATCGGCATGGTTGGGACCCATCACTTGATGTTTATGTGGGTCATTGGCAACGTTATGGTGGAAACCCAGGATCGGAAGATCATGTTGGGTGCTGGTGGAGCTGGGGACCCAGGGACCAATGGCCGCGTGGCTCGTTGTTGCTGTAGGAGCAAGAGACCAGCTGTCTGCATGGGCTGCTCGTCTACCATGGCGATGGCGCCAGAGGATCGGGGCGGGCCGAAGTTCAGAGCAGAGTTGTTGAACGTAATTGGCATCACTGGATGTCTACGCCTGGTGTAACTGGCGATGACAATTGGACCGTAGGTCACTGTCGCCATCGATTTGTTGTTGCTGTTACTGGGCCAGGTTGGTTGCTCAACGCTGATCGGTCGCATGTTGCAGCCTAGACAGGGGCCCTCCTCTTCCTCTCCAAAAGGAAAATGCGAGGGCATCATGGCATATAATTAACAAGTATAACTCTCTTTCGATAGAAAGAAGAAAGATAGAAGACGTCTCACCGGGTGTGCCAATTTGCTTCAGCTAGTGAAAATTTCTAAATTTCTGCAGCGGTGACACACACTCGCCTTTTACGGAAGGTCGAGATAGGTTGACTTGGCACACGGGGATTCTGAGGGTATTGATAGAAGAGCGCAAAGAACGATAGGAATGCACAGGAAAGAATGGCATATGGTTAATCATTTTAGAAGACTGGGTCAGGGATGGCTAGATGGAATGAGGACGTGCTAGTAAATTTCTCGACGATCACTTGTGGAACCAAGTTTTGACCAAAGAACTACCACCAAGGCACAACACATGGGCACAAGATGTCGGGGGACACATGGAGAGAAGGAGGTTTTGTTGGTATGAGTGGAGGCAATTGTGAGGGCTCATGTATTGGATGTCTTCCCCACCAATCGCAAGCAATCGGTGTTCATTTTACATCGGGCAGAGCCCGAATACCTTTGTTTCTACTATCAAATGAGAGATTCAGGGACCCTTGGAGTCGTGACATCGGGAGGGCCTTATCCATGCAACAGTGATAGAGCAATAGCAACATAATAGGGATGACTAGAGGCATAGAGATTGGTTTCAGTGTGGACACTGGAGAGGGTACGGACTCTAGGTTTATGAGAACGAGGCATTGGCTCGAAAGGAGGATCAGTGGGCACTGGCTCAACAAGGAGTAGGAAGGTTCTGGCTCAAGCGCAGAGTGACTGACACTGGCCCGATAAGGAGCAGGCAGGTCCTGGCTCGGGTATAGGGTCCGTCCAACTAGAGGAGCTAGGACCAAGTTGGGAGACAGAGGGCAGTCTGCTAGACAACGTTATGACTGGCAACTGACAAGGATGGGAATCAATTCCCCAACTTGATTACATCACTATATGCCATGAAAGGCATTACATGGGGCATAGCAAGCCAAATTACAAGTGTGTGTAAGTCACAAGATAATTCTGTCATTTCTGACGGTCCCCGAGTTATTGCATTGCTATCCGGGTATTTTCACTTTTGTACATACTTCCCGTCAGAGAGCGGGGAAGTTGGGGCGCCATGGGCACCACTGTGCTATAGTGGCTGGGCGCTATTGAGACTGGGGTAGCCAGATGGCGTGAGCACCATAGTGACTGGAGTGGTCGAGCATTGTTGAGACTGGGGCAGTTGGGCACTGTTAAGACTGGAGCGACCGGATGATGCGCCCACCACCATGACTGGAGCGGCTAGGTGTCATTGAGATTAGAGCATTCGAGTGCTGCAGACACTACAGTGACTGGGGTAACCGGGTGCCATTGGCACAGTTGTGATTGGAGTAATCGAGTGCCATAAGCATTGCTGTGATTGGGGAGACCGAGCGCCATTGAAACTGGGGCAGTTGGGTGCCCTGGACACTGTTGCTGGAGTGAACTGCTGTCATGAACCCCATCGTGACTAGAGTGATTAAGCGTCATTCGGGCTGAAGTAGCTGGGCGTTGTCTGCACTGGGTAATTGAGTGTCGTGGGCACCATTGTGACTGGAGTAGCTAGGCAGTCGAGTGCCATTGGCATCGTTGTGGCTGAAATTGTTAGACTCTGTGAGATCCTGGCAGTCGTGTCTGGAGCACATTCCTAGAGGTAGGGGCTTGACACTTTATCTTGTGTCAAGACTCGTGAAGTATACTCTTTGTCCAGGTAATCACATTTAGGGCATGCTCATCGAGGTGACATCTGAGTGATGCACGATCATCAAGGCAGGTATTAGATAGGGTGCTTTCATCAAAGTACCATCTGGGCAGGGCATGATCATGAAGTGGTGTCTGAACCATGCGTGATCGTCAAGGCAGGGACCGGGCAGGGTGCTTTCATCAAAACATTATCCAGGTAGGGCACATTCATCGAGATAGGGATCGAACAGGGTGCTTTTATCAAAGCAACATCCAGGTAGGGCACAATCATGAAGCGACTTTTGGATAAGGCACGTTCATCAAGATAGGAACTTGATACTTCATCTTGCATCAAGACTTGCGAACATACTCTCGTCTAACGTGGAAGCTTCTGTCTCGGATAAACATCGCATGAGGGATGATCATGCGGCATACCCTCGACGTGTGTTTAGCCGAACAAGCCAACCAACAACGCCTTCCGAGCGCCGCACGCTAAGTGCTCCTTGCATGTGCTAGGTTGCTGGACGATCGATCGATCTCTCCCCTTGGAATTCCTAAGGGGCATTTTATAGGGGAAGTTGAAGGGCCAAGGTGTTTACGCAGGCCAGGTTGGCGGTACCAACTTCATCCGCATAAAGCCCCCCCCATTAAGTTGATTGGATGGACTACCCTTTAGAAGAGGACCGTCATTTTGATGGAAATCCTCATGCCTATCTTAGGTGGGAGAATACCATGGATCTCGGCCCCCAGCTGGGCCACGATCAAGCCGCCCTCCATCACCTTCTCGAAGAGCAGGGAAGGGGGACTATGCTTGAACACCTCCCGAACCAGTGAAGGTGCCAAGGATCGACATCTTTGGTACAGAGAAGCCCGGACGGTCGGGGCACTGGCCAAAGGGGGAAGAGTTCTCTCCGAGGGAGCCGAGACCGAAGCATCCCCCCCGAGCGTCCCCATTCTCGGGACGGCTTCACTCGGCTCGAGCTGGGTTGATGCCTCACCCCGCGCTCCCTCAGCCCCAGTCGGGACTTCAGAATTGACCGCCTCTGCCTGCTATCTGGCAGGCTCGACGGCAACTTCCCTACCAGCAACAGCCGCCTCTGGCCCAGTCGGTGGGAGGTCTGGATCACAGATTTCCTCAATCATGGGCCCCCCAGCCAGGCAGGCACGCTCTTCGACCAGGCAGGCGGTCCCCGCCTTCTTTGATTGCTTCTTCTCAGCGAGCAGGGCCTTTATTGAGGACAACAGCAGTCGCTCCCCAGAACCCTTGTGTTTGACCCCACGGTGCTCGGGAACATCCTCCTAGGCCCTCTACTTGCCCTTATCTCGGGCACAGGAAGGAATCTCAGAGGCTCGGGGCTCACTCGGAGCAGGCGTCTCCTCCAAGTCGGTAATCCCCTACTCCAATGGTTGCTCCCCCTTGTCATCTGTCCTCCTCGAATCTGAGCAACAGAAGTCAAATCCTCAAAAGGAGGCTCACCTGCCCAACCCAGAAGCATAATACGGGACACTAAGGTTCTTACCTTGTGATGACAACGCCCGGGAAGGATATTCCTCAATGTTAGCCGTTGTCATCAGTTCGGCGGTCGATTGTCGATTCTCCTGGAGAATACTGATCTCTTCCTCCAGCTCCGGGGAAACAACCATCTGCTTCGGAGGGAGAAACGGATGGAAGTTGGGCTCCATTGGGAAGCCCCAAGAGACGCCACCCTTGGACAAGCCCACCTAGAAAAATTAGTTCTTCCACCCCTTGTGAGAAGAATCTTTGGCAGAAAGTGTCACACAACTCCTTCCCCTCTTCGCCTGAAGATAGAAGCCATGAAGCCAAGGGTTCTATTTATAGACCCTCAAACTCTCTGGACAAGTTGGAGAGATCCTAGCTAAAAAGTAGGGCAGAGTCTAGCAAACTCTCAAAGATAATACTTCCAAGAGTCCATAGAAACAAACAGAAGCTTCTGAGGACCTCTATTGAGAGAGAAATCATCAAACAAGGACTCTAGTCCGTCCACGGCGTAGCAGAGAAAGAACAGTCCTGACAGGACTCTCTGTCATCGCAAACGGTCCTACGATAGGCCGCCAGCCATCATAAACGGTTGAAGTTTAGACCGCTAGGCTTGGTCGTCCAGCAAGAGGATAAGGCTTTGAAGGAGATGTTTGAACAGGACTCTGCCACTGGAAAACGGTCTAAGATTGGGCCGCTAGATAGCCACTAACGGCCATACGATAGACCGCATGGACTCAGCGCATAGTAAAGGATAAGATTGAAAGGAAGGATGCTGGCTGAGGACTCTGGCATCATTAAAAGGTCCATAATGGAACCGCTAAACGTCAGCAAACGGCTGATAGATAGACCACTAAGGGCGTAGGCGTGGCAAAGCAAATGGAAGCCCATTAAGCTTTAAACGATGGCAAAAGTCAAGGAGTGAGGCCCAACCAGGGAGAGTGACCCATAAAATAAGCCCAAAAACTGACCAAGCTGGCCCAATAAATGGCAAATAACTCGGGACATCATGAAGATGGATAAGGAAATGACCCAACTTATTGGTCATAAAACGGGTGTCAACAGATGCCCCTCCTTAACGTCCTCTTTATAGGGGAGTGAGCGGAGGTGAAGCGAAAGCGACATGGAACATGGAGATGAAGCAAAAATACAGCGGAGCGGACTGAAAAGTGGGCGTTAAGGTAAACGACACATGTTCTCAACCAACGAGTGACAAGAATCTTTCGAAAAACTTCGAACCAATCACGAGGAACGAGCAAACTGAACGACGCAGGCCTGGAGGAACTAACAACTAAAGAAAAGTAAAACACGACCAACCTCCTCACTGGAACGCACAGCTGATAGGCAGTCGGAGCAAGCAGAAAAGGAAAAGAGGTGATTAACTAAACTCCACTTTTCCTTTTCTATATGAATGAATGCTATGTTATGTATGACACTTGCTTTTCTAAATGCAGCTAGACCCACAGGGTCGCATAGCCGAGCTCGAGGGGCTCCTCCATTCCACAGTGCAGTAGCGGGATGAATACCGAGCGACTCTTGAGCTTCTGGTGAGTTTTCCTAGCCTTAAAACTGGAATCCCTCATGCAAACCTGACTGACCTTCTAAAATGCAGCGGGCCGAGGGAGCCCAGAGGGCTGGACCAGACACGCCATCCTCTTCCTCACAGCTAGTCGGGGGACGGGCTGAGAGGGATGCGGAGTTCACCCGGGCCGTAGCCCGTGCCCAGGAGGCCGAGGCTACCCTCGCAGAGCGGGTAAGAAACTGAAAAAAATGCTTCATGATTATGCATGCTCTTAAACTGACTGATATGCAAATGCAATGTGCAGGCAAAGGACCTCGCTACAGCTTTAGCGGAGGTGGCCGAGGTAGCTCATCTCCGAGGAGAGGTGGACCGACTCCGGGGGGAGGTGACCCACTTGAGTGGCGAGGTGACCCGCTTGAGTGGGGAGGCAGCGGACATTGATCGATATCGCACGGAGGCTCGCGAAGCGCGGGTCAAGATTTTTGATCTGAAGATCGATCTGCGGATGATGGAGCGGACCGTCCGGCTGATGGGCCAGGCACCTGAGCGGGCCGCGTCACGAAGCGGCGCAGCCGAAGGCTCACGGAGTGCGGCACCGAGCGCGTCGGTGGGTGACATTCTGGCTAACTCCTCCACTCACCGGAGAAATGAGGAGGCGAAGAGAAGACGCCCGAGGGAAGAGGAGGAGCATAGCGCCATGGAGCCGCCATCGAGGCAACATGAGGGCACCGGGGATAGCGACAGACCGGCGGAGTGACATTTTTTTATCTATTTTTTTTATTTTTGTAGTTTTTCTAGTTTTTCTGGTTTTCTAATTTTTTCATTTTTTGCCATTTGACATTCATTATGTGACACTTGTTTATAGTGTAATGGAAAAGAAGTTTTTTGTTTTGTGTTTGTGCAATTGTGGATGTATGTATATGAATGGATGCAATTGTATGAATGGTTATGCTAACCGACTGCGATGGTCTTCGAGATGAACACGGTCGTCGAGGGGACTGACATGGCAGTCAGCCTCAAAAATAGCCTGACCATAACGCGCCTGGACAGGTGCGTTATGCATCACATAATGGACCAGTCTTGGTCCGTTATGCTCCAAGACCTCCGAAGACTAAAAATGATGAACGATGCATAACGGCCTATCATGGGCCCGTTATGCACATAACGGCCTCTGGTAGGACTGTTATGCCAATCCGACGGTCAAAACGGTATAACGGTCGAATCGGCCCGTTCTACGCCCCATGCACGCCATAGCGCAGGGGAATTACATCCAATCGACAGGAAATCACTCCAGGAGTCCAAAAATACCACATGCATGTTACAAAACGCATTAAAACGTGAGATCCGGGTGATTTTGACGAATCGACCTAAATCAAGTCACCGGGATTCCCGGACTCCTACCGGCCTCGAATGACCACCGATCGACACGAAACCTACGTGAATGGGATCCAGACATCCCAATGGTCGTTTTGACACTAACTACGACGCGAATGGTTGCCATTTTTCGGTGAACCCTACAAACTCCAAAAACTACGGTTTATGTTAAACTGGTCCGATCTCCCCCGATCGGCCACCAAACTACGCAAAAATACAGGGAAAATATGCAGAACGCGGAGGGGGTCCATCTCCCTACCTCCATTGACGAAATCGAGCGCCATAGGCGACTAATCCGGGCCGAAACGCCATCGCGAACCAAACCACTGACTTCGAATCCACCGTTCGGAATCGCACCTAAACCATGCCATTCCTCGCTCCACCACGCGTCTCAGCAAGTCTCACGCGTTGTCACCTCGCCCGCGGACCGCTCCGTCTGCAGCGGGGCACCTCTGGGAGAGAGAACGAGAGAGAACGAGGGAGAGAGAGAGTGAGAGCACGAGTGATGAGAGAGAGAGAAGGGGGTGGGTTTAGTTAATAAAAAAAGAAATTAAAATATTTTAATTAAATTTTAAAATCTCGTAAAATGTGCCAAAAGGCACTAATTCAAAAAAATACGTAAAAAAGTCGAAATGATCCTCGCGAAGCTCTTACCCCTAGGGTTATGATACATATATTAGGACTTGTTCTAAAGGTTTTAGACAAGAGTTAAATGGTTTTTTCATACTTTTCATGTGGGTGTATAAATAAGTTGTGATTTTGGGAGAACTATTCCAAGTGTTCATTGTTTATCTATCTTGTAGGAGAAGGGAAGAAGGAGAGGAGCTGAGGAAGGATTGAAAATTTCATCTACTTTGATGTATTTCAGGAGATCTTGATTAAAGAAACAAAGGAGCAGATCGAGAAGAGGAATGCGTGGACGTTCTCATCGTCGGCGGCCGACTACCCTCCGACCCGAGGATTAGAGAAGATCATATACAACCCTTTCTACTCATGGGGATTTATTTCTACACCTTGTTTGCATCTATTTCAGTCATTTACCTCTAGTTTATGAGCTTGTATTGATCATATCTTTATTTTTCGAACTCCGACTCTGTGGAGTGTGTCGAACCATCTGCGAACGGTTGTGTTTTGTGCTGCGGCTGTAGCAGCTAGTGTGTGTGTGTGTATTGATCCGTGGAGGATCATGTAGGAGACGTTGTCTCCGTGTCTTTGGAGTGAAAGCTCCATGCGCTTCATTTAGAAGCGAGTGGATCCTCACTGTTTCGATAAGGGGTGAACGTAGGGAGCCCGTCGTGGTCCCGAACCACCTAAAAATCTATCTTGCATCTTGCTTGATTGTAGTTTACTTGTCTACATCTTCCATATTGATCGTGTGAGAGTGGTAAGCTTGAGAGAACAAATTTCCTTATATCATAGATTTCATTTGATTACATCTCGTGTTTATAGTTAGTTTATTTTCGCTATGTAATTTTAAGAACTATCATTGCCCTTGGTGGGGACAATTCAATCCCCCCTTCTTGTCCATACGTGAATCTAGGGACAACATCTTAAATTACCTGCTAGCTCACATACGTTTTTTCAAATCCGCATCCTCTCCAAGAGACGCCATTTTGAGCATATTTCTTAATTTTCTAGTTAAAGTCTAAACAAAATTTTGAATTCTTTAAATCCACGTCTTGCTGTAAAGATGCGATTTTGTTTGATTTTTGAAAATTTCTCCTTCTTCCTTCCGGTGACACGTCCACTAGTCATAGCCTTCTTACGGCACGCGCGTGCTGACCTACCTAGGAGTGGTGGAGCGACTGACCCGAGAGAGGCAGTGAGTAGGCTGGTTACCACAGGGCTCCCACGTACAGCCTAGTCCGGGCGTAGGGGGAAATACCAGCTGGAGGACAGGGGTAGGGCGTATGGTCTGAGTGTGCACATGGGCCTGAGGGTTCGGACCCGCGCTGACGAGCGCGACCTCAACTACTCCTTATTTTGGTACTTTGATTACTGAGTGTGTCTTGTCTCCACCTGGGGCGTTGTAGCTAGACACTTGTGACGCGGTGTAAGATGTCAGATGACGCATTCGGTCGTTCTTCTAGTGAGTGGTGCTCCTATCTACTGGCAGGTATGGACTCGAGTTTGACGGACCGAGGTTTAGTAGTACAGTACTATTAGAGTAGACGATTTTTTCGTTTATTTATTCCCGCTTGTTGGTTCTACCGTACTCTTGCTAGGTAGTGTACCTTCCTGTTGTTCGCTTCCTGCCTTAGCTTTCGTGCGAGGTAGGGGTTCGAGGGATCCCTACTGAGCCTATGAAATGAGGCTCATCCCCTACATGTTTTCACCGTGTTTCAGGTGAGGCTGGGCATTCAGAAGGCACGGAAAGTGTTCAGCGTGGTTCGTGTAGTCGAGGTTAGTGCCAGTTGCCAGAGCTGGGGTATGCCCTGTATACTTGTACTTTTCCTTTGTACCTGTACCTTTCTTTCAGTTGACTGTACTTTTATTTAGACATGAGATGTATTGGACCTTGTAACAGTTTAGTTATTTCTTTAATTTTTGTATTATTT
Source organism: Amorphophallus titanum (assembly GCA_024336825.1). Classification (NCBI taxonomy): domain Eukaryota; kingdom Viridiplantae; phylum Streptophyta; class Magnoliopsida; order Alismatales; family Araceae; genus Amorphophallus; species Amorphophallus titanum. The sequence goes on from JANBPO010007653.1 coordinate 13,082,403, forward strand.
AGTTGCTATTGTGCTATCTCTGCAGTTATTTTAGCTTCTTACACACCCTCACACCATCCATTTTTCCCTTCTGAGTCTTCGGGCTCGTAGGAGGCGGGCCGAGGTTCGAGTCACGTCGATTCCTTTTCGGTACTCAGATCCTGGGTCTCCACAGCTGGTATCAAAGCGAGGTTGTGAAGGTGTATAAGGATCTGAAATGACTGCAGTGGTCCAGAAGGTCCATGAATGTCCTGTACAGTCGGCTACGACTAGTGGGGGCTCACAGAACGTGGACACAGAAAATCACACACGCACCCATCACAAGTAACACGGAGTAATAGATGGTCCAAGGCCACCATACTCTGGGCAGCCCACTAGACCTACTAAATTCAATGGTCATTGAGTCACGAGACTCGGGTCAAGACCATCGCACGTGACGGCACAGCGCCGTCAATCTAGCCTAATCCCTAGGTCTGAAATCACGGTGACACATGGAAAATCCCTAGCCTCAGGCTGGTCAACTGGGCTTACAGTCCAAGGCCATACACACGGCCCCCCTCGGAACTCGAAACACCCACGGGATCACTCGGACCCCAAGACTCACACGCACGCTAACTGAGGTAGCGCGGTACCTTCAGACACCCGTAAAACATGAACACGCAACCCACGGTGTCCGAGACACTCACGGGGTCATAGGTCAGTCATTGGGTCTCAATCGGATCGACCGGAGACCAACACAATGTAAAACGGACACTGCGAGCATGAAAATTGCCTAGCGATCCTACCTTGGACCGTCAGAGTGCCTAGCGGTCTAACTCTGGATCGCTAAGGCCAGACTAGTGGTCTACCCCTTGGACCGCCAGTCTCTAGGAACAAGCAACCCTTAGCGGTCTCTCCTTGGACCGTATGGCAGAGTCTAGCCGTCCTATCTTGGACCGTTAAGGACCCTGGCGGTCTATCGCGCGATCGTGAAGCTCGAACCGACATACGAGGACACTAGCGGTCCACTACTAGACCGTCTGACGCCCTAGCGGTCACTGGAAGGACCGCTAGGTCGTCCCGAACCCGAAAACGGTGAATCACACAGAAAACTCCATTCCATGTCCCGTTCACGCCCACGTGAAGGGGAAAACAATGGGAAACTAGTCCCCTACCTCTCTGGCACCGAGAGGACCCATTTAAACCCCCAAAACGTAATCAAAATGCTAGATCGGGCGCACACCCCAAAAACATAGATTTTTTCTAAAACGCCCAAATAAGCCCTCTCGGCTCACCACGGCCTACAAAACTCGCGGGAAATGAAGTACAAGAGTTAAGGATCCGTCCCCCTACCTTCACATCCGTTATGGTTTGTTGACCGATGCTTGACTGGGTATGGCAGTTGATATAACGTGCCTCACCCTGTGCGCTTTGTTGCTATGGCAGACTAGCCTTGGTCCGTTATTTACTTTTTGTCCTCGTTGACGTTTTGAAGTCTGTTGGGTATAACGCACCCACCCTTGTGCGTTATACTAGTATAACGTGCCTATTGTGGTCCGTTATACTTTATTTTATTAGTGTATTTGTCCGTTGAGCATAACGCACATGTTCTGGTGCGTTATGTCAATATAACGCCCTTAGCTTGGTGCGTTATGTCATCTGTATGTGGTTTTAGGTCTGGTTGGTATAACGCCCCTCCCTTGGTGTGTTATGTTGGTATAATGCCCCTATGCTGGTGCGTTATATTCCTATTTGCTGTGATGACCATTGGTTGGTTCTGTGTTGTGTGTGTGTCTGTGTGTGTCGGTGTCGTGTCTGGTTCTGGTCAACTCAGGGTCACCCAGTAGTTGACAGGTGACCTTGTCTGTGTCTCGACGGCTTTGTCCAATTCGAGACCGTGGTTCTGGATGCCTTAAGGTGTTATTCTACCTCGATTTACGTGTCCAGGTGTGCTGAGGGTTCTCGGTGTCCCCTCAGGTTTCCGTGCGTCATTTTCTCGAGGTGTTGTTTTCCCTGGCTTAGGATTAGACCAATTGGTGGCTTTATTCCACTGCGTACGACGATCCTGACACAGAGTCATAGGACTCAGGGACCGTTGTAGTTGTAGGTCTAGTTGCCTTGTCCCGAGGTTGTCAGCAGTCTCCTGTGCCACCTTCGGTGCTTCAAAGTGCGTGTTACATGGCGTTTCAGTCGGTCTATACTTCGGCACTTGTGTTTTGAAGTCTCTGAGTTTTGTGGCTCCTCTTTGGTTGGTGCCTTACGGTACGCTTTGGTGTAACGGCTCTTGTAGCTGGGCACTCTTCTCGAGACATAATTTTTATGCTAGTTCCGTGGGCTCCCGACCTTATCGTAGCGTCTGCGGGGGAGAATACTAGTTAGAGGCCTGGCTTAATGGTCTACAGCCAGTGTGTGCACACGGGGTCAGGGGCTTAGGACTTCCGAAGACCGGTCTCATCAGTCAGTTGACTGGACAGCAGTTGGTATAGTTTAATCAACAATGCCGTCAGCATGATGACAATGTCGGATAGCAGCCTGGCCACAGAAGGGCTTTAGCTGGATACAGTGTTCATCACAACGGCTCTTCGTCAGTTTTGACGTTGTAAGAGTTTTCTACGTCTTCACTTCTGTCTTGATCTTCTTTTGGTCTCATCTGGCTTTGTTCATGTTTTGCATGTCAACACGCACCTTCCTCAGGGCGTCACAGTGCTCTGGCGCACGTACCCACGGCCGCCAGAGGAACACGACCCAAACAGTCAGAAACACGGTAATGGTTGAACCCAGGCGCGTCACACCCTCTGGCGGTCTATCGTGGGACCGTCAGAGCGATCGACACCCTACCGACGAAACACGGCCCTGTGACACACCCCTCTTGGGACGTCACGGCCTGTAACGCACCCTTCTAGGGGCGTCACAGCCTGTGACGGTCGCTGGAACGACCGCCACACCGTCCTGAGAACGAAACGGCGAGAAAATCCCAAAAATCTTTCTCACACTCCCATACCTCCACAGGAGAGGGGGAAAACAATGGGGAAGCCCCCAAATAACCCCTAGCATGCATCAGCGGCCTCGGATCGGCCAAAAATGCGGTGAAACGGTAGATCGACTCACAACCCCAAAAATATGAATTTTTTTCAAAATCCCCAAATACTCCTACTGGGCTCACCACGGCCTACGAAACTTACAGAAAAAGAAGTACATGGGTTAAGGATCCGTCCCCCTACCTCCACCGAAGATTTCACACACCGTGAATGTCGATCCTTGAAGAAAATGCCGTAAACCCTCGCCGGTGCCCCCAACTCGCGGTCGAGCTTCGCCGCTCCACCATCCCTCGATCCTCGACCCGTCCTCACCGTCCTCGCCCCCGCGCCATCACCGCCTCGCTCCTGCCTGCCGCGGTCGATCGCCCGCGGAGAATAGAGGGAGAGAGGAGAGAGCGTGAGAAGAGAGAGGGAGGGAAGAAAGAAAAGGTGAGATTTATATATATAGAAAAACTCAAAAATTTTAGAAATTTCTATATTAAAAGCTTAGGGCGTGACAGCTTAGTTATGAAGATCGAGACAGTTGAAAGAGGCCTTAGCTATTTGTCAACCTTGCCTAGCTATTTTTCACCCTTAACTGCCTATTTGTCATAGATACCTATTTGTCACCTGAAGTCTTCAACAGTCATCGCCCCTGCTTCTTCTTTCAGCTTTGTGACTTTCATTATAACTAGAGTCGACTTCAACAACATTTTGAGTTGACTCTCCTTCTACGATTTCTCTATTTTTAGTCTGGCCACCTATTTTTCACCGTTAGCAAGCCATTTGTTACCCTTACCTATCTATTGGTCACCCTCACAGTCTATTTGTCACCTTTATGAATGCTTTTGTCACCAATAGTTGCCACAAGGTCAAGCTTAGCCTTTGGGGTCGACTCTCGATTCTGCTTGATGGGTCGACTCTCGGAGTCTCAGACTTGGCTTTGGCTACAGTCGCTCGATTTTTGGCGATCGATAAGGACTGGACTATGTCAAGATCGATTCTCGGCAAGCTTTGCCCGGCATGCCATCCATGCTACAATCGCTCAGACATGCTCAGGAATGCTCGGATGTGCATGGACATGCTCAGACGTTCAAGAGTGCCCGGATTACTCGGAGTGCTCAAGTTGCTCGGACAAGCTCAAACATGCATGAGTTGCTCGGGCGTGCTTGAGTTGCTCGGATAAGCTCGGCATTTGTGCTCGGAGTGGATCTAGACTGCAGTCATAGCCTTGTTTCTCCCAAGCTAGCCATTTTGAGCCGTCACCTTAAGCTTCTTCATATCTAGCCAAACAAAGGATGTTTCATGAGTTTCTAATTCATTTGTCCAATGACTTATAGTCAGACATCATTAAAACATAATTTATCCAACATCCGAAAGCAAGGAGAGCAGCAGAGTGAGGGAGTGCTTGAGGGAGTGAGGGATGCCTGTTGCATGGGTGGGTGGTCTCTTGTTTTCTTGCTTTCCTCATCCTCTCCTTTGTATTTTGGGAATCTATTCAGTTCTAAGAAAATAATCATTTGACACGGTTAAACACCTTATCTAATCAGTAGATAACTTTTACAACATTGAGGTATTGTCCACTTTGTCCTACCGACTTCACGGTTTTGTTCATTTCTAATAGTGATCGGCTCCAGAATGAGGGACTTCCTGGGTGGTCACCCATCCCAGTACTACTCCCCATTAAGCACGCTTAACTACGGAGTTCTTTACAAGGACTGAGCCGATACTTCAAAAGATGTCTCGGTGATATAGAGTACAAGTTAGCTATATTTGAGGATGTTATAAATATATTCCGTAGGAAGAGTTACAGCGAAAGACCTGGCTCAAGAATTGGCTCCGACAAATGTATTAGCGAGCAAAAGAGGGCGAGAAGCTTTCCATCCCAGAGGAGCTTACCATCTTTTACAAAGACGAAGAAATCACCATAGAAAAGTTAGAAGAAATGTTGAAGAACTTCTCGTATAATATGGTGTCAATCCCTCCGCTAGAAAGTTTACAAACACGAAGGGGAGATAGTGCCACTGCCCCTGCGACCGGGAATAGGATCACTATGGTGACGTACTGAAGCCGCAACGCGGAGCTTTGTAACCTCGATCACGGTAGAGATCAGGGTCGTGGGCAAGGAAGGCACCAGGGATCCTCTAATTGTGAGAATGCTAATTCGACATACCTCCAAAGAGTGATCGTATTCCTAGGTGAAGAGCTAGGTCCCATTCCTGAGATTCAAGTTCGGGATGATACTTTCTTCTTCGACCTGTCAGTTGAGGAAGATGAACCAGTAAAGCCGGCACTGTGGGAAAATTTTACGGATCCAACTCATATTCAAGTTCGGACTGACACCTTCCTCTTCGACCCGTTTGATGAGGAAGATGAGCTAGTAACGCCGGCCCTGCAAGAAAAACTTGCTAATCTAGCTCAAGCAGGTCCCCTCCGGCAAGGACAATGTTGAGCCGCCTCCTCTAGAGGAAGATCCTCTGGCTCTATTATTCCAAGAAGAACCAAACTATCAAGGGAAAATAGAGCCGAGCAAGAAGCCCGATCATCAACCTAAGCCTCTCTCGGAGATGGTCCCTCCGCTAGATCATGCTCGTGCGTGGGTTGTTCGCAAGATCATCCAACATATGAAGCAGTTTCCAACCAATGTTACTATATAAGAAGCCATTACTTGGAGCAAAGAACTGAAGGAAGCCCTCGTGAAAATACTCAAGAGCCAGAAGTTTGTTATACTCAGATGCGTGAACTTCAGGCTCAAGCATATGAAGGTCTTGCATTGACTGTCACCTTTACAGATAAAGACATGTTATTGTCTTCCCCTTGTCATGATTGTCCTCTGTAGATGCATGGGAAGATCAACGGCCATGAATTGAACTAGATTCTGGTAGACCTTGGGTGTCTGTTAATATAATGTCCCTCAAGAACTTCAAGTCTTTATTTCTCATGTCCTATTTGCAAAGGGTCAACAACGTTGAAAGCTCAGGATTCAACCATAACTTAGAAGACGCATTGGGCAAAGTAAAATTGGAGTTGACCATGGACAATTTCGTCACTAAGGCCATGTTCTACAATATCGATGCTAACATGTCGTATAAAGCTCTGCTCGGGAGACCCTGGTTGCATGAAAATTGGGTCATCCCTTCAACTCTTCACTAGTAGATCAAGTACGCGAAAGGTAGAGAACATCAGACGGTCTTCGCTGACCGGACTTTGTTATGTCCGAATGAATGTAATTTGACGGATGTCCAATTGTATTTCGGGGAACCTACTATCGAGCCTCCGGTTAAAGTTAAGGACGAAGGGAAGCAAAAAATTGCTGCAGAAGATGAAGAAGAGCTCTTCGTAGTAAATAAGAATCTCGCTAGGCTGCATTGGCTGAATATACAAGCCAGCACCGTCAATACCAAGTCAGCTCTATTGGAAAGGTAGGAGATTAATTTTGAAGCCAACTTCATCAGTCGGGCAATTGACAAAAGAATCTCGCTACCTTCTACATGCATGCAGCTACCATTTCAAATGGAAGAGTACAAAGTTGAGCAATTAAAGACGTTTATCGTCACATACCAGAGAAAAGAGAACAAGAAGAGTAATAAGGCCGTCAAGCTCATCATCTTCTACAAGAGATACTTAGTACCTCAAGGTCCTCCCGACGATGACTTTGGTTGGAGCGAGGTGCCCAAGAATGCTCCCGAGCTCGCCCAAGAAATGGATGACATGCCTGAACTTATTAAAGAAATGTGTTGGAAGCAAAACATCCCGCAATTATAAGAAACCTCTCGGCGCGACTATTTTTGGCAATTGTGGTATCCATCACAATGCAGGGGGCAGTCCCTTTTCTCCAAGAAAGATAAAGGAGGGCTTGGTTACGACCCAGACATGGATTTTAAAGTTTATTGTGCTGTCAACACTATATGGTTGCACCCTTTGCCAGCTGCTCAAACTCCGACGAGGAGGCCAACGCTTGTACAAGTGAATGCCAAGAGGAATTGGCACCTGAGAGCCATAATGATCAAATTCAGTCGTCTATCAGCAACAACTTGGACCGCTATGACGTCCATGTTGCCGGCTCTGACGACGGAGACAATTTCATTATGTTACAGCCCGCCCCGCGAGAACTTGAAGATGTCGGGCAAGCGACTATAGATTAGTGGAGCTCAACCTTGGAGAGCCAGATGACCCCAAGCCAATCATCACTAATGCCTCCACAAATGAACAGCAAGAAGAACCAGCCACCACTTTGGAGGGCTTGAAGCGGGAGAACCATGCACTGAAATCCCTTGTACAAGAATTGCTGCGAGAGCGGGACTTCCTGCTTAGGTGTCTCGCATCTTCATCAATCTACCACACGAACTTGGGATCTCCAGCAAATGTCAATTCTTCATTGACGACGGTTAAAGACCGACCAATGAAGCCAGGCCCATTAAGATCCATCACGTCACTAAGAAAAAGGCAAATAGCATGGACTTCTCCCCTATGGATATTCATTCCTAAGGAGGAATTGGCCCGAGCAAGGTCTATGAGATACCAAGTGTAAATCTCTCGTTATAACGCTAGCACAGCAGGTGGAGACACCATATTCTTTCATCAAAGAGCATACCGAGCTATTGTTTGAATTTTGCATGGCGCGGGAGCTTATAACCCTGCCCATAGTTGTCAAGGCGACCAAGGCGAGCTTGGGGTCCTCGAGTGCCTAAGCCCTTAGGCGCCTGTCTAAGCGGTGCTTAGGCGTCAAGTTAATAAAAAATATCATAATTAATATATACGTAATTTTTTATATATAAATTAATCATGATTATTACGAATATGGGAAACAACACTAGTATGCTATCTAGACAGTTTGTAATAGGTAACTATATGTCAATTTAATATAAATATAAGCGCCAGGAGCTAAATCTACCAATAGAATAAACCACAACTAACCGAGTGACAAGAGAAAGGAGAAGAAGAGACCCCTAGAAAGTAGAGACCAGACGCATCCACTGACGGCTTACACTGCGTCTCAAGCAACTCGCAAGTCAGAGAAACACAGCAAGTGAGCGGCATAATAGTACCAAACAAAGTACTAGTCAGAGTAACACTCATCAGTGTCAGTCTAGGCCTCTGACCACGTGTGCACACACTGACTCCTGCCTAGAGCCAGGTCTCTAGCTAGTCCCGCCCCCTAAGGACTCTACGGTAAAGAGTCTGGGGCCCTCAGTAACTAGCTTAAGAACCGTACGATGGGAATGGCCCTCCACCTCTCCCGGGTAGACCGACACTAGAGGTCGCTGGGCTACGACTAGTGGTTCCATCACAAGGAAAAAGAAAGTAATTCTATCGGGATCTAAAATAATGCCATAGTTTAGAGAATATTTTTAAACATGGTGACAATGCAGCATTTAATACATTGTTGTCCCTAAGGTTCTCGTATGGACAAGAAGGGGGGTTGAATTGTCCCCGCCAAGCACGATGGTAGGTTTTAAAATTAATGTAGTGGAATAAAATTAACTACCAACTCAAGAATAAAAATAACAAGATTATCAATGAAGTTCTTTCAACCTCTCCATTCTCACACGATTAGAATATGAAAGGGCAAACACACAAATCACAATCACACAAATGCGAGAAAGATTTTTAGGTGGTTCAGGACCGCAATGGGCTCCCTACGTCCACCCCTCACCAAAACGGTGAGGATCCACTCACTTCAAATGAAGCACATGGAGCTTCTGCTCCAAGAGACACGGAGACGACGTCTCCTACACGATCCACAATGGATCTAATCACAAACACACGCTGCAACCCCGCAGCACAACAATCCACCACCGTTCGCAAATGGTTCGACAGACACACAACGTCGAAGTTCAGAAAAATAAAGAGGATATTCAATACATGCTTGTGAACCAAAAGAGAATGACTCAAATTAAGGCACAGAAAATGAGGTATTTGGCTGCACAGAAATCAAGACTAAACTCTAGATGCATGGTGGCATAGAAATCAAGGTAATTGGCTACACAAAATTCAAGGTAGGTGATATTATTGATAGGTGCATAGAAAATGAGGCAACTGGCACACGAAAATCAAGGCAAATAGGTTTAACAGAAGTCCATGCAGTCAGGTCAGTGCATAAGCCACAGATCAAGAACCAAGGTCTGTGCACATGTTACAACATGCTGAACGAAGTCTGTGCACTTGTAGAAGACATGCTATATGAGGCTCAATGCATGGAAGCCAACTGACAAGGTCTGAGTATACTTCTAACTAAGGTCTGTGTATGTTTGATGAAATGCCTCAATGAAGAAGAAGGTCTACCTCTGCCCTCCCGGAAGCATTTCAAGCCAATTCTCTGCCAGATCAAGTGGGCCATCTAGAGAGAGAAAATAGGTACCGCAAGTGTCTAAATACATGAATTTTGAGGTCTGGATGGAGTACCTAGAAATTACAAGAGATGAAGCCCAATGAACACGCCTAAGATACATCAATTCAATTCATTGTCAAGCATTCTAATGACTTGTGTGAAGCTAAGTACATATGAAAAATTTCCCTAAAGGCAGAACATCAAGTTTCTCAAGATCACCAGACTTCTGAAATCCAGAGGAAAGAGTCGACACTAGGAGTTGACTCTTAATTATCAATGTTCTGTCTGGGGAAAACTAGAGGAAGAATGTCGACACCAGGAGTCGACACCTTCTTAACAAGGTTCTATCTGGCGTCTGCAACACTCATGGCATCAATGCAGTGAGCCAGTCCTATAGGCCGAGCTACTGTAGCACTCTGAGCACTATAGCAGCCTGAGTACTGTAGCAATCCAAGCTTCTGAAGAAGTCCAAGCACTGTAGCAGGCCAAGCTAAAGTTGGAGAAGGCTGAGCTACTGTAGCAATCCAAGCTTCTGAAGAAGTCCAAACACTGTAGCAATCCGAGCTTCTGAAGAAGTCTGAGCACTGTAGTAGTCTGAGCTAAAGTTGGAGAAGGCCGAGCTACTGTAGCAATTCGAGCTTCGCCTTCATTATCTGGTTCCACTTCCATAATAGCATGGAGATGGGCATTCCTAGTTACTGGGCGTTTTTCATCTCCTGGTGATTCCTTCATCATTGGGCAGTCTGGGATCCGGTGATCTCGGCTCCCACAACGAAGACAGGCTCCCAGTTTTCTCCAACATTCTTCAGCCTTGTGTCTGGCCTTATCACAATGTTTACACACCACGTTGGATGGGATGGTGATGATAGAGAACGGTTTGGACGTCTTCTTTAGCTTTTTATCTTGTGAAGACTCACCTCCATTACCGGGTCTCTTTTTGTTAAGGCTTGGCTTATAGTTGCTATAACCAGAAATGCTCCTTTCTCGCCCACAGATCTTATCAAACAGTTCCGTGGCATCTTCCAGCAACTGTGCTCGACACACCATCTCCGAATAGACTTGTATGTCCATTGGCGCCAATTGGATGATATATTGGGGCCTGAGCCCATTAAGAAATCTTTTAGCCTTCATTTTCTCGATGCTAACTAGATGTTTAGCATACCGAGATAATATCGAGAAATGCGCCTCGTATTCTGCCACTGAGAGGGATCGTTGTTTGAGTGCGGCAAATTTAGAGGCTTTCCTCTCCAGAACTCTATCAGAGAAGTACTTATTGTTGAAGTGTTTCACAAATTGCTCCCACGTGACCTGTGCTTGGCCTAGGGTAACTTCTACTGACTCCCACCAGCATCGGGCGTCTCTCTCTAACTGGAAAGTTGCCAATAAGACCTTCTCCTGGTCCCTACATTGCATAACCCTAAATATCCGTTCGATTTCCCGGATCTAATGTTCGGCATCGTCCGGGTCCGTGGATCCAATGAACTTTGGGGGATTCATGCTCTTAAAACTCTGGTGGAGATTCCCGGCTCTACGTTGTGCACCACCCTGGCGACTTGTTGTAGTGCTTGGGTGAGGCCTTGGACGGTCCTCTGCATATCGCGCTATTGAGCACGTTTTACGGCCATGGTCCTACAATAATTAAATAACTATTAGATCATGATTATTTTCTAAGGACTATATTAACTTAGCCCTTGGTTCTACCCACTCTCACAGGGTAAAGCCCCGTGGACGGAACTGGTTCCTCGCGGTGGTTTCTTTCCCTAACTCTCCTCCTCTAACTATTAAGCCCCGTGGATGGAACTAGTTCCTCGCGGTGGTCTGACTGTCTAACTATTAATAAGTCCCGTGGACGGAACTGGTTCCTCGCGGCGGCTTCGTTCCCTAACTCCCTGTGGACGGAACTAGTTCCTCGCGGTGGTTTCCTTCTCTGACCACCCTTCTCTAACTATTAAGCCCCGTGGACGGAACTAGTTCCTCGCGGCGGTTCCCTCCCCTTGTTTCATTACCGTCATTTCCTTTCAGTAATTTAATTTCTGTATACTAACCCTAATGCTAACCTAATAGACCACGCAGGGAACAAGTTCCCGCAGTGGTTCTAATCCTCACCCGCGTGGAGGATCACTCCCCGTGGCGGTCGTCTTTAATTTCTGTACATTCCCTTCCCCAATTTAATTTCTGTCAACGGACCACGCAGGGAACAAGTTTCCGCAGTGGTTCTAACCCTCATCCGCGCGGAGGATCATTCCCCGTGGCGATTTCCTTCCCCAACTTAATTTCAGTACTTTCCCCTCCCCACGAGGTCGCGGGGAGTCACTTCCCGCTATGGCTGTTTAGTTACAACAATCTAACTTCTAACTCTAACTATAACTCTATAAACCTCGTGAATGGAACAAGTTCCTCGCGGAGGTTTCATTTTGTAATCGTTCAAATTCCGTATGTTTTTCCGTCTCGTGTGTTTTCCCGTTCAAACCCGGTAGAGACGCTCCTTGCCGAGAATCCTTCCACGTGTTCTCATTGAGTGCACATTTCCCTCATCTCATGTTTTTCATCTCTCCATAGTATAACCGTCATTCTCCCCTTGTCTTCTCCTCTCTCCAATCAACCAAACCCACGTGACGATTCCGTCGTCCACATCTGTTAGCATGGCCTGTCGCCATTTCTCTTCTCCTCCCTCCAATCAACCAAACCCATTTGTGGCGATTCCATCGTCCACATCCCCTAGCACGGCCTGTCGCCGTTTCTCTTCTCCTCTCCCCAATCAACCAAAACACTCAACCCTCTAAACCCGTATGTGGGCTTGCTTGTACTCCTCCGGGGGCCTTTGTCTCTGGGCACTTCAAATTCTTCGTGTAAGTATTTTGAAGGGCCGCCTTGATCCATCATCCCTACAGTTGCCTCTCTAAGTCTTATCAGCGTCATGTTGACTCCCTGGGAGTTAATCTCCTCCCTTTCAATGAGGGTTTCATTGTAATCTTGAACTTCCTCACACTCCCCAGTAGGGTGAGATATAATAGCATGATACTCACAATAATTGGGGTGTGCTTTGTCTTCCTCCGTATAGGCCGGTGGCGGGTCATGTGTCATGATCCGAACATCTTCAAGGAGGGTATAGAATATGCTTCTGGTATTCTCTTTTGGAAAAGAACATCAATGTGAAGGCCTTCAACCGGGATACCACAATTCGGGCTTGGTCCCGTTGGATCCTACTTCTCCTGCCCCTAGATCAGGGAATGTAAAAGCCACTGCCTGATAACTCTCGTTAGGGGGATGATGCTGGTGGATCACGTTGACTGATCAGGTAGGTCTTTCCCAAGCATGAGGTTGGGGAGGGCCTACCCGAGTCCCTTTGATTGTGATGAGCTGATTTTGTATTATTTTCTCCAGCTATCCCGTCAACATAGGTTGTTTAAGAAGGAACTTGAGAGGGTCATACTTTGAAATTAGCTCCACCGGGTGGGACAAGAGGTAATGTCTTAGCTTCTGGATGGCACACACCAAGGCCAGGCATACCTTCTCCATTGGGGAATAGCAATGCTCGGGACGCACCAACTTTCTATTGAGGTAGTATAATGGCTTCTCTTTACCTTCTTCATTTATTTGCACGAGCAACGTCCCCAAGGAAGCGTCCATGGCAGCAATATAGAGAATCAAGGGTTTTCCCTTCATAGGTGCCCCAAGTACTAGAGGAGTAATGAGATATTCCTTGACTTGCTCAAATGCTTCTTGACATTCTTTGTCCCATATAAATGGGGCACCCTTTTTCATCAATTTCCCAAATGGTGCACATCTTCCAGAGAGGTTGGACATGAAGCGCCTGATATAGGTAAGCCTCCCCAATAGGGACTGCAGTTCTGTTATATTCTTGGGTGGAGATCCCTCACGGGCACATCAGCGTGCATCCCCTAACTCCTTATACGTACATTGCTGGTCTTTTGTTTGGATGACTTTATGCAAACTCCATCGGTACAACAAACAAATTGTACAAGCAAAATAGACACACACATGACCCTACACAAACATAGACACCCATAGTAATACAAACATACAAATGACACAACCTAAAGTTGGGGACTCCTAGACATCCTAGCATGTACCTACTGGCTTCTTATTGGGTTTCAGGGGTTTGCGAGGATCGCACCCAACTGCACATTGTCCTGGTTTTGAGTACCCGGGACGTCAGCATGCTCTTCTAATAGCTCATCAAAGAACTCCTCCACAAGTTCTGGATCCGGCTCATAGCTGACTAGCACTAGCTCTGGTGTGGGGTCGCGAGCTGGAGTGTCTAAAATAGTCAGCGAATCCCGAGTAGAACACTTTGCCACATAATGGCCAATTCCACCGCACCTATAGCACTGGTCACGCGGTCTTGTGCTTGAAGATGCTCCACCGGTCATCGGCCCTTTCCCCTTGTCTTCTTAACGGGCCGAGGGTGGTGGGACCTAAGGTCGGGCAGGCAACGTGGGCTGCTAAGGGTGGGCAGTGGGGAAGGATGCCTGTTGGCGTGGGGGAGGGTCCCTTGGAGGGAGAGAGCAAGGCCCGAGAGCAGTGGGGTCCTGGCGAGGGATTTCCAGGGGACGAGCTACTAGAAATCGACTATAAGAATTGGGCGTGGTACGAGAGTCGGACCCACATCGATAGATGGTCCCCGGTTGCTGGACGGGAGTGAACTCCGACTCAAACTACTCAACTTGAGAGTGATCTGATATGCGGCCTCCAGGGTGGTTACATTGCGGCAAAAGAGTTCATACTAAAAGTGGGGTCGTAGACCATGACGGAAGCAGGAAACCGGCATCGTGCTCTCTTCTGAGACGTCACATCATAAAAAATATTCATCAAACTCTGCGATGTACTCAGACACAGACCGATCCCCTTGGTTGAGATTCTGCCACCTGTCAATGAGCCTTTGACGGTACGTGACAGGAAGATACTTAAGCCGAAGCTTGTTCCCTTCCCTTCCGCCAACCTAAACAACCAAATCCGCTTCTCCCAGCACCCTCGGAACAACCAACCCACTCCACAAAACCCCCTACCTGCCTACTCCACCCCACAAAACCCTCCGCCTGCCTACTCCATTCTACAAAACCCTCCGCTCACCTTTGTCGCTCCATAAAATGCCTTTGCTGCACCACCACAACCTCCGCAACCCCCACAATACCACAACGTCCCTCCCCCTAACAGCTACAATAACAAGCGCCCAGCTCCAAAGAGAGCCCAACACCCTCCTCTATCAGAAACTCTCGCCGACATCTTTTCGGCTCTCATGTCACTCAGTGCTATACAGCTTCCTCCAGAACGGCCCACATGGAACCTGGCCGTTGATCAGACAAAGTATTGTATGTTCCATAGGTAGCCATGGCATACAATTGAAGGATGTTTTCAGTTTCAAGATTTGGTGTACGACCTCCATGAAGGGCACCGTATTGATTGGGAAGAAATGCACAAGGCTATTGTTGAGATTAATGAGAAAAGAAGGCAAGCGCCGAGGCAGCAAGTGTAGCAGCAACAAGCATCGCCGCCACAGTCGCAACAACAACAGCAGCCGGTTCAAGACTTGGGGATCCATTAGAACCCAATGCCAAACCACCCTCCTGCTCCGCAGCCTCAACCGCCGGCACCGGCTCAGGTTAATGAAGTTCAACCCCCGGCTCCTGACGCCGGGTGGTCTTTTGACAATGATGGTTCCGCTCCACAAATCATGGCCCTCCACCATCTCTACCCTTCACCTTCCCTCGCTTCTGCTATCCTTGCACCCGTGCACCAATCCTCTCCTCCACCCGTTATACCGTTCGTCCTCCCATTTACCATCCCTCCTACTCCCACGCCACCATCCATCTCCGCGCCTCCATCTCGCCCATTACTCGTTACCCCTGCTGCCATCATCACACCATCACCTAGCCCTCCGCTTAACACCCCTCCGCTAGTCCTTACACCTCCATCTCCCCCTGCACCCATAATCACCACACCTATCATTAACCCATCACCCGTTACCCCTTCTCCGCAACCTGTCATTATTTCCACCAACCAAGCCCAGTCACTCACATGTGGGCCTTACTCGTATCCGGCCCCGTCGCCCGGAGCCACCCGTGGGCACCCCCGACATCGAGCCACGCCACGTGGCACTTAGCAAAAGGGGCCAAGGGCCCACCCAGAGAAACATTTTTCAACCCTTTGAAGTCAAAGGTAGACCTAACTAAGTCAACCACAGGCTTTGGAGGCCCGCCGCACGTATATACGGCTCGCACGGGTGTGTTCGAGATTCCATCGAACACCTCGTGGGTGCGTACGTTCCAGCCCTCCTACACCAAACCACGGGTCGACCCGTGGCTCCGGCACCCCCATTGGGTCCTACAACGACCCCCCGACAAGTCGGGGCCGACCCCGACACTCAGACACATGGCAACAAGCCATTTAATCCTAGCATTCGGGCCAACCCGAGGCTACCTTGCCAACCCGCCGAACAACACAGCACATAGCCCGAGGCATGGCTCACATCCACAAAGCGCCTCCCCTTAGTTCCCACGAGCTCCCATCGTCAACCCAAGGCCCGCCGTGTGGCCCCTCAGCCACCTACTCAAGTCGTTCGGTGATCCGGGGTGTGTCGGGCATTTACCCAAACACCTTGTGAGTGACTGTGACAACCCAAAGAACGACGGCCCCCACGGGCCCATTCCAGCCTCCCGGAGTTCAGATTCCATCAAAGGACACCCCCAAGCAACACAAGAAGACCCCCGGGGGCCATTTCCCGGGGTTATGGCCGGCCCGGGGCCAGTTCACCCCAGGGGGGGCCGTGTGCCCCAGGGAGGGAGACCCTCCTAGGGGGTCACACCCTCCCTCCAGTCTGACGGTCCCACGACCCCACTTAGCCCCAGTTCGTCTGATTTATGGTCCTACGACGTGGTTCATGTGCCGTACCAATACGAGAAGTCGACACGTGGGCGCGGGAGCACAAAGCGGCAGCACGGGGGAATTCCTCAAGTCCAACACGCTCGCAAGCTTCCACGTATCCTTCCAACCAGTTGTGCTTTTCTTCTTAGTCAATTTAGGAAGAAAATAAAACCAAAAATTAGATTTTATAGGGTGGGGACCGCAGCCCCTCACGAATTGCAACAGCTACACGGCGAACGGGTGGAGAGGGAGGTGAAAGCCGCACTTCCAAGCCAAAAGGAAGGTGCAGAAGAGGCCCAAATGAGTGTCCAGGCTGGACTCATGCGGTTTGGCCAGAGAAAAGAAATACTACCATGACAGTTCGTAGTGGGTCTCGATCCCCTTCACCTCGGCCTCACCTAATTCACTGTGCAAAGGATGGCTAGGCACTAAACCTCCCGCACCTTGTTCGGACGTTTGGACCTCAACCACCGGATTATGCTCTGCCATGGAGGAATAAGAAGAACGAGAGGAAGAAGAGGGAACTGTGGAATCAGAAGACTCAGGAGGAGGAGGAAGCTGACAGATCACCGCCACCGTGATCTCTGCTAACTACGTGAAAGCCTCTGCAATCCTCCGCTCCCTCAAGTCACCCTCACACCGCATGGACTCTCTCCGAATTCTGGAGCAACGAAGGGGAAAATCCCTAGGTAGGGGAAACATAAGATGCAAGCATACGGGATATTTACATATCTATCTTGGCAACTCTGGCGGGATGCGTCATGATGTTTTAGACTCCCAGAAGGGCCTCCCCATGTTGGGTCGAGGAAAGCATCATCATCATACTCACGCCCCTAGGACAGCCTCATTTAATGGTCCCTGTCGGCAACGACATTCCCCACTTGCGCCACCAGCGCTACCCCATAACATACCACTCTTTGAGCCCAAATTCTGGCTCGGGAGTAGGGGGCAAGTGGAGAGGGGAAATTCTGCAGCCCAAATATACACGCGGAGCGGGATGGCCAACCCAGGTCCAGACTAGCCCAACCAGGCCCATTTCGACCCAACCAGGCCAAGCTCCCCCAAGTGATATCCCCACGAACGGGCCTACTTATTTCGAAGCCCAAACATGCTCGGATCAAATCTTCCTAGGTGGCCTCTTGGCCCGAAAGTCTGAGTAACAATCACTCGAAAGAGCCTAATTGACGTCCGAGCATAACCGTCACAGCGCTGCCCCCCATGCTCAAGAGAAGCCCAAGCGCCCCACCTGGGAGCGTCCTTCGCTCGGACCCCCAATGGACAGGGCATTTCTCCCTGTGAGAATCTCGCTGTCGCTCAGGGAAGGAAAACTCAAAGGGATGGGGAAGAAGAAAGAGTCATCTTCTGAGACATAACGCCCCCCGGTCCCTCCAGGTGCCCTGTCTCCAGCCACGAGGGTTAGCGATATAAACTCCAAGGAAACCCTCTAGGAAGGTAAGATGATCCTGAGCACTCAACACCACACCTTTTGGTGGAGAGCGATCTCGCACCTCCTACTCTTTCTCCTACTCTCATTCCACCTACGCCCTGTCAGTTCGCTGACTTAATCATCGGAGGGTTTTCCTCGGGGTTTCAACCCTGGGCTCCTCTGATCCATTTCCTGCCTTGTAGATCTCTCGTTCATGGTGATGACAACCAGATCGGACGGCTCGAGACCCTGTGCTAGATCACCCCTCTTCATCTAGCCCCATCCGTGGGAAACATATGAAGAGCCAGCATGGTGAGAAGAAGTTCTAGTAGGAGAAATGCCAGTGGCAAAGGAAAGGCAACGGCGACCATGGAAGGGGAGCATGCGCCCACCCACTACTCCACGGGCCCCCTCTCCAACTGACAAGCGAACGTCGTACCTCCACCGACCGTGGAGGGACAACCAACCCTTAAGGCCCCCGATACTCTCCAAACCCTCAATGCCAAACTAGATATCCTCATCGACCTGATGAGGACCCAAGTGGCCAGGGATGAGAGGTCGCAGCTACCTCGGTTGAGTCCCCCCCGCGCAGAAGCTTCTCAGCAAACACCTGGAGGCCGCTTCACCCTCCAAGGCTAGTGACTTATTCGTAATGGGCCAGGCTGGTCCTCACAAGCTCCGCCTCTAGAGCAGGAAGCCTCCTCCAATCCGAGAGGGAAGAAACCTGGCCTGCCTCAGCAACCCTCAGAAGTAGATATTCCCGCTGAAGAGCGACGAGGCAACTACCGGGGATGAACTCACAGCCTACCAGATACATGTTAACTGGAGTTGTCCCTCCACCTATGAGACTTTGAACAATGTTTCGCCAAACAAGAGTGCTCCCTCCGCGCCTTGTAAAAAGGCTCCACTCCAGAGGATGAAGAGCAATCCCCATTCTTTGATGAAATCTTGAAGGCTGAAATCTCCTCGAGAGTCTCCCACCTAGCCTTCAAGTCCTACGATGGCCAGGGCAACCCAGCCGACCATTTTGATAGCTTCGACGCTCTGATGATTTTGCATAGAGCATCTGATGTTGTCAAGTGCCACGCGTTCATGACCACCCTAATTCAAGGAGCCCAAGCATGGTTCTAAGCACTCACTCTTGGCAACGTCCACAACTTTCGACAGTTTGGGAGACTGTTCAAGGGGAGATTCACCGGTAGCAGACCTCCAAGGTTGACAGTGGGGCTGTTAGCACTAAAGCAAGCACAGGGAGAAAAGCTACGGGCTTACAGTAACCAATTTAAGTCAGAAACCCTGCGCATCCCCTGCCTGGATGTCACCTTAGCCATCACCGCACTGACCGGAGGCACTCGAGATGAGAACCTCCGGTGTGAATTAGTGCTCCACCCTCCCTCCTCACTCACCGATCTGGTGACCTTGGCACTGCGTCATGTAGAGTGCGAGGGGGTCCTCCATGCTTGCCGAGACTCTGCAAGCTCAGGGCGATAAGGAGACAAAAAGTGACCGTCCGAGCAAGCCTTAGGCCAAGGAAAAAGAAGGAACCTAGATGGGGGCCACAAAGAACCTCCATGAAAGTTCGAGCGGTATACTCCCCCATCCGCTCCTGTAGACGTCGAAGCAGCCACAAACATTGCCAGTTCCACAACTACCACGGCCACCACACTGGAGATTGCCAACACCTCAAGGATGAGATCGAGAGTCTTATCCGCCAAGGTCACCTTTCCCAGTTTGTGGTTGAGCGGCAAGAAGAGAGCGGAGTCGCTCCAGAAGAAATCAACAACTGCCCCCATGGGGTCCACATCAATGTCATCTCAGGAGGTTCCACCTCAGGATGGGACAACAGCTGAGGAAGAAAGCGTCATGCCGAACGAGCCTCTCGAGCTTCCGAGCCCCCCAAGGCTTTGCTGGCGAGCAATCAGCAGGCCTTAGTCTTCACCGACCAAGACCTGGAAGAGGTAGCAAATCTCGGCAACTATAAACCATTGTAACGCAGATAGGATACTAGTGGACAACAGGAGTGCCCCAGATGTTTTGGAATATTAGAGAAAACGAGGAGCTTTGGATGGATGCTGAAAGAAAAAAAGTTCGAGTATGGAAAACATGGTGGCTCTCCAAAATCTCCGATAAGCAAACTAGTGAGGAATTTAAAAAGAAAAA
This sequence comes from Amorphophallus titanum, assembly GCA_024336825.1. Classification (NCBI taxonomy): domain Eukaryota; kingdom Viridiplantae; phylum Streptophyta; class Magnoliopsida; order Alismatales; family Araceae; genus Amorphophallus; species Amorphophallus titanum. The sequence continues at coordinate 13,102,180 of JANBPO010007653.1, forward strand.
AAGCACGATATGAGAATGCCTATTGTTTCACCATGGAGCAGAGAAAAGCTCTGACGCAAAGTACCAAACATATTGTAGACGTGCAAGTCGAACACCCTCACCTGGATTTCCTGGAGGGACTTGGGCTGCGCGACGGCGGGGTCAGCGTCGGAGACAAGGCGGCACAGCGGCAGCTCGCAGTCGGGGTTGTACTTCATGTGAAGGGTGATGGGGCGGCGCGTCTTGGTGCCGCCCCCGACGTGATTGAACTGAAACCCCATGAGCGCCTCCACCAGGGCGCTCTTCCCGTCGGTCTGGTGCCCCACGACCAGCACGGCCGGCGCGTCGAACGGCGTCTCGAACTCCTGAGCCAGCCCGTGCAGCTCATTGTACGCCTCGTACAGCTTCCCCGACGAATCCATCTCCTTCTCCTCTTCCGCCACTCCCGGCCTGCCCCCACCGACGCCCTCGGTAGGCGCCTCGCCCTGTTCCGCTCCGCCGCTGTTCATCTCTGCGTCTCCTCCGAAGGGGCACGGGAAAGGGTGAGTAGGAAGCGGCGGGAAGGAACAAAGGGAAGTGAGAGGGGAGATAGGACAAAAGGGAGTCCTTTACTTCTCCACCGCTTTTAATAGCGGGGGAGCGGCGAGAGCTGGAGCGGGGAGTGGTCAGTGGTCTGCCGTTAGTGGTCTGCGTCTCCGGGAATGCTGCCGGTGGCCCCCAGTGATTCCCGTGAGAAGGACCACCACGGATAGCCGCCCAAAACAAACCAATTAGCCATTTTTAAAAAAAACGTTTATTGTCGTTTTTTGTTGTGGAAGCGGTCGCGACCCATAATGGTTTTTTTAATTTAAGATTTTTTTTCTGCTTTGCTTATAATTTTATAGTCTTATTGTTTTTTTGAGATAGTATGTATGGCAGTTCTTAGTTTTTGTGTTTTTTTAATTTTTGTTTGTATATAGAATAATCTGTATCAATATTTCCCCTTTTCTTTTTAAATTATCATCTTAGTTTCTTTAATACTTTATCTTTGTAGGAGGTTCATACTCTAGCACACTACAAATACTGAATTTGGTCATCCTGAAGATGAAGCTTGCAATTATGGCTAATCAATCTCGAAGACTCCTGAAAACAATTGGGCAACATCTACCCACTATGGAGGCTACTCCGTATATCAAGCGGATCAACACACAGGGAAATCCGGTGTCAAACCATAATTAAGTGAGAGATCCCAAATGGGATTCTTAGAACCGGAGGTCAGTGCATCTGAATCCTGAGGGCCAGCTTACTAAGGATTCGCACAAACCCTGAAGAGTTTTCTCAAAGGGACCATGTGTGACCAATTAGTCAACCCATTCATATCTCGACCGCTCAGTGGGATTTCAATGGGAACATGTCATTGACAGATAGACCCCCTAGAACCCATGGTGAGTAGAAGCCTAATAGTAATTGAACCATCAATAATCAAGATATACCCTCCCCGGGTGGTCAGCCTACGGTCTCAATCGTGGGGTGACAACATTCATGGGAGAAGCATCTCCTGATACCAGAGCAGAGCCCGAGCTGGGGCATACTGCCAATACATCACCCTTATGCCTGAATGAGCAGTCCCAGCCTGGACATTGGGCTCGTGCTCGACGCAGGGACGACTAGAGGGAGCACAATGACTGGAAGAAATAAGATAACTAGGAGAGCAAGAAACCAGCAGCAGGAGGAATCTTCATAAGGCACTCCATCAAACACCTTAAAGGGGAGGCAGGGTAACACCCTAGGATGGCTAACTGGAGGGAGGTTGCAGGAGGCCCCTACAACTCATCACAGGGATGAGAGGGCACTCCATGACTGCCCTGACCGCATTGGCGACCCGATGGCATACCCCATATGTTATTCGATCGACATACACATGCACACCAATTGGTAACACTAAAGGATTTCGGGGAGGGATTTACTATCACCCCACTAAGGGGCGTGGTCGGAGACCATTTCTCAGAGAAATGCAGAGGACTCCATGGGTTCTTCCCCCCCCCCCTTCCTGAGGAGTCATTGGACTCAGATATGAGTAGTCTGATCCTAGAGGCCAACCCGGTGCCGAGGGCACAGATAATCACTCACTCCCACGGCGGTCACTCGAAAGTCCGGGACTTGCGAGATCGGGCACTCTCTTACCGGTCAGCGGAGACTAGAGCTAATATTGGATGAAAAGCACTAAAGAAAGAGCAAGGTGGGAGCACTTACTCGACCGGCTTGAAGAAACCGATCCCGCTTGGAGACGAGGGCGAGCGGGGAAGTGTGGGTTCCCCACACGCTGCGCCGGTGTTGCTTGAACTTGCTCAAGACCTTACAACACTACACCTCTCGTAGGAGGGAGATCTTGCGGTGGGGGTTAAGCTCATACAACCAAAACTACCTCCACACAGGAAGGGGCCTTCAGCCGGCCAAGCGGGGAGGGGGAAGATGAAGACAAAGAGCTTCAAACAATATCGGAGTCGATTCTGTCCCCTCTCAGGAACAAAGGATGGATGGTCGATACAGGAATTGTTGTGGTTGCTCCCGAGCTCCTTTGTCAGCGGGACTAGTGCCAAAATTTCGTAGGTTGGCCCAGGAAGGTGCTGAAATTTTGGTAGGATCTTTGGAAGCCGGCGCTGGTTGTGGTGGAACTGGAAGCAGAGGCCCTGTTATCTGGTTCGGACTGTCTTAGCATCGCAGCATCTGGAAGATGAAGCCGCCACGAGCTGTCCTGAACTTCAAATTGAGAACGATCAGTGGAGTTGGAACCGTTGGCGAGTTGCCTTCGAAACGTGACCCACAGGGGTGCCAGCCGAGGTCGGAGTAGGTTGCAGCAGTCCAAACACTAACAGGGTGTCAGTTCAGTCCCAGGGAGGACAAAACTGCGCAATCTGGGGAGAAAAGGGAGAAGAAATCGCTCGGGTTGTCGAATGGAGCTCCGCTTCTTGGAGGAGGAGGGAGACTTGCAGTAGAAGGTCCCGGTCAAACCCGGCCTCCAAATCTTCAGATGAGCAGGCGTGGCAGCTACTGCAAGTCATCTCTAGAAGCTGATCAGGACCCTTCTAATGGGGGCATTCCTCGCCCCTCCACAATTTTTTCAAGGCTTGGATTGCTCATCGACTTGTTGGCTTCTTATCAGCTTCAAGGTACTGCACGCATGTGGTGGACCACGGAGTGGGAGGTTGCCTTCCGTTCCCGTCCTCTTCGACAGATCACATGGGCAGAGTTCGTTGCTGCATTCGAACGTGTCTACACTCCAGCCTGCCTAAAGTTAGCCAAGATGTACTAGTTTCTGGAGCTGACGCAGGGCGAGATGTCAGTGCTACAATATCGAGACAAGTTCATTGAGTTGGGCCGATATGCACCCCACATCTTTGCCGATGAGACCGTGAGGACTCAGCAGTTTCTGCGCGGACTGAAAGCAGAGCTGAGCCTACCGCTGTTCGCTACCCGTGTAGCTGAGTTAGATTCTGCGTACCAAGCCGTCGTCGTGCTAGAGTTAGAGTTGGCGAGGACTCGAGGACTTTCTCAAACTGGGATGGTTCAGTCGGCCGTGCAGCATCAGCCGCTCCACCAGTCATCTGTTCCGGGAGCTTCTTCTGCTTTCTCTGCTACCGATGGTGCTTCCTTCCTGCAATCTCAGGGCAAGGGATTTCGATTTAAGAAGAAGAAAAAGAGGTTCGATCAGTTGGCATTTTCTGATCCGAGTCAGCAGTCTGCTTCTTTTGTTCGACCGTGTCAGGATTTTGTTGCTTTCCAGTCGAGGTTGTATTCCAAATGAGGTGGTAGTCATCCAGGTGTGTCGTGTTCCTTGTCGGTTGTCTGTTATCACTGCGATCAGTCGGGGCACATCTCCCGAAACTATCTGTTGAGGCCATAGAAAGTGCAGTTCTCACAGACTTCTCAGTTGCAGTAGTCGCAGTTTCATCTTCCTCCGCCGCCTCAACCTCAACCGTTTCACCTACCTGTTCCCACTCCTTCTCAGCAGTCGTCTGCAGCTAGCCATCCGGTGAGAGCCAGAGTTACTCACATCACTCGTGCGGAAGTGTTGGCGTCTAATCTGATCGAAGGTACAATTTCAATTTATGATCGCTCAGCGCGTGTTCTTTTCGATTCAGGTGCAACCCATTCTTTTGTCTCCGAGGATTTTATTGCTCGTATCGAAAGGCCGGTGAATGAAGTTTCCTGTGAAATGCTCGTTCTTTCCAACCATGCCTTTTTATATACCTACTGGATGATAGACACAAGCACAGGTAGCAGATGCACAAACTAAATCTAAAGAGCAAGTATGCTGTGAGAGAGCCTATGCATTCATCTAAGTGAGAAATGTCTTGCAAGATAAGCACACGAGCAGCTGAGACAAAGTAATCACACAGAGCACTAGGGATTTTTAGGTGGTTCGACTTTCACCTACATCCACCCCACACTTAGACTGAGTGTGTCTTACTGTTGATTCACAGCTTCAATCCGTTGATCCATAGCTTTGGGAATTAGATCCCTATAGACTGCTGATGTACAGCTTTGGGGAAACAATGCGCAAACCGCTGAGCCTCACAGCTTGCTATTGTTGAGCTTTACAGCTTCGTTGTCCGAGGACTCACCCTCACCCGCTGACACACAGCTTAACGAAATTTAGAAATGAAAAAGGAAAGAAACAAATGAGGAGACAATGTAGCTCTCTAGGAGTAGCTTGAATCTGGATTTGATCCAGGAGTCAATTACAAAGACTGATTCACACCGGCTCTCTTCTCCCTCAAACTTATGATACTATGCTTTTCTTGATCTTCACCGTAGGCCCTTTCTTCAAACTTCACAGTTGCTCACTCTCTCTGTACCCGAACTCGTGATTCTCCTCTGAGTTATACAGAAATTTGGCGATCTGCCTCCTTTTATAGGCCGTAGGCGATGGGCGCGTGGAAACCACGTTTCTCGCCTAAACTTCCATGCAGATCTAATCCTCAACTTTCCACATGTCATAATCATAATGCTTTTGCTTTCCACGTGGTAGATCACTTGATCTGAGCCTTGCCTCAGATCACGTGCCATTAACTTGGTACTTTAAGTTCCACGTGAGTTAAGTTCGCAGGCTATCCGTATACTTCATCAGGTGCTCAATCATATGTCTGACCTGGCAATATACGTAATAGGAGTATTAGCTGTTTGATGAAATGCACTAACTTCATGCTTCGAGCGTCATACGTGCATGCCAACAATAGACACATTTGATCAGTTTACAAGACATAAGTGTGTGCAATGCATAATGCGTATAGACTTGAAGACGGCCGCTGATCGAAGCCGGAGAGGTACCGTTGGATTGGTCACGTCGCGAGGATCGCGTTGATGCCCACCTTTTTGCGATTCACGGAGCGTGAAGTCAAGCCGGGCCGAGAGGCGCCGCGTCGCCCACTCACCGGATCGGCACCAAATCGCCAATTTCGTCGTCATCCAGGTAGGGGGATGGATTCCTTACCTCATTAGGACACCACCGGTACCACTTGCGCCGTGGTCTGATGCCCTTTGCCTCATATTTTGTGCATAATCCTATTTAATTTATTTTTAATCTTTTAATGCCTGAAATTATGTTTTAAATGTTGTAATCATCTCCATGGGCATCGTATCTCAATTCTAGTGGCATGCGTAGGCTTGGATTGATTGTATGACTTGGCAGGTTGATTTAGTTTTGTATTTCGCCCCGTCCCCCGTCGATTTCGATCGATTGGGAGGGGGTTTCGATTCTGAACTCCAGAGTCACGAAACCCAGGTGACATAACGCGCCACCCCTGGTGCGTTATAGTCATTTGGCACACCCCTAGAGGTGTGTTATATCGTCTGTGAACTGAGGAGTTTTCTATGGATTTTCATATTTGGGTGGCTTTAACGCGCCTCGCCTGGTGCGTTATAGTCCCTGCGTGTTGAGTTAAAGGTCTGTTGCTTTTAACGCCCCTGTCCCTGCGCATAAAATTCGTATAACGCCACCCTCTAGGTGCGTTATATCCCATGTTTTCCTGTGGATTCTAACCCTTCTGGTTGGCATAACGGCCCATGGGAGGTGCGTCATGTTCATATAATGCCCCACCCCTAGAGCGTTATAGCCCATATCAGTGTGTTGTGTGCTAGTTGACTTTAACGCCCCTGCTCTCATGCATTATAGTCCTATAGCGTACCTGCCCTGATGCATTATAGTCCTATAGTATGCCTGCCCTGGCGCGTTATAGTCCCGTTTACATATGGATTTATCTGAGTTCTGTTAAGCATAGCGATCCTGCCCTGGTTCGTTATGGTATATAACAAGGTGATCCTAGTCTGTTATATACCTGGAGATTTCAAAAGAATGCATGTGTAATTTCTAATGCTAAAATGGCATCATAGCCTTTCATGTCGAGGCATACTAAATTTGCGGGGAGATTGTGACCTTCCACTATTACCTCACTATTAGGATTGTAATCGGTAAGCTTTGTTCCAGAACCTAAGGGTGTGGTGACAGCTAGATCTGAAGGTAAGTGAACTGATAAAATTGGCAATGTTTTTGCAAAAATAGTGGATATGAAGGAATGAGAAGCACCGGTATCAAATAGCACAAATGCAGGATGGGAACAGATTTGAATAGTACCTTCCATAAGTCCACCATCCCTAGGCGCTTCATCATCTTCTAGAATAGCATTGAGGTGAGCCTGCCTCCTACATCCACTACCGGATGATTGTTCCTTCACGAGGGGGCAATTCGACATGCGATGCTCCCTGCTGCCACAACGTAAACAAGTGCCAAGGCGCTTCCAGCATTCCTCGACCGAGTGGCCAAACTTTTCGTAAAAAGTGTAAGTTTCCATGACTTGCTTTTCCTCTTCCTTGACTTTCTTATTCTTCTAGGAACTACCACTATTCCTGCTCTTGGACCTCTTCTTACTATCATGGCTTTTGTAAGGTTCTGTGATGTTGCATTTCTCTTTCTTATTTCGCCGATCAGACCGTCAGCTTGACACTTCACCTTTCCCTTTCAATTTTTCAACCTTTTTCAAGGTCCTTTCACATAAATACGCCCACTAGACCATTTCTGCATAAGTATGAATATTCTAGGTCCCGCGCTGTTGGATGAAATCGGGTCTTAACCCATCCATAAACTGATTGGCCTTTAATAAATCAGTGCTGACCAAATGGGTTGCATATGGCGCTAGCCTGAAATATTGAAGTTCATATTCGACAACTCACATCATTCCCTGACGAAGAGAGGTGAACTCCATGACATTTCTTTCTTTAACATGCTCCGAAAAATACTTAGCATGGAATAAAGTAAGAAATCCTTCCCATGTATGAGCTGCATCAGCTGGAGGTGTCAGAACTGACTTCCACCAACTGCGTGCATCTTTGTTGAGTTGGAAAGTGGCCAGACGCACTTTCTCCTGATCCGTGCATTGAATGACATCAAATATAGCCCATCAACGGCAATCGAAGAAGAAGAAGAAAGAAGACTGACGTCATCTGTGGATGATAATGGATATGAGAATGGCTCAAAACTTGAAGCTGATGAAGCCGCCCCTCAGCGGGAGGAAAGAAAGAGAATCTCCGTATTCGAAAGGTTAACCTTCCCGGAGCATGTACAGAGGAAGGTCCATCAACAGAGGAGAAGAATGCAAGTCTTCACTTGCAATATGGCCGGGGTGCCCGGCTGATATGGAAGGCTACCTGAGCAGCCTCAGGAGCTGACTCGATTGGTCGAAAGGCTAGGGCCGAATACCCGAAGGGTAGAAGCCGTGAGGGAGATGATGGCAGCAGCTAGGGGAAATCAAGACCTAGCTCACCACCTGCAACTTGATGAAGCCGTCATTCTAACTGCCAATGTGGTGATGACAGAAGACGAGGATGTGATGCTCGACATCCTACCTAAAGGTGCATCTTGGGAAATAATAGAAGCCATCCCCAGTACAGTGGCTATGGACCCGGCAGTGCTGATGATGCTTCAAAGGTACCGGCAGGAGTTAGAGTTGCTGAAGAAACAACTAATGGAGAAGATGGAACTGTCTTCGGCTTCCAAGCAGCCTGAGATGCAGGGCGAATCACCGCGGGGAGTGGCCAACCCGAGTGACTTCCCACCAATTTAAACCTTGCCCCAGTCGACAGAGCCCAGCTTGGCAACCACACAATAGTGCACATCACATCCGCTGATGTCGCCAATGTTGCCGCAGGTGCACCAGACACCCCAAGCGCCTCCACTGTTGCGTCCTCCTCTGTAGGCGACCGCTCTGGTCACTCCATACCTGCAGCCTGCACACTTCTACCCAGAATCAGTCGATCTAACTGCCATAAATAAGCTGATGGTGGAAAGGATGATCGAGCTAAAGCTTGCCGAAAGAAGTGAAAGCTACTATGTTACATTTGATGCCTACCGGGTACCATACCCGCCACACCATGCTGCGAAGTGGCTCCCTCCGAGGATCAGCAAGCCTCCTAAATTCGACAAGTTCAACGGGAAGGGATCCCCGAAAGAACACGTCGCCTACTACATGACTAGGGGGATCCGCTCCCTGACTGGATTACATGACTTATACGCCTTGAAAGGCATTTATATGGGGGCATGAAAGCCCGATTACATATGCTTGCAAGTCGCGGGACAATTTCGTCATTCGTGATGGTCCCTGGGTCATTGCATTATTGTGTGGGTAGTTCTACATTCGTACATAGTGTCTGTCAAAAGGACCTAGGACTTAGCAGAATGCCGCCCGAGGGCATCACAGTACATTCCTGACATGAAACAGTGTCAAGGTTGGGGTAGTAGGGGTGCCGTGGGCACCATTATGTTGGAGCAGTTGGGCGTCACCAAGACTAAGGTGACCGAATGGCGTAGGCACCACTTGTGACTGGAGCGACCAGGCGCTGTTGAGGCAGAGGTGGTCGAGCGCTGTTGAGATTAGAGCGGTCGAGCGGCATGAGCATGGCCATGATTGGAGCGACCAAGAGCCATTGAGCTCAGAGTGGTCGGGCGCCATGGGCACCGGTGGGACCAGAGCCATTGAGGCCATAGGCCTCTCTTTGACTGGAGTAATTTTGTGCCATTGGCACAGTGGTGACTGGAGTAGGTGGGCAGTTGGCTGCTGCGGGGCACCGTTGTAATGGAGGTTGTTGAGTGGTCGGGCGTTGCAGGCCCTGACGTGACTAGGGTAGCTGGCAGTTGGGTGCTGGGGTCACCAATGTGACTAAGGTTGTTGAGTGGTCGGGCGCCGCGGGCTCCGACGTGACCGGAGTAGCTGGCAGTCAGGTGCCGAGGGCACCGTTGTGACTGAGGTTGCTGAGCAGTCAGGCACCGCGGGCCCCGATGTGACTGGAGTAGCTAGCAATCGGGTGCCAGGGGCACCATTGTGACTGAGGTTGTTGAGTGGTAGGGCGCCGCGGGCTTCGACATGACTGGAGTAGCTGGCAGTCGGGTGCCGAGGGCACCGTTGTGACTGAAGGAGCTGGGTAGTCGGGAGTCGCGGGCCCTGATGTGACTAGAGTAGGTGACAGTTGGGTGCTGGGGGCACCGTTGTGACTGAGGTTGTTGAGTGGTCAGGCACCGTGGGATCTGACGTGACTAGAGTAGCTGGCAGTCAGGTGCCGAGGGCATCGTTGTGACTGAAGGAGCTGGGAAGTTGGGTGACGCTGGCCCTGATGCGACTAGAGTAGGTGGGAGTCAGGTGCTGGGGGCACCGTTGTGACTGAGGTTGTTGAGTGGTCGGACACCGCGAACCCCGACGTGACTGGAGTAGCTGGCAGTCTGGTGTCGAGGGCACTGTTGTGACTGAAGGGGCTAGGCAGTCGGGCGTCGCGGGCCCTGATGTGACTGGAGTAGCTGGCAGTCGGTGCTGGGAGCACTGTTGTGACTGAGGTTGTTGAGTGGTTGGGCACCGTGGGCCCCGACGTGACTGGAGTAACTGGCAGTCAGGTGTTGAGGGCACCGTTGTGACTGAAGGAGTTGAGTGGTCGGGCACGGCGTGCCCCGACGTGATTGGAGTAGCTAGCAGTCGGGTGTCGAGGGCACCATTATGACTGAAGGAGCTGAGTGGTCAGGCACCGCAGGCCCTAATGCGACTAGAGTAGCTGGCAGTTAGGTGCAAGGGGCACCATTGTGACTGAGGTTGTTGAGTGGTCGGGCGTCGCAGGCCCCGACGTGACTGGAGTAGCTGGCAGTGCCGAGGGCACCGTTGTGACTGAAGGGGCTGGGCAGTCGGGCCCCGCGAGCACTGATTTGACTAGAGTAGTTGGCAGTCAGGTGCTGGGGGCACTGTTGTGACTGAGGTTGTTGAGTGGTCGGGCACTACGGGCCCCGACATGACTGGAGTAACTGGCAGTCAGGTGCCAAGGGCACCGTTGTGACTGAAGGAGTTGAGTGGTCGGGCACCGCAAGTCCTGATGTGACTGGAGTAGCTGGCAGTCGGGTGCCGAGGGCACCGTTGTGACTGAAGGAGCTGAGTGGTTAGGCACTGTGGGCCCTGATGTGACTTGAGTAGTTGGTAGTCGAGTGCCGGGGGGCACCATTGTGACTGAAGGAGATGGGCGCCGCAAGACCTTGATGGCCGTGCTTGGGGCCCATTGACAAAGGCAGGGGCCTAACACTTCATCTTGCGTCAGGACTTGTGAAGTATGTAAGAAAAATTGATACAACAGAAGCTGATAGCTCGGTGCGGACAAAGTTGGCAGGCTCAGACCGAGCCATTGACTCCACCTAGTGTGGAAACTGGCTCGGGTAATAAGGCATCTGGCTTAATCTGCTCGAGTAATCAGGAAGAGATAATATCAGTAAATAAAAACAAGAGTGGTCTGCCCAACTACCAACTTGGTAGAAAACATGAAAAAAATCTCCATCAAGAATGGACGGTGCGGGCAAGAAGAAACAAAAAAAAAAGAAAGAGAAGAAGAACAGAAGAGGGAGAAAGATTTGAACACTCCCTTGGCGTATAGGGAGTGGGAGGGGAGGAGGGGAGAGAGGGAGGCGAATGGTGTTGAATGCCTTCCTCTCTCGAGCATCCCCCCTCCGTGTGTCGTAGGCAACCTAGAAGTCATAGAAGAACGCCCCATCACGCATCTTCTATTCTTATACATTGTCTACCCAACCGTCTTCCATTCTTCTACATTGAAATAACCTGAACGACCTGGCAACCATTTCCATCTTCATCGCTGACCTTCATGCTTCGCCGAAGAGTAGCAGCCAAGAAGGAGATATAAGGGAGAAAGCGAAGGCCCTGATGTATCATGAAGAACAAGGGGCGCCCTTCGGGGCCTTCTATAGGCTGAAGGGGAAGGCATTTCACCACCGTTAAACCCCCGAAGAGACGCAAAAGGGAACTCAACAACAAGTGTCCTTCCCCAGGAGCAATTATCCCACCCTCCTCATAAAATCCCTCAAAATCCTTCGATGGGAATACGCGAATAGGCAGGTCATTTAAAGCTTTGGAAGATGGATAGGGGCCAGATCAGCGCCAATGATTCGATTGATCAGCGCGTGACTAGATTTTTCGGTAGGAGAATCATACAAGATTTTCGATTTTCTGTCATCTGCAGATACGGTGAATCATACTCAGTCAAAGGCAGTAAGGAGCATTCAACTATGCTCTGAACACCACTACCTTTATAGAAAGAAAATAATTAAATTGCAAAGTTCCAAATACAAAAAGAAATAAAGGAAGGCCAGTAAAAGCAAGAACAATCTTGGCCTAAACCATGGAAATAGGAGAAGGGTGGGAGGTCTCCGGCCCTCCTAGAGACTCAGTGGTTGGGAAGCCCACGGTCTATTCCACCACCCCCTCTAAACCTCTCACATTCCAAGAGACTATCCTCATGGAGACACAAAAGTAACCATCTCCTTCCCTCCCCCTTCCTCCTCCCTCACCCCTCTCTATTGAGCCATTTCCTCCTGTAAAATAGTTGCACACCACCTCTTACAGACACTGGCACATGCCCCTCTCACATCTTTCTGAGGCCCTGCTTCAAAGGAGATTCCCACTTGATCGGCCATCTACCTCACCTGGTCCTCCATCATTTTATAAGTGGCCGTCATCATCTCCTTCACCTCCTTCCTAGTCATGTGATACTTTTTCTTCTTCTCCCCACTTGCTGTGATCAGGGCCACCGACCCCCTGGCAAGGCCAGCATGGCAGTTCTTCATCAAAAAACTCCTCGTCCTCACTCCTACGCCTCAAAACCCTGATCCGAGTCCACTGGGGCCTCCCTGATGGCCTGCTCCAGATCTGTTGCCTCCCTGAGACCACCATCCTCTAAAGATGTAACCGTCCGGGCCCCTGTAGCAGTAGCAGCCGGGCGGCGGACTACCGGGGGACGTCGAGCAGCAACGGCCTCCTCTAGGTCCCCTATGAGTAGGGGCAACCGGTTAGTACTATCTGGCGGTTGGACCTCACTGTAGTTAACAACCGCCTCTAGCAGACAGATCGTAGGAAGCAAGGCCAACCGAAGCACATTCCGTTGGGGCTCACTCCCGTATATTTGATGAAGCGGCCCACGCAAGGTTGCGTCCGCTCCCTGGGAAGAAGGCAGTGAGGGTCGAGACTCTATTCCCTTCAGCTAGCAAGACAAGGTACTTGCCGCTCTTGCAGACACCGGCGGGGACATGCGTAGCTTCAAGCGCTCACCCTGAACATCGCAATGACCTGGTGAAGAGGAGGCCACTGCCGATGAATGTCGGCGTGGGCTGCCAAAGGTTGCCGGTGGCCCTTCACCGGACCCTGCTTCTTCACAGACACCGGAATGGGAGGAAGGGCTGAACCATACGTCGAAGTCAGGCAAGGAAGAAGAGTCGTATCGGGTCCCGTGGACCCGATAATGGTCGATACGCGGGATCTGCTTCGGCTCCATGGGACGTGCCTGTTCCATAGTCATTGATCTCGTCTCGATTGGTGGTCCCATTTGGCCGGTAGGGCTCCGGGAAGCCGTGAAACCCTTTTTGGGTAACTTCGGTAGAATCGCCCGTTTCTTGCAATTCGTGTGTCGTTTTGACTCCGGTCAGAGTCTATGTGATTGTATGTGTGCCAATGGTTGTTTCCCCTTCATTTCGGAACGAACGGGGCGTGGGAAGGCCTCCGTTGGGACAACCCCATGGTTTGCTCGCCGTAAGGTTGTGCGGTCAAACCAGGCGCCGCCCATCAGTATGAGCGGCCACCTGTGGACTATTTATCTCCGGTTGGTTTTAGGGTTGAGCGGTCTGTCCTGCGATCGCTCAAGGTGGTGCGGCCAGTGAGGGTCCGCCCATCTTCCCCTGTGCGGCCAACTTCTAGCCGCTTATGTTTTCCGTTGGGGCGTGCGGCTAGGACCTGACAGCATATCCCTGTTGCCCCTTGGTCAACATCTGTGTGTCAGTGGGGTTGTGCGACTTAGTCAAAGCCGCATTGACCGGCACTATAGTAGGTCGGTTGGCTTGTGCGGCCGACCCTTAGCCGCACAATACCTTGGGCGACCGAGCCCCGACCGTCATTCCTACCCTTGGGTTAGTCCGATTAGAGCCTTATGTGGCCCATCCCAGACCACATGTCCTTCGTGCGGCTCGTTCCCAGCCGCACACCCCTTGAGCTGCACAGGATGAACCGCCCATGTGCCAGTCTAACCCAATGTTTTCACTTTGGCCGATTCGAGTCCCGGGCGAGTGGTTCTCGATCCACGTGTTGACCCGTGGCCTGACAGGTGCTGTGCATTTCGTCGGGGCCAGGTGTTTGGATGCAGTGGAGTCCCGGGTGTTGGTGTTCTCGACTTGTGCCACCGTGTGTTGGTGTGCATGCGGTGAGGGTTTCCCGTGCATCATCAGTTTCTCTAGAAAGTAATTTTCGAGTGGGCCCCATGTGAGGCCTTGGGTTGCGAGCCCAGTTGTCCAGCCTGGGAGCTGGAGGTCTTCTTAGTTCCCTTTTGGGGGAATGATCGTGGCGGTTGCGAACGTTGCGGAAGTGGCTTCCATTGTCTGAGATAATTCGGTCGGGAGTGCCGAACCGGAATATGATGTTGCGGTGAAAAAATCTGGCCACGATCTCCCCAGTGACCTCCCTTAGGGCGACAGCTTCTGCCCAATGGGAGAGATAATCAGTCGCTACCAAGATGTACTTGCAGCCTGTGGATGAGACAGGCAATGGACCCACGATGTCTGTTCCCCATTGGGCGAATGGCCAACTGGGTATTGTCGGGCGCAGTGACACGGGCGGCCTCCTAGGTATTGCAGCATGCTCCTAGCATTTCTAACACGACTTCGCGCACTTGCAACAGTTGTCGAACATTACCAGCCAGTAGTAACCAAGCTTCTTTATTTCAATTTTTATTTTCGGCCTCGCCTGGTGTGCAGCGGCTGCTCCGACGTGAACTTCCTTCATAACTCTCCAAGCCTCTTCAATGGACAGGCACAGGAGGAGTAGCTTTTGTTTGGCGTCGGCCACAATTTGGAAGAGTATCCCATTTCGGAGCTCATAGGAGTCCTTTGTTCTGATCAGTCTGATCTTCTCTTCCCTTTGCTTGGGCAATTGTCGGTGCTTGAACCACTGCATAAGAGGGTCCCTCCAGTCGGGCAGACTGACCGCTTCTGCTGTGGCGACCTCCAGTTCCTCTTCTTCTTCCGACTCTTCTTCTATCATGCTAGGCACTTGGCGCTGGTTGATCAGCCGGATGTCGAGTGATCCATCTGGCGGGACTACCAATGAGCTTGCCAATTTTGCTAAGGCGTCAGCCTGCGCATTCTCTCCCCTAGCAACATGGCCTATCTCAAGGGGGTAGAATCGCTCCATGAGCCCCTTTGCCTTAGTGTGGTAAGGGAGCAGCCTGGGCTTTCAGACATTGAACTGTCCCTGGACTTGCTTGACGACCCGCAGTGAATCACCAAAGACTTGCAGCATCTTGATCTCCATCTGCAGAGCGACCTGGAGGCCAATAATCAAAGCTTCATACTCCACTTTGTTATTCGTGCAGGGCTTGTTGATGTAGCAGGAAGTGTGTACCACTTCTCCGTCTGGAGATTTAAGGACGATGCGATTTAGGGTTGTGTTGGGATTAACCCAATTTCTATGCACTCATTAGTCCACGGGGAAAATCATCACTAATAGATAATTTCCCATAGACCGAGTGGTTCGGATAAGAAATTGGAGAATGTTCCCCTCCCCGGGTCACCGAATCTCCCTAATGAGATGGTAATACGGCGCGATGGAAAAACGTGCACGATTAGCATACTAATGTTAATGTCTGTAGGTATGCATATATGCGCGCATATAAATGTTAACAGGTTAACGAAGCATTCATCAGGCGATGCTTAGAGGACGATGATGAGTATAGGGGCAGCCTCATCTCCTCCTATTCATGGTTGAGAACAGGAAGGGGATAGGAGGCGGGCCCAAGACCGGCCGAAGGAATGCACGTGTATATACGCCTCCGGCGGTGAAAACCTTCAGCATTCGAGCGAAAGAGTAACCCCGGGGAGAGGGGAGTAGTTGCTGTAGCCCACAGAGTTGCAGGGACATATTTGACGCCGGGGAAGCAAATCCGATGAACACACATATAGGGAATCGGTCAATCGCACTGTGGGAGGAAAGATGATGCGTTACTCATTCCGGCACTGACACTGTAGCACGACGCCGATTCAATGGTTATAGGGACAACACACAGGGAAAGAAGAAGAAGAAACAATGCAGAATGAGAACAATATTAATCCATTCAGCACCACTGATGCACTCATACATTTCGTTCATTCCAGAAGTGAGGAAAGAAAATACAGATTTAAACTATGGACGCCGGCGTTGTTGCTCGGTCGTCGATGATGCCGAACGAAGCAGGAGGTTACAGGGGGAGAGAAATAACAGAGATGGTGGGGGGGAAATGGCTCATATCATTGTCATTTCCCCTTTTTCGTTTACATCACAGTAGAAGAAGGTTAAAGGAAGAATCGATGATGAAACACGACGGTGACCCACCTAAAAGTGACAAAAATAGGGATCTGTCGCTCCGGCACCGGGAACTTCGAACAGAACAGGGCGGCGGTGGAGACGCTCAGAAGGGAAGCTTTTCCAGCAAGAAAACCCTCAGACTCTCTCTCTATTCTCCTCCAATTCCCGTACACATTGGCTTATAAAGCCTTACAATTGCACATATGTTTTCCCAAGGATATAAAAATAAATAAAAAGACACAAATATAAAAAATAAAAGTTAGTGCTCGATGTTGATTCCCATCAGCTCATCGTCTAGGGGTGGGCTAGGTCGTGCTGTGACGGACCTTTTGCAGTTCCATCCACCCTGTTATGGCAGCCAGCCAGACCCAGATGTGGCTAGAGATTGGCTCGATGAGATGGAGCGAGTGTTCAGCTCTATGATGCACCGAGGAGGACAAGGTGATGTTGGCCTGTAATCAGTTGCAGGGTACAACTTGAGCTTGGTGGTCTTCAAAGTGGAAGACGTCCTTTCAGTCTCGTCCACTTCAGTAGATTGAGTGGAGGGACTTCATCAAGATTTTTGAGCGTGCTTACTACCCATCCTATATTGGAACGCAGAAGATGCGTCAATTTTTAGAGTTGGTTCAGGGCGACATGTTTGTGTTGCAGTACAGGGCTCGATTCGTGGAGTTAGGTCATTATGCTCCCCATATCATAGAGAAGGAGGAGTTAAAGACTGAGTAGTTTATTTAGGGTTTGCGGCAGGAGTTGAGGCACCATCTAATAGCAAACGCTGCCACTGATTTGGAGACGGCTGCTCGTGTAGCGGCATCAGTGGATTTGGATATGCAAAGGACTCGTGGACAAATTAGCCAGGCATAGTCCCAGTCAGGCCACAGCCAGCAGACGGCTACCCAACAGTAGAGCACCTTTCAGCACTCTATGGGTAGTTCGGGAGCTCTGGCTTTGGCGACGTCAGCGACAGGATCTGCGTCCTTTGGCTCCAAGATCAAGAAGCTCTTCAGGAAGGGTTTTGATAAGAAGCGTAAGGAGGGTAGAGATCAGAGGCAGGCGTCTTCAGCTAGTGTTCAGCAGCCGATGCCTTATCAGTGATGGGGATCAGTAGGTGGTTCTTGAGGGTCATGCCCTTGGTGTGACGAGTCACATCTAGACAGACAGTGTACGACACCGGTGATTTATTTCAGGTGTGATCAGTCAGGGCATATGGCGCGTGACTGTCCTCAGAGGCCGCGTCAGCCACCCCTTGTATCGGGTTATCGGTGCCATGGGCTCTGGGTCGTTACAGTTGGTATCAGAGCGGAGTTGGGGAATTGTATCAGAAATTGAAGTTTGCGATGGTCCAGAGCAAGTCCCTTTTGAGTCGTCGTTGCTGGCTTAGCGTGTTTCTTATGATGCTAATGTGTTTTCGTTGTCATGTTTTCTTAGATTCAAGATGCCGCCTCGAAGGCGAAGATCCCCAGTTCCACAGAATGAGGCTAGTAATTCACCTGCTCCTACTGTACCGGTTCCTGCCCAGGCTGTACCAGTTCCCAATCCACCTGCGGAGTTACCCGGTAGTTGTGGATGAGCACTGAAAGAATTCTTGCTATTCCATCCGCCGACTTTCGAGGGTCAGTCTGATCCCGAGGTAGCGAGGGAGTGGTTGGATGCTACCGAGCGCGTCTTCCAGTGCATGGAGTGCGCCGAGGATGAAAGGGTTATGCTGGCTTCATTCCAACTTCACGGTACTGCACGCACATGGTGGACTTCAGAATGGAAAGTTGCCTTCCATTCCCGTCTGCTTTGACAGATCACTTGGGCTGAGTTTGTTGCTGCATTCGAGGGTGTTTATACTCCAGCCTGCCTGAAGTTAGAAAGATGTACCAATTTTTGGAGCTGACGTAGGGTGAGATGTCAGTGCTGCAATATCGTGATAAATTCATCGAATTAGCCCGGTATGCACCTCATATCTTTGCTGATGAGACTGAGGACTCAGCAGTTTCTGCACGGACTGAGAGCAGAATTGAGCCGGCCGCTATTCGCTACATGTGTGTCTAAGTTGGATTCCGCATATCAAGCTGCTGTCGCGTTGGAGTTGGAGTTGGCGAGGACTCGAGGTTTTGCTCAGACTGGAATGATTCCATCAATTGTGCAGCATCAGCCGCCCCACCAGTCATCTGTTTCAGGAGTTTCTCCCACTTTTTCTCAGGCCGATAGTGCTTCCTTTTAGCAATCTCAGGGCAGAGGTTTTCGTCATTAGAAGAAGAGGAAGAGATTTGATCAGCCGATGTTTTCTGAGTAGAGTCAGCAGTCTGGATCGTTTGTTCGACCGCGTCCAGCCAACCCCCCTCTCTCTCCCTCATTCTCTCATTCTCTCCCTGTCTCCTCTCGTTTCTCTAGTTTCTCTCCCTCTCTTCTCCAAGTGGTTGACAGAGCGAGAGGTGGGTGTGGCAGAGGCAATGTGGGGTGGCAAGTGGTTGAGTATGGAGCGAGAAATGAGGCGGTGCCCTGGCGGTGCTTTGTTTGCCATTTCACAAGCTCGATGGCAGTTTGAGGCTCATTTTCGCATGGAATCGGTATCCTTGGCATGAAAAATCTTTGGTGAAGGTAGGGGGATGGATCCCTGGCCCTTGTGCTTCATTTCCCCACGATTTGTAGGCCGAGGTGAGGCCGAGAGTGGGTTAATCTTCTTGTCGAGGCGGTTCTTCCATGTTTAGGGCGAGTGACGATTTTCGTCAGATCGAGTGGCATTTTGTCGTTTATTTACATGCATTTTGTGGTTTGGGACATGGGGAATGGTCCCTAGTGTTTCCCCCCTCGATTGGGATCGAGTGGGCATGGAACCGAACCTCCGAGGTTGGGGTTAGATGGTTCTCTACCATTTTTGGTCGACCAACTGATTGGGTTTGATCGACCGATCGACGTTCCCCACGGAAGGGGGACAACTACCCAGTTCGGTCAACTGACCAGCCTGGTCCAGTCAGTCGACCAAGGCTGGGTTTCACCTAGTTGTGGGCTGGTCAACCGACCCTGTGGGTCAGGTCGACCGACCCATGTAGGTTGGTCGAACAAAATGTAGCCCTTGGGCCAATTCTGGCCCTTGGCCGACCTGGTTGCGACCCTTCGGTCGACCTTTGGCCCCGGGGATGTCCCGACACCCCGTGTGGACCGTGACCATGTTTTTGGGTGTCCAAAGGTAGCATGTTATCTTGATTAGCATGATCGTGTCTTTTTTGAGGGCTGCTAGATCGAGTCCCCATGTACTGGTATAACTGCAGAGGGTTGTTCCCACACGACGTTGGTTTCTTCGAGAAGCGATTTTCGCATGGGCCATGCGGCACGAACGGAAACTGCTGGCCAGCAGCGCGCGTCCGGACGAAGATCGCTGTTGCGCCTAGATCCGATGTCGGATCGAGCATATATGCAAGAAGATGGTAGTAAAAGCTAATGAACTTTGTCCTTTATTCATCAATCTTATCAAAGGAGCCTGAGACAAGTCCTCGAGATAACCAAGACAAGAGTGGGCAAAATACAAAAGCCCTATGTACAAAAAGATAGCAAGGCCTATCAAGGTCAGTACTCGCTCCTTAGGTCAGCAAGGCGAGTCTCGCTCTGAAAAACCTTCTCCTGGAGCCCCACAAGTTGCGGTGGAGGATCTTTACCTCGGCCTATGCACTACTGCACTCCCCCTCAGTCTCGTGTAACTCCCTCTGCAACTCCTCTACTCGGAGGGAGGCTCTCCGACTACGCTCTTGGGCAGCTTATGTCTGGACGCATACCTCGACATGGGTCGCTCGCAGTCTGCAAAGTTGCTCCTCTTACTGGATCATCATCTGGGTCCTCTGCCCCTACTCCTGAACAGCGTGAAGGCGGGCAAACTCGTCCCATAGAGTCATGAGCTCTGCCATCCAGGCGTCCCTGAGAAGGCCAAATGCATGGTAACCTCTAGTGCAACACTCCAAGTGGCCTCTCAAGGCCTCAACAATCAAAAAGGGATCAATCTACAACATTAATTGGAGATTTTGAATAAGTTAAGCACCCATGTTGGCATCTGCCAATGCTACACCAAACTGAGCACCATCATGCCACTCTATCCCTAAAGCAAGAAAACACTAGGGCACCTCTGGGGCCACATCTGCCAAACTTGAAATCAAAAGAGAGGAGAGGCAGAAGATAGTGAGTACTGTCACAACAAAATCATCATGTGCAAAACTCCAATGTACAAGTCATAGTGGCCTTAATTTGAGGCAATCATGCGCATGGGATCAACTATAGAAGGAAGTTCTTTCTCCGGAACTAGAGGAGAAGTGTCGACAGGGGCTGACTCTAACCCCGCAAGCACTACAGCTGCAGCTGAGCTCTCTGCAAGTGAAGTGATACATATGACTCATGATATTTCATTTGCATCAATAATGGGGATGGGGGCTTCTAAGTGATAAATGCATACCGGTCTCTACAATGACATTCTCCTCAACCACGACCATGGTTGTCATGGGGGTTGGGCCGTTAGAGCCAACCGACATAGCCAGTCAAACTCGGTCAAACACACTGTG
Organism: Amorphophallus titanum; assembly: GCA_024336825.1. Taxonomy (NCBI): domain Eukaryota; kingdom Viridiplantae; phylum Streptophyta; class Magnoliopsida; order Alismatales; family Araceae; genus Amorphophallus; species Amorphophallus titanum. Next base: position 13,122,587 of record JANBPO010007653.1, read on the forward strand.
ATGGTCCAAAGAAGACGTGCCACAGTACTCTGACGCACAAGGAGTGGGCCGTCAGAGGCAACCGATTGACACAGTCTTCGATAAATGACCAGGCTGTGACACTCCACCATATGGGCGTGAGGATCGTGTGACGCTCCAAAATTGGACCGTCACACTAAACCAGCCTCAAAGTACCCGAAATGACCAATGGCTATGGCTGTCTATCATAGGGCCGTCAGAGACTGTGACGGTCTCTAGAACGGCCGCTACACCGTCACGACGGGAAAAATAGTGGAGTGGCGGAATCGACCTGTTCCACGCCCCATTCACGCCGAAGCGTAGGGGAAACAAAGACACACGACCACAAAAGATGTCTGGGAGCTAAAAATGCCACATGCACACACCGAAATGCGAGATCGGGGCAATTCTGATGAATCAACCCAAAACGAGTCACCGAGGTTCCTGGGCTCCTACCTGCCCCGAATGACAACAGATCGACACAAAACTGGCGGGTACGGGATCCTAAAATCCCGACGGTCATTTTGACAGTAATTATAGTGCAAACTGTCACCATTTTTCGATGAACCCTACAAACCCCAAAAATAACGATTTTGCCTAAACTGGCTCGATCTAGCCCGATCGAGTACCAAACCACGCACAGAAGCAGGAAAAACGTGCAGGAGGAAGTGACGATCCATCTCCCTACCTCCATCGAAGAAATCGAGCACCGAGGCGACTAAATCGCATCGAAAACCACAACGCGAGCTCAACCGTCGGCTTTGAATCCACCGTTCAGGATCGTGCCAAAACTGATCCGATCCTCACTCCATCACACGTCTCAGTAGCTTCCCAGCATCGTCAGCTCGCCTGCGGTCGCCTCTATCTGCAGCCGGAGCCGAGGGGACGAGAGAACGAGAGAGAACGGGAGAGAGAGAGTGAGAGAATGTGAGTGAGAGGGGAGAGAGGGTGGGGGGTTTATAAAAAAAAGAAATTAAATTTTTTTCTAATTTTTAAAAATCATAAATTACGTTAAAACCCCAACAATAAGCCACGCCACGTGGCACCCAGTGAAAAGGCAGAGAGTCAACCCTGAGACGTCTTCTTTCAATCCTTCAAGGTCAAAGGGAGACCTAATCAAGTCAACCACAGGCCTTGGAGGCCCGCAGTACCCATGTACGGCTCACACACACGTGTTCGGCATTTTCCCAAACACCTTGTAGGCACATATATTCCAGCCCTTCGGCATCAAACCACGGGGCAACCTGTGGTGCCAGCACGTTGATTGGGTCCTACAACAACACCCAAGCAAGATGAGGCCACCCCCGACCCTCAGACACGTGGCGACGAGCCACCTATCTTTAGCTCTCTAGCCAACTCGAGGCTATCTTGCCAACCCATCGTACGACACGACACGTAGCTCAAGGTAGGGATCGTGTGCCTAAAATACCACCCCTTAGCTCCCACGAGCTCCCATCCTTAGCCTAAGGCCCATTTTGGGGCCCCCCGGCCTGCTACCCAAGCCTTTCGGCAACCCGGGGTGTGTCGGGTATTTAACCGAACACCTTGCGAGTGGCTACTACGACTCGAAGAATAACGGCCCCCACAGGCCTGTTCCCATCCCTCGAAGCTTTGTGTCCCTCAAAGGACACCCCCAGAAGATAAAAGAAGACCCCCAGGGGCCATCCCTCAAGGTTACAACCGGCCCCGGGGCTAGCTCGTCCCGGGGGCAGCCGCGCGCCCCAAGGAGGGTAAACTCCCTAGGGGCCACGCCCTCTCTCCAACTAGGTGGCCCCGTTCAATTTCGATTCATCTAGTTTACGGTCGTACGATCTGGTTTGTGTGTCGTACCAATTCGTGGGAGCAACACGCGGAATCACGAAGCAGTAGCACGCGGGATCGGTCCTCAGCAGTCAACACAATCGCAAAGTCTTCCACGTACCCTCCCAACACACCTGTCCTTTTCTTCTTAGTCAATTTAGGGAGAAAAAGACCAAAAAATCAGATTTTATATATGGGGACCGCCCCCCTCTCTCCCCAGCACCCAGACCGCCTAAACCCCCTGGGGGCGTTTAGGCAGACCAACCCAGCCCCCTGGGCTGGTCCGCCTAAACATTTTCTTTGCAGATTTGAACAGAGTCCCCATAGCTTGGTGGATGCTGACACTTTTCACAAAGATTTCTCTACCTTCTTATGTAGTCCATAGCAGACTCATTATCTTTTTGTTTGGTTGCCTGTAATTCGGCCTCGGTAACTTCTTCTTTCGCCATCTTCATATTCATTGCTCGTTCCGCCCTTAGCTCGTACGACTGCATGCACAGTCTCCTTGGCACCATCTTCGGAGATGCTTTAGTTGCCCCCTGACATGCTCGAGGGACTGTATGTTAGAGTGGTTGAGGGAGGATGCCCCTCGTATGATCATGTACTATTCGGGGCATGACTGGCCATGCTGAAGCTTCAGGTGAGCTAGCACTACCTTGTGTCGCCTCATGTAGATATCCTGTCGATTGTGGCATAGGTGGACTTAGATTCATTTCATTTAGCCAGCTTTGCAGTACTTCAATGTCCTGCTGCTTCTAGTATAGCAGTGCCACCATGGCCTGGTCTTGCCAGGAGGGGCCGGGAGTGCTATCTTCCGCCTCTGGTTTGATTGGGGTGAGTGGCATCCCATCATTGTTGCTGGACGCACCCAGTTTCTTTGAGATGAACTCCCTGGGTTTTATGCCTCCGAGCAGAGGAACGTGATATTGTGTCCCCTTGCTGACTGGCGGGTGTCTTGATATTCTCCCAGATCTAGCAGCATCGTGGGAGGCAGAAGTTTTAGCCTGATTTGCTCCCTTTGGTATAAAGCAAATTTCTTCATATTCCTCATCAATAGTTTGAGCCACACTGGATGATGCTGAGAGCATGTTTCAGGAGAGAGGAACATATTTTACTTTAGCCTTTGTATTCTTCTTGTCCTTCCCCCTTATGGCTGGCATCTGTCCCCACAATGGGTTGCTCGGTGCATTGAACACCCTCACCTTTTCTTTAGTCCTTTTTGTTAGCCGATGAGATTCATTGCGTCTTTGAGGGGCATGCTTCTTGAGCTGCATAGGCTGACTCTTGAGCTGCTCATGCTCGCCTAGCCTGTCTATAGCGGTTTGTAGCCGTTCCACGGTTGAGCTGATTTTTTCATGCACCCACACTGGGGCTTGTTTCTTTAGGTTGTCTGCTGGCCTTCTGATAGCCGCTGGAGGGGCTATTTGATGCCAGATAGGAGCTATAGGGGGTGGAGCGGGCTGGGCCATGGCTCCACAAATCTAGACTTTAGAGTCGGAAGGGATGCTGGTCTTGTTCCTTTCTTTATTATCGATGCTTGCCAATTTCCTTATTTTTCTTCAGGTTCTAGGACGCAGCCCTTATTGATGTACCGGTTGCAAGCCCCTGGCACTTCTTTGGGTAGCCGTTGGCATAGAGATATCATGTTAATTGATGCCCCTTGAGTGGGCATTTCATGAGGGTATGGGGGTCCGACACTGTACTCCCCCATTTGCAACTCCCCCCTTTTGACTAAGCCTTGGACGATGTCCTTGAATATTTGGCAATCCTCAATAGGATGTCCAAGGATTTGATGATAAGGGCAGAAGCAATGGTCATCTCTTCTCCTGAGATCATCAGGCCTTTTTGGCTTTGGAAGCGTAATCTTGTTATATTTGACAGCCCACTCGAAGAGTGCTCGAGTCTTGTCCCTGGGGAAGGCATAGAGTTTCTTTTCTTTATTCTGCTAGGGATGCCTTTCTTAACATTCATCAGACTCCTTGAGAGGAGAATTGTGCACCCATTTGTGCCTTTTCGCCTTAATGCCAACAACATGGACTGCTTTAGGCATCGATCGCTTATTACCTTGCTTGTCTTGATGACTTGGACCAACAAGAAGTGAGGGATATCTCTCAAAGAAGTCCTCCACTTCTGTGGCAACCTCAATTAATCGGTCAAAAGACCAAATTTCTATTCTAATTATCTTTTCCAAGATCTCTTTCTTCAGATTTTGTTTACACATCTATATTGCATCTTCTGGATGCGGAGGATGCCGGCACCTGATGCTAAGATCCCTTCATCTTTTGATATATTTTACAGCATCTTCATCATCTTTTTGCTTGATCGCCAATAGATCGGCCATAGTCACCTCTACCTTGGCAACGTGGAATCTTTTAGTGAACTTTTGCTGCATATCTGACCAGTCTTTAATAAACCCGATCGGTAGGCTAGAATACCATTCAAAGGTAGGTCCTGTCAGAGAAGACCCGAAGAACTTCAGCAGGTATGGCTTATCCGCTGCCGAGTCGTCCATGACTGCTATGTAGTGTGCAACGTGTTCTTTCGGGGAGCCCTGCCCGTTGAATTTGTCAAATTTTAGGAGTTTGTTGACACTAGGTGGCAATCTCTTGGCAGCATGATAGGCTGGATATGGCACTTCATATATATCAAAGGGGTCATGATCATCACCACCCCTCCTTGCCAGCCTTGCTTCGATCAATTGCTCCACCATCAGCTCATTCACCATGACTGGCTCTACTGGTTGAGGGCAGAGGTAGGCAGGTCGCATCAATTGTGTGGCCAGAACAGCCACATGAGGTGGCAAGGGCTCTGACAGGGGCACCTGCTACTACATTTGAGGAGGCATTAGCCATGCTGGTTGGAGCCATTGGGAATAATGCTGGGAAGTGGCCCAGTTCTGATCAGCAGCTCGTAAAATAGCCGGTGAAGGAGCACCCGTGGGGTTGGAACCTTCTCGCAATGGCTCAGCTCGTGCCCCCTGTTGCTCGGGTGCCATAGGATGCTCAGTCTCTTCATTTAATTATTTCTTCAGCAGTTCTATCTCTTGCTGGTACTTTTACAATGCCATCAGGATGGTGGGGGCTATAGCTACTTCATTACTGGTGCCTCCGAGTGTGCTGCTGAAGGCATACTTAAATGGAGGAGACAGGAATACTCCTTGTGCCGACGCCACTACTTTGGCAGTAACAGTAGCGATGTCTTCATCAGCAATCTACTTGCTCTTAGCGGCTTGTAGTAGTTCAGTGGTAATTTCACCCTATCTTATCATCAGGACTTTTCTTCCAGTGATCTCAGCCAACTCTTCTTGTTCATTTGGCAGGGTGCCATGCCCACTCATTACCCCTGTCATATTACAGGTGAGGATTTGCATTCTTCTATTGTACTTTCTGACTCCCCTTGGGACCTGACGAGAGAAAGTCGGCTCTTTATATATGGAAATCCTTTTCATTTTTCTATTTTGTGGAGGAATTTCAAGGTTTCTGACCCCAACTCGCCTCCCCTCTTCATTCACCCCCACTGGTGACATTCTGTCTTTTTCTTCTTCAAAAAATACCATCGGTATTTCTCATTTTTCTTGTAGTGTTGTTACATGACATTCTAGTGCATAGCCTATATGGTTATGAAAAGTGAAATGTGCATTCTCATTACATGCAAGTGTGTTCTTGTTACATGAAAGGCCGTATTATATTCTTACTTGATCATGCTCATATATCATCTCAATTCTCTCATCTTGATCACATCATGTTATTTGTGTTACTTTAGTTTTATACGGGTGATTTGTCACCCTTTTTCTTTATCTTACTCTCTAGAGCTAAAATGATAATCACTTAAACATTACCTTCATGTTGATATGAAGATACCTACTGGGCAAGTGTGCTCATTATCTTACTTTTCAATCTTTTCTGAAAATTCTAGCGGTATGAATTCTGACTACTCAAGTGATAGATTCGAGGGCGAGAGCGATTGAGGAACGAGCGAAGCCCTAGATTCCTCTAGTGTCATGGGTCAATTATAGTTAGCTAAGTCGAGTCGTGTCATGTAAATTTTCTTTTATTTGAGTCAAGTTTATCCAAACGTCAGTTTCAATGAAGGATGTAAAAGTTTGATCATTATTATGGATTAATAAAGTTGACATTTTGGAGTATATCCTTGTGCATTCCTCTTTTATGTGCGAATGTGTTGCGCTCTGATTATCATGCTTGCTCGAGGTGTATTGCCGACTGTTCACATTCCCGATATTCTTCCATTGTACATATATCTCAGGACATGGCATAACTGCTGATGTGTAGTAGTCGAAAGACTGGGAATGGGACTGGAATTGGAGCTAAAACTGGAGCTAGATCTGGAACTGGAGCTGGAATTGGGACTGGCCAGCTAACTGGTGATATGTAGTAGCTGGAAGACTGAGACGGAATTGGAATTGGTAATGACTGACCCTCGGGGGTGCAATGGTCACCATCATCGTAGAGTAATATTGAGCTTTGTCACTGGCAAAAATGTTACAGTCGATGATTTTCTTTAACAAGAAGTAGAGAGGAGGAGAGAGTTTTTTTTTTCTTTACCAGCTCTACCGCCCTTTACGGGTTTTTGCTAGAGTTAGCCCCCTTTTACTTTTTTCGGTTTGAAAAAGAAAATTAACATTGTTATGCATGATCAAAAAACCTTAAGTGAAAAGAATGCCTCATTAGAATCTGAATTCCTAAACTTGAAGAAATTGGTTGAAGACCTGGAATATGGAAGGAGTGAATTGAAAGACTTAGAAGCTGAAAATGAGAGCTTAAGAGATGAGATTGATGATGTAAAATCAAACATGCAATAATTTGAAAGTGACATCAAAATAATAAATGAAAAATATGAAGCCATCAAAGAAGTCAATACCAAACTCCAAGAAAATGTTGAAATGCTCCAAAAGGAACTGGAGGATAAACAAAAGCAACTGGAGAAGTTTGTGGATGGAAAAGAGAACTTAGATGCTTTGTTAGGAACAAAGATGAACTTTAACAAAGAAGGGTTGGCATACAATCCCACCAAAAAGAAAGAAATTGGCATGAAAACTATCACCTTTGTTTCCTCTTGAAGTGCATCCACCTCGATCACAAATCCCATTCAAAGTAAAGGAAAAGAAAAAATGGAAGAGCCCTAAAAGAAGAACCTTGGAACTCCTAAGAAAATTGCTCAAAAATTCCAGTCAGGTCGATCTGATCCTAAGCCCAGGTCTGCACACACTTAGGGTAGAAATGGCCTAAAGGGTCACATAGGTCGACACTATCATCAGCCAAGGTCGACATTATTCTTGTCATCACCTAGTCAGGCGGCTAGAAATGCCCTATCAGGTCGACACTTTGGTCTCAGGAGGTCGACAATGCCACCAAATAGCAACCATTATGATTGGGAAGTGTAGGTGACAGGTCGACACTTAGGGTACCGGAGGTCGACACTCCCACCAAATAGAACCCATTATGGATGGGTAGAACAAGGGATAGGTTGACACACACACCCTCACAGGTCGACACCATCCTACTACTGGGACAATTATGACTCATACACTTACAGACCTAGTCAAACTCATTTCCCTATGAACCACAACACTTTCTATCAATCAAAAATAAATAACTAGAACCAAAGATAAACTTTTTCAAACATCCACCATAAACCAAAAGCTGAAAAATAAAAGAAGAATGTAAAGGTGAAAAATAGCACTCTGCCTTCTTAGTATTAGAGGAGAAAATCACCTAGAATGCAAAATAATCTCTTTTGTTGAGATGTGACTCATATTTTTCAAAGTGGTGAACATTAAGTGACTAGAGCAATTTAGGGGCCTTAGACGATAGATCGTCTAAGTTTAGGGTAGACGAAGCCCAAGTTAGATGAAGTGCAAGTACCTTAGATGAAGAATCGTCTAAGTCGAAGTATCATCTAAATCGAAACATAGTCTAAGCTAGAAGCTAGAAGTGACTTAGATGGAGCATTGTCTGAGTGGAAGAACATGGACGATACATCATCCAAGTCAGAAGTTGAAGGTAACTTAGATGGAACACCATCTAAGTGGAAGTGCTTAGACGATACATCGTCTAAGTCGTAAATTCATATAAAGAAGACTGAGGATCAGGTGGGACCCAGTCATAAAGTGGAAAAAGCCATCCTAGGCAATGTATGTAGCTTTTCTGTACGGTCAGGAGTCTAGAAAAGGGTGCCTTCACCCATGTCATTACCTGATGATGCTAGTAGTAATTCTGCATCATCTGTTGGCACTTCTACATCACAAGATCTGTCTGTTACTACACTTGTTGAATCAACCTAAACTACTCTCTTCCCCTCTATGTTCTGTTTCAGTATAGGACAACCTTTTTTGTAGTGTCCATTCTGATGACATCTGTAGCACCTTGCCTTCTTAGCATTAGAGGAGGAAATCACCTAGAATAAGTCATACCTAGATTGATACTATCATATGCAATTGAAAGGAGCTATTTATGGCCGCCTTGCTATTCAGTATTCTATCTACTAGTTCTGTGAAATTCCATGGTCTCTAAGAGGTAGTTCTCGTGCCTCTATAGCACTATAGAGTGTCCCTCTATTGGTGGACACTTGAATATTGGTCTGGTTGGTCCAACACAAGCTGACTAGCCAGTGTCCCTATGTCCTATAAGGTGAGAAGGAGGTCAGTGTTTACATTGGCCATCATGCAATATGAAAGTGGCCTATGTAACTTTGTAAAAGTGGTTATAGAATAGTAGTGATTGGGCGAAGCCCTTTTAGGTAGCATGAAAATGTTGTCCGTGCATGTTTTTCCCTCATGCATATTCAGGTCCGTGCATGCTTTGCTTCACGCTGCACAAAGTCCGTGCAAGTCTTTGCCTGGAGCAAAACTAAGTACGTGCAGCTCACGGCAGCACAGTATAACAAGTCCGTGCATGATTCATCTCTGCAAACACAAGGTCCGTGCTAACTTGTGTTGCTGCACATACGTAAGTCTGTGCATAGTCCAGGTCCGTGCATGTTTAGGAATGCTCGCCAAAGTCTGTGCATAGTCCATGCATATAGAAAGTCTGTGCCACATCAAGTCCGTGCATACAAGGTAGGTGAAGTTTTCGTGCCTCACTCATATTCAAATCCGTGGATGCAAGGTAGGTGCTACTTTCTTGCCTCACTGTAGCAAAGTCAATGCACATCTGCCTTAGCCATCTAAAGTCTGAGCATACACTATAGCAAAGTCAGTGCACATCTGCGTTAGCCATCTAAAGTCTGAGCATACACTGTAGCAAAGTCAGTGCACATCTTACTTAGCCATCTAAAGTCTGAGCACGGCTTTACTGATATCTAATTAAGGTCAATGCATATCTGGTCTTAATTGAGACTAAGGTCTGTGCTATGCCTGCTCTTCCACGTGCTGATTTCTAATTCACTGTAAGTGGTCATAAACAGTACTCTATCTTTCACAGGGAACAATCAGGTTCGCAGAAGAGGCACATGACCTCTGAAATAGCAGAAGGCTGGCTAGTGGATAAAGGAGGCGAATGATAAGCACGTGTTTTGAGGAAAGGAACCTTCTATTACCTAACACGTGGACCAATAGAAGTTCAGTAGGGTTCTGTTACTTGATTCATTCGACGCCCCTACTTGTATAAAAGGAATCACTATCCTTCAAAGAATGGTGCTAGAGAGAGAGCTACCGAAGAGAACTTGCATTATCTCCATCTGAAGAGAGAGAGTTTCCAGGAGCAAGAAAGAGAGTGAGAGACCCAGTTCGAGTGAAGAGAAAAAGAGAGAAGTTTCTTAGAGCAGCCAGTCGATTGAATTTGTTTATGCTTCTTTGAAGCTACATTCTCCAGTGTTTTTTTCTCATTTTTTACATTTTCAGATGCTTTAGTACAAGGACTGCCCATCACTTGTAATTCTTGATCTATCTTTAGTGACATTGTGGGCATCATTGTGTAGTGGGTTAAGATTCAAACAGAGGGTGCACACCACTTTTCAAGAAGGAATACATTGCCTGTTAAACTTAGAAGATGCACATGAAAGCCTGATTGTTGTTTAGACTTTAACAGGTTTTGAATTTTGCCTAAGCTTAAAGATGATGCTAAGACTATTTCCTAATTTTACTATTTTCCTCAACTTCAAACTGCCCAAGGGGAACTGCTTTTAAATGGACTTGCACTCAGTGGATATAGCACACCGACACGAACCATCGGCATGCGTTTGGGAGGCCCAGGGGGTACGGGTCCTCTCTTGGAGGTAGGTCCGGCTAGAGGTGTTGCGGAAGGGATCACCTGCTCCGTTCATGCTCAGCTCTGGTGCCGAGTCACGGAGGTTTGGTCCAGCCAGGTCGGACTTTCATGGACGCCGCAAGGAGCAATCTGTGGCGAAGGCCCGGTGAAGGGAGGGGGGAGTGTGTGGAAGCGAACTCTTTGCCACCGGAGGTGGTGCAGGGTTAGCTCCAGTGGGTAGGGAGGTGCTTGAGAGTGGATTTGGTGGAGGGGGAAGCTGATCCGATGTGGGTGAAGGTGGCTTTAGAGGGTGGGCCGAGTAGTGGGGAAGGATGGCAGGTGGACCAGATGGGGCTCAGGAGTTTCTTGGCAGTGGGCCAGAGGGAGGAAGAGGTGGAAGTATGGGCGAAGGTGGGCTATGTGGTGGTAGACGGAGCCTTGTTCCAGTTGAAACGATGGACCACTCATTTGGGGAACTTCCCTGACCCTAGAGTGCAAAGAATCACGATCTGTTTCATTGGTATACCCCTCGCCCTTTGCGACGGGGTGGGCGTGGCGACACTAGTCCTCCGATTCGGTAAGCTAGAGCCAAGCTCGGTGTGTTTCTCATACGAGGGATATCTCACAACATTAGAGGCGGTCGGCCGTAAGGCCAGAGAGAAAAAAGAAAGAGGTCGAGGGAGTCGAGGACAAACTAATGGTAGGCAAACTTGGTGGGGAAGCACTATAGCTAGATCCATGACTTAATTATGATTAGAAGATGTTGATTTGATCTTAAAGATAGCAACTTGAGCATATAATTTGTTGATAACTGCTGCAGATCTCTCAGCTTGGAGATCGAGATCTAACAGTAACACCATGCATTATTTTTCATGTAACTAGGATTCATCCTACATAAAAAAAAACTCACATGCATGGTGTATATAAAGTTTCCAAAAGCAGTGAATTCATTCAAATTAGCTCAAGTATTCAAATATCCGTGGCTCAAGTTCAAGGGTCAAGAGTCGTATTGTTTATACCTAGCAATCAATTTGATGCAACTCAGAGTATGTTCCAATTGCTTTAGAAAGTATGAAGGGTAATCTTACTTATGATCAACTAAAACATTGCAAATGATTCACCCACAACTAAATTATCTAGTAGATTTAAAACATGGTGCATTGTGCTTCTGTAATGCCAATCCTGTGAGTAGAGCACATAGAGGTAAAGAAGCAGCTCCCATACCATAGGTGTTTCATCACTATTCTGCTGCCTGAGAATTCAACAAAGAGTCAACACATTTGCTCCTAGGAAGTGATCAATTGAGGTCAAACTCTCCCACAGCCACAGGCCCACAGTCCTTCACATGTAAGAACCTAATAGCGAGGTATGCCATAAAGTGGCTCAACTTATTAGAATCCTCGAAGATGCCAGAATGATAAGTAAATTAATAGCACGTAATTTCCTATAATGAGATCATTAAACCTAATTGCCCAAAGTGCAAACATGTGATTATGCCGTTAAAGCAGATATATCCTAAGCAAAACAAGGAAAACACCACTGAAGAGACAATCAAAAGACATAGACTGTCACGCCCCGACGTGAAAAATCGGGAGTGTGACGAGTCGTAAACGAACGCGTTGATCAGATCAAGTACAATTTTATTTCTAAAATCAGAAATGAATGAAAAAATGATACTTTTATTTCATCAAAAGAAGTTTACAACTCTAATTGATAAGTCATAAAGGTAATTACAACTTCCAAATCTAAAATACATCACTCTTGTAAAAACACTTAATGACCTACATAAACCTAGGTATGAAGTCCACGAGGTTTGTGTATTCGTGCAAGGACTTTGTCTTAGTGAGAAAATTGCACGGGGTATGAAGTCCACGGGGTTTGTGTATTCATGCAAGGACTTTGTCTCAGTGAGAAACCTGCACGGGATATGAAGTCCACGGGGTTTGTGTATACGTGCAAGGACATTGATGACAGTAAGAAAGATGCACGGGGTTTTATGTGCACGGACATGAGATGCTAAGACTTAAGCTCAACACAAAGTGCATGGGCTTTATAGAAACATGCACGGACATTGAGATGCACAGACTTAAGCTTAACACAAAGTGCACGGACTTTATAGAAACATGCATGGACTAGAGTGTGCACATACTTTGCAGAAACGTGCACAGACTACGTTGATGAAGAAGTGCACGGACTTTGGTGAAACATGCACGGACTAGAGTGTGCACAGACTTCGTTTTCAAACACCAAGGCATATGCATCGACCTTGCTCGAGCAGAAACCAATCTATGCACGGACTTTGCTTTGTCTTGAAATATGCATGGACTTTGATAAGGAGATGTGCACGGACTTTTAAGTCATCCACAGACTTGACTTGTTCAACGCTTCCACGGACTTGGAAGATTGTGCACGGACTTATAAAGAGTAACGTGCACGGACTTGGAGTGAAGGTCATGCATCAACTGCATAGACCATGCACGGACTTAGCCTATGCATGGACACAACGTTTGCATAAAATAATGAATGTACACAAACTTTCCAATAGATGAACCAATGTACACTGACTATGGACAATGTCTACGGACTTTAAAGAACTACATGCACTGACTTAGCATGCACGGGGTTAGTGTATGCATGGACACAGTGAATGCATAGAAGAATGAATATGCATGGACTTTGCAATAGAAGAAGACTTGGAAATGCAAGCAAGTGTAAGAACAAATGCAAAGGCCAAAATATGCAGAAATGATATGCACACTGATGAACAAAGCATTGGATTTTAATGCAAATCACCCTCAAGCTAAGCACATTAAACAAGAGTAATTAAATGGCAGATGAAGCAGGATGTTGACAAATAGTATATGACATCATCGGGATTAAAATGAGGAAGGGCCAGAGACCTCCTTCTAAAGCTAGATATGGGGTTAAATACTAGAAGGGCTCTATCTGGGAAGGTACAAATCAATTCAGACACGAAACTGAAATCGTGCCCTAGAGATGGTCGCTATTCTGGAGCAGCGCCCCTGAGTCTGCCGTTTCTTATCTTGAAGATTAGACCTTTCCATATTTAAAAAAAGTGAAACGCGACCGACCTTCAGACACTTTTCTTAATTCACACCCACTCGCAGGGGCGCGACCTTGGGGAATCGGTTCTGACTCGGAATCGAAAAATTTAGGAAAATGTCTAAAGTCCAGGTGCGGCTTATTAAGAAATGACAGGGCATAGGGCGCTTTTTAGAAAGTGACCAAAGGAAAGGTTTTGAACGCGTCCTCAGTCATAGTCGTTTATTATTAAATAGTGACCCACCTCAGGGTGTGACTTAAAACGCGACCAGACGACAGTCGCAACTTTCAAGAAAATCATAAAAGAAGGGGAAAAACCTATCTATCAAATCAGTGATGAAGTCTAATCGGGGCATTACATTGTAACACGAAATTTACTCAACATAGTGTCAATTTTGGCGTGTCTATAGTGACGAGGAAAAACCTGTGTGAGATGGCTAGACGCCGTATGAGGAAAGTGCGCGTGACATTCCCTCTGCGTGTATGAGTCGATCAACAAGCCAACCACGCGTGCCTTAGCTCTTTGCATTAGTCCTTGCTTGCTGGGTGCCTGTGAAGGTCCAAATGGGTGTCTGTTAGCATGCCTCCTACCCCTTGAGCTTCTAAGGGGATTTTATCAGTGAATATGATGTTTTACTTGATAAATCTAGCCACCAATTCTCTGGTCACTTCTCTGAGTGCTACGGCTTCCGTCTATCTGGAGAAATAATCGGTTACTGCTAATATATATTTGCACCCAACGGAGGATGCCGAGAGCTAGAGGACCAACTACATTAGTTCCCCACTATGCAAAGGGCTAGCTGGGTACTGTTGGATGAAGCGGCACTGGAGGCCTTCTGGGTATAGCAGCATGCTCTTGACATTTGTGGCATGATTTTGCAAATTGGACAGGTCGACCTACCTAGCAGGCTTCTGTTTCTGGGAACTTCGGTCAACCTACCGAGCCGGTTCGGTCGACTGAAATCTCCCGTCAGCAAAAAAACAACACATACACACAATGTGAAAGAAGATGAATAGGGGTGCGTATGCATGATGACCCTTGTAAAGGGATGTCCGTGAGCACGACCAAGAAGTTCCATTGAATTTCCCATATAGGTGATTGCACAGTCCACAGATTCACTAATTTCCCGTGGGCTTTGAACATATTTACCCTTTTCACTTGCCATCTGGAATTTGCATCTGCCCACTAGCTCGTGCTAGATCTTCACTACATGTGTGCGAATATGGCCATGCTTCCCCTGTACTTATATTGCAGGAATAAGTATGATGCATGCATAACTAGCATGAGCATTGCATACGCATGATGATTTTCAAATCTCCATTGAATCCCCCGCATACATTACCCTGCATTCTGCATGATCACTGATTTTCCCCATGGGCTTTGGATATGCTTGTCTGCCCACTTATTCCCTAAATGCACACCAGCATGCAGGAAACCAGAACATCCATGTACATAAGTGAAGTCAAGGAGTTTCATATACCAAGATGAGTTAAGAAAGGAAGCAACAGCAAATAGCTCAGATTTGAAGTGTGAGGGAGGGTTGCATCGACGCAGGCCACCCCTTTGCATCGACGCAGCTACCCCTCAGCTTCTGGGTGTGGTTCCCCCCCCTTTCAGAAAAAGGGAAGGGAGATAAATCGTAAAATACAAAAAGAGAGAAAAGAGAAAATAACAAAAAATGAAACTAGAATAAAATGATAACAATAATAATAGTGAACATGAAAAATGAAAGACCCTCACCAGTGGGTTTGATGGCGTTTATCTGGGGAACACCCCCTTCGACTCCGTATGAGGGGAACATCGAATGTGTTCTCGCAAGACACGCTTGGCTCTCGGGGATCACCCCATTATGGCCATAGCCCTACCTTGCCCACTATAAGGTTTCGAACAGCGGTGTTCGGGCAACGCAGCGGATAACAAAAATTTATATACCTGAACCTGAGTCGATAGAAACCTAGATATTGCTTTCAGGTTGTGTGAGCCTAATTTAATTTACCATGGGAGCACCCAGACGGGCCTCTAAAAACATGTTCTTTTCTCTTGAAAAACTTGATCGCACGGGCGTGTAATTTTGTGTAGCTTCCGCAGTGTTTGTTGAAATGTCCACTTGTCAATGATAGAGCCAATGGCTTTTCAATTTGAAAGGCCTCATGGGCTTGTGCTTCACACGCGGAGCTAGTCCAAAGGACTTCGGAGCTTCCAAAGACTTGTTCTTAGATGGGGGTGCATGTATATGACTTCATAGCGTGCCAATCAAAAGATTAGGCATCATTCTGAGTTACTTAATTTCTGAAATTTCTGTAATAATCAGAAATTAATTGTGGACATTTTTAGGGTCCAACAAATGCCCCCCACAGGGTGCCCGTTAGAGCCGTAGGGGATGGCGGGCGGCCCGTGCCCCTTATGCATGCCTGGCCATGATGACTTATTTGTCTTGAATCAACTTGTTGTGCTTGAGGTAGTATCTCATTTTTCATGGTGAACTGACTTGTTTTTTGTTTCTCTCTCTCTCTCTTTTTCTTTCCTTGGCAGGTATTGACCATGTCTTGTGTGAGAGATACGCGTCCCCGGAGGGGTGCCAACCGCGATGGGGAGAAAAATAAACCCTCCTACTTGTCAAATCAACTGATGTCTGCTTTGGCCCCTCCTCATGTCACGAAGGAGAACATGTTTTTACTTGATCGGTGCTTCAATGTGGTTGCAAGAGGCCCTCTTTCTGAAGACTCCACGGAGGGTGGAGAGATCGACCCATCGTTGATTACCCAGGAGAGGGGCTTTTATACTTATCAGCGGCCAGGACGTTATCCGCGGCACTCTCCTCGAGATGAGCACTTGTTTCTTTTTATTCAGCATTTTATGCCTGAACACTTGGACGCGGAAGACCCGACTATATATGCTGCGAAGGTACTACTTGAGAGAGCTATTTTGGTGGGAAGAGACAGTATGATGGGAACTTGCACTTATTCTCATCCCAGCTTCCCACTGGGGTATTCTTCACATGTTCGGCTCCCAGGATCCGCTCAATTGGGCCTTTTCAAGACAGATGAATATGGTTATTGCAGGTCTTGTTCAGTGATCCCAGCTATGTAGGAGTTATTTGGGCAACATAAGACAGAGCCTCCTTCTTCTGGACTTTTCTTGATGCCTTCAGGCACTCAGTTTGTTACCGAAGATTACGATAAATTATGCTTCCCGGATCGTATTGTGAGCAGATCTGCGCCCAGCTGGTATGGGAGATGGTCGGTGACGGCTTCCCATAGGTTTCACTTGGGGGCTTCTGAATGATTGATGGGTGTCATTCACCATTATCGTGACATCTTGGACCATGTGGGCATTCGCCATGCTGTGACCGCCGCTCTTTACCGGTATCCTTGCTACACCGGGCTTCTTCAGGGCTTAGCTGAGAGATTTAACCGGTGTTTCAACACATTTGCATCTGCAGAGGGAGAGACATCCCTGGACTTATGGAGCTTTCACCGTATTTCTGATCTTCCTATTTCTGGCCACATGTATGAGGAGGCTTGCCTTAATGACTTGCACAGGGCATACACTACTGGAGCTGGCTCTTATGGCTTACCTTCTGGTTTCCGCTATTTGATGAAGATCTGGAGAGACCTTGCTCGGGTTGGGAAAGGAAAGACTCCTTCTGCTTGCACCAACACTGTGAGGGTCAGCCTCAGTGCCTGGGTCAGATATTTTTATAATGGGCCCGTTTTGCTTCCAAGATAGCTTCACAGAAGATGACAAGCCTCTTGATCAATACTATCAGCTTCTTCTTGACCCGCCTGAAAATAGGCGATACTTGTGTGCACCCAAGAATGAGGGGTGGAATCCCCACAAGCTCCCGGACAAGACTTATTTGGCTGCCTATTTGGTTTACTTCTTGGCTACCTTCGTGGTGCCATATGGAGAGGAGGGCATTGTCCGCCTTGAGCAGATCTATCCGGCCTGCCTGCTTGCTGATGGCCGGAAGCTTGCCCGTGCACCTACAGCCCTGGCCAATATATATCATGGCCTGGGCAATTTGTCAACTTGTAGTTCGCCACAAGACCGCAGTGTCTGATTGGCGACACATTACTTTAGTGCATGGGCAGGTTTGCTGCTTCCTAGATTGTGTCAGGGTGGAGAACCCTGCGGCTCCCTTGATATTCTAATTTCGTAATCGGCCCGATCAGAGTCCACTGGAGCAGTTGACAGGAGCCCGGAGGTCTTTGTCCTTTTTGCCTACCCAGGGCCAGCGGGGAACAGATTTTGCGTGTGTGACGCGGGACTATCGCCCTTTCAGCACTAAGGGACCTGATGGTGTATCTTATCACCTTCCTTATTGTTCCAGCCCAAGCAGAGTTTTCCATGATGAATGGTTGTACTGCACGCGCCCTGGTGTTCTCGTCTTTCGGAAGGGCACCAGCACCTTTCTTGAGCCCTATTATCCTCACCGCTTCGCACAGAACTTTGGCTATGATCAGGGGGTACCCCCGAATGCTGATTTTCCTTTGGGGGTGCGACTGCAGGGCATGACAGACACCTTATAACAGCTAGTTGGTGGCTTCACTTCACCCGGCAAGGGCCAGAGTCGGGTTGTTCTTTTCTTGCTGACGACAGAGTGGGACGTGTTGACATTTATAATGCGCACTAGTGGTTTCAGCACAGTAATATATTTAGGCAGCCAGCTCATAAATTGAAGAAAGCTGAGGAGGCCCACTTGAAGAAGGTCGACGCTCCCCCTCTTGCCATTGAGCATTCTTTTTTATGTTCCCAGGTTCCTCACCTTGCCAGGTCTGTTCGGGAGCTCCGCAACACATGGGAGGCAGCCCATGGGCCCATACCTGTGGACAAAGATACTTATATAGGGGCCATGAAGCCTTTGAAGCGTGCAGAAGACTTGGCCTTGAATTAAAGGGAAAGCCCCTGGTGATGACAAAGCTTACTATTGGTGGGGACATTTACTTTC
Source organism: Amorphophallus titanum (assembly GCA_024336825.1). NCBI lineage: Eukaryota > Viridiplantae > Streptophyta > Magnoliopsida > Alismatales > Araceae > Amorphophallus > Amorphophallus titanum. The sequence continues at coordinate 13,140,603 of JANBPO010007653.1, forward strand.
CGATTGTGGCCATCCCCCTGATGCTTCTTTATCCAGTCCTCTCCTCCCTGCTGAGTTTAATAATGATCTTTGGCCAAAATGGGAAAGACATCTGATGAGTGCAATTGCTCAAATGGGTGCCATTGAATGCATTTCTTATATTGAAAATGGGACCACTCTGCGTGATATTTGGTACAGCATTTGTCGAGCGGGACAGAGCATTGGCCTTCCCCCAGAAGAGGTGGTATTACAACCTTCTTTCTCTCCTGCCCCGGCTGGTACTCAGCCGCTAAGCATGAAATTTCATCTTCAAACAGAAGTAATTTTGATTCCTGAGTATCATTGGCATTTTTGAAATTTTTGAGTTACATTTTAAACAAACAACATTTCTCACATGAATTAGATGAATGTATGATTTCATGAATCTTCTTCCTTAAAGTTCTATTTTCATTTTTGACTCTTTTGTATTTTTCATCCAATTCCTCATATGCAAGTTCCCATTATTCATTTGTAATTAACTCTGAATTAGAAATTACCTGTTCATGATCGCTCTTTGCCATGAGACACTTATTCTTCACCAGGTCTTCAATGTCTGTTCTTCATCAGACGTAGGCACATCCTCGTCCTCATCGCTCCACGTTACCTTCATTGCCTTTGACTTCTTGCCCTTTATCATTTTGTCTTTCTTCTTCTGCAACTCGGGGCATTCACCTCTCATGTGCCCCATCTTCTTACACTTATAGCACATGACCTCAGCTACTTTCAGTGGTTCATTCCTTTGCTTCGGCTACCTTCTTCCTTTGTTGAACTTTCCACCAAATCTTCTCCTTTGGCGTAGAAATTGTCTCACTCTCCTTGTCAGCATGGTGACTTCTTCATTGTCTGTGGTTCCCATTGAATCCTCTTGGCTCGAGATAGGCTTCGGGTTTGCTTTCAAAGCGATGGACTTCTTCTTCTCCGTGTCCTCTTCCGTCCTCTTAATGTTAACATCATAGGCCATTAAAGACCCTATGAGTGTGTCCCCAGTGAGGGTAGTAAGGTCCTTCGAGTCCTCTATCACGGTTGCCTTGGTGTTCCAGCTTGGTGATAAGGACCTCAGCACCTTCCTTATCAGATCAGTGTCTTTAAACTCTCTTCTGAGTGACTTCAACCCATTAGTGATCTCCATGAGACGTGCGAACATCTGGAAGATAGTCTCTTCCTCTTTTATGTGGAATAACTCGTAGTCCCGGATAAGCATAATCGCTTTTGTCTCCTTTACTTCTATAGTACCTTCATAGATCAACTTCAGCTTATCCCACATTTCTTTCGCGCTGCTGCACATAGAAACATGAGCATATTAATTTGGGTGAATAGCAAGTCGCGCCCTTTCAGAGTCCCCTCTTAAGCGCCGCTTTGTATCCCCAGAGGATCTCACAGCCATTCAAAAAGGGGGGAGAATACTCGGGAGAGATTTCGAGATTTGTGAAACAAAAGAAAATTTTTTATTCCGAAATAAAGAGGTTACAAAAGGAAGACTGCCACCTAAGCATAAGCAGAAGAAAATACAAAAATAAGCAAGTAGGGGCACCCTTCTAAGGGTTCACCCTGGCTACATCGTCACGCGCCCCAGTCTCATCGGGCTCACGTGCATCAATGACTCCAGCAGGAGGCGAGTCCTCATCCAAGTTCACCACTTGGCTTCCCGCCGCCAAGACGTCCGCTGGTGCTCGCTCGTCCGTGCTTGGCTCCTGCGCCGACTCCTCGGTGCCCACGTCGTCAACGTCAGGCTCCCCCTCACCATCGTCGCCCTCCGGGCCATAAGGGGTCGAGGGAGGAAGAAGAGGCGGAGCCACATGGCTGAAGCTCGCCGCGGTGGCCTTCACAGCGGCACTCCAGCCCTCCCGGAAGCCACGGTCACGAGCCGGCCTGTAGAACTCCAATGCCACTTCCGTCAGCTTATCTTGGTAGGCCGAAGAGGAGTGAAAGCCCTCCACCGCTTCCTCACCCGCAGTCGACATCGAGGAGCTTAGCACGGCTAGCTCTACCTCGGCCTCCCGAGCACGGGTCTCCATGACTCAGACCTCTGCCCCCAGCTTGGCCGCTCGCTCCTCGGCTGCGTCAGCTAGCTCCTGGAAGGAATCCCGGTCACGTTCCATCCCAGCGAGGGCTAGTCCTTGTTGGACCGACTACCTGTGGAGCTCGGCGTAGGCCGCCTCGGACCCCTTTAGGCGCTCCTCGAGCCCCGCCTGAAGAGCCCTGGCTAGACTCCAGCATCCGAGCGAGACCCTGGAAATGATGCTTCCACAAGCCAAAGGCACTAACGACCAGACACGCACTCCTCGAAGCCACCGCTGTCAGCTCATTCTTGGCCCCAGGACCGAAGTCACTGGTATGCTCGTACCATTGCGCGCTCCTCCCCATGAGATCGATGATCGTGGCGATCCTGGCCAGGGGCATCCACTGATATTTTTGTCTGGAAGTTGCCTACTCTAGTGATGATATTAATGTTTGTCAGCACAAATATTCTTTAGACTTACTTTCAGGCACAGGAAAATTAGGATGTTGCCCGACCGTCACACCTATCGAAGTAAACCAACAACTGACTAGCACAGATGGTGAGCTTCTTTCTAATGATGAGAAAATCACTATCAGAGACTAGTTGGTAGAGTTCTGTGCTTGATACTCACCCGTCCAAATATCACTTATGCTGTCAGTGTTGTTAGCCAGTTCGTGCATACTCCCCGAGCACCCCATTTACAAGCTGTGGGCAGAATTTTGAGGAATCTAAAAAGTTGCCTTGGCTAAGGTCTTCTATTCACCAAGTCAAAATTTTCACTCCTGAGGTCTTCACTGATGCTGATTGGGCAGGATCCAAGGAAGATCGTCGTTCTACTTCTGGTTATTGTGTGTTTCTTGGACAAAACTTAGCCACATGGTGCAGTGAAAAGCAAAGTGTGGTTGCCCAATCTAGTGCTGAAGCAGAATGTCGTGTCATGGCACATGAGCTTACTGAACTTCTATGATTAAAGCTTATTCTTCTAGATGTTGGTCACAGGGTTGATATGCCTATGAAATTGTATTGTGATAACCAAGCAGCAATTAACGTTGCCATCAATCTAGTGGAACATGATCGTGCTAAGCACATTGAAATAGACCGGCATTTCATCCGTGAACGGTTTGATTCTGGGTTACTTTGCCTTCTGAATGTTCGACCTATGGATGAAGTTGCTGATGTGTTCACCAAGGGTCTTTCTCAAGACATGCTCCTCTCAACATTGGGCAAGCTGTGCATTCGAAATATCTATGTTCAGCTTGAGGGACAGTGCTGTGTGAAGTCAGACCAGCCCAATAATGGGCCAATCCGGTCTGATTCGTAAGTCATAAATCATAACCACAGGTCCCTCTTACTGGGACGATGGTTCATTACCAGACCCAATAAGAGGGATCCGGTTAACTTATTCATGTCTTTTTCTTCTATCAAAAACACCCCTGCAGGTCCCTCTGTGCAACAAGGGTAGTTTAGACTTATGCTAACTCAAAAGAGAACACATTAAGATAATGCATGAGACACTTTGGCTCAAGAAAATCACCTAATTATTTTTTGTTCATTTCTATTTTGTCTTGAGGACAGATATGTAATCTATTTGCTAAGTGTGCAGGTTGCAGGTGTTCAAGCTCTCATTGCTATATCTTTTGCTCTGCTATTGGTTCACATACATCTGTCTGATCTCATCTCTTCAATCATATCGCTCGATCTGTTCTGAAGCTTATGTCCTTCTCAGCTATCACTTATTTGCCTAATCATATCTCCCTGAGAGGGCATTGCCTCATGATTTTGAACATGGCGGTTCTGCTTCATCTGATCTTGGGCTCTGGTTGAAGAGTATATCTGTCGTATCTTTGTCCCGCCGTATCGTCGCACGTGCCTATGTCCCTTTGTATTATCACGTATTGTCTTTTGTCCCACCATGTCCTTATCGCACATGTTTTTGTCCTTCCGTGTCGTCGCACGTGTTGTCTTTTGGTCCCTCATGGTGTTATCGTCCCACGTATCTTTTGTCCCACCGTGTGTGCTGTCCCACCGTGTTATGTTGTCTTGTCCCACCGTGTCACACGTATACCTATTGTTTGTTCTTGTGATATTTTGCTTCTTTCATCTTTGATTTGTTATGTTTCGTTCATATTTGTCATGTTATGTTTCGTTCATCTGCGTGGTTTTGTTATATTTGTGATTATGTTCATGTCATGTTTACATTGTCATGTTGTGTCTTATGAAAATCTCATGAAAATCAGAAATTCTGAGAATCTCATAAAATATCATTTCGCTTGGCAGGTAAGTCAGGTATGGCTCTCTATCCTAGCTCATTGTTGCATTACCATATGGTATCAACATTATTATAACCTCTCAAGGACCGACTGGTTGCCCGTGTGTTCTGGGATCTGATGTTCCCCTTTAACAAAAACGATGCTGATCTAGGAGCATACGGTTAATTGTTGGATAGGCCGCTCGGTTGAGTCAGGTGGGAGACGATGGACTCTGTCTCGCACGCCGTGATTGCAAGAAGATTCTTGACCACGTCCTGACTCAGTCTAGCAATATTATTGATCCGAGCATTGTATGACTCGTAATATTCTTTCTATCTCTTTTACCCAATGTTCGGTGCCTCTGCAGTGCTCAGCTGGCCTTTTACCCAATGGGGGACAGACGTCGTAGGTCCATTGCCCGCCACATCCACGGAGTGCAAGTACATCTTGGCGAGAACTGATTATTTCTCCCGCTGGGTAGAAGCTGTCACCTTAAGGGAGGTCACCGGGGAGATTGTCACCAGATTTGTTCACTGCAATATCATATTTCGGTTTGGCACCCCTGATCGAATTATCTTAGACAACGGCAGCCACTTCCGCAACCAGAAAGTCTACCGACTGGCAGAGAAATACAAGATTGATTGGAGGACGTCAACTCCCTATAATCCACAGGCCAATGGTCTGACTGAAGCCTTCAACAAAACTCTCTGCACTCTCTTGGCCAAGATTGTTAGCTCCAGCAAGAAGGACTGGGAGGAGAAGATTTACGAGGTGTTATGGGCGTACCGGACAATATACAAGACCCCAACGGATTGTTCATCTTTCTCCCTAGTGTACGGCTCGGAAGCGATTGTCCCTATCGAGCTGTAGATAACTTCCCTTAGGGTCGCCATTCAGCACGGGGTAATCTGTGAGGGACAGACAAATGTCGGGTGAAGACTCGAAGAGCTCTCTAGTCTGGAGGGAAAGCGGCTTCGAGTCCAGCAGAATATTCAGGTCTATCAAGCTCGGATAGCGCGCGCCTTTGACAAGCTCGTCAAGGAGCTTGAATTCAAGAAAGGTGACCTCGTTATGGTCAAGAGAAGAGACGTCATAGCTGCCAACCCCAAAGGCAAGCTGAATGAAAATTGGCTCGTACCATATGTAGTCCAGAAAGTCTACGAGGGCAGAGCCTATATAATCGTCAACCACCGCGGAGAGGTTCAGTTTCCGCCTCTTAATGGAAGACACTTGAGGCTGTATTATGCCCCAGTGTCCCCATTCAATGAATAGAATCATCCGCCACCCCGCTTTGGGGATGGATTTACACGATCGTTGTCCGGACAGCTCGATCACTGCTCGTGTTCTCATAGGGTAAAAAAAAGGGGAAGAGAACTCTGCCAAAGGTTCCTCTCACAAAGGGTGGAAGACCCAGCATTTTTGGGTGGGCTCGGCCATGGAGGGTAAGCCTTAGGCCTTTCCGACAGTGCCTAGCTTCCATCTGAACCTTCCCCCAAAGCAGGCGGTGGCTTCCCTAGAGGTGGAGAAGAGAGCTACCATTCTTCAAGAGAATCGCCGATCAACTACCAAGTTGATGATCGTGGCCAATATTGAGGAGTATCCATCCCTGAATGTGGTGCTTCCGGGTAAGGACTTCAGGGTCTTGCTTCGTTTCTGGGTCGGATAAGTAAGCTCCCTTCTCACGATCTAGTTTTCTCTGTCTAGACTGGAGGCGAACGGTTGATGAGGGGGCGCCGCCGCTCGAGCTGGACATCATCGACTTGGAGGAGACGCCCGCTCCCAGCGGACCTCAAACTTCCGGGAGCTCTTCCCGTGCCCGAGATAAGGGCAAGTAGACCGCCCGGGATGGCGCTTCCGAGCGCCGCGGGGCCAAGCACAAGGATCCCGTGGAACGGCTACTGTGGTCCTCGATGAAGGCCGCGGCCGCCGAGAGGAAGCAATTGAAGAGGGCGGATGTCGTCCGTTCGGTCGAGGGGGGTGCGCAATTGGCTCTCCCGGCCGCTGAGTCAGAGGGGGCGTCGCCGCCGAATAAGTCGTGGCCGAGACAGCTGGGTCCCAGGCAGAGGCGGCTGGTGCTAGGGCACCGAACGAGGCAGAGGGGGCGCAGGGGGAAGGGGTCCGGTCCGAGCAAGTCGAGGCCGAGGGATCGCAGGGTGAGGCGACCCAATCCCAACCGACCGAGACCGAGGAGGTGCGGGGTGGGGCGACCCAATCCGAGCCAACCGGTGGGACCCCCGAGGTGGGGGTACTCGGGGGGGTGTCCCAATCCCGGCTATTCCCGAGAAGAATTTCCCTCCCACGGCTGGCACCTTCGCTGTCCGAGCTCCTCTGTACCGGAGGTGCCGCTCCGTGGCGTCGGGGGCGGTTCGAGGGGACCTTGGGCGTAGCCCTCCTTCCGTGCTTCTCGAGCGGGTTATGGAGGGCAGCCTGATCCTGGCTCAGCTGGGGGCCCTCCAGTTGCCCCTCCTAAAACCCTCCATTCTTCCCCTATATTCCCATACTACCAGCCTGGGATCTAGAGCAGCAGAAAGATCCAACTTGCAGAGCCTGGTTCGGAGGCATCACACATCTTCAGGTGGCTTATCTTATATTGCTGGAAAGCCCATCGAGTCAGCTTCGCAGGCGAGGTGGTCCTGTCCCAATCTGAGTTCGGAGCTGCCCGGGAGAGCCATTTTTCACTGACTGCATAGGATAGGTCTGGCCAGCGACCTGTGCGACTTTCAGAAACACCTCTGGCCTCATCCCCCAACTTCTGGTCAATTCCCTTGGAGAATCCTCACTAGGGTCCTCTAGCTTTCAGCCAAAGGTGGTACCGACCCATTTGGAGTTCCCCGTTGAGAGCACCGGCGTCGACAATCTGAGCCAGTCCTGCAGTCTAAGTCACCAGCGGCCAGAACCAGTAGTCCATCACAGGAAGCACCACGGTCTCTTCTGTCATCTTCTGCCCAAGCCCTCTGGAGGAGTTGATTTGAGATCAGTCAGCTTTCAATCAAGCTTGGTCTCACCTCTTTCTGATCTTCCCACTGGGAGATACGCGCCTGACAAGCCTCCCCTGTCTGGCCGGCATCCTGCACAGTGCGACTTCACAAGAATCAGCGGTACCGGCGTCTCCCACCTCAGAATGGGACCATTCCAGCCCTCAAAGGTCCCTGGGACGGCCCTCGTCGTGAATACTCTGGCCCCGCTGCATTTTGATCTCAGATCAGACAGCTATGCCATCGGAGAATTGAGGCCAGAATTCTGTCCCTGCAACCAGCTCGACCCAGTCAACATCCAGGAGCCACCACGGGCGTGATTGGGTGATTCAGGAAGGAAATTTTGGTTTGGGAGCACTAGACTGAATCCTCTTTCAGTGGGACTCGGTCCCGCCTCGATCCAATATTCCATCAGAGAGTACGGCCCTGTCCAATCCCTCTCTGGCCTGCAACAGAGAAGCCTGGCGCAGCTCTACAGAATCTGCCATACCCAGTGCATCCGAGAATTGAACCGGCGTTTCTTCCAGGAGCAAGCTAACGCGTCCAGCTTTTCCTGCACCATTTCGACGACGGGAGTGATCGTGACGGCACCGCCTTCCTGAGAGTCATTCTCCACAGATTGTGCAGAAACAGTCTGGCTTACAACCAGAAGTGGGTTGTAGAAGCTCCAGCGACCACACCACGACTCCCCTTGGCGTGCCACTAAGTCGGAGTGGAGTCCCACCAGTGACCTATCAAATGCAACAAGCAGGGCATCGATTGAAGCTCGGAGCAGCCCGTTCTGATTTTTCTACCCCAAGGTAGCAGATCAGGTCAGTCAGGACCCATCCAGACCCCTCCCACTCTTCTGGACATATCTCTCGACCCCGATATCGTCTGGTGCTCTACCTGGCTGCCACTCGAAGAAGACTCGACCACGGCCGTCCTTGACTTGCTCCCACCTCGATCGGACTTCGGGAGTGGCCGTGACAACTTCTTCCAATTGCTGCTACACCCCAGGACCAGTCTGAGCCAGAGTGCAGAGGTCCAGGACCTGAGCCCGCCCCGGCCGGTGACGATGATGGGGCCGCCCACAGAAATTCACAGGCATACCAGGGCCTGTCAGTGACGTTTTGGCACCAGCGACAGTGACTTCCAAGCTCGGGGGAGTGCGTGGCAGCGTCTACAGTGACCCCCTGTCCTGCTGTCCCAGACCCAGACAGAACTGCGGGTTCTCTTCTGCATCGGTTTTTCCCCTCCCCTCGCTTGGCCAGCTGAAGGCCCCTCCCTATGTGGAGGTAGTTTTGGATGTAACTTCAACTAATCCCTACCCCGAGATCACCCTCATGCGTGAGGTGTAGTTCATGTAACATTTAAATAGGGAAAAGTGACATTCGACGCAGTGTGCGGGGAACCCACACTTCCCCGCTCGCCCTCGTTTCCGAGCGGGGTTGGTTTCTTCAAACCAACTAGGTAAGCTCCAAACCTCGCTCTTTCACTAGTACTTGTTCATAGAATATCCGCGGAATTACTCCGTTGAGTGAGAGAGAGAGCGCCCAACCCTGGAGTGTTCCACCTCTGAGCGGTCACCGTGGGTTGTGTAAGAGAGGGACCTAGTGCCCCAATTGGCACCTGGCCAGCCCTTGACTGATGTTAACAAATAAAAATAAATACATTAGTGAAGTGCGCCCCTTCCTTGGATATTATTTAATGAATTGAAGACCCCCTATAGAGGCGCCATTTCTTGAATCAAGACTCTCTGAAGGGGCGCCATTTCCCTTTAGAGAGGGCCCCGTGCGTACAAAGGTATATATATATATATTAAACCCCTATATGTTAAACCCATGTGTACTAATATATGAGTATATATATATATATTAAAACCCAGGGAATAGAGCGCCCTCTATGCAGGTGCTATTTAAGAAGGGCGACCTTCTACATGTCGTCATTTCCTCCAGACAACCTTTTGTCCTTTCCGACACATACAACCCCATTTAGTTGGCATCGCATTATCCTCTGGCCATGGCACTCAATATTTTAGGATCTTGTTCCCCTGGTAACCTAAATCCCTATAATTAATCCCTCTATTGATCAGGCAGAGAATACTACCCGACATCCTACTACCCACAAAACAGAATATCCCCATTCTTTTCCCGTCCATCCATTCTTCTCCCTGCATCCAAGGTACTGCTACTGAAGCCTTGCTGCAGAGAATGTGAATTTTCCTTGCTATTATTCTCTGAAGCTGTTGCAGAGAAGAGAAGGGAGCTTATCTTATTCCATTTCTTTTTCTAGTACCATGTCTGTCACTTCATAAAGGTAGGTCTTCTCAAGATCTAACCCAATTAGTAGCTAACATAGGACAACGTAGCATGCATGACTAGCATTAGCTCCATCTCCAGGTGATACGGCATGATTTACAGCACGTTTTACATAGATCTAATACAACCTAGTTTTACCATGCCTTACGTAGATCTAATACAACCTATTTTTACCATGCTTTAAGTAGATCAAAGACAACATGGGTTTACCATGCTTTACGTAAACCTGTTAGCTTCCATGATCTAAATACATATCCGATTACACAGAATTAGTCATTACATATTTTTACTAAAGCCTACTTTACAAAATTATACAACATGTTTCTCATAAAATATGCAGCATGTTTTAGCAAATAGATATAACGTGTTTTAACAAAAATTAAACATTTCAGCCTTCAGGAATGAACCAGAGACCACCGCTTGAAGTAGCGATCACCCGATAGACCGCCACCTTCTATATTTTTTTAAAAAAATTGTATATAATTTGTCAACGGTTCCCTGTAGACCGTCTTATATAAATGGCGGCCTCGCGATCGACCATTTCCCTCTGGCGGGGGAAATTTTTGAATGAGAGTGTCATGGCGTGATAGCGGCCGTTGACCGACCGCTATTAAAGGGTAGCGGCCCTCTCCTGACCGCCATCCACAGATTATAGTCACATCGTTGCATTTTTCACATGTATTCCCCTTTGAATAGACAACATGATTAGGGTAAAAATGCACCTAATGACTAGGGTTATATGGAACATCTAAATCTAATTTACATGTGGATCATGGCTGATGGAATATTATCATTTTTCTCTTCAAATCATGACTTGTCAATTGTTCCTCTTATTGTAAATAAGTAGTTAATTGTGACTAAATCTATCCATGATTGCATTAACTGCTACAACTCTATCACCTGTTGGACTATTAGTTGATTACTTTATTGAGATTGTTTGAAGGTCACGCCACTCTGGTGGTGGTGACCTACCGTTCACTCCATTTTTCACATTTCACACCTTCATTTCTTGGGATAGTTGGTGCTCTCCACCGGATATTCTTTCTGTCGGACTAAAACCGCCATCTTGAGACCTCAGTAAGTTCTTGCGAGCCTGGGATTCCCACTAAGACACCGGACAGGTTGTACCCTGAAAGCCTGAACCCACCGACTCGACTGATTCACATTTTGGGTAGACCGAGTTCATGACTGTTCTACCTGTTTCGACCAGAAGGCGGCCCTGTGGGGATCGCTACCTTCAGGTAGCGGACATGGCGTGACCGACCTATGTGTTTTGACTAGGCATGTGTGCTAGTTTGCCAAGTCAACTTACCCTTGTTCCAAGTCGACCTAGCCCTGTTCAAGTTGACCTAAGTCCCCTCAATCGACCTGGGATATGTGGGCTGAACCCTGATTCGGTCCCACCATGCCTCAAGCCGACTGAGAACCTAATTACGTCGACTGAAATTGCCTTTTTCTGGACCCAACCTGGTAGCAGTCTTTCTTGGACCGTCACCTTCATGTAGCGGCCCTACATGGACCATTTCCATCTTTTCCCCTCTTATGTGTTGACCCGTCGGCCCACTGAGTCGATGCTGACCTTATTGACTATCCACCTCATAGCGGTCTAGTCAAGACCGCCATATACTTGTAGCGGTCCTGGCGTGACCACAATATGCTCTAGATCTTCTTTTTTTTTTGGCGGTTCTTGTGTGCTGTAGCAGCCGTGTCAAGGGTAGCCCTTTAAGCTGCAATCTAGTCCCATTCATGATCCCTTTTTGTGAATCTTGACTTCCAAGTCAGATTCCTATGACTTCTCATCCAAATTGTATTTGGAATAACTCTTGGTCTTAGAGATAAGTTACATAAACTTAACCTTAGAATTCTTGGCCGATTCAAATGAATGTCTAGATTTTACTTGGGATCTTGGATCTGCCAATCAATGCCAACGCATCATAAAGGGCCCGGTCTGGTCCTAGGAGGAGCGCCTGAAAGTACTTGTGCTTGTGGACATCAAAAATGGTCATACAACATGTACGTCTCGGCACCCAAGAGCAAGCCGAAGATGGAAAGACCTAATAAACCCCATGTCTCGTCCGATCAGGACGAAAACACACCTGGCAGTCCGCTACCCGATAAGGAAGCTCCTCGAGCTGAAGAAATGATCCTGGCTCCTCGACTCACAGTGTCAAAGGCTGAATCAAGAAGAAACCTGAGTAGTCTGACACGGGTTCGACACGCGTCGAAAATCACTCAAAGTCGCAAACTGAGGCCCAGAGGCTTCGAAATCCACACCCCAGAGGTGGTGCATTAAAGCTAAGATAGTACTGGAGGACAAGCATTCACCTGAACCACCTCAGAGCCGAGGCAAGACCTCTTGACCCCTAAATTGGCACACCCCTAGCTTAAACTGGCGCGCCAATTGGAGATGGTCTAAACCGACGCGCTCCCTGGCTGTGCCAGTTTAACCCAAGGCCGTCCCATCTACGCTCCGATGCTCTGTTTCCTGATGAATCTCACGCGAAGCCTAGAGAGAAGAAGAACATGGCATTCAATGCCTGTCCCATAACCATTTAAAGATAGTGGAGCTGTGTACACCCCAAGTCGACAGCGCGATGGTGGGAGCAGCGAAGGTAGGCAGTGACGGTGGCAGTAGCAGTGACAGACATCCTATCCTCAGACGGGTGCCAGCATACTGCACGAATCGACAGAAGCCAGCGCATAGCAAGTCAACTCCATTCATCCGAAAATGAGGAGGAGGTGGCGAGGGTTCTTCTCCACCGCCCATTCTATAAATAACGCTGAAGACGAAAAAAAGAGGGAGGGGACGCCCACACAGAGAGATATAGCCCACGGTAAAAAAAAGAGCATCAGTCTGAAGAGGAGGGTTCGGGCAAGAGAAGTGCCAGTGAGGAAGGAGCTTCCACCTGCAAGAAAGAAAGGGTGAAGAAAGGAGTGAGAAGAGAGGTGAGGGTGAAAGGAGGGGGAGGAGCTTGTGCTCCACTCCCCTCCCACTGGTCTATCCCATTTTTTTTCTTTTCTTATGTCATTTTCTTTTGTTTCGGGGTAGATTCCCCTCTTGTATTTTGTTCCCCTGTATGCTCTCTTTAGGCTCTGAGGAGTGAATAAAAAGAAAAGTCGCTGCAAATATATGTTCTATTCTATCTTACCAGCATCCCTCTTCCTCCTTTTATCTTCTAACCACCCGGGGCCTTTAAGAGCTTGCCTCTCAGTGGCATAGCTTTTGGGGATCCCTCTAAAGGGTGAAGATCTATAGCCTTTTTTCTCAATAACATGGTGAATATCTGTCCCTACATACTCCTCTAGAGCTATAACCCGTGAGCCACTAGAACCCATCGAAGGCTAGTCCTCGGGCTTCTACGCTCACCTCTAGGTCATCGGGCCGCTATCTTTGGCTCACCCAAATTTTGGGGGTTGTCCCTAAGCATTCCATTTGATGACTCTCCATTCTACATCTAGAAAGTCGTAGTCTAGGGGAGGTGCTGCCCATTTTTCGCTAGGAATGCGAACGACAAGGGAAGAATGGCGAGGCAATAATGGCCCTCCGAACAAGAACTGAATGAATAAACAAGAAGAACTCTATGCAATAAAACTACACGCCTGAGCCCCCTTCAAACTGGACGTAACAAGATCCTGAATCTACTGAACATTTGCGTCGCTTATAGAGCCGGTCGGTATGTTTGAATACCACTCAAAAGCCAGGCCCATCAGTGAAGACCCAAAGAATTTTAGCAAGTAGGCTTCATCTACTGCCAGATCGCCCATCATTGTCATATAGTAAGCAATATGCTCCTTGGGAGAGCCCTGCCCATTGAACTTTTCAAACTTGGGCAGCTTGTTGATGCCAAGAGGGAGTCTCTTTACAGCATACTATGGCAGATACGACACCTTGTAAACATCAAAAGTGCTAAAATCATCATTAGTCCTCTCGACTAGCTTCATTTCAATCATTTGTTCCACCATTATTTTACTTATCATGGCAGGGTCTGCTGGTCCTACATGGGGATGCACATGCTACTGCTTGAAAGGAGCGACTAGAGTCGCAACATGAAGTGCTGGTGGTATCATTGGTGGTAATTGTTGCACTGGTGGATGTGCCAATTGCGGAAATGGCGACTATAGGAGGTATGGCAGGAAAGAGGCCTCGCCATGGCCTATTGGTTAAGAAGTAGCTAGAGGTGCAGCATCAACCGGGTCGAGAGCTCCCCGGGATGATTCGGCATGCATATCTTGTTGCCAGGGGGCAGGAGCTTATTCAGTCATTTCATTTAGCTGTCTTTTCAAAGATTCAATCTCTTGTCGATATCTTTGCAGTATTATCCAGATAGCTGAATCTAATGCTGCCATAGCTGGAGTACTCTCCAACACTTCACCCGAGACACCTTTGGATGAGGCCGACGGAGGAACCTCTTCTTCTTCAAAAGTCTCCACATTGGCAGTTAGGGTGGTGATAGCTTGCTTCTCTTTGGCTGCTTTAAGCATTTCTCCTACAGCTTTGCTTATTCTCGTTACTGGCCTGGGCCTTTTGACTAACCTGGCCAATTCTTCTAGCTCCTCAGGTAGGACCCCATAGCTATTGGTCACCCCTATCATGTTGCAACTGAAGACTTGCATTCTTTTCCTTTGCCTCCAAGCTCCTTTCTTAGCTTGACCGGGGAAGGTCAATCTTTCAAATACTAATATTCTTTTATTCTCTTCCCGCTAGGGGTGCTTCAGAGCACTCAGTTGTCTTCTGCCTATTTTATTTTAAGTTCATGCTATTTATCTAGCTATTTATTTTTACAGAGGACTGTATTTGATGGCGGCCCCATCATTTCCTCCCCACTATGATGATGCTCTCACTGATCACTCCGAGGAGTTGTCCCCGGAGCGTGACTCTCTCCCTTCTTTCCCTCCTGCGAGGGCTTTGGCGCCACTGCGGGCGATACTAGGCATACCCACAAGCCCTCTGGTGCAGCCCGCGCAGATGAAATAAGAGTTAGAGCCACCCTCGTCATTGTTATGAGAAAATAACGTTGAGTCGAATGCCTCTATGTGTGCTCCCGTGGAGGAGTTGCCCCCTCGATGGCGTCGCCTTACCGCCTGAGAGTATCAGCAGAGTTTTTACAGTGCTCTTCGGGGATCGTCCCTGGAGACTACAGCGAGCACGACCGCTGCACCAGCCGCATGTGTACAGCATGGGCAGAGGCATAGAGAGGGTGGACACGCAGATGGCTCGAGGGTGGTCATACACCACCGAGCGAGCTCTCTCCCCTTATCGGCGAGAGATCGAGCACCTCGACCACCGACGACCGTGACTTTTGGCAGAGTAGGGAGAGTTACAACGGCGAGCTGGCAGACCGCTACTCAGTTCCCATCTAGAGAGGTTCCCTCGTGTCCATCGATGCCACAACAGCCTCCAGAGCCCGTCCAGGCCGAGTGAGAGCCTTGGCCTCCTGGTTGGTGTGGGTCGCCACCAGTTGGGCCTCCGGAGACACCACCTCCACCACAATTCATTCCGACTATTCTTATTGTGACCTCGGATGGGGAGATGGTAGTACTTTATGGATATGCACAGTTGCTATGAGTTGTTTTATGCCTTATATACAGTTCCTTTTAGTAGTATACCTTTGTTCCGCATTTTGCACCTGTGTCTGTACACGCTAGCAACGAATCATGTGTAGATTACACTAACATGTTTATAAAATAGTGTTTGTAGTCTATTTTTGGGAATATGTTTAATGCACTCTTACTTCCTCATATTATGCAAATTTGTTTTGCATGTGAATGTAAATTTGTTTTGCATATGTGGTACTATTTTTTTAATCCCGCTCGTCGCACCGATGAAGCTTCCACTTGAAATTTTAATTAACATGCACTATGCCCCTTGCAAGGGGGTTGGACTAGGGGTGGGGGGATGGAATTACAGCCAAAATGTACCTCCACACAAGGAGGGGCGGTCAGCCGGCTAGGCGGGGAAGGGAAAAGCTGAAAAAGAAACCGAGCAGACTGAAGACACCGGTTCAGCCCGCTCTCTGGAACAAGGGACAGACGGTTGATGTTGTCACTGCTTCGATCACTCCCGAATTTTGTTGTCAATGAGACCAGTGGAAAATTCTTCAGGACTGGATCAGTATAACCTCTAATTTTTATGGAATTCCTTGGTGGGCAAGCCTGGTCGGAGAAGAGCCGCACACAGGGTCCCTGCATTCTGACTTTGTCTGCTATGGTACCATAGTAGCGTGAAGATGAGGCCTCCCCGAGCGCTCCCGAGCTCTGAATCATGCGTGGCTAGAGTTGTTGGAACCATCGCCAAGTCCTCTTTCATTCGGGACCAACGATGCCATCAACTGAGGTCAGTGCTGATTGTACTGACCAGAATAGTGGGGGTGGGTCAGTTTTGGAACATGGAGACTGACCTGGTGCACCTCTGGAAAAAATTTAGAACTTCTGGTGACGATGTCCAAATCTCATTCTGCTTCTTGGGGATGATAGAGTATTGGTGGAGGAAGCTCTCAACCAAGTTTCACGCCCAGACCTGCAAGGGAGCGGCCGTGATCGAACTCTCTCTAGGGCTCTAGTTCTCTGTCTGAGTGATCCTGTGTAGTCGGGGGAGAATAGATCCTCTGGACATCAGGGATGTCAGATGCCGGCAAGACCACCTCGTCTGTGAAGCAGCCTCGACCAGCTTTCCAGAGATGTATGGCACGCCACCTGAAGATGCACGATGACTCAGGGGCAGGCTCTTCAATTAGGCACCAGATCTGCTACCTGAGAACTGAACAAGGTATGGTGGTGGAAGGGGATGATAGTGGGGAGATGGGGAGGGGGAAATACAGTGGGAAGGGGCTGGGGTGTCCCTTTACTGTTAGGGGGATCAATGGGGGTCTAACCAGGCTAGGAATTGCATAGAGAGAGTGATTCTCTTCTTTTTCCCTTGGGTGTGAAGCCCTGCCCAATCCTGTGACGGGATTGAATCTGGGCGTGTGACTCGCCCCACTATCCTCCCCATCCCCTTCTCATCTGGTTCCACGAAATTTATCATTGACATTTCATCGAGTCAGGAAAATTTCAGAGGTGATTTCACATCGTTCGGAGCTCTGGATCGTCGCCAACAATTCTTTTCGTGAAGGCGCGCAGATCAATCCGAGATTGCTGCTCAGATCTGGAGGTGACTGAGTATTAATTTCTCCAGATCTCCTCGCAATCCCTCTGGATCTGAGTTTCTGAGTGGATGAATTATTTCGAGTCCTCTTTGCATTGCCGCTGATCTCGCATCGATCGGAGATCCGTGTTGATCGTGGCGGGGATTTTCGTGGGATCGCGCAAGCTGATCTGTGCAGACCCGACTCAGCACCAGAGCCGATTTCCCGAAGCTGCTCCGCCATCCCCTTTGCTGATTTGATCAAACCTCTTAGTCAGATCCTTCCTTTGGACGTCGCTGACGATATGCAAAAAGCGGCGCCTCGTTCGGACATCGGGATCTATTTTTCCCTTAATTATTTGTCTTCCTGTGCAGTTCTGTGTACACAGAACCAGAAGCTGAAGGAAGTCGTTGCTGCACCCAGATCTGAAAGGATCTAAACGCGCCCTTTGGAGTGGGCGAACTTCATCAAGTCGCCAACGTTCTCCAACAAACGACACCATGATCGGACATCGGATCTTGGCGTACCGGCCTTCGCAAGATCACTACGCAGAGTGACCAGCGTGGGCAGAACCAGACCGGTACCTAGTCATCCCTGGGATCGGCCCAGACCCGCCTCCCTCGGCTACTTCGAATGTGGCCCGTCAACCCGGACTTCAACAACCCCAAAATTGATGTTTGTAGCCCGTTACCTCCCTGCATGGAGTGGGCATCAGGTTCTGAAATTGTAAATTTAACAATTATGTGTATTGGGGTTGTTTGGATTCGGCCGAGAATTCTTCCCCACGCCTAGTCGAGGAGGTATGCGCTTCGTTCCTCTCTCACTTTGCTGGTTATGGGGGCGTGAGAGCCCGATTACAAGTGCTTGCCAGCCGTGGGATAATTTCATCATTTGTGATGGTCCCCAGGTCATTGCATTATTATGTGCGTAATTTCATATTCATACGTAATTTCATATTCATACGTAGAGTCCGTAAGAGGACCTGTGACTTAGCTGGTTGCCACCCGAGGGGGGCCACAATGTCTTCCTGTGATGTGACACAACCTCAGACCTAAGCAAGCAAGCACAATCGCGAACCAAACGGGCCCATGGGCATCGTCTTTTAATTGTAATGGCATGCGTAGGCTTGGAATGAGGGTATGGCTTGGCAGGATGGTTTGGCTTTGTGTTTCCTCGCATCCCCCATCGATTTCGGTTGATCAGGAGGGGGTTTCGATTCTGACCTCCAGAGTCTCGAAACTCAGGTGACATAACGCGCCTGCCCCAGTGCGTATAGTCATTTGGCGTACCCTTAGTGGTGCGTTATATCGTGCACGAACTGTGAGTTTTCTGTGGATTTTCGAGTTCGGGTGCCTTTAACGCGCCTCGTCTGGTGCGTTATAGCCTCTGCATGTTGAGTTGAAGGCCTGTTGCCTTTAACGCCCCTGTCCCTACGCGTTACATTCATATGACGCCCCTGGTTAGGTGCGTTATATCCCGTGTTTAACTGTGGATTCTGATCATTCTAGTGGGCATAACGGCCCATAGGAGACGCGTTATGTTCCTATAACACCCCACTCTTGGTGCGTTATAGCCTTTGTTCATTGTGTTGTGTGCTTGTTGACTTTAACGCCCCTGCTCCCATGCGTTATAGTCCTATAGGGCACCTTCCCTGCTGCGTTATAGTCCCGTTTAAGTGTGGATTTGTATGAGTTCTGTCGAGCATAGCGGTCCTTCCTTGGTCCGTTATGGTATGTAACGAGGTGGTCTTAGTCCGTTATATACCTGGAGATTTCAACAGCACGTGTATATAATTTCTAATGCAATTCATGTTTCATATGTGCCATGTTTAAAGTATTTTGTACACTGTGACATTATTTTACATTCCAAAAGAGCAGCTTTCTCTTTCCTTGTGATGGAACCACTAGTCGAACCTATTTGTAATGCCGGGATTCTGTTATCATCAAAATCGACTAGAGAGACTCAACAACTTCAAAATCCAAGGATGAGTCTTTTTGAACCAATGGAGGTTAGCGTGGTCTGGGATCGGAAACATCGGATTATGGGTCGCGTTGCTTCTATTAAAGATGTACATGGGTGATGTTTGGGAATCACACCAATTCATGTTATTTTTTCATTCAAGTCAGTCCCTAGTCATAGGTGTAGGAAGCCCATAGATCTTGTCCCATCTCCTATCCAGTCCCGTGTGTCCGAGTCAGTAGAATCCTTCGATGATCTCATTAGGAAGTTGCATGAGCATGTACGTCATCATATTAAGACCAGCAACGCATGGTACAAAGAGTTGGCTGATGCCCACAGGCACCATCGTGAGTTCAGAGAGGGTGAGTACATCAGGATTAGGGTCAGGTCTGAACAGTTTCCCTCAGGAACTGCGAAGAAGTTACAAGCTCGTGGTGCCGATCCTTTCTGCGTAGTGAAACGAGTTAGTTCCAGAGCGTATGTTGTAGATCTGCTAGAGAGCTACATGATCAGCTCCACTTTCAACATCTCGGAGCTAGTCGCCTATAGGGACCCAGCGGTGATACCCAGTGAGCCATTTGAGCTGAATCTACCCCTTGTGAGTGACACCATCCTAGAGCCTCCACCTCTAGCATTATTAACTCAGCAGCATGAGCAGATATAGCATATATTGGATGAGCAGGTAACGACTACTTGAGGTGGGGTGGTGAGGACATACGAGCTACTGATCGACATTACAGGACATGTAGCTATGCAGGCATCACTATGGCTTGGAGATAGCGTGGAGTCCCAGTTATGAGGGAGGATTTCATCATTATTTTATTCCAGATTTCTTTTTGTAGGTCATTTGAGGACCATTTGGTTAATTGGTCATTAAGAGACTAGGTTGAGGGAATTGGATCATTTTGAGTGCAAAAGGCCCAAGCCCTCCTTCTCTTAGTATTGGGTTGGGTGAACCCAAGGCCCACTTGGAGTAGGGAGTGCCATCGCCCAAAGCCCACCCCAACCCTAAGAGTAAATGCTAGGGGTGTGTCTTTGTCTCCGCCTGGGGCGTGGTAGCTAGACACTTGTGACGCGGTGTAAGACGTCAGGGGACGCATCCGGCCGTTCTTCTGGTGGGCGGTACTCCCGTCAGTGTGATTTCGGAAGCGTTCCCGTATTCGAGGTCTAGGGTTTCCGGTGAGCGTCACCGAGGGCTTTCCCTAGATGCGCTGAGTTCACGACGGCGAGGTCGTGACTGCATTTCCAGACCGCGTGGTTTCAGTGTGGGCCCTTGTCTATGAGGACAAGCCTCCACGACAGTGACGTCGTGTCGTTTCCCTGGTAGCGTGACTAGGGCGGTCGTAGTCTGGTGGTTCGTATCTGGTTGTTCCCTGACCGTGGGATCGGGGTGTTGGGTTCCATTCCCGTACAGTAGGAGTAGCTGTAGAGCCGAGATTTTACCGGCCACCGTGTTTACTGTTCCTGCTATTACTGTTGTTCTTGTCGTAGTTGTTGCTTTCCGTACCGCCGTTGTTTTCGATTGGGATTCCGCGGGACCCCTACTGAGCCAGTGATAGGAGTCTCACCCCTGATTTTCAGGTGTAACGGTTATTCCTCGAGGTACGAGGGCGTTGCGTGGAGGTTCTTAGTTGCCAATTCGCCGGGCCGAGTGTTCACTCGACATGTGGTACGTTTTACTACTTTAAACTGTACTGTCTGTTGGACTGGACTCTATTGTAGTTAGATGTTTATTTCTGTTATTATATCTGTTGTCCTGCTTTATTTTCTATTTCTATGTACACCACACCTATCCTTTAACCCTTCCGAGTCTTCAGACTCGTGGGTGGCGGGCCGAGATTCGAGTCGCGCCGGTTTCTTTCCGGTACTCGGATCTCAGGTCGCTACAACCTCCCTGGCCTTTGGTGAGCTTAAGAGAATTCTCACCTCTCCTCTGTCACTTAATCTGCACTAGAGAATGGGCCAGCATGGAAAAAGGTCCCCATTCGGGGTCAGGCCAACCCGTACGGGTCGCCCGACCCCGGACGGGTCCGCAAGCAGGTGGGGGGGCCTGCCCGGGGTCACACAACTCCCGAGGCAGACCTCCCTGGGGTCATGTGACCCGAAGAACCGACGTAGAAGAGAACCCGCAGTTCTGCCCGGGTCTATAACTGCCAGATAGGTGGTCGCTGTAGACGCTGCCACACACTCTCCTGAGCTTGGAAGTCACCGTGGCTAGTGCCAAACGTCACTGACAGACCCTGGTACGCCTGTGAATTTCTGTGGGTGGCCCTATCATTGTCACCGACCGGGGCGGGCTCAGGTCCTGGACCTCTGCACTTTGGCTCAGACTGGTCCTGGGGTGCAGCAGCAACTGGTTGAAGTCGTCATGGCCACTCCCAAAGTCCGATCATGGCGTGACCAAGTCGAGGACGACCGTGGTCGAGTCTTCTTCAATCTTCGACCAGGAAGGACACTAGAGGAGGCCGGGGACGAGAGATATGTCCAGAATAGTGGGAGAGGGTCTGGATGGGTCCTGACTAACCTGGCCTGCTACCTTGGGGTAGAAAAAATTGGAATGGGCTGCTCCGAGATTCAATCGGCACCCTACTTGTTGCGTTGGATAGGTGACTGGTGGAACTCCCCTCCGGATAAGTGGCACGCCAAGGGGAGTCGTGGTGTGGTCGCTGGAGCTTCTGTAAGCCGTCTCAGGTTGCAGGCCAGACTGGTTCTGCACAGTCTGTGGAGATCGACTCTCAGGAAGGCGGTGCCATCACGATCACTCCCATCGTCGAAATGGTGCGGGACCAAAACGGATGCTTCTGTTTATGAGTCATCTTTGATCTCCAACTAGGAGGGCCACCAGGGGAGGTCAGAGTAGGGAGAAGAAGACATAGAGTAGAGGGGTGTCTGCTCTAGTTCTGAGTGGACTAACCTACGCACCCGGGGAAGAAAATTCAGAACGGATAGCTCCGGCCGTGAGTTTCAAAGAAAATTCAGAAATGAACATGTGTCTCATGCTCAAAGGTTTGTATCCAAAAAAAAAAATTTGTTTACAAACACTCATGCAAATAATGAAAAGTCATTCCATAGACCCACAACTTCTTGTTATTTTTATTGTGAAAAATACGGTCATGTCATGAATGAGTGTTGGTTTTTGAAAACTGAAAATTTCCATGTTCCTAAATTGAATACTAGGTCAATATAGGAATTTTACTTTAACAGCATCAACAGTCAAGAGGTGAGAATACTAATGACTCATGGTATTGAGGATCATCAAAACCATAGGGACACAACAAAGTCATCGGCGTGGTGGTAGCTAGGTTCATCCGGCACCACATCATCTACCGATTCGGTACTCCCAGCTGCATAGTGTCAGATAATGGCACACCATTCAAGAATAGGGCCGTATATCAACTGGCGTCCAAATTCCATATCGACTAGAGAACTTCTTTGGTCTACAACCCTCAAGCTAACGGCCTAGTAGAGGCCTTCAATAAAACCCATGGAAAGCTTCTGGCTAAAATGGTTAGTCACCGGAAGCGTGACTGGGGTGAAAAGGTGTTCGAGGCACTATGGGCCTACCAGACAATCTATAAGACCCCTACGGGATGCTCTCCATTCTCCCTCATATATGGGGTGGAAGCTGTCATCCCCATCGAGATCCAGTTAGCCTCTTACTGCGTAGCGATCCACACCAGCTTTGCTGGCTCAGACACCAGTGAACACTAGAGAAGCCTAGAAGAGCTTGCCAACCTAGAAGGCAAGAGGCTTGAAGCCTGCTAAGACTTACAAGTATACCAAGCTCACATGACTCGAGCATACGATAAGCTCGTCAAGCAACGAGCCTTCAAGCGAGGTAACCTTGTCATGATCAAGGAAAAAGAAGTCATGGCTGGACACTCTAGTGGAAAATTACAACCTAACTGGCGAGGTCCATATATTATTCATGATGTCTATGAAGGTGGGGCCTACACGATGGTAGACCACAAGGGTCACAAGTCGTTCCCACCTCTCAGCAGTAAGCACATGAAGTTGTACCACACCCTAGAGCATGAATTCACGCGCCACCCAGGTTAAGGCACGCGTCCCAATCATCACCAGCAAAGCCTAGGGGGTGGCACCAGTCACCCCTTCCGGTCTCTCATTCCAGTGAAGCAATAGAACCAACTAGGCCCTCTCAGCATCACCATCATGCGCTTACACAAGTTAGCATTCCAGTGTCACTCCCCGAGCGTGAAGGAACCCAGAGACGCAACGAGTTTATATCATTCATAATTCTGCAACCCCCATGGGCACCTCGCACTTCTAGTTAAAGCCAGCAATCTTGACATTCTTCACTTCGACCAGGTGCACGTTGAAATAGTGTTTCTGGTACACCCGATAGGGGAGTATATTGACTGCTACTCCTGGGTTAATCAGGACCCTATTGATAGGTTGTCCATTCAGTTGCCCCTTCATGTAGAGTGGCCTGTTATGACTGTAGGTGGGCAAGAGCATGTTGTCTTCTGTGAAGGCCATGGCCACCTCCGGGGGCATCTCCGCCAAACAGGCTTCAAGGTGAGCTGGTGTCTGGAGTGCGACAATGATGGCTTGCCATGTTTCTTCATCCAGAGATAGCATCTCCCAGATGGTAAATTGGGCCAGGATTTTCTTGAGATGCCTGACTATTCGGTCGGCAGTCTGAACCTTGAGCAGTTTCATTTCTTCGGCCTTGTTGCGCCTGCCCCCAGCCTAGGCCTAGGGCACTGGGTCAGAAAGTGACTCTTCCGCTGGATCTGGTACAGCTGCCTGAGCTTGCGGAGGCTACTGGGCCCCCTCCTTTTTCTTTATGAATTCGGCAAGGTTAGGGATGCCGTCAAACTCTTCTGCTAGCTGGGGCGGGACCGCTGCCAGTAGAGCCGGAGGATTACTTGCAGGCGGAGCCGGGAGGCTGCTGGCTTCCTTGGTTGGCCGTGGTCCTTGCGGGGGCACCTGCTTTTCTGTGCCGGCCCGAAGGAACTCGGCGAAAGAGGGAGTGCCTTGGCTCTTCGACTTCTTGGGATAAAGACACGACGATGGGGGGATCTCCGTACCTCGAACCCTAGGTTCGGGGGCTTGGTATGATTGCTCGCCCCTTAGCATGATATTGTGGTTGTCCTGAGGAGGGCATCCCCATTTCTTCCCTGACCAGGTGGCATGCTGGGATGTGGATGTTTCAGCCTGCTTTTCCTCCGACGGATCGCAGGATGCTTCCTCTTCTTCTTCCTCTAGAGAGAGGGCAGTGTCGAACAGCGTGTTGGAGAGCGGATGGACATGATCTACTAGCAGAAAGTGGATCCAAAGGGGGGGTGAATGGATCCAAATGCGGAAGATCTTTGTCATCATCGGTGAGATTGATGAACAAGCCTTCGACTCGAACCTTTCATCCCCGTCGATGAATAAATCTCTCTTGCTTCAGCATTTAACCAATGCTGATGAATACACTACCTTCGATCCTCATCATCATCGGCAAGATCGATGAACAAACCTTCGACTCAGACCTTTTGTCTCCATCAATGAACAAACCTCTCTTGCTTCAACATTTAACCAATGCTGATAAATACACTACCTTCGATCTCCGTTATCATTGGCGAGATCGATGAATAAACCTTCGACTCAGACATTTCATCCCCATTAATGAACAAACCTCTCTTACTTCAGTATTTAACAAATGCTGATGAATACGCTACCTTTGATCCTCGTCATCATTTGGGAGATCGATGAACAAACCTTCGACTCGGATCTTTCATCCCTATCGATGAACAAACCTCTCTTGCTTCAGCATTTAACCAGTGTTGATGAATGCACTACCTTTGATCCTCATCATCATCAGTGAGATAGATGAACAAACCGTCGACTTGGACCTTTCGTCCCTGTCGATGAGCAAACCTCTCTTGCTTCGACATTTAGCCAATGCCGATGAATATACTACCTTCGATTCTCGCCATCATCAGCAAGGTCGATGAAAAAAACCTCCGACTTGGAACTTCATCCTCATCGAAAGAATAATTTCCTTTGCTTTGGCATTTAACAAATGTCGATGAACAAATCACCCTAGATCTTTGTCATCATCGCAAGATCGATGAACAAATCTTTGACTTGGACCTTTCATCCTTGTCAATGAATAAAATTCCCATTGCTTCGACATTTAACCAATGTCGATGAACAAATCACCTCCGATCCTCGTCATCATCGACAAGATCAGTAAACAAACCTTTGGCTTGGCCCTTCTGGCCTTGTTAACAAACAAATCCTCCTCTACTTCGGCATTTAGCCAATGCTGGCAAATAAGTCACCTATCCCATATCCTTGCTCAAACATGGTGAACCGATGTCTCGGCGATTGCAAGTCGCTTGGTCAAAACTTTTCTAGAGGGAAGGTCTATTACGCAGTGGAGCGAACTCCTCATCCCTTCCTTGAAGGTGTGAGCGCTCTCCTGCCCTAACAACCAATATACCTCCAAATTAACAGCATACCCCTACTTGGGTCCGTCTTAAAAAAAATAGTGGCTCGTCAATAAACCAGGCGGGACATGTATCCATAAATTTCATTACACAGAAAAAAGAGTACATGGTTGTGTAGGGCATCCCCCGTTATACATGGAACAAAAGGAAAGGATAGATACGCAAAAGAAGACATGACTGCTAGGCCTATGACTGGTGAAAATATCATCAAATTCCAGGAGCCCTAGGGACAGAAGAGTAGCTAGGTTTCATAAACAGGATTCATCAGTTTGAAGCCACGCCAACTCCTCGTGCATGAGAAAGGCCCCCCTTCTACCAACTCCGCTGCCTTCATGCTTTGCACTTGCAGTCTTTCAAAATCTGCCATCTCCTCCCCAACAGGGGGCAAGTTCAACTTGAAGTTCTACCGCCCATTTCTACAAACAGGCAATATGAGTAGCCAAAGTTTTGGCGATCTCTTTTTACTGCTAAATAATTTCATCTAATGGCTAGAGGGTGGTTTGGCATTCAGTTCTTTGCAGCTTTAAGGCCATCAATTGGTCCACAAGGCCGTGCGCGAGATACTCTCTCCGATTTACATGACGAAGCAGTAGGGTCACCCGCTACGTCTACATTTCCATGAGGACACCAGAAGGCTTGAAGAACAGCAGTGAGGCACCCCACTATTTCTTGCAATTGTAAATAAGTCAAATCTTGGAGGGTCATCATAGTTTGCTTTAGAACGTCAAGATTTTGCCACACCAATTCATCTAAGGAGTGCAATCCAAGGGATGACATTTCGGGAAGGTTAAATTCCACCCGACTGTCAACCTCAGCTTAGATATCCTTGGATGGATTCAAAGATGATGATGGCAAATCTGAAAGCTCAGTTATGCTCTATTCAGCCTCCTTGGTAGATATGAATGGGGTAGAATTAACCACGGTTGGCTCATTCCTGATCTCTGGCAAAGAAATGAGAATTCGAGCTGTGGTAGCAGGCGATGGTACTGCACACTCTTCGGCCCGGGTAGTCTCCGCTAGCATTACGTCAATAGCAAGCACCAAGCTAGTTGATACAACTGTGATTTCTTCTAAAGTGCCCACCAGATCCAATTCAGGGATGCCTTTATCTCCAGCCAGCCAATGTTGAATGCTTGGCGATTGTTGCTGTAAATTTTCCACCATATGGTCGAATCCCGAGGTCTCTATAGGCATTTCAAGGCTCATCGCTAGAGGGTAGCCAGCCGAGAATCTCAACACAATCGGCCTTAATATGGGTGGGGATGCCATCAACTCTATACCCAAAGAAGGGAGTGGCATCAGCACGCTTCCAACCGGCACCACTATCTCTTCTAGTGCAGTTAGAACCTTCAAGGAAAATATGTAACAAACATATTATAAGATTTACACTTTAGACAATAAACATGAATAAAGCACAAGAGATAAGAAGAAACCTACCTTAGCAGGCACAAGGCTTAGCTCAGTAGCCTTAGGGGCCTCTACAGAATTGCACATCATGCCCAACACAGACTCTCCCTCTCCGAAGGATTTGGTGCGTTGAGGGCACCTAATATCAACTGTGGTGAGTTGAAAGCTGGGAAGTTGCTCCCATAGGATGACGAAAGAGTGGCCTCCTCTATCTCCTCTTATGCCCCAACAGACTCCTCATCACTAGAGCCGCTATAATCTACTTGCTCCTCGGAAGATGAGCTCTCCACCAGGGGTGAACTTCTATTCTCTCTAAGCACAGCTAGCTACTCTGAAGAACGGCAGGTCGGCAATATACCTTGTTCGGCAGACACTTGTTCACTTTGCCTCAGAGCAGGAGGGGCAGGTAGACGAGCCTCAACAGGAGCTGAGAACACGACACATATTTAATAGAATATGCCGACTGAGGATACTACAAGAAAATTGGCCTATAGCCACGAATTTTACCTACGCTTGCAAAACACGTAGGTATAGGAAACATATTTTGATATTTTTAAAAGAACATTGGTAAATTTCCTATGTTTTATTATAGCGTAACTATATGGTTGCGTTATTCTGACAGATTTAAAATAAATGTAGGAAAAGATAATATATGATGACCCTTTTTTTGAAAACATGAGAATAGAGCCTAGAAATGGTTTCACTTTTTTTATTTCGCAATGGCTTCCTGATCTATTGGTCATGGCTAGCATGATTTTTGTTTCAGCGTACCAAAGGAACTTCAGCGCCACGAGCGATGACCCTAATATGGGCCTGAGCTACGAAAAGCAGTATCAAGCACTGAGAATTGGCGCCATCTCCGAGGAGAACCGCAAGAAACAGCTTGGCTCTGTTTACACAGCCTATTCAACTCCGGTTTCTGCAACGCCAACGCGGTGATCCATGCCGCATACCGTACTTAAATTAGTAGGGGGCGTTAACACACAAGAGACGCCGACTCAAAACGAAAATGGCGGAATATCGTTTAGCAATTTGATCCGCTATTTCCCGGATGCTGGCGGCCTGACGCTGGTCGGGAAATTGGGCGGCTGGACCCGATTTTACAATCAGCCTATGCCGACGATTGTTAGGGCGTTATGGGCTTGGGAGGACTTGAACGACACTTCGCACCTGGCAGTCGGGACGCAGACTGTCACCAGCACAGGGAGCGCGCTGTTAGGCGTCATCACTAACAATACCCTGGCGGATGTTTCGCCCACCCTTGCATCCGACAATGTCACGCCAGCGGCCTCGACTACTAGCGGTAGTCCCTATGTGACGATTACAGATAATACGACGCTGGGCATAACCAATTATGACAGCGTCTATATCACTACGCAGATGAGCATTGGCGGCGTGGTGCTGTTTGGGCTTTACCCCTGCGATCCTAATGGGTATCTCAGCAGCAATTCATACACCGTCCAAGCGCAGACTATTCTGGGTGCGGCCTGGAATGCGACCTCGACAACCACGACGGTGCAGCTGCCAATTTTCACAACGGCTGCCGGTTCGCCGACTGTCAATGTAAACCTGCCAAACTATACCTATACGGTTGGGATTACCTTCCCGGTGCTGATGTCAACGACCGTTGGCGGCATCACGCTGTACGGGAATTACGTTGTTCAGTCCATTGTGGATGCGAACAATTTCACCATTTCGGCTGCTACGAAAGCCACGGCGACCGCTACGGTTACTATGAATGGAGGGCAGGCCAGTTTCATTTATAGCTTAGGACAGGGACCTATTTCGGAGGTACCGACGGGACGGGCTCGACGCGAGGATCGCGTCGGTACCCTTCATCCCTCGGATCGTGGAGCGTGGAGACCCATGCGAGTGGAAGGACGGCGTGGCCCCCGTCACCCGATCTACA
Source organism: Amorphophallus titanum (assembly GCA_024336825.1). Lineage (NCBI taxonomy): Eukaryota > Viridiplantae > Streptophyta > Magnoliopsida > Alismatales > Araceae > Amorphophallus > Amorphophallus titanum. The sequence goes on from JANBPO010007653.1 coordinate 13,169,007, forward strand.
CCGATTCGCGGTCTTCGCTGCGCAAGATGTAGGGGAACGGACTCCTCGTCTCGTCAGGAATCTGCTGACGCCTCATGCGTCGCCATCCGTCGCCATCTTCATTATTTTTCGTGTAATTTCTATTTTGGGTGATTTTAAGCTAAATTCTCGATTTATGTTCCTCTCTCGATTTCTGTTCCAAACGGTCGCGGATCGAAGCCAGGGAGGTACCGTTGGATTGGTCGCGTCGCAAGGATCGCGTTGACGCCCACCTTTCCTCGATCCGCGGAGCGTGGAGTCGAACCGGGCTGGGAGGCGCCGCGTCGCCCTCTCGTCGGATCGGCATCGAATCGTCGTTTTCGCTGTAATCCAAGTAGGGGGATGGATTCCTTACCTCCTTAGGACACCGCCGGTATCACTTGCATCGTGGTCCGATACCCTTTGCCTCATTTCTCGTGCATATCTTGTTTAGTTAATTTTTAATCTTTTAATGCCTGAAATTATTTCCGCTGCTTGAAATTATCTCCATGGGCATCATCTTTTAATTCTAGTGGCATGTGTAGGCTTAGAATGATGGTATGGCTTGACAGGATGGTTTGGTTTTGTGTTTTCCCGCGTCCCCCGTCAATTTCGGTCGATCGGGAGGGGGTTTTGGTTCCGAACTCTAGAGTCTCGAAACCTAGGTGACATAGCGTGCCTACGCCAGTGCGTTATAGTCATTTGGCGCACCCCTACTTGTGCGTTTTATCGTCCGTGAACTGTAAGTTTTCTATGGATTTTCGAGTTCGGGTGGCTTTAACGTGCCTCGTGTGATGTGTTATAGTCCTGTATGTTGAGTTGAAGGCCTGTTGCCTTTAACGCCCCTGTCCCCGCGCATTACATTCATATGACGCCCCTAGTTAGGTGCGTTATATCCCGTGTTTACCTGTAGATTCTGATCGTTCTGGTGGGCATAACGGCCCATGGGAGGTGCGTATCTAGACAAACTCAGACAACAAGACTAGAACGTCGTGCACACTGCCCCATACATGACTAGAATTTCGTGCATGCGATAGGACACCGACCTTGAGTGTAGCCGCTAGAGGGCTGGCCCGGAAGGTCACGAGGCACAAAAAACACGAAGAGAACCACAGAGAGTCACGTGCCACATGACTGGAGTGCCTCACCCCTAGAAGAACAGCCAGCTGTGTCCACTGACGTCTTATGCTGTGCCTACTAGCGTCTTGTCCACATCACCTACCGCAAGGACTAGGCCAAGATCAAGACACTGTCAGAACCAGAACAGTACCATAACGCGAGCGACTAGTCAGGGTCATGTCTAATGACACAAGTCGAAAGCCCTTGACCACATGTGCACACACTGGCTATCATCTAAGCCAGGCCTCTAGCTAGTATTCCCCCTTCGAATGATGCTACAGTTGACGAGGGGCCCACAGAACTAGCCTACGAACCATAAACTGGGAAAGTGCCCCGCTACAAGAGCCGTCACGCCGAAGCGTGGCGTAAGGCTACTACTAGTGGAGGCTCACAAGACACAGAGACTCAAAACACGAGTGTAGAAGTACAGACAGGCAAGAGAGCACTGTCACACGTACTTTGAAGCACCAATGGTAGCACAAGAAACTGTCGACAACTCAGGACAAGGCAACTAGACCTACTCACATAACGATCCTTGAGTCAGACGACTCAGAGGCAAGATCATCACAGACAGTGGAACATGTCGCCAATCGGTCTAAACCTAAGCCAGAGGAAACGACACTCTATCGGAAATGACTTACGGAGACCCGAGAGAACACCAAGAACCCTCAGCACATTTGGACATGCAAATCGAGGTAAGACGATACCTCGAGGCATCCAAAACATTGTCTCGAGCTGGACAGAACCATCGAGACATAGATAAGGACACCTATCAACCCCTGGTCTCACTGGGTTGACCGAAACCTGACACGACACATGCACACAGATGCACACACAGCATGCACAAGTACTCCTGGCCATCCCATCATGGTCACTGCCCTCATAGGATGTCAACAGACACCCACGGGTCACGGCTGCATGATAGATCCTAATTCCCTTATTTTTTTGCCCCTCCAAACATCTCAGAAAAATCTAAAAATATTTGTGCACGTCCCCCACATGTTCCTATTCCACCCATAAAATGCACAAGCCCTAAATCTATCGGCATCCCCTTAGTCAAAAATCATCTATAGACAGCCTTCCCCATGTCCTGCTAGATCTAAATTTCGGGGATAGAAAAGTATCTGTGCCATAATAGTTTTCATTTCCAATCCACTTACTGGATGGATCTAAAATCGACATATGTCGTTTATTTTTGAGTCCTCTTTCTAACGGCACCAACCGCATCTCGATCTGACATTGGATCTGGGCATACCGGCCCTTCTCGTGGAGGCGCGCATTCTGGTCCGAGACAGGCCAGCGAAGAAGGTCACTGGAGAAATTCCTTGGAAAACACGCCAGAGAAGAACCAGCGGCCGCCGCTCCTGGAAGTCGACCAGGGGCCCTCCGCCAGTGTCCCAGTGAATGGTCGCCTTCAAAAGGTCCCCGGAGATTGATGCCCCTTTGGACGCCTGTGACCGCTATCCGGCTAGCCAGTAGATTTCAGGTCTAGAGTTGCAGTCCACCACCACCCCGGAACCCGTAGCTCACTGCCCATCAACCCTAGGATCGACGCTCCCGAACCATTGTTGTGGCTTTTTATCTCCCTACGTGGAGTGGGCCGTAATTTTCATACTGTAACTATTTTACTTGTTGTACCGAGAGTGGCGGTTCTTGGCCGGGAAGCCTTCCCCACACCCCGAGCGTGGAGGTACATTTCCGCTCCTTCCTTTGTCGCTTTGCTTATTTAGTATATGTTGAATGCCATGCTTGCATGAGATAGGGTTACTAGCTCATTGTGAATTCCATCACCGCTGTGAGAGAGCATTCACGTGACCCATCCCGTGGCCCAACCTGGCATGGAGGAGTGTAGACCACCCTTGACTCATGCCGATTTCTCAACCGTGTGAATCCACGTGCTTCAATCTCTAGGGACGAGTCGTGAGTTGCATTTCTTGTTGAGAACATTCTCCTCTTCTGGGGCTCCTTAGAGTCGCGCCGAGGTGTTCCGCCACCACCCATTATTGCACCTTCACCCCGGCGTCCACTTGATTTTGATAATTATGAAGAATTAGAGTCAGCACAAGATGTTGAAGTTCCTCAAGAGGCACCCATTCCGAGTTTCCTCAGTTTTCCACTCCCTCCATTGCCACCAGATGAACCCCTTGCTCAGGACAATGCCACCGTCCCCGAACCAACCCCCATTTTTTAGACTTATTGGTGCTATGATGACGGGTCGATACTCCAATCACCCACGCTGGCGCATCATGAGTCTTCTCCCACCCCTAACACCACTCGCCCTATTCGGCGTTTTCTCCACACCAAACCTTCATCAATTACACCTCCACCAACTATACCATTAGCCTCCGCAACACCGGCCTCCGTCGAACCTTCCTCTAAACCTCCACCAATTATGCCACTGTCAACCTCCATTCCACCAGCTTCCGCTGAGCCTCCTTTAACCTCTACTCCACCAACCTCCGCTGAACTACCTATTACACCATGTTCCCAACCAGTTAACCCTCTATTATCGCCACATTGGCCCTCCATTATCCTAAACCTCACTTTGCATATCCCTCCACCTAAACGTTTGCTCGAACCCATGGTTAATCCTGAGCAGGGTCCACCCCTTGTTGCACTTGAGCCAATCCTGTTCGCTTCCGAGCAAGGGGAGAAGCACGACGTGCTTGAACCCACACTTACACTTTCGTTAACACTCTCCATTATACCTCCACCATCCATGGAGCCTTTCGCTTCCACCTCTTCTTTCATTACCCCTCGGAATGGGTATATTTCTATGAGTATTTGTACCAAGGATGATAATCAAGAGCCGAGCAAGAATGATTTGGCCGTGGCTATGCTGTTCAAGATTTAGGAGTTCATTTGCCGAATGCCGATTCACATTCTTGTAACGGGCATTTTTGATACCTCTCCATCAAGACTCACTGTGATAAATTCTTCCAAGTTGATGCCATATCAGCCTTTTGTCATTTTTACCTTGCTCATTAGTCGATACTCCTTCAATGCTCTCATCACCCCTTGTGCCATCGTCATACGATTTCCTAAGGGATTTTCTTCTTGCATCATGTGGGGTGCTCCTGTCCTATTCGTTAAAAAGAAAGATGGAAGCCTGAGGCTACGTATTGATTACAGGCAGTTGAATTAGGTGACTATCAAGAACAAGTATCCTCTGCCTAGGATTGATGATTTGTTTGATCAATTGCAGTCTGCTTCTGCCTTTTCTCAGATTGATCTCCGTTCAGGTTATTTTCAGCTGAGAATTAGAGAATCAGATGTGGAAAGGACTGCATTTAGCACGCGTTATGGTCATTTTGAATTTTTGGTTATGCCGTTTGGGCTAACCAATGGTCCTGCAGCTTTCATGGACCTAGTGCAGCGTGTTTTTCGTCCTTACTTGGACCGCTTCGTGGTGATCTTTGTTGATGATATTCTGGTTTATTCTGCTTTTGAGGAAGAGCATGCGCAGCATCTGAGGATCATTTTGCAGACTCTGCGAGATCATGAGCTATTTGCTAAATTCAGTAAGTGTGAGTTCTGGCTTGGAGAAATTCATTTTCTCGGCCATGTGATTTCTGGTGACGGAGTTATAGTGGATCTGGCTAAGATTGAGGCTGTCCTTCAATGGCAGAGACCGAGAACTGTGACAGAGATCAGGACTTTTCTGGGTCTTGCTAGCTATTACCAGAGATTCATTCAAGACTTTGCACGGATTACCGCGTCGATGACTAGACTGACACATAAAGATGTACCTTTTGTTTGGTCAGACCAGTGTGAGCAGAGCTTTGTTGAACTGAAAAGGCTTCTTACTTCTTCTCCAATGCTGGTGTTACCTTCTGGCTCGGGTGGATTTGTGGTTTGCACGGATGCTTCTCGAGCAGGTCTGGGTACAGTGCTAATGTAAAATGGTAAAGTTGTCGCTTATGCATCTTGACAATTAAAGTAGCACAAAGAGAACTATCTAACACATGATCTGAAGCTTACGGTGGTGATCTGAAGCTTACGGCGATGATCTTTGCTCTAAAAATCTGGAGACACTATCTGTATGGTGAGAAATTTGAGATTTTTACTGATCATCAAAGCTTTCAGTGTGTGTTTTCGAAAAAAGATCTGAATCTCAGGCAGCGCAGACGGATTGAATATATAGGTGATTGTGAGTGAGGATGTGGCGGTAGATAGCTTGCCGTCAGTGTTGACTATAATTACGAGGGGGCCCTCTATTTCAATTTCTGAAATAGAATTGGCACCTCGGAGGCACGACAGATGCCATTGTGTATTTCTATTTCCTTAAACAAAGTAGTAGTTGATTCAGCTCTTGTGGACACCGGAGCTTCTATTAAGATTTGTCCCTTGAGCATGTTACGTGCCTGTAATATTTTCGAGAATATGCTACGGCCAACACTGACAACAATTGCCGCTTACGATAACTCTAGTAGAGTTTGCCATGGGGTCATGGCAGTTCAGGCCGAGCTAGGGCCTTTGATAATGGCTGTGGAGTTTTATGTGTTGGACATAGACCCAATGTTCAAGGCTATTTTCAGTCATCCATGGATTGACAGTTTGAATGTAGTGCCCTCGACTGCCCACCAATGCCTCAAGTTCCCCTTTCAGGGACAGGTAGTCAAGGTAGTCAAGGTGAAAAGTATCTCCACAGTCCAAACCGTTAATGCCATAGCCAATAAAATTTTGCCTACTTTGTGGTCAAGCAACAGGCCGGTGTTATCAGTGATGGACTTGAACTATTCATGGGCATATGCATCACGCAAGCCCGCTACTACACCTGTTGATGTCAAAATCAAGTCCAAGATTAGAGATGATAAGGGATGGTGCATGATATTAAAGTTGGGCTATCAGCCGGGCATGGGCCTCGGCATGCAATTGCAGGGGCAGACCAAGCCCCTCCCCAGGGGTAGAAAGATGAGCCGGAGAGGCCTTGGCTACCGAGAGTCGTCACTGTCAATTCTGCAAGACTCCGGACCACTAACATGAAATTATCGTAAGCATTTTGTCAAGGGGCCACTGCAGCCCGGTACACTGAAATCGCCACCGTCGTGTCAGGAAAAGAATGAAAGTGTCACACCCCGAGCGCGAAAGATTACTCGAAAGTGGCGTGATGACGTCTATAACGATCATGTCAACCAGAGCGTAGTGCATTCAACACATAGAGACAGAGTGTGCAATATAAGAATATAACACGATCCTTATTTATTCATAACCAAATGGTCCATCATTCTCATCTGCTCAAATCCCAGACTCAACGGCCATGACGGATCAGTAATGGTGCGTTATATGACATAACGCGTCACCACTGGTCCGCTATGGCTGCCCGAGTGAATTTTATTAAACTTAACGACTCAGAAACTATAACGGTCCCTGGGAGGTCCGTTAAGGCCACCCGAACGTGGAAAATCTACAGTTTTCCCAGTACTATAATAGTCATGGGCGGGGGCGTTATACTAACGACCTATCTAAGATATGCATGAGCATAACGGACCTGGGGTGGTCTGCTAAATGGGTATAACGTGCCAGATGCGGTGCGTTAAACACATAACGGTCACTGGAGTGACCGCCATGCGAACTGGGCGGCGAACGGGTTCGGTTTGAAACCGAACCATGCCCCGATCGATCGAAATCGACGGGTTCGCTTACAAAAACCTGTAAAAACTAGTAACCTGCCATGCCATGCATCCATTCCACTCAACAGAAGCTAGAAAACGTAATTACAATGCCCATAAACAATTAAAAACACTAATTACCACATTTATACCACATTTTAGGGAAAAACTAAAATCAGACATTAACTAGGCCAAACGACCGTGGATGGGCGTGCATGTGGTATGGAAGTGATGCTAGCGCAGATACGGTTCCATCCCCCTAACTCATTCGCTCTGAAACTAGTGTTTTGGCCGCATGCGGGCGAGGTGGACACCGCACCCTACTCGTCCCGTCTCATCCAACTGTCCCTCGAATCGCACGATGGAGGGCGTCAACGCGTTCCTCTCGTCGCACTGGTTCCGATGGTGTCCTCCACCTCTCGGTCCGGCCCTGAAATCATCAAAATCGAGAAGGAGAGAGGAAGGAGAGAAACGTTGGGAGAGAGAGAGAGTGAGAGAGAAATCGGGAGAGAGAGAGAGGGTTAACGAGAGAGAGAGAGAGAGATTAGTGAGTGGGTGGGGGGTTTAAGTTAATAAAATTTTTATTAATTATATGTTTTTTCAAAAAACCTTTATTTAACACTTTAAACCCCCAAATTCTAATAATTGCATAAAAGTCTAATTTAAGTACTAAAATACTTTACGAATGTCAAGAATCAACAGAAAATCCACAGTTTTAATGCATAATATAACGCACCAGATCTGGGGCGTTATATGACAATAACGGATCTACCCTACACCGCTATGCTAACTACCTTACTGGGTCAACGGTCAAACGACCAGTTAATGGTCAAATGACAGTCCTGGAGGAGTCCGTCAAAGGGCACATAACGCACCTCTTTAGGCGCGTTAAAGGACTATAACGCACCGGGCCTGGCGCGTTATGTCAACTGGGTCACGGGTTGGACGAGTTCGATACCGAACTCCCTCCCGGTCGACCGAAATCGACGGGGGACGCGCAGAAACCTGCTAACCTATTCAAGCATGCATCCATACATCCATTTACATCAAAAAAAAGAAGAAAAGATGATGCCCATGGATGCAATTTCATAATTTAACGACTAAATTATGCTAACATGGAATAATACACAGAAAATGATGCAACTGGCGTCGGACCACGGCGCATGTGGTATTGACGGGTTCGTAGCGAGGAAGAGAGTCCATCCCCCTACCTCTGACACGACGAATAAGCCGATCCGATGCCGAACGGACGACGAGGGCCACGGTGACCCCCCAGCTCCACGCGCCTCCACGCTCCGTGGGTCGAGGGAAGAATAACGTCCACGCAATCCTTACGACATGACCTTCCCAACGGCGCCCCTCGCACCTCGATCAGCGACCGTTTGGACCAAAACCGAGCGAGGAGAAGAAAAATCTTAAAATTATACCTAAAATCTCCTAAATAGGGTTTTACACGGGAAACGGTGAAAATGTCAGTCATCAGTGACGCATGAGGCGTCAAAACGCTCCTGGCGAGATGAGGAACTCATTCTCCTACCTCGGTCGTGACGAAGCCCGTAAAACGATGCAGATCGAACGACGGGGCGTCGCGGCTCCTCTCGTCATGTCTCGCCTCCACGCTCCTCGAACCGAAGAAAGAAGGGCACCACTGCGACCTACGCGTTGAGCCCGTCCCAACGGTACCTCCCACGCCTCGATCGGGCCTCATTTGGACTAAAATCGAGAGAGATTTGGAGAGAAGGAGAGAGAGTGTGTGAGCGCCGGGGAGACCGCGTCGGGAACACTCCCCCCTCTTGTACTTTTTGCGCGTCGGAAAGGGGGGCACCGTTTCAAGGGCGTGCCGACGGATTGTGGCGCCGTTTCCACTTCATTCGCTCATCGAATGTCAGCCGATGAGTCCGGGAATGATTCCGGAAGTCACTGTTCATGATTCTTCATGCCACGGCTCCTAAAAGACCTTGGCAAGGTGTTGGCGAAGCTCTCGATTTGCCATACGGCCGTGGTTCGGGCTTCGTGTGTATTTGGTTCGAGCATGCTGGTCTTCCGTTGACACGACCTTTAGCACCATGACTTGTGCTCCTAGCTCGATCCGACTCGCGCTCAGAGCTCCCGTGTGGGATGATGTTCCGCCTCAACCGATGGTCATTTGGCCTCTGATGGACCCACCTTCGCTAGAAGCTGAACCCATATCAGGTGTCTGGGTCCTTCTGCTGCCAGACCCTCCAGCTTCCCATTGTGAAGGGCCGATGGCGCTCTTCTTCCTCAAGAGAGTCTTCATTGGGGCGGGAAGCCGCCAGGTAGATCACTGTCCTTGGTTGGGCAGCGGCGTAGGGTAGCAGCGTGACAAAGTCGACTCCGGATCATTGGGTAGGCTTGGTCGCACTGTCGGTTGGTAGTGGAGTCATGTTGGTTCTCCTGAGGTGAAGTTTTTGGCATTCATTCTAGGTGACTCGAAGCTCTGGCAGCTTGAGAGGCTTCAGCGGTATGCTATTCTTCAGCTTCCGTGCTCCTGTAAGCTGTGTTATTTACCTTTGCGACCTGATCGTCGGTCATCATATTTTGAGCGTCAACAAATGCCTCCCAGACGTGGGTGCTGCAAGTGAGACACGAACGTGGCAGGACCGATGAATGAGCTTCATCTGGACTGACCTCCTTTGATGACGACAGCTCGAAATGTCACTTAATTTTATCATCAGATGCTCGAACGACACGGCTGGGGCTTTAAACGGCGCGCCCTTGATCAGATAGTTGAAACGGCGCGGGGTTTATCGACGCGCCCCGTGGCTTTGGCAGGTTTGAAATGACACGCCTTTTTCCTTGAAACGGCACGCCCAAGAACCTCCACAATCCATCCACGGAGTTGCAGAGAAACAGAGTTCTGCTAAAACTCCTCCGTGAAGCATAACGCATCGCGATAGACCGCTATGTTAACATAGCGCACCTTACTCAGTCCGCCATGTGACCTTATCTAAAAAGAGATAAGAACGACAGGCGAGACGTGTGGGTGTAGGACTCTGCTGACCATAACGGATGTAAAAAGGGCGTTATATGGACTGTATGACGGGATGAATAAGTCCGTTATGGACCTACAGATATGAAGGCAAATGGGGTTTGAACAACAAGGCAGGCTGTAGAGGACTCGACCCTAGGGGGTGTATAATGGACCAATATATGCACGTTATGCAATGTATAACGGGGTTACTAAGAGCCGTTAGACGTAAGCTGAGACAATGGGCGAGACGCTAGCTGGGGAGACTATAGCGGATCTTGTGAGATGCGTTGTGTTAATCATAACGGCAAGGTGTAGAACCGTTAAAATGCTAAGACGCTAAGTGAGACGGTAAGCAAGGAAGATTATAACGGACTTTTTGAGGTGCGATATGTTTCTATAACGTGCTAATGAGGATGTGTTATGAACAAGAGGGCGACAAATGGACTGAAAGTGCTTGCCTAGCATCAAGCGAGGCCAAAACTCAACCAAGGAAGACAATGACCCAAGAAAGAGACTTCTAACTGGCCCAAGAAGACTCGACAAGGATGAACAACTTGGAGCATCATTAAGATGAGTAAGGAAGCGACCCGACTAATTGGTCATAAAACGGGTGTCAATAGATGCCCCTCCTTAACGTCCGCTTTGTAGGGGAGCGAGAGGAGGCATAGCAGAAGTGAAATGGAACATGGAGATGAAGTGACAATGAAGCGGAGCGGACTGAAAAGCGGGTGTTAAGGCAACGACACCCGTTCTCAACCAACAAGCGATAGGAATCTTTTGGAAACTTTGGACCCATCACTCAGGAAATGGCTGACCAAATGACGCCAATCTAGAGGAACTAGCAACTTAGGAAAGGAAACACGGCAAGTGGCCGGAGCAATGGAAGGAAAGAGATAATTAACAAAGCTCCAGACGGGAACCTTTAGTTAACCAAGTGAACAGACTGATGGAAACTTTCAGACTCAGAGTGGAATGATTCTCCTTACTCGAGATTACAGACAAAGCTATTCATCCTCGCTGAGGCAACTTCGACAGATAAAGCACAATAATGCTCAAAGATGCGTATGATGCATGCTGGGCTAAAGGAAAAGAAATCTTTAAAACGAATGCCAAGAAAGATAAAATAAGAAGATACTCGAGAATAATATTGCTAGACTGAAGAAACTCGGGTCAAGACACCATCTGCAACCACGGCGTGCAAGATAGAACCATCGTCCCCAAGTTTTCTCAACCTGACGGCCTATCCAACGATTAAACATATGCGCCTAGATCATCATCGTTTTTGTTTGAGGGGAACATCAGATCCTAGGGCATATGAATGACCAGCCGATTCTCGAGATATATTTAACATATTTAACATATAGTAATGCATTAAGGGAATAAAGGATCGAGATATAATACCTGACTTACCTGTGCAGATGATTGAGTGATTTTCATGATTGCTTTCATATCCTGCAACAGGGGATTGGCCAACAATAATGATAATAGCAATATATCAATAAATCAAGCAAGGCATGGTCTTTAAAGATTTTTTACATGTAGATCAATCAGTTTAACGGGCGTGAGAGGGTGTGCCATGATGAAATAATGGTTTATATGGAGTCCGTTAAAGTCCACCGAACCCAAATTTTTAATAATCCAACACCCCAGTTATATGGCGGACTAGAGTCCCTACGTTATGTTATCATAATGTGCTTGCGATAGACCGTTAAGGTCTCTGGGATGTTAAAAAAAACAAACGGACCCCACACTTTTTTATTTGCTCATTTCAAATCGACGAAGCAAAAACCCCTCAAAAAAAAAACCCCCGTGCTTCCTCTCCGGTGAAACCATCCCCGGCGAGCTTTCCGTCCACGAGAATGACGAGGGAGAAGGGAAGGAAAGGAAAAGCGGTGAAGAAGATCAAGGCCCCATCGAAGATCACGGTCTCCCTGCCGGTGAGCACTTCAACGGAGGAGGAGATAGCGGCGACGGCGGCAACCCTTCCCACGAAGGGGGAGGCTTCCACGGTGCCCAGGGAGACAGAGGAGGTTGAAGGGGATGCTAGAGAGGCCACCGGCGTGGAGAGGGAGGTCGTCCCGCCGGCAAAGAGGAAAAGGGGCCAAGACCGGGAGGTAGGTTTTCATGCCCTAAAAATTCAATTTTGATCTTCCAATGTGAATGCATGTGAGTGGGAGGGTATAGAATGAGTCCACAGACTCTTTAGGATAATTTGTAGGCCTTTTAGGCCAATCCCACGGGCTCAAGAAACAAAATGGCCCACGCCGGATGCGTTGGGAGCATAACGGCTCTACCAGTAGCCGTTATGCCCTTAACGCATCAGGGCAGGTGCATTAAGTGCAACAGAACAGGAAAGTGGTTTTTCTGAGTTTTTTTATTTTTATTTTTTTGTTGTTTTGAATATGCTAAATGTAATGCTATGACTCTCTATGATTATATGACTAACCCTATGACTTAATTGTGCAGGGGAAAAGATGGACACGAATTACGTGGCTTCAAGTCTAGGCGGTTTACCTTGCGTTGCCGGAATACCAACGTGAACACCTGGCGGCCATGGGATTTGGAGAACTGCTGAGCATCGAGGTGGCCCGCGTGGATATGGCGCTTCTTCTTGCTCTGCACGAGAGATGGGACCCGGTGAGCCGGGCTTTCATATTCCCATGGGGGCATATGACACCGACATTGGAGGACATGGCCCGGATCAGCGGCCTACGAGTGCACGAAAAAGCGGTGACCGGATGGGCGTACGTCGACTACCGGGAGTTCGCTCAGGAGCTCCTCGGCTTGGACTTGATGAGACCGGGGCACCCATCGTCCCAATTATCACGGTCAGTGCTCCAAGAGAGCTTGGGACTCCGGCGAGCAGCGGTGGCAGTCGGAGAGCTACCCGAACAGCACATCGACTGAGTGATTGAGCAGGCTCGTCCGAGTGTGGCGGCGGAGCCGGGGCCGAATGGGGACAGAGTTTTAAGGCGCTTCCTGATGTTGCTATTCGGGAAGCTACTGTTCGCGACACGAGTCGGTGTCATCAGCTGTCGGCTCCTCCCTTTACTGGCCGATCTGAGCCGAGTGCGAAAATATGCATGGGGAGTAGCGGTGTTGGCCTTCTTATTCCACTCTCTCAGCGCCACCGACCGGGTGACTATGCTCGGTGGCTTCTCACCCTTTTTGCAGGTAAATGCCTTAAATGCCTTTCCATTGCTTCTAATGTGCCTTTAATTGACTAAAATGCTGACATCTCCTTATAAATGCAGTTTTGGGCTTTTCTCTACTTGCCGGGGATTGGACGAGGAGTGGAGCTATACCCGGGACGGTTCCCCATCGCGAGGCGGTGGAGCGTCGCCCAGAGCGCGGGGTCGATCCAGCGGTCGACTCGGGCGATCCAAGAAGATCTCGACTCATTCCCGCATGCATCGGTAAGTAGCCCGACTTCTACATGCTCTTCTATATGCTGCTATACAAAATGCTGACCAATGCCTTTTAATGCTGTGAATAAATTCATGAATGACCCTTTCAAGTGCGGTGGACACCGTATCAAGATGAGGACCATACGGGGCAGCTGTGGGTGGAGGCTTCCCTAGCTTATCGGGGATGGGACATCTGGCTACATTGCATTAACGTGATCGAGCCCCTACACTACCGGCTGATTATGAGGACGAGGGGAGTGCACCAGCCAGCGGTGAGGTTCCCGCACCGACATGATGAATGCCCGGGGAAGTCTACCAAGGGCATTGGTAGTGATATTGATTGGAGCGACCGAGCCAGAAAGTACATTCATGACTGGAAACGCAAGGGCAAGGCCGTGACAGAGCGGGCAGACAGCAGTGAGGCATACTTGAAGGCCTTCACCCACCGATACGACAGCCAGATCTACCGCGGCACCCGATGACCGGTATGAAAATGCAAAACTCAACTTTTCCCTTTTCTACATGAATGAATGACTGCTATGCATGACACTTGGTTTCTAAATGCAGCTACACCCACAGGGGCGGATAGCCGAGCTCGAGGGACTCCTCCATGGCACGGTGCAGCAGCGGGACGAATACTGAGTGGCTCTTGAGCATCTGGTGAGTTTTCTGAACTTGAAAACTGAAATGCTTTATGCAAACCTGACTGACCTTCTAAAATGTAGCGGGCCGAGGGAGCCCAGAGGGCTGGACCAGACGCACCATCCTCTTCCTCACAGCCAGCCAGGGGACGTGCTGAGAGGGACGAGGAGTTCACCCGGGCCGTAGCCCGTGCCAAGGAGGCCGAGGCTACCCTCGCAGAGCAGGTAAGAAACTGAAAGTTTCCTAAAATGCTTCATGATTTAAATAAACTAATATGCAAAATGCAATGCGCAGGCTAAGGACCTAGCTGCAGCTTTAGCGGATGCGACCGAGGTACCTCATCTCCGGGGAGAGGTGGACCGACTCCGGGGGGAGGTGACCCGGTTGAGTGGTGAGGTGACCCAATTGAGCGGGGAAGTGACCCGATTGAGCGGGGAAGCGACGGACGTTGATCGATACTGCACCGAAGCTCGTGAGGCGCGGGTCAAGATTTTTGAGCTGAAGATCGAGCTACGGACGATGGAGCGGACCGTCTGACTGATGGGCCGGGCACCCGAGCAGGCCATGTTACGAAGTGGCACAGCTGGAGGCTCACAGAGCGCGGCACCGAGCGCGTCGGTGGGTGACATCCTAGCTAGCTCCTCCACCCACCGGAGAGATGAGGAGGCGGAGAGAAGACGCCTGAGGGAAGAGGAAGAACACAGCGCCATGGAGCCACCGTCACGGCCACACGAGGGCACCGGGGACAGCGACAGGCCGGCGGAGTGACATTTTGTGATTTTTGATTTTTTTTGTAGTTTTTTTTTCTGATTTTCCTAGTTTTATGGTTTTGTTTATTGACACACTATGTGACACTTTGACATAGCAAGATGAAGAGAGATAATTGTTGAATGCAAATATGGTATTGTGGATGAATGTGCATGAATGTATGTTTGCGTGATTTGGATGAATGCGAGGAAATGACGAAGTATGTGAATGCGAAAATATGGTTTGTATGAATGCATTTGTGGGAGTAAAATGCGAGAATGGATGTTTGTGGAATGATGTGAGAGTCTGGATGTGTGTGAATGCATGAATGTGTTGATGAAGAACGGAGCAGGGGATGTGAGTGTGCTTTGTAAGAACGGCCGGTAGGGCAAACAGAGAGAAAACAGGTAGTTCATTTCCTGAGCTCGGATGAATTTAACGGACCTCCTTGAGGCCGTTAAGTTCAATAACGGATCATCCCACGTGCGTTATATGTGACAGAAAGAATTCTGTCAACAGGCAGAGTTTAACGGACCAAATGGGATGCGTCATAAATTAGATGACGGGTCAACGACTGACCGTTAAATGAGTCCGTGGCAGACTTGGATCGGGACTGCTAAAAAGCCATCCGGAGTTGAGTAAAAAGAGTCCTAATGCCCCTTAAAACCCTTTCAGGCCTAGGATAAGACTACCCAGCCATAATATGCCAACACCAAGCCTTTATAAATAGGAATCAAATCTCAAAATTCTCAACCCATCCTATTTTCCTACTTTGAAGTTCAGAAAAAGCTAGGACATCATGAAGAGGAGCCATGGGACCTTGGCTATGGAGGAGAGGGTCTATGTTGGGCCCAAGGCAGCTAGGAGGGAGTATGGAGAGCTTCAGCTCAACATGCTACCAGGTTGGGAAGAAAATGGGGGTAGCCCCCCGAAGCCAGCCACAACATCATGTTACACTGTGAACCGTCATACCAGGTTCCCCAGCCTAAAGTCAGAGGGGCAGAGATTCCTCCTCCACCAGAGCTCTACCCCAAGCATGCAAGCAGCAAGGAAGCTCCCTCCTTCACTGAATTTCTATCCTCTCAAGAAGGTAAGCGGCCATGTCCGTAGCAACAATAGAGGGTCAAGGGTGCTCCTACCCTACCCTCGACGGCCTCTTCTCCAGCAAGTAAAGACTACGCAAGCGTTCAAAGCTTCGCCAAATTTATGCAAGAGAAAGAGCCAACCGGATCGGCGCAACAAGCTCAGAAGCCACCTGAGGAAAGAGATGAACTACCTTCTGAGCAAGCTCCTCAAGAGCACCCTAAGGGCAGGCGTAAAGGGTCTGAAGAACTGAGGCTATCCAACGTTAGAAGCACTAGCAGAATAGTAAATCAGCTGAAGAGAATCCTAGCACACTTCTCTGTCTGGGATATACTTTCCCTTGACGAAGAAACAAGACAAGCTGTCATCACGGGCCTACCGACCCCGGCATACTTTGAAAGCTGCTTTGCGGAAGCACGATCACGAGCGACTGTGACATTCACAGAGGAAGATATGCTTCTACCATCTGTCAGTCAGAATAGACCCCTCTATATGAGGGGGCAACTGAATAAGCAACCAATAAATAGAATACTGATTGACCCAGGAGCAACAGTCAATATACTCCCCTATCAGGTATATCAGAAATACTACTTCAATGTGCACCTGATCGAGGTCAGGGATATGAGAATCGCGGGCTTCAACTAGAAATTCGAAGTCCCCATGGGCACGGCGGAGTTTGAACTCTCGCTTGGCGACTTCACCACTAAGGTGCAGTTTCATGTAATAAACTCTGACACGTCATACAAGGCACTGTTGGGGTGGCTGTGGCTACATCAGAATCAAGTGGTGGCTTCTACCCTCCACTAATGCATAAAATACCCTCGAAATGCTTTTATGTGTGAATATTGCACTCTAATTGTCTTTCTAGGCCGAGACTTATTTACTGTCCGTTCACGTTCCCGAATTTGTTCCACCATACATATATCTCGAGACGTGATAGTTAAGTTGGTATCAAAGTCTATGCTTAAAGAAGTCCTCAGAGAATGTCAAGTCATAGGTTAAGTCTAAGGATTAAGGACCCACACCTATGAACGAGGAAGAAAATTCCGAACCCAAGTGAGATTTAGGTAGAGCCCGGGATGAGATAGTTCTTAGTAAAATTGTAACCTTTAGGTTAAGCCTCTAAAATTTCAATGAAAAAAACTAGTTCATTATTTTCTTTGGCACCTTACTCTCCAAAATGGCTGGCAATCTTGCAAACTGGGATGCCATGAAACAAACTATTATGGGTCTCACTCAAGTTCTACAAACCGTAGCTCAAGCTGGCGTGCGAGCAAGTGCGGGTGATCTGCATCGTAATTTTTGGAGTATGAACCCTCCTGGTTCTCGGGATCATCCAACCTGGATGTAACAGAAAATTGGATAGATGAAATGGATCGCATCTTTAATGTTATGCAATGCACAGACCAGGAGAAGGTCCTAGTTGCCACTTTCCAATTAAACAATGATGCTTGTACGTGGTGGAAGGCCACCTCGGCTTATCTCCATAATGCACAATTGACTTGGGAGGAGTTCCTCGACCTCTTCGGTGAGAAGTATTTCTCTGAGCATGTCCGTGAGAGGAAGGCAACAGAATTTGCCTCCCTTCGGCAAGGCATGATGTCCGTGGCGGAGTATGAATTACAATTTGAATGGTTGGGGCCATCTCCTCACCTTGTTAGTACGGAGCTATTAAAAGCCAACCAAGCCATGGACGGTTTGAGGCCCATCTTCGTCAACCAACTTTGGCCACAAAAGATCCGAAACTATATGGAGATGGTCCATAGGGCACATTTATGTGAGAGGATGATGAGGGCATCCCACGGCGCTCTCTTTGGCTCGGATCGCTGGCACCACTTTGAGGAGTCCGCCTATGATGTCTCATGTCATTTTCCCTTTCATTTGAGTCATATCATATGTATTTTTAGCTAGGGTCGCCCCCACCCTCATCCACCCCCCTTTCTCACCCCATCTACCCCCATTTCCCATCACCAATCACCACCCTACTTATCCCAGTTCGCAGGCAGTAGGCAAAGTTCAAGTTGCAGAGCCTGCACCGGAATCACTACACATCTTCAGGTGGCGTGCTCTACATCTCTGGAAAGGACGTCGAGGGAGCTTCACAAGTGAGGTGGTTTCACATCCGTCCGACGTCTGTGCTGCCCGGGAGAGCCATTCTCCCTCAACTGCGCAGTGCAGATCTAGCAGGGAACCTGAGCCTGAGTAAAAGCACGACCACGGTTGCTCCTGTGCGAGTTTGGATGTGATTCTTGATCTGGGATCTTCTCCTCCAAGTCCTCTATCAACGCAAAGAAGAAGAATACCATTTGGACCCTGGAGCACCAAGTTCCAATTTTTCTCCTCGGAGTACACAGGTCAGTTTCCCCTGAGTCCGAACCGACCCCTCCCACCATTCTGATTCTCGCGCCCTTCTCCGGCCTCATCTGGTAGCACCATTGGTCTCGTATCAAAGAAGGCTTGCCCATGATTGCACCGATTTTAGTCCTACCTTAAACAGACCCTAGGAGTGTTCGTGGTGCCCCTGTCTTCCAGCAGCATCAGTCTGGGCACAATCAGAACTAGAGTGGGTTGACCCTGGTCCAGATCATGCCCTTGTCACCATCGTCGTTACAAAATTCTCGAAGAATTCGGACGTCCTCCTGGGCCACCCCAAGAAGTTTTGACACTGGTTTCATCCTCACCAAAATTTGGCAGAGTCTGTGGCGGTGCCATCTTCGATCCCCTATCAAGCTGTTCCAAAGTAGGCAGAATCGGCGGAGTTCGTCACTTTGGCTTCTAACTTAGTTTTCCCCCACCCCGTCTGGCCGACTGAAGGCCCCTCCCTACGTGGAGGTAGTTTTAGATGTAACTATTTAACCCCCACCCTGAGAACCCCCCTCCTATGTGAGGTGTAGTGCTATAATAATTTTATTATCAGGTCAAGCGCGACTGACGCAGCGTGCGGGTGCGTGCCCACGCTTCTCGGCTTACCTACGTCTCCGAGCAAGAAGGTAATGCTAACGCAAGGAAAGAACTTCCACTGATTCGGACGTAAGCCCCAGAATGGCTATACTGTCTATTTTGTAGGGCTCGGTCAGGGTGGAGTGCCACTGGACCGGGATAGAGGTAGCTTGATCAGGGCGGAGTGCCACTAGACCAAGGTAAAGGTAGCTCGATCAGGACGGAGTGCCACTAGACCAAGGTAGAGGTAGCTCGATCAGGGCGGAATGCCACTAGACCAAGGTAAAGGGTAGCTCGGCCGGGGCGGAGAGCCACTAGACCAAGATAAAGGGTAGCTTGATCAGGGCGGAGTGCCACTTGACCAAGGCATAGGTAGCTCGATCAGGGCAGAGTGCCACTAGACCAAGGTAAAGGGTAGCTCGGCCAGGACGGAGTGCCACTAGACCAAGGTAAAGGGTAGCTCGATCAGGGCGGAGTGCCACTAGACCAAGGTAGAGGGCAGCTCGGTTAGGGCGGAGTGCCACTAAACCAAGGTAAAGGGTGGCTCGATCATGGTAGAATGTCACTAGACCAAGGTAAAGGTAGCTCGATCAGGGCGGAATGCCACTAGACCAAGATAGAGATTAGCTCGGCCAGGGCGGAGTGCCATTAGACCAAGGTAAAGGTAGCTGGGCCAGGGTGGAGTGACACTAGATCAAGATAAAGGTAGCTCGGCTAGGGCACTGAATGGGTTATCTATGATTACAATCAGCGCCATTTCCATCTTCTCCAGTTACGCATCTTTCCCCTGTCTGCACGATTAATCGTTTCCCCGCGCACACTGTCTCCGTACCCGTCTTCTCCGATGCCAGACACGCCCTGGTACACCGTGGGCTATAGCAATACCCCCTCTCCCCGGGGTTCTTTTCTATTATAATGTCGAAGGTTTCACCGCCAGAGATGTATACATATGTGTCTCCCTAGTCGATCCCGGGGCCGTCCTCTAGTCCCCTCCGCTCCTGATCATGAACAAAGGGAAATGAGGCCGCCCCTATAAGCTTAACGCTTGGCTTCCCTGCATCATCACCTTCTGAGCGCTAGCTCGATAATCACCCTGTTAACCTACTAATCCATATATGGCTTCAGGGGGGTTTCCCTGAGTGACAGGTGCAAGGCTCGGGTGGGATGCATAGGACCTCGAAGGGTACCTCCGGATCATTCTGACGCTCGGACTTCAGAATCGAAAGGTCGCCTAGGAAGCACTTAAGAAAAATGGTGGTGCGCCTATCGAGGTCGAGGGGGAACATGACGATGGGACCCGATCCGAGCTGATCGAGGCCGAGGGGTTGCAAGGCAAAGTGACCCAATCCCTGCCGACTGAGACTGCGGAGGCGCAAGGGGGAGCAGTCCAACCCGAGCTAACCGGTGGGCCCCTGAGAGTGGAAACACTGGGGGGGATTCCCCGATCCTAGCTACTCCTAAGAGGGCCGTCCCTCCTACGGTAGGTGCTTTTGTCGTCTGAGCCTCCTTGTATCATAGGTGCCATTCTGTGACTTCGGAAGCAATTCGGGGAAGTCTCGGGCGTAGCCCTCCTTCCGTGCTTCTCAAATGAGTCATGGAAGGTGGCCTGATTGTGGCCCAGCTGGGGGCCGATATGGCTGATTTGTATACTTGGATCAACTCCAAGAGGGATTCTCTAGCCTGGGCCAGTGGTGTAGCCGACCGGAAGATCGAGCGCTTGACTCGCGATCTTGATGGCCTTCGGCAGGAGGCGGCTTCGCTCAGAGTGCAGGCTGAGTCAAGCCGGAAAGAGGCTCGGGAGTCAATCGAGAAGCTGGGGTAGGCCCGCTATATGCTCGAGCTGAAAAATAGAGTCTTAGACACGGAGTGAATAGTGCAGGCCGAGCGGCAGCGGGTGAAGGCTGAGGCTGCGCGAGCTGAAGCCAAATAGAGGCAGTCCGAGGCGGAGCAGAAGGTGACCGAGCTTGAGGAGAGGGCAAAGCTGGCCGGATAGGAGGCACTCCAAGTAGCGATCCAGTAGGCTGCCTTTGCCTGCTATGAGCCCAGTTATCATCGGGGCCTACGGAAGGGGTTTACCCAAGGCTACCGTTGAGCGACCTCTCTGGCTCATGAGCAGGCACACGGAGAGCTCGATTTTCCTTCCGGGCAGTATTATGACTCTGACGAAGATACCCCAGATTCTTCCATTTAGACCGAGTCTCGTGACTCAAGGACCGTTGAGTTTAGTAGGTCTAGTGGACTGTCCAGAGTCAGGTGGCCTCGAGTCACCTATTACTTCATGTTACTCGCGATGCGTACGTGCGTGATTTTCTGAGTCCACGTTCCGTGACCCATCCACTAGTCGTAGCTTCCACGGCATGCGTGTGTAGGCCCACCGGGAGCACTAGTGTGGCGTACCCGAGTTAGACAGTGAGTAGGCTGGTTATCGTAGGGCCCCCACGTACCGCCGAGTCCGGGCCGGTGGGGGAAATACCAGCTAGAGAATAGGCCTAGGGCATATGGTCTGAGTGTGCACACAAGGCTGAGGGTTCAGACCCGTGCTGATGAGCGTGACCTCAGCTAGTCCTTGTTTGTGGTACTCCTGGTTACTGGGTGTGTCCTTGTCTCTGCCTGGGGCGTGGTAGCTGGACACTTGTGACGCGGTTTAAGACGTCAGGGGATGCATCTAGTTGTTCTTCTAGTGGGCGGTGCTCCCATCACGTGACGTGAGTTGTCGTGTCCCGGGTTTCCATTTCTCGTCTGCGTGACGGGGTTTCGGGTGTCATTTTGAGACCGTTCCCGTAGCCGAGGTCTGGGGTTTCCGGTGAGCATCATCGAGAGTTCTCCTTAGACGGCGTAGAGTTCACGACAGCGTGGTCGTGACCGTATTTCCAGACCGTGTGGTTTACCCTTCAGAAAGGGCAGGCCTCTGCGACCGAGGCGTCGTGTCGTTTCCTGGTAGCGTGGCTAGGGCGATTCGTGTCTGGTTGTCCCCCGACCGTAGGATCGGGACGTCGGGTGCGTGACTTGGTTGTCCCCCAACAGGAGACTGGGTCATGTTTTCAAGTACAGTAGGAGTAGCTGTAGAGCTGAGGTTTCACCGGCCACCGTAGTTACTTTCTTGCTTTCGTAGTTGCTTAGTTAGCGTAGCTTTTTGTGCCGCCGTTGTTTTCCTGGTTGGGGCTCCGCGGGATCCCTACTGAGCCAGTGATAGGAGACTCACCCCTATTTTTCAGGTGCGGTGGTTCCTCCTCGGGGTTCGAGGGAGCGGCGCGAAGGTTCCTAGTTGCCCATCAACCCTAACCCAAGCCCCGGAATCCCACGCCCCAGCCACCCCTCCTACTGCAACTCAAGCCCACCCTCCACAGCTCCAAGCGTCCACGGCACCCCGGTGACTCCCCGTCTTCACTATGCCCTCCCGTGGACCGAGGAGGCCTCGCTGCCGTCCCTGCAACCAACCTGCAGCAGAAGTGGAGATGGCAGAGGCTACCCCGGCGTCCACGGTCCAAACCAGCCGAATCTTCCTTCTGTGGAGTTGTACTTCATCGAGTCAGCTTCATTCCAGAAGTGGTCCCGTGGCGATCCGACCTCGGAACTGTTCGCGCTGCCTGTTCTTGTGCGACTGCGCCCAAATCAGGTCTGAACCTGGGCTCCACCTGGCAGCAGCTCCACAGCCCGCCCCTGCGTGATTCAGCCAGAGCTATCTTCACGAGAGTTCTGCTTCTCCGGAGTGCCGGTACGCCTGAGGTGGTCCCACCTACTTTCGACACCGTCTCTATCTGTGGCGTCTGATCACCCACAGGCATGCCAGACCCGGATCCCCTGTTCACCCAGGATGAGCTGCTGTCAAGTCAGCCCCGAAACCCCTTCTTCCTGTCCGTTTCAGGTCTTGGCGTCGTCATCAAAGTTTCAGCCCTCGACGAAACGAAACCAACGCAAGTGGTTTCGTCACGTTATGACGTCAGCACTGGGAGTTCTACCCTATTCTTCAACATCCTATCCTGCTGCTCAACCAGAAATCAGACGCCGGCCGTCCCTGCGACCATGCCCAGAGAGTTGATCATACGGCCTCCCCCTTCTGAGGTCTCGTAGACCTCCCAGTCAGCAATGCCCCCAGCCTAGTCCTGCCACGTTTGGAGTTCGGCAGCGCCCGTACCAGCCGTCGCACCACTTCTGCACTGACTAGTCCAGCCGATCAGAACTGCGCCGGCCTGCTGCTGTGACCGCCGCTCCCACCCAGCGTCGTCAGCTCGACACCAGACTTTCAGGCATCCATCAGCATCCTTCGGTCTTCGTCCAGGAGGTGGCTGCATCTTGAGTGGCCGCTACAGCTCGGCGCACGGTCGTTAGCTTGCTTCCCCTCCCCTGGAGGGTGTTCCAAGCTGCGGTGATATCGTCCCTACCGGTGGTTAGTAGGAAGGCAATCGGTGGTTCTCCGATTTGTGATTTGGTGTGCTACTAGTGAAGCCTCACCGCCTCTTTTTCTTTGTTCTGTCTCTTTTTTATTTCTTTTCTTATCCTTGCTTGCACCACTTAGAGGGTGCTTACTTTCTGTTTTCCTACTGATACCATCTCTTCCAAACTTCCTGAGCAGACAAAGTCAACCGTCCTGTTATCTGAGCCAGTTTCCATACTGGGTGGAGTCAGAGGCTCGGCTTGAAGCTGCTAACCTCATCCGCACCAAGTGATCAGTTCGTGTTGTATCAATTTTTTTTGCATATTGTACTGGCTATGGCGCATCTAATGTACAAAGATATTGATGCAATAAAAAGAAGAGTTATTATCTTAATTTGTCACTTACATATATGGGAGAAGCTCAAAAATAGAACATTCGCAATGTTGCTGCGTTCCAAGTCTGAAGAATGGGCGTTCCTTCCATGGTAGTTAACCGGTATGCTCCTTTTCCGAGCGTCTTAACCACTTGGTAGGGGCCTTCCCAATTAGGGGTCAATTTTCCCACCGCGTCTAGTGGTCGAGAGGCTTCGGCCTTTCTTAGAACAAAATCTCCCAGTTGGAACTGTCTATCTCAAACTTTGGCATTGTAGTACCGAGTCATGCGCCATTGATATTATGTAGCATGGATCCTCATGATTTCATGTACTTCATCTGCCAGGTCCAAGTTTTCTAGCAGCTTTTGCTCATTCAGCTCGGGAGAGAAGTTGATGACTCGAAGGGATGGGCTACCGATCTCCAGGGAGATCACGGCCTCTGTGCCATACACCAGTTGGAAAGGAGTCTCACCAGTTGCTACTCTTGGGGTTGTTTGGTACAACCATAGTATGCTAGGAAATTCCTCGAGCCAATTACCCTGGGCCTTCCTGAGCCTAGTCTTGACGCCTTTGAGGATAGTTCTGTTAGCAATTTCGACTTGCCCGTTAGCCTGGGGGTGGGCTACCGAAGTGAAGTGGTTACGAATGTGTAGATCGGCGCACTTATTCTTAACTCAGTTTCGGTCCGGATGGGCTCCGATCGACGCGTGGGAGGTACCGACGAGACGGGCTCGATGCGAGGATCGCACCGGTACCCTTCATCCCTCGGATCGCGAAGCGTGGAGGTGCGTGCGAGTAGAAGGAGGACGTGACCCCCGTCGTCTGATCTACACCGATTCGCGGTCTTCGTGGCGCACGAGGTAGGGGAACAGATTCCTCATCTCGCCAGGAACCCGTTGATGCCACATGTGTCGCCATCCACCACCATTTTCATCATTTTTCGTGTAAAACTCTATTTTGTAAAATTTTAGACTAATTTCTCAAAATTTATTCCTCTCTCGATTTCTGGTCCAGACGGCCGCTGATCGAAGCGAGGGAGGTACTGTTGGATTGGTCGCGTCACGAGGATCGCGTTGATGCCCATCTTCTCTCGATCCGTGGAGCGTGGAGCTGAGTCGGGCCGAGAGGAGCCGCGTCACCCTCTCACCGAATCGGCCTCGAGTCGTCATTTTTGCCGTAATCCAGGTAAAGGGATGGACTCCTTGCCTCGTTAGCACACCGCCGATACCACATGCATCGTGGTCCGACGCCCTTTTTCTTATTTTCCATGCATAATTCCATGTTAGTATTATTTAGTCTTAATTTCATGAAATCGTCTCTATGAGTATCGTCTTTCAATTTGGATGGCATACGTAGGTATAAAGTGTTATTATGGCATGGTAGGGTAGTTTAGAAGCATATTTCCCCATGTCCCCCGTCGATTTTGGTCGATCGGGAGGGGGTTCAGTTTTGAACTCCGGAATCTTGAAACCCAGGCGATTTAACGTGCCCACCCCGGTGCGTTATAGTCATTTGGCGCACCTCTATTGGTGCATTATTTCCCCTGTGGTGGACTCCTCCAGGTCCATTATTTGACCGTCAACCGGTCAGTTGACCATTAACCTAGTAAGGCGGTTAGTGTGGCGGTGCATAGTAGGTCCGTTATAGTTCTTTAACGCCCCTGTTCAGGTGCGTTATATGCTGCATGTGAACTGTAGATTTTTCTGTGGATTTTTGAGTTCGGGTGCCTTTAACACCCCTGTTCTGGTGGAAGACAATCAGCGGTTCGCCGGCGAAGGGCCGGCGCGCCATCCGCAACTTCGTTGCCGTTGTTCCTGTGGTTGGCATCAGCGCGCTGCTGCTTGCCGGATGCTCCGCGACGCCGGCACCGACCATCGTGAACTCCGCGTCTGCGGCGCCGAAGGCAGCGGGAGGTGCGAACGCGCAGCAGCCTGTCGTCAGCCGCGTGCAGCTGCAAAAGATCGTCACGCGAATCTCAGACACGGTGAAGAGCGCGGACGCAACGCTCGACGTGAAGAAGATCAAGACCCGCATGGCGGGAGCAGCGCTCGAGAACCGTCTCGCGGACTACATCATCCACAAGCAGCACCCGACGGTGCAGCCGTCCATCGACATCCCTTCTGAGCTCGGTAACTACAACCTGCCGGAGAAGAAGAACGCGTGGCCGCGCTCGATCTTCACCGTCGTGAAATCCGGCTCGAAGACCAACCAGGAATTCATCGCCCTCGTGCTGACGCAGCATTCGCCGCGATCGAACTACAAGGTCAACTACGCGATGGCACTGCAGCCGAACACCGCGCTGCCCAAGGTCGCCCCGGTGTCGATCGGTGCATCGCTGCTCGACCCGAACATCGGCCTGCTGAAGCTGCAGCCGAGCGCGATCGCGCTGGCCTACGGCGACATCCTCGACAACGACACCGCCGCCGCCAACTACAACCTGTTCCAGGCGAAGGGCGACGCGTTCCGCCAGCAGGTAGGCATGGCGGCGAAGCAGGCAGCGGCGAAGAACCTGCCCGCAACGGCGAAGCTCACCTACACGAACCAGAACGGTGACGGCCAGGTGATCGCGCTGCAGACGATCGACTCCGGGGCGCTCGTCGCGGTCGATCTGAACGAGGTCGAGACGGTCAAACCGGTGCAGGCGGGAGCCGCGGTGAGCGTCACGGGCGCGATCGAGGCTTACCTGAACAAGGGCACGAGCACGAAGGGCATCGCGGCCACCTATGGTGACCAGTTGCTGTTCTATGTGCCCGCGTCCGGCCCCACGTCGGGCAAGATTGTCCTGCTGGGATACAGCCAGGGGCTCATCAACGCGAAGGACCTGTTCTACCTTCAGTTCATGCACAGTAACTGAGGTCGATGCTCATCTACATTTGACCATACTGAGGTCGATGCTATTTTTCATTTGACCAAACCAAAGTCAATGCATCTTTTGACTGCACTCTGACTATGACTTATGACCACATAGTGTTTAACAAAATGCTTTATGTTTTTCAGGGACTCAACAAAGCACATTATGACTCCTGCTCGTGAAAGAAAAGTGAGGCATGTGATCCAAGATTCTTCTGATAGGGTCGACATCTTAGGAACCTTATGATTGGGCACGTGATCCAAGACATTCCTCAAGGAGAGAATCAGACACGTGGACCCCAAAGGAGTGTCTCTTCCCAATTTCTTTGGGCGGGAACGTGGTTTCCACATGCACGTCTCTCGTAAGCCTCAAGCGGAGAATCAGACACGCGAATAGTGAACTTTTCACCTCCTGACACGTGGACCCCAAATGAGCACCTCTTTCAAATTTCTTTGGTCTGGAATGTGGTTTCCACGCGCCTATCTCTCGTAAGTCTATAAATAGAGGCTGTTCATTCAGAAGAACACGATAGAGAATAGAAGAGAGAATTGAGAAGTATCAGAGAGTAAGAAAAGAGAGTGGTGCTTAGAGTAGAAGAAGAAAAAGATCTGAGAGAGCAGAGAGAGCTGAAAGAGATGGAGAGCCATCGTGAAGTTGAGAGAAGTCTGTGAGATCCAGTTGTAGTGAATCGAGAGGAAAGCAGAGTATTGGATTTAGAGATTCCGAGAGGTTTGGTCTTCGACGATTGGATCATATCTAGAGTAGAATTTCTAACTATGAGCTACAGTTTTTCTTTTTTGTCTCGCATCATTGTTCCTATCTTTATTTTTCTTAACATTTCTATAAGCTGTGAATCAGCAGTCGTAAGCTGTGCATCAGCGGCAGAGGAGGATTCCTCTAGGAAGCTTAAGCTGTAAGGCTTAGCAGATGTTGGGAAGTTTTCCCCGAAGCTGTGGATCAGCAGGTTAGAAGTTGTGAATCAGCAGTGAAGCCACACTTGGTTTAAGTGTGGGGTGGACGTAGATCTCTGCAGGAGATCGAACCACCTAAGACCGTTCGGTAACCAGTTCCAGAAAAACACGTCGTTTACAGAGGTTCCCATTCTAATCCCTTTTCTGGATTGTCTTGATAAATATATATGTTGTATCCCTTCGAGTCTATTTTCCAACGGTGTCAATCTCGCCTTAATCCTACACCAGATCTGGGCGAAATAATTGTTTTCGTGAAGGCGCACAGATCTGATCTGAGTCAAGCCAACAGTAGCAGTCCAAGAATTAATGCCTCGGAAAATACGCCGGCTCACATTCGGTGACCGCCGCCCCTGGAGATCGATCGACAACCCCTCAACAGCATCCCAGCCAACCGCCACTGTCAGAAGGGGACCGAAAGCTGCCATCCCAAGTGTTGAGTTTGATTGCTGTCTAACGGGCTAAGTTACTAAACTGAGTTGCTGTGTTGAGTTGGAATAGTGCCGAGTCAGACCAGCAGCCCGTCTTCGGCCCGAAAACCCTTCCGGCTTGCTGTCCGTCAACCCAAGATCGGTCCTCCTGGGCCAACTTTTAGCCCTTTACCTCCCTACGTGGAGTGGGCAATAATATTACTGTTGTAATTATTGTAATTATTTTACCGGGTGTTACCATACTTGGCCGGGGTCGTTTTCCCCACCTCCGAAGCGTGGAGGTATCGTTTCTGCTCCTCTCTTTGGCATTTGCTTATTTCTTATATTTCATATGCCGCTGGAAGTTATAGCTTAACTAGCTTGATTCAATTTAATCACCACTGCGAGAGTGACTGAGTGGAACCCATCCTGTTACTCGATCCGAGTACGGAAGTGCCGAGTACCCTTGACTCATTGCCGATTCCTCAACTACGCAGATCCACGCATTTTCCTCGCATAGGGACGTCCGCGAGCTAGAGTCCTAGGTTCGCTGTTCGTCCCGCATCAAATAGGTATCAGAGCAATCGAGTCTAGTGTAGTCACTATTTTCAAAAGAAAAAAAAAGTGTTTCTCAGACTACATTTCATCCCGATAACCAATATATCAAAAGACGTTACTGGAAGGTTAGGTTACGCTTATCCGAAAGGTAGCCCCTTGTGTGAGGTTCACCTCTACCACGTACTGGAAGTTGGGTTAAGTCTAGGGTCTTGAGTCTAGAGTGTCTTGTCTTAGTCGTCATTTGCATGCCCACTCGTAGAGGTACCCAGTACTCACCACCACCACCACCCACGGCAGAACCGCAAGTCTATAATCCCGATGAGCCATCAGTGGCCAAAATGTTTCGAGCTATTATGGGACAAATGAACGGGTTGAGTACACGCCTAGATGTGTTGACTACGCGAGTGGATAGAATGGAAGGGTTGAGTACGCGTGTGGATGGCCTAGGCACACATCTGGAAGAGAGGATGAAGGCCTTAGAAGATAGGACCAAAGGGTCGGACCTATCTGTTCATGGTCTGGTAGGGAGAATTGCCACATTAAAGAGAGCCCCAGTTGAGGCACCCCCCGCACCTACACATGGTCAATAGGAGCCGTTTCAGCAACCTGCTACTCCAAGGGATCAAGGGGTAGATGTTAGGAGGCGTCAAATCCTCGAGGTACATGACTATGAGTCTGACAACGAGCATAGGGGATATGGTCGTGATCGTCATCCCCCATGATGGACCTATGATCTAAATGATGATGAGCAGACCCTCAGGACCGTTCGTACGGACCCTCCCACTTTTGACAGGTCTTTGGACCCAAAGGTCTACCTAGATTGGGAGGCCGGGATGGATAGGTACTTCGATTGGTTCGATTTGTCGTACCGTCAAAGAGTCTAATTTGCCACCATGAGTTTGATGGGACAAGCATAAACCTATTGGAATAACGTAGAAAGCCTATTGTTTCATCGTCAGGAGCCCTAGGTAGAGACATGGCGTGAAATGAAGGTCAAACTCCCGCAATAGTACCTTCCTGCCACATACCGTCAGCGACTCATAGATAGGTGGCAGAGTCTCAGCCAGGGAGATCGGCCTGTCTCTGAGTACATAGCTAAATTTGATGAGTATTTTCTGCGATGTGGCGTCACGGAGGAGAGCTCCATGCCTATTTCCTTCTTCCGACATGGTTTGCGGCCACACTATCAGTATGAGCTTTTTCGCCGCAATGCCAACACTTTGGAGGAGGCATATCAGGTTGCTCTCGAGTTACAGCAATTCGAGGCAGAGTTCGAGCCTACCCAATGATTGGGGCTCTTTCCTCATCCTGGGGTTGAGCCTCATAGCTCATCAAACCCATATCAAAGGGCTCCCATGCCTCAACCCCCAGAGCCCGCCCGTCAGGAGCCGCCTAGGCCTCGCCCCCTCCCACCGAGGCACGTTCCACCTTAACACCCACCACCTGCACCCATTGCCCAACCCTCGGCACCCACGCCTTCTACTTATCCACTATTGTCTGCACCCCCTGTCAGTCGGGAGGACAAGGGCAAGGCGCCACTTATTGGGGAGGCTAGTGGGTCACGACGGCAGTGTTATCGCTGCCATGGGTTTGGCCACATTGCCAGCTAGTGTCCCACTAGTACAGCACTTGTCATTGGGGACCTGAGAGTCAGAGAAACCTCAAACATCGCACTTGTACCTGTCAGCTATGAGGCCAAGCAGGAATTGGCTGATGAGTTCTATCGTGAGGAGGGCGATGTCCAGGGGGATCCACCAGACCTTCCAGATGCCCAGTAGCCTATGTCCTAGCTACACTCGTGGGTGGCCCAGACCGCCCCTACATTATGTTAGAGTCTAGGGTCATGTGTGAGTCTATTTTCTTTTCTTTTGTTGCCATCCAGTCTATTGGAAGTCTGCATGTGTCAAGTTGAAGTCTGCATACGTTGAGTCGAGTTGGTCTATGTAAGCTTGCGATGTCAGTCCCTTTCGAGTGTATAGCAAGTCGGATCCCATGCGTACATTGTGGACTTGCCTAACGAATAAGGGATCAGCTCTACCTTTCTATGTCTCGGATCTAGTCACCCATAGGGACCCAACGATGATTCCTAATGAGTCATTGAGTCGTCTCCCTACTTTGAGAGTGACCCCACCCAAGAGTGTCCACCACCAGCCTCATTCCCACAGCAGCATGTGCATATAGAACATATACGGGATGAGCAGGTGACGATTACTTGGAGTGGAGCGTACCCGTGCTACCTGGCATGTTGACGGATCCCCTGGAGCAACACACGAGCAGCTGCACCCTAACGCGACGGGGTCCCGGAGAGAATTGATGGGAATCGACACCGGGTAGTAATATGTTATTTTTGTATTTGTGTCCTTTTACGAACCTCCACGGTGCACCTCCGAACCTCGAGGAGAAATCACAACACCTAAAAAGATAGGGGTGAGCCTCATCTCAATGGCTCAGTAGAGACCCCGAGGATTCTCACTACAAAATGAAAGTGGTAAAGAGTAATGATAACAATAATAACAATAACAACAGGAATAGGAGTAGCAACATCAACAAAAATGATAGTAGTAACAGCGGTAGGAAGAATAGTGAAAACAATAGCCAATGGAACCACAGCTCTCTAAGCTACTTCTAAAGGAGATGAAAAGTAAACCTCGATTTCACAGTCAGGGACCGCCATGCCAACAAGAAACCCTAGCTACACTACTGATGGAAATACCACAACATCTCTATCATAAAGGCCCATCCTCACAGACAAAGGCCCGACCGGACCACGTGGTCCAAGGGGACAGTCACGACCTTGCCATCGTGAACCCTACACTGCCTATGAGTGAAACCTCAGTAACTCTATTGGGACTCGAGATCTCCACATCAGGAAATGGGTATAGAAGTCACCCGAAGAACCAAGAAGAAACTCATCTCACTTGATAGGAGAACTGCCCACTAGATGAAAGGCTAGATGTGTCCACTGATAACTTAGTCCGCAGCATTAGATGTCACCCTACTCGTTTAGGATCAAATAGGCCGATATGGAGGGGGGAGAATAGATCTACCCGCTTAAAAATTAATGCAGTAACTGTGATAACAATGTTCAGACAAATTGAACACAGACCAAACAACTGAAGTGCACGAGAGACAAGGATTCCTGTGTGCTTATAAACACTAAATCTACTAGCTATGAATGTGGGAAGAGGAAAAGGAACAACCACATAATCAAAAACACAAGAATTTTTTAGGTGGTTTGGTAGCACTTGTGTGCTCACCTACATCCACCTCTCACTCAATAAAGTGAGGACCACTAGCTGCAACTGCAGCAACTCAGGGATACTCCCTAAACACTCTGTTGATTCACAGCTTCACACACACGCTGATTTCTAGCTTCGCACGCTGATGCACAACTTCACACACGCTGATTCGCAGCTTCACAAACACTCTTACAAAATACAAAATCCTCCCTATGTGGAGTGAATTCATTGTAACCGTGAAGCTTCGTCGACGCCGTGCGGGCACGCACGTCCCCGCTCACCCTCGTCTCCAGTCGGAGCAAGAATTTTCAGTCTAGCTAGGTACGTGCTCCGATCACTTACTTATTTAATATCTTTTCAATTGTCACGTGATGAAGTGAGAGAGAGCCTGATCCATGCATCTAGTCTCCTGAGTGCATCGCTGTGGATGGCAAGAGAGAGCTTGCATGCACCCATCCTTAGAGCCCTAGACTGTCACATTAGGGCACCCTAATTGTAAGGAGGTAGTTCCACAACTACTTCGCCTACGAGCGAGTAAATTTCCCTGACCTGTCCCTTCAATTGACCCTTTGCCTATCAGCTGGTTCCACAACTTGCTAATCTTCAGTCCCAGGGTTGCATCATTTAGGTCGAATCCGTGTATGCCACATTGGTCTAGAAACTCATCCGGCCGTCTAGAGTGCCATTCAACTTTACAACTAGCCATGAATCAGGAGGGCGTAAATGCCATGTTAGCTCAACTCGAGCAACATCTTACGGCTCAAATTGAAGATTCTATAACCCAATTGAGAGTAGAGCTAGATGAGAGGATCCGAACCTTAGAGGACCATGTAGGGAGATAGAATGGTCATGGAGACCCCGCGATCAACCACAGGGACGATAGAGACCAAGCACGCCATAATCAGGGGAGAGAACAAGAGGATCGTACACCTCGAAGGAGGGACTACGATGATGAGGAGGTCATCCTACGGAACGTCAAAATTGATACTCCCAGTTTCGATGGGTCCCTCACTCCAGCTAAATACCTTGAATGGGAGACCGGAATGGATCAGTATTTTGATTGACATCACCGCATGACCCCCGCCACTAGGGTGAGGTTTGCCAAAATGAAACTCCTAGGTCAAGCCAAGATCTACTGGTGCAATATTGAGAATCTCCTAGCAAGGAGATGAGAGGAGCCCATAAACACATGGGAAGAAACGAAGGAGAAACTAAGGGAGAAGTATCTGCCACCCTCCTACCATCAGCGTCTTCTAGACCAGTGGCAGAAACTCACCCATTTGCTAGGGACCAGACTCCCTGGGAGGAGTACACAGAGGGGGAGCTTCACTTCAGGACCTACACCAGGTACATTTATGCTCTACAGGAGGGGTGGAACCCCCACGGTCTGCCAGATGTGACACACCTCGCCACCTATTTGGCATATTGGTTGGTGACGTTCATGGTTCCGCACGGAGAGGCTGGTTTGCTGAGAGCCGAGCTGTTGTGGCCAGCTTGTTTGATAGCTGAGGGGAGACAGTTGGCCTTGGCTCCTACTGCACTAGCCAACATCTACCAAGGATTGGGAGTTCTAGCGGTGCACCCGGCACTGAGGGAGAGGAGCATACTCCTGCCGACCCACTACCTCAGCATGTGGGCTGGATTGCTATTTCTGGGACTAGTGACGCGAGGGACAGTGATGAACCTGGCGGCACCGCTTTTGTTTAGCTTCCCTGGACAGCCTGACGGGGATGCAGAGGCGCAGCTGGAGGAAGCTAGGAGAGCCCTTTGCTACTTGCCCACCCGAGGCGAGGAGGGACTGCCTTTCGACAGTGCCACGAGGGACCCCCACCTTTTCCTGGGACCTTCAAGTGAAGGGGCGACCAACGCGCACCCTGTTCAGGAGGTGGTAGATATCGGGCTACAGATGGAGTGGATATAGAGTACCCGGTCAGCGGTGCTGATGTTACACAGGTCAGCGACAAGTTCCTTGGAGCCGTACTATCCACACCGATTTGCAAGGAACATTGGGTACGACCAGGGGATCCCACTGAACCCGGAGTGCCCTTTGGCAGGCAGGCAGTACCGGGGCAGGGACACCCACTTACTCGTGGCGGCATGGTGGGACTTCTATAGTCATTGGGAGCTGGAGCAGTTTTCGATGCAGGGCCAGAGACGCCAAGGGAGGTTCGACATTTACTACTCTAGGTGGTGGTTCGAGCACAGCCACCTGTACCGACAGAAGGCCTCTACAACCCGGAAGGCGGAGGAGAGCCACTTGCTGAGGGAGGATCTGCCTCCTATTGTGCTGGATGAGGGGTAACTGAGGACCCGTGTGGCTCGAATCCGCTAAGAGATCGAGCGAGTTATGGAGCGACTAATTTTGTTGTGGGTTTACCCTGGATTTCACAGGGCTATGATGGAATCTGGCTGTTAGTTGATCGTCTGACTAAGACAGTGAGATTATTACCGATCAAAGTCACACGGAGTGTGCAGAGATTAGCAGAGTTTTATGTTGAAAAGATTGTGCCATTGCATGGAATTTTGATATCCATTATGTCAGATCGTGACCCATGATTTACTTCTGGCTTCTGGCACAGCTTTCAAAAGGCGTTGGGCACAGAATTGACATTTAGTTCAGCATATCAACCACAATCTGATGGTCAGTCAGAGAGGACTATTCAGACTTTAAAAGATATACTGCGATCGTGTTGCCTAGATTGGCAGGGTTCATCGAGTCAACATTTGCCATTGGTGGAATTTACTTATAATAATAGTTATCATTCCAACATTGATATGGCACCATATGAAGCTCTATATAGGCGTCCTTGTCGTACACCCTTAAACTGGTTTGACGCCGGTGATAGACTGTTGATAGGACCTGATATGGTTCAGTAATGTGCTGATGTGGTGCGTCTGATCTGATAAAAAATGTTGACAATTCACAGTCGACAAAAAAGTTATGCAGATCAGTGAAGAAGGCCATTGCAATTTGAGCCTGGAGATATGGTGTTTGTGAAAATATCTCTGATGAAAGGTGTGATGAGATTTTGGAAGCGTGGAAAGCTTAGTCCCCATTACATTGGTCCATTTCCTATTCTGGAATGTGTAGGCCAAGTGGCTTATCGACTTCAGTTGCCAGCGACGATGCAAGTAATCCATGATGTGTTTCATGTGTCTCAATTAAAAAGTATGTTCCTGATGCACCTCACGTGTTAGATGATTCAGTATGGCCTAAAGTGACTGCAGATCTATCCACACAAGAGTATCCAATTCGAATTGAAGATCATCGTGAGCAACGACCAAGGAATAAGGTAATCCCTCTGGTAAAGGTAATATGGCAGCATCACTCTGATAATGAGGCTACTTGGGAACGTGAGGATGAAATGCGTTAGCAATTTCCTTTCTTATTCGAATAAGGTATACTTTCTTTCAGTTCCCTCCTTATGCTAAGAGAAGAATCAACCAATTAAACAACCAAGTTCTTAGATGATGCACGAAAATTTTTATAAGTTCCTCTTTAGGACCATAGTGGATTAGTTAAAATATGAATTCACTCGACCACAAGGTACCTAACCAGGGTAGGAAATGGAGAGCTGGCTGACTCTAAGGGACTCTCTCTCACTATCGGATGTAGACCCTAGATTGGGGGGTGATACGGTACAACCGGCCCGATGTCCGTGTGAGAATCCACAGCTCACGGGGACTTACGGAGGCCCTTGGCAAGGTCACCTAGTCAGCTCCAAGGAGTATGGAGACGAGAGGATCCCGTACCTCGATAGGAATGCAACTACTGATGAAGAGTGGTGTATGATCCTATGTGCACCGGAGTGCATGCAAGAGTCTAGCCTATGAACTAGCAATGAATGAACAAACGTGAATGACAAGTATGGATAGCAATCATGGAAACATATAATGACAGCAAGGGGAGACCAATGATTAGCACCAAATAGCATGAAAATAATATAGCATGGCAATCAATGTGAGGCTCGGGTGCAATGTAGCACGACAAGAACGGTCTCTAGGCGACCGTGCAGGAAGGGCGATGGTCCTGGATGGACCGTTGACTGGCAGGGAGTAAGGAAAAATGCTAACAGAAAGCATAAAATATCCAATGGAGTACCTAGATGGATGGTCTCTCGACAGACCGTTCAAACACTGGAACGGACTTGAGACAATCACAGAAGATGAGTAATACCAATAGAGCAAACGCAGAGGCGTACCTGAGCCAACTAGATGGGTGGCCGAGATGAGGCCGTATGAAGTAGTGAATGGGCAAAGGCAGACCGCTGAAGGCAGCGGACTTCACAGAATAATCAGCACCGGAAGTAGAGAAGAACGACCATTGACCAGCCACTCAGATGATTGGATGGCTCTTACGAGACCGTACGGACACCAGAAGAGAGAAATGGGAGAAGCCAGAGAATGACCTGAAACAACTCAAAAATGCGGCACGCCGAATCGGGCCGCGCCAGGTGATTGAACCTAAGGATTTGTTGATTTTGAGTGTGGACTTTATCCGACGTGGATTGGCGGTCCCGTTTGACCGTGGGGAGCCCGGGAAGTCCGGTGACCCCTTTTGGGTGATTTCGTTAGAATCGCCCATTTCTTGCGATTCGTGCGTCATTTTGACTCCGGTCGGAGTCCATGTGATTGTGCGTGTGTCCATGGCTGTATCCCCTTCGTTTTGGCACGAATGGGGCGTGGGAAGGCCAAGATTGGGCCAACCCCACGGGTGGTTCACCGTGAGGATGGACGGTCGAACCAGGTGACGTCCATCCCCATGGGTAGCCAGCTATGGGCCGTTCATCCTCTTCAGTTTTGGGGCTTGTGCGGTTGCACGATAGACCGCACATGGGTTGTGCGGCCTGGTAGGGTCCGCCCATCCCCACCTTGGGTGGCCAGTCTCTGACCGCCTGTCTTTCCGTTGGGTTGAGCGTCCAGGGTTTGACCGTTCACCCTATTGACCCTTGGTCAACTGTTGAGTGTCGATCACGTTAGGCAGTTTGGTCAAGACCATTTTGACTGACACTGTTATAAGTCTGTTCCGTTTGGCGATCCGGTCAAGACCATTTTGACCAGGAACTATTTTGGGTCGTGGGCTTGAGTGGCTAGGGCTTGACCGTTCATCCCCTTGGGCGGCCAATGCTGGACCGTTCATGCTTGGGCGGTCCTGCCCTGACTGTCCATCCCCGTTGGTGTTTTCGGATCCTTTCCTTCGAGCGGACTGCCCTTAGCCGTTCATCTCCTTGAGCGGCTACGAGCAATCCGTTCATCCCCTCTGGTTTTAGGGTTTGTGCGGTCGCACTATGGACCACACATGGTTGTGCGGACTGGAAGGGTCCGCACATCCCCCTTTGGGTGGGCTATCCTTGGCCGCCCATCCCCCTTGAGTGGGCTGTGCCTGACCGCACATGCCCTTGTGCGGTCAGCCCAGAGCTGCTCATCCCTGTGTGTTATCGATTTGCTTTAGTGGGTTATCCCGTGACCGTTTGAGTGTTGTGTTGGACTCTGGTCGACCCAGTGGTCGACTTTCGATCTCGTGAGTGTCTCGGACACCCGAAGGTTTCGTGTCCGTGGGTTCCGTATTACCGTGGTTTCAGTCAACTCGGGAGCTACAAAAGTAATCCGAACTCTTCCAAAAGGATCCGAACAACCTAATAAAGATCCACCAAGACCCAATAAAGATCCGACAAGAATCCGGGGTGTTACAGAATACCTCTTTGGCTATTCCGGCGTGGCGATGAGCGCGTTGTATTTGGGCTGATCAACATGTTTGCGCGTCGTTTTCGATGCCGCCGATTTAGTGGAGCGCGCGCCGATTTAAGCGGAGCCGGTTTAGCATCTCTTCTTGCCGTTTGTTCGGGTTGGGTCCGTTTGCAGGGCCCCGATTTGTCTTCAGGGGCTATTTCGAACCCCCAACTTAATCTGGCCTTGCTGGACCATCATAAAAGGTATCATGGAGGCCATCAGACTCCTGATTAACAACTTCCGGCACAAGCTGTGCTCTTAATTCGGTCACTCGGATTTTCCTGCTGATACGGCCTTCGGAAACCCGTATGGTGAGACCAGAGATGTCTCTTCACCTCGAAATGTGTTTTCTTCAGGTGGTAGGCCACCAGGGATATTTTCGTCGTCCTTGTAGATGGGATTTGTTCGGTGCGACTGAGTCAGCACTGGCTTGTTAGCTCCGGATTGCCGTCTGGCATCACTGGGCTCTAAGAGATGAGTTGTGGAGTCCGTCCATCGGGTATCTTAAGGCTTCGGCAGTTCGAGTGAACCTTCTTTGTTGATTTTCTTCGACTTTCGTAGCGGGCCGCATCCTTTCATCGTTCAGGCACAATTACTATCTGATTATATTTTGGGTGCCAACAGGGGCCCACATGACTCTCTCTCATCTGATTTGTTATGTGCCCCAACGTGAGGGATTGTAGCGATGTGGTAACTGTAGACTTATAGGTACCAGACAGGGTGGTTTAAACCTGACGTCCTCTAGGATCACGCGGATTTGCTTAACCCAACGTGATCAAAGGTTCAGAATAAATTAAACTATTATTCGACTCTAGTAGAAGCGAATAATAAGTTTAATTTACTTCTAATTAGGAATTAGAAGTTAATGGGCCTTAAACTCGAGTGACTATGGGCCTAGAGGATCACACACAATGGATTCTTGGGTGACCCCGCAATTGGACGGACAGCAGCGCGGCCGCGCCGACGCACAGGATGAGCAACATCGCCATGACCGTCAGCGACAGGACAAGGGAGAATCCGCGCCGCCCGACTTTCGCTTCGGGCCGACGCTGTTGGGGGTCGGGGTACATGCCGCCAATGAAATCCCGCTTCTACGGCAAGTCAAGTGATTCACCTTAACCGGAGGCATAACAGTCTGGGCATAGGCGATTTCCACGGTGAAGCCCTTACGTCCGGCCCGAGCCTTCCGGCAATGTTCAGAGGCTCCGCACCCGGATGATTTTCAGCCGTCTGCCCCAAAGGTCGACGGTCCGTTTATCCGGTTCCGTCCGCATCAGCGGGTCGGGAACCGCGGGCTCGGGGAGGCGCTGGACGATGGCCTCCAACGTCGCCGTCGCCACGCCGCCGCCGGTCGCCGGGACTTCCGCGCGGACGACGACCCGGAAGGTGTCCGAACGCGCCGCAAGCAGATCGCCGCCGGAGCGCAGCAGGTCCGATTGCGCGAGCGCCCCGGAAAAACCGCCGAGCCGGCTCCACGCCTTTTGGTCCGCGAGATGGCGCGTTCCGGGCAGTCCCGTCCCGCGCGGGATGCGCCACGGCGGCGCGTCGCTCAAAACATTGAGCCGGGCGCGTCCGATCGCGGCGTCAAGCACACCGCAGGCGTTCGTCGAGGGCGATTCCGGATCGCGGTCGCAGAGATCGGAAGTCAGCCGGCGATTGACGAAATCCGCGATGCCGGTGAACGGTCCGCGTCGCTTCACCTCCTTCACAATTTCTTCCGCGAGCCGGGCGGTCTCCTCGTCCGACAGACGCCGGAAACCGTGCCAGAAACCGCTCTTGCGCGGGTCCGGCTGCAGGTCCGCCGGTTCTCCGGGCGAATGCGGGAAACGGACGAACGGCGTCTTCCGGTCGTCGCCGGATTCCGGAGACACGCCGCGCAGCCTCCGGAGCCACTGCTCCCACGCGCCGACATGCGTGCTGTTCACGTTGAACGCGCCTTCGAGCAGCACGGACGCCGGACCGCGCCGCTCCGCGTCCGGGCCGTTCAGGTCGTCCGCCGACAACGTCGTTACCGGACGGATACGCGCCTGCGGCAAGGGGTCCGTTTCCGGCGAACGCGCGAACGCCGCCCGGCGCATCCGGTCTCCCGTCAGGAAAACAAACCGGTCCCAGGTCGCGTGATTCGTTTCGAAACGCATGTCCGCGACACGCGGAAATTCCGGCGATTCGCCGAGACGCACCGCGTCCTCCAGCAACGCCCGGCCCGAACCGGTCGCCGCCCACGACGACGCGTCCGCAGGCCACGCGGTCGCGTCGCAAGGCGCCACCGGCGTCGCGCCCGATTCACCGAGCAACCGCGCCGGATGCCACGCGAACGGCGACAGCGGCGCATCGGCGAAATCCGCCCACGAAAACGTCGTCGCCGGGCCGTCCGGAAACCCGGCTTCCACGACGCGTCGCACGCCGGGAAACGCCGACGGAAGACCGAAGGGATGCGCGCCACGGGACGCGTACGCGCCGAAATCGCTTTCCGGGTCCGGATTGTCGCGCGTGAAGACGCCGAAAAATTCCGCGCCGGAAGCGGCGGTCGCCGGCGGCGTCGCGTTCTCGAACGGATGCGTGAACGACATCGGAGCGAACGGCGAATGGTCGGCGAGCGGAGCGATCGCCGAGTATCCGTACGGCGAATACGTGTTCGCGTTCGCCGACGGCTCGGCGAACCGGCGCAGCCGGAGACCGTCGCGCGTCCCGGGCGGCGGTGCGTCGATGTCCGGAAGCAACGGCTCGGCGCGACTTGCCGGCCAGCCGGGAACCGGCGTCGTCCCCGAACCGCATTTCACCGAGCATGAGACGTAGCGCAGCGTCGGCGCGTCGAGGAGCGATTTCCACGTCGCGTCGCCGTCCGGAAGCAACGAAAGCGACATCGCGAAATCCTCCGCCGCCGATTTCTCCAAACGCCAGCTTTCGCCGGCCATGGAAACGCCCGCAAGAGTCTTCAGCGCGGCGTCCTCGAAGGCGTCGAAACCTTCCGACCAAAAATTCGCGGTCGTCGGCGCGTCCGTCGCGACAAGTAGGTTCGCGAGCGGCGACCAGGTTTTGGTCGTCGCGGATTTGCCGTAAAGCGGCGCGGAAACCGCCGGCGCGAAAACGCGCGATTCGCCGGCGGGAATCCCCGGACAATCCAACGCGAACAGCAGCGTGCCCTGCGTGATCGCGTAGTTCACGAGCGCCGCATCATACACGCGCCAACCGGGAATCGAACCCGTCAGTTTCACGCCGGACTTCGCGAGCCGGAACACCGGACTCCCGCCGACCCGCAGGTGCACGAGGTAGCGCGCCGGCGCGAGCGGCGCGGCGTACGGATTCCACAAAACGACGCGCGGGTGGATGTGAACCTTCAACATAGGAACACCGTCCTTGTCGCGCGCCGCGTCGTCGCCGGAGAGCCGCAGCCACACCGCCGCCTCGGCGAGCACCGGAGCGACCACGGGAGAGGTCTGCGCACGGATGTCCGGCAGATCCGGATGCGTTCCGGAATGAAATTTCGTCGCGGGTTTGCCGGCGTTCGCGTCGCGCAGTCGCGTGCCGGCATCCGGACGGATCGGACCGGATTTCGCGTCCCGGCCGAGTCGCGCCCACCGGCGCAAAACACCGAAACGCGGCCCGGCTTCGGCGTACGGCCCGGGCGCATCGTCGTTGTCAAAAATCACCGGATCGGTGTCGCGCACGGGCGCGTCGAAACCGGACGACAGCAAAAACGGCGTGAGATCGCACCGGAGTCCGCCGTCGCGACTGTTCGCGAGCACGCCGGCGGAAAAGGCGGTCAGAAAACGCGCGGCGTGCGGAGCGTCTCCGGTGTCGAGCAAACCGGCCGTCTCCCAACCGTATTCGCTTTCCGGTGACAACTGCGGCCGCGCACCGTCGGCCCGCCAGCCGGAAACCGTCGCGAGCCCCTTCCCTTCCCGGCTCCGTTCGCCGGCCGGCAGCGGGCGCTCCGGCACGACGCGCCATTTCACGCCCTCATCCGTCGCGGCCCACGCGAAACGCATGTCGCCCGCCGGCGAACTTTCCTCCGGCGCGGAAACCGGAGCGCCGTCGCAGGTCGCGGGCAGCGCCATCGCCGGCGCTTTCCGGAACGCCTCGTAATCGCCGCCGCCGGAGGCGAGCACGCGCAGGAGTTGTTTCCTCGCGTCGTAAACGCCGTTCCGCCGGTCGCGCAACGCGCCGTCGCGATCGCGGAAAACCTATGCACGAATGCAGTAAGTTAACTGCAAGTGCACCGACCTGTGTAGAACACAGGTAGACCTTATATGCAATGAGATATGGATGAAGGCAAGAATTTATAAAGATGCACTGACCTATGTGATAAACCATGTAAGGTTGCACTGACCAGTTAAGGCGATGGCTAGAGCTTAAGTATCGACCTGATGCGTTAAGCAAACATGAAAGCTTAGACCTGAGTCCAGTGAATAACAAAGGTGCACCTACCTATTATGACCTAGACTCTACATGTGCATCGACCTTATGGAGCATGTTACAACATGTGCATCGACCTGATAAACATAACACTTGCATGTGCGTCGACCTTGTCGAATGAATTCATGAATATGCATCGACCT
Source organism: Amorphophallus titanum (assembly GCA_024336825.1). Taxonomy (NCBI): domain Eukaryota; kingdom Viridiplantae; phylum Streptophyta; class Magnoliopsida; order Alismatales; family Araceae; genus Amorphophallus; species Amorphophallus titanum. The sequence continues at coordinate 13,210,609 of JANBPO010007653.1, forward strand.
TGCTCTACACTAGATCCAATGTGCATCGACCTTACTGAACCCAAGGTGCAATGTGCATCGACCTTGCTAAACTCAAGGAACAATGTGCATTGACCTTGCTTAACACATGGTGCAATGTGCATCGACCTTGCTGAACACAATGTCCTATGTGCATCGACCTTGCTGAGCACAAGGTGCAATGTGCATCGACCTTGCTGAGCACAAAGCCAACTAGTGCACTGACCTAATGTGACTACATGCGAGTATATGCATCTGCCTATTAAGTTGCAAGCATAAATATGCATCGACCTTTTGTTCAACATGGTACATAGATGCATCGACCTGACAGGCTTCAGACTAAAATGTGCATCGACCTGTATACTTCAACCATGAATGGCTCTATGTAGTTCTGCCTCAACATGATTCATAGTGTGACATCATTAAAACCCGGGTTCCAACAATCTCCCTCTTTTTGATGATGACAACTATGAGTCATGTACATGTTTGCACTATAAGACAAAAGTAATTCAATCATTCACACATTCAATCATTCATTCATAGAAGTAACTATTCAGTCAGAATCTAGACATTGCAACAAAATCATCTCCATTCATTTCAGATGAAGACATTCATTACATTCAGAGGTTTCAATTTCTTTCACACGAAAGTTTCTCAAAGTTTACAAACTTACATCATGCCAAAAAAAATCTGCAAGACGGTCACTGAACCAAGGCACCTGTAAAGACCCCATTTTGGAGCATGCAAGGTAAATTCTGTGGTAAACTTGATTTTACTCTCTTGGAATAAAGTTGCTGGTTAGATAGTTTGATGCTTCATGCATGTCTGTTTAAGTCATTTACAGATTTTTACATCTAATCAAAAATTCAAAAAGAGTTAATCATAGCATCTAGACAGGGGGAGTGTGACTAATTTGATGCTGAATTTTCATCTCTGTTGATATTATCTGAGTTTGTCACATGCTGTACTTAAATCCCCTATGTTTAGTCATTTTTCTACTGGTTGCATGAATGATGCGTCAACGCTGCCTGTAAGGTGCGTTAACGCAGCACTGAATGTCTGCTGTCTGTTAATCGACTATGTGTTAATATGGTTGTCAGCGTCAACGCTGAGAGGGGTGTGCGTAGGCGCATCAGTCATGACCTTCTTAAGTCATTAGAGCCTATTCATGTCATGGCGTCCACGCACTGTGTTCATTGAGTCCACGCATCTGTCATCATTTGATTAAGTCTTCAGGACTCATTCATCTCTTGGCGTCCACGCATTCAGGGCAAAGGGTCAACTCATCCTTTCTTCTTATTGAAATGCATGAAACTGTTTGAGTCTAACTGCTTTAGTTTACTCATTTCGCTTTCATGACTATTCATGCTACTTGTTAGGGAAAGTTTGATCATTGTCTTAATCATGTTGCACACTTGCATTCTGTCATGTCTATTAGTGTCATAACATGTGCCTTCATTGTTGCATAAACTGTATTTCTGCTCACAAGTTTTGATGTCAGGGGGAGTTAAGTGTAGTCTTCTTAATTGAACACCCTTACACTCTCTTACTCACCCTAGCTTCATTCAAGGGATTTGAACTATCTTTATTGAAGATCAATTGGCTTCATTTCCCAGCATTTGATATATCTTCCTGTCACCTTCACTAATCAACAACGGGTATCAGATTTGCCTCTGGTTCATTAGACTGAGCTTTGGTTATTGCAATTTTTTATTTATAAGAATCACAAATACAATTTGAAAGGATCTAAGGTTTAACCTTTATAAACTGAAAGATATTTTTACAATGGATAGACGTCCTCAGTGCGCAGAATCTTCGGTGGATGTAGGGGGATGAATCCTTAGCCCGCGTACTTCCTTTCTCACGAGTTTTGTAGGCTGTGGTGAGCCGAGTGGGTTTATTTGAGCATTTTGGGAGAAAAGAGCATGTTTTGGGATGTGGGCCGGATCTAGTGATTTGATCAAATTTTTGAGATTTAAATGGGTCCTCTCGGTGCTAGAGAGGTTGGGGACTAGTTTCCCCTTGTTTCCCCCTTCACATTGGTGTGAACAGGGCGTGGAATGGATTTTTCCACGGTTTCTAACGTTTTCGGGCTCGGGATGACCTAGTGGTCCTTCCAGGGACCGCTAGGGTATGAAGTGGTCATGTGGAGACTGCCAGGGTCTCCCCTATGTAGGTTCGAGCCTTGCGGTCATGCGATGGACTGCCAGGAGGGCTTAAGGGTCTAGTGAAGATCGCCAGGCATCACTTAGCAGTCAGGGCATGACCGTTTGTCCTTATTTTGATCATTTGAGGTCAGTGGGGTAGCGGCCTTGCGATTGACCGCTAGGCTACGTCTAGAGGTCAGGCGGAGGACCGCCACCCTGCTTGGTTGTCTGGGAGTGACCGCTTGAGGTTTGGTTTATCTTCGGCCCTTGCGGTCCTGGCTGGACCGCTAGGCCATGCCTTGCGGTCCGGAGGTGACCGCTAGGCACTGTGATGGCCCTGAGAGGACCGCCACTCAGTTTTCATGGTCGTCGTGTTCCGTTCACATTGTATGGGCCCCGATCAACCCAGTTGTGACCTAGTGGTTGACCTTCAGTCTCGTGAATGTCCCAGACACTGGGGGTTTTGTGTTTCTATTTTACGGGTGTCCGGAGGTACCGTGTTACCTTGAATAGCATGCCCGTGAGACTTGGGGTCAGGGTGACTCCGTGTGTGTTCTGTGTTTTCTTGTACGCTCGGATGAGTCACCGTGAGTCGGCATGAGTATGGAGGGTCTTCCCCGTATGATGTGGGTTTCTCCAAAAAGTGGTTTTCGAATGGGCAACATGTTTGGCCTTGGATTGTGAGTCCAGTTAACTACACTACACTTCCCCCCGTGACCAACCACTGATCTTGTGTCTACTACGTGTTGACTTTCAAGAGTTGCCCCCACCGGAGATTGGGGAGGTCGCCGCCCCGAGCCTATCGGTCGGCAGACCAGAGGGAGTCCATGCGGCCCAGACAAGCTGGGGTCTTTATTTGAAGTTATGCGGTAGGAGGCGGCTGCAGAAACTTTCGGTACTCCCGATTCGATGAACGAGCCTCTAGAGGAGGGGGAGATCGTGCCCGAGGGCAGCATAGTCCCGGTGGCCGAGATGAGCATGGGGACCTTTCAGCTCTCCCTTTGTCTTATTACGACTTTTGGGCGATTCGCCTCAGGTAATGGGTGACTAACCCTATCTTGTATATTCAGGAGGAGGCAGAGCTCCCGGAAGCACGCGCCGTCGGAGCTCGTAGGGCTATCCCCAAGCGAAGGGAGCTTCTCAGTCTCGCGGGAACGGACAGGCTGAGATCGCTCTGGGGGCCGGAGGTGGAGCCACTGGTGTCGCTTCTGCAGTCAGGGGCCAACCTGGAGCCAACGGTTCCTCTTCTACCTCTTTTGATGCTCTCGACACCGGAGGAGACCCAGCTGTTGCGGGGGATCCTAGCAAGCATCGCCATTCCCGGGGAGGACGAAGCGCAAGCAGAAGGGGATGCGAGTCTTATAGCAATAACATCTGGTCCGATTTCCTTTGATGTCCCTCCCCTGATCGAGAGCAAGACCCCTGCCTTGCCAGGCAGCGAAGTGATGGTGTCAAGGGATCCGACGATGGTTTCGCCTGCTCCTCTGGCAGTGGCCGGCCGGGAGTTATCCTTTGAAGCAGGAGGGCCCAGTGATTTGGCCATGGCACTTCCCTCTTCTTTGACTGTGGTGGATGCAGAGATATGGACTACCGTGGACAGCGCGGTGGAGTTCAATCTTCCGGCGATACCTTCAATCGACCACGCCGCTTCGGATGCACTGGTTCAGCAGATGCTGTTGACGGTTCGGTCGATGATGCTTGCTGACCCCTCCCTTACATACCGAGGGGCGCATGCGATAGTGATGCAGCTAACCAGTGCACTACAAGTGCTGGGTTGCCCGCTACAAGACTCCTTTTATAGACTCTCAAAGAAGATCAAAAGACACTCATTAAAACTTCAACTAACACCTAAGACTCATTAAACCTCTAGTGGGAAGACCAAACGACACTAAAAGGACTATTTTACATCTTATTCCCTAAAAAGAAAAATTACACATTTAGGTCCACTATTGTGGCCCATTAACATAAAACACTTAGAAATAGCAAATATGATTTTGTAATTGTCTGCATTGCTGGACGATCTTGTGACGATCCCGTCAAACATGCTCTAGTCAATCAAGTTTATTCTTAGCACAGACGCCCACCATATGTCTGCTCTCTCCTATAGCATGTACGTTGCCAGACTAATCTTGTCCTCATCCGTACACCAGATGATTTGGAAAATCTTTTCAATCTCGCAGAGCCAGTTTTCAACCATGATTGGCTGACTCTCCCCCTTAAAATAGGGTGGAGTCATCCGTCAAAATCTTTCCATTAGTCACCCCTCTAAAAACCTGCTCTTGGGATGATGCTGCTTGAGTTTGGAGTTGCGCCTGAAGAGCTGCCTGTGTCTAAGCCTAGGTTTGCATAGCTTAAACCAGGCATTCCCTGAACATTACATAATCCACCAAAGGTGGTGGGGGTGGAGACGAGGGTCCTCTTGGCTCCCCCTGAACGTCGTCATTGTGATCTACACGACGACCTTCTCCCGCCGTGGACTGGCAATACATGTATACGGTTAAGTTTTCGTCATAACTACCTACTAGTTCAAGATTTTGGAATGTGAAATAAGCTGATGACTATTTATGTAAATTCTCAACCGTAGTGGCTCTGATACCACTCTTTGTGATGTCCCGACTCGTAAATCCGATCCAGTCGTAAAGACTCACGTCGGATCCTGAACAAAACGTCACAGTGGGGCAACCCAAATGGTACAATTACGATAGAGAATTTCACATAAATAATGAGACATCATTGCAACGGATATGAAATTACTTGATCAATCAGTGTACAGTCAAAAGGCTTCATCCACATAGATCGAAATAAAGATTAACAATTTAACAAGTAATTTATTACATAACTAAATTTCACACACATCTGTGTTATCAGGAAACTCCCTTTTCTACCCAGTCAGATCTAGATCTAGGAACCAGCACCTCTTAAATTCTGCCACGACCAACACAAAAGATTTTAAATTCTTAGCCCAGCCTATGGTCGTAGATCTTTGAAAGATATTTCCAACGGCACTAGTCTCGCATCGATCCGACGTTGGGGCTGATCACAGAAGGTGTTCTCGTCGGGTCGTGCACTACAGAAACAAAAGATCCAATCCGTGGATAGCAAGCCACGTCGATCGCTCGGCCCGCCGCCTTGCCTTCCACGGGAAAACCTGCACGCTTCCATCCAGGGGATCGTCTCTCCAGGAGCCAGCATTACAGCGGTATCCCTCCGGGCCCACTCAGACCAGCCTACCAGCACGTGGGCCCCACGTTCGTAAGTACGCATGCCACCAAAGCTACATCAAAATGCTACCCGTCAACCCAAGATCCGTCCTCCTGGGCCCACTTGTGTAGCCCTTTACCTCACTGCATAGAGTGGGCATCAAAATTCACTACTATAATTTAGATATTTACTATACCGAGAGTTACTGGCTTGACCGGGATCATCTTCCCCACGCCCGGCGCGTGGAGGTAATTCCACTTCCTCTCCCTTTCGCATTTGCTTTACTCGTATCTATTTGTATATGCCGCTGTGAGTGTTAGGATTTTTAACCTGATATATTGTTATGACCACTGCGAGAGGGTGAGAGTGAGTGACCTGTCCCGTGACTCAATCCAAGTACATGCGAAAAAGCTGATACCCGAGACTCACTGTCAGTTTCTCAACCGCGCAAGGTCTAGCGTTTCCCTCTCATAGGGACGATCGCGAGCTAGAGTCCTAGGTCACATGTCCGTGTCGCATCAAATTGGTATCAGAGCTAGTCGAGTCTAGGGTTGTCTTTGCATAAAAAAAGGGGGGGAAGTGTCTTAAGTCTAGGAACATCATTATTTTCAAACAAAAAGAAAAAAAAAGTGTTTTGGCTTGCATTTCATCCTTATAACCAGTATATCAAAAGACGTTACTGGAAGGTTAGGTTACGCCTATCCGGAAGGTAGCCCCTTGCGTGAGGTTCAATGTTATTTTTTATTATTTATTTTTTTATTTCATTATTAATATCTCTCTTATTATTACATCTCCTTTTTTATCATTTATTTATTTATTATATTTTTTTGACTATCATATTTTGTCATATTATTATATTCTGAATGCAAAGCGTGCATGGAAAGATAAGCCAAAAGGGGCTGGAGAAGGGTTGACCTGACCTGAGGACGGATTGACCTTGGTGAAGTCAATGCTGGAGATAGGTAGACCCGAATGCAGTCAGGGCTGGAAACAAGCAGACCTTGAAGGGTCTGGGCACGAAGACAGGTAGACCTCGAGCGGGGACTGAGCATGGAGGCAGGTCAATGCACATGGGCACAAAGCCAGAGGAAGGTCAGTGCACATGGGTGCGGAACCAAATGAAGGTCGATGCACATGGGCACAAAGTCAAATGAAGGTATACACACATGGGCTCAAAGTGAAATGAAGGTCAATGCACTTTAGAAATGTTTGAAGGAAGGTCGATGCATATTGGGCACAGAATGAAATGAAGGTCGATGCACATTAGGCACAAAGTGAAGGAAGGTCGATGCACATTAGGCACAAAGTGAAGGAAGGTCGATGCACATCCAACACAGGGCCAAATAAAGGTCGACGCACATAGGCTCAAAGTGAAGGAAGGTCGATGCACATTCAACACATGGCCAAATGAAGGTTGACGCACATGGGCTCAAGGTGAAGGAAGGTTGATGCACATTGGGTTCCAGCTTGGAGGTAGGTCGATGCACATCTGAAATATGTGAAGGAATGGGCTGCCGAGGTCAATGCACTTTTGAAATGTGCCAAGGGGTTACCTGCCAAGGTCGATGCACATCTAAAATATGTGAAGGAATGGGCTGCCGAGGTCGATGCCCTTTTGAAATGTGCCAAGGGGCTACCTGCCAAATTTGTAAAGGGGCTAGAGGCAAGGTCGATGCACATATGGAATGTGTAAAGGAATGGGCTGCCAGGGTCGATGCACATTTGCAATGTGCCAAGGGGCTGCATGCCAAGGACGATGCACATCTAGAAATGTGTAAATGGGGCTGCAGGCATGGTCGATGCATATATTGCTGCTTGCAGACCACTGTGGAGTATGGCACCGCTGGCATTCGCGAGGAGGTGAGTGGCTCATTGAGGAAGCCTGCAGGCGTTGTGCAGGTGAGTTCCCTGTGCGTGCGTGTGGCGCGTCTGTGTTGTAGCTGTGGCCAACGCAGGCACTGCCGAGTTCAATGCGCCTAGCCGGCCCAAGGCGCGTGCCAGGCCGTGTTGTGCTACGGCGGTGTCATGCCCAGCGGCGCGACAAGTCTGCATTGGCAAATGTGGGGGCCCAACCATGCCGCCTTGCCACGTCCGTCGTGGTCGCGGTCGTGGCGGTACCGGTAGGGAGGTGCCGCCGTGCACATGCACAACGGCACACCATCCACTTTTCACGCCGCGTGCATGACCATGCTGCAGAAAGCGGACGTGGAAATCCCCACTAGGGTAGTTGTCAAGAGGCCTGACGATCCCCAGTTCGCCATCATTGATCTACCTACCCGCAAGGATGCGCTAGTAGGCGACCTGGTCAAGGCCGTCATCACCGAGCTGAAATGGGACGCGTCACCTACAGGCGTGACCCTGACCGTGGAGGGCGCTGACAAGGCGCTGGGCAGCACAACCAGCCTGGCCAGCCTCTACAGCACGGGCCAGCTTGTGCAGCTGAGCGAGATCATTGCGAAGGTGGACTCCGCACCCAAACCAGGTGCGTGACTCTCGACCCTTGTGGCTAGCATGGGCGCGGATGCTGGGTCTTGCCTGCGGCCCAATGACAGCCAGACCGGCACTGCAACGGCACAGTCCCCTGCCACGTCCTGCTCTGTCCTGTCGTGCCCTGCAGGCAACCTGCCATACGACGAGGTGTTGCAGATCTCCGCCGACGTGTGGGCCAAGCTGCCGCAGCTTGGGCAGGAGCTGGTCATGGCGGCAGCCAAGGCGAGGGCGCCGTTCGCTGCTATCCCAGCGTTGGCACGACTGCACGAGCTTGCCGCTGCCGACACGGCAACAGTGAGGGAGCTGGAGGTCACGGCTCTGCGCAATACCGACGGCGGCAAACTTGCGCTGGGCATGATTGAGCTGCCTATCATCACGCAGGCTCTCTCCCGCTACCCGAAAGGTTCGTCCCGCTTGTTGCCTGGGCAATGGACTTCTGTACCAGGGCGCACGGCACAGCACACGAAGACACCACGCCAGTAAACAATTCATGCGCTACACATGCGTGTCCGCTGTCCCCTGCCTGGCGCAGGGTTTGAGGACAATGGCCCATCCAGGTTCTTCATCCAAGAGACGCGACTCCGGCTCGCTCTCGAGTTCCTGGATGCCATGAAGGCTGAACATTGCAGCCAGTTCGGTGTCTTGATCTCAGGGCCCAACGGCGTTGGCAAGAGCGCGGTGGGCCTGCTGTCCTTCCTGGCAGCCTTTGCCCAGCGCCTGCCCGTCGTGTACATTCCGAGGTGTGCAGCGTGGGTGGCGGCTGCACAGACGAGCGACGCACGCGCTGACCGAGTCTTCCTGGATGCATTCATGGCACAGAACGCTGGTGAGTTTCAGTGTCTGCTGGCATGTGCTTGGTATGATTGACGCGCCCACGTCGCTCCGTGCCGCGACGTCCCGACTGACTGGGACACTGTCACGTGTGCCACTCGCCTTCGCGTGCACTCTGACTTTCCGTGGGGCAGACCTTGTTGTAGAGCGTCCAGCCCTGCTGAAGGTCTTTATGCCCTACTTTTGCGGCAAGGAAGCCCTTGGCAGTGAAATGATGGCCAGCCTCGTGGACGCGCTCCGTCATGACATTTCCCTAAGAGTCGGCGTCGTGCTGGATGAAATGCAAACAATCACTAAGGCCGTTGAGTCGCCTTCCGACATCCTGGCGCAGCAATACTTTAAGGACCGGTGGTATAACTGGGGCGGCATGGCCAATTGCTTTCTTCGCCTTGACATTGCATCGTCGCACGGTGAGTTCTGCCCGTGAGCCATGCCATTTGCGCCACCAGAGGTACCGGCATGCGTAACGATAAGATAGGATAGCACCCGTTGCCTCGGTGCCCCTGTCGTGCCGTGCAGGACGTCCTATGTTCAAATTACCATCTGGTGAGGCTAGCCGCCTGCGCTTCGTTGGCCCTTGGGCCACTGCTGATGCCGAGGCCGTCATGTCTGCGGAGCGGTCGCCATGCTACATTGCAGATGAGCGCGTCCGGCACCGCGTATACTACGTCGCAGGTAGGGTTGTTCGCAACATCATCGAGTGCAAGCGCTCGTTCAATGCGCATGGTTATGAGCCGCTTAACATGCGCCTTGCCAGCATGGAGCGGGATACTCGAAGACGCATGTACGTGTGCTGCAGTCGCTGGTTCAGCGACCTGACAACCAGTGAGAAGACTAACGCTGTAAAACGGCAGACGGCGTTGCATCGGGGAGAGGTCGACTGGTACGCTGTGCAGGGCATGTACGACAGTGGACTTGTCGCTCGCATTGGTGAGTCGAATTACGTGCAGCCGGTGTCGCCCGTAGCGGCATCCGTGATCGACGGCGTGCTGGCGGCGGCGCGAATGGGGTCGCTCGCCTGGTCTCTGGCCGATGTCGCTACGGATACGTTACGAGGCATTGAGCTGGAAGAACGCCTCCACGCCGCGCTGGACCACGTAGTAAAAAAGAAGGTGCCGGCGCACACGCTGGACGGCCGCAACGCGGACGCGATCGAGCTCAACGTGGAGTTTACGCTGCGTTTCACAGAGGTGGCGGAGACGAACCAGCATGACAACTTCTCAGTGCTGTATATTCCAAACGACTTGAGCTACGCCGCCGACGGAATCATTGTCCCGAGGCGCGACAGCGGCGACCCAGTGGTGATCCTGGAGGCCAGCGTCACGGATCCGCGCGACCCGGAACGGGTGAAAAAGGTCACATCATGGTTCACGAGCCCTGGACTCATTGCGACGGTGCAGGGCGCGCATCCCGGTCGTGCGATCGTCGTACTATTCTGCTGGTACGGCACTATGGCGGCCCGTCCAGCGCGCGCATACAAGCAGATGGAAGAACAAGCGAGAAGCGCCGGAATCAAGTTGCTGGTGGTGGACAAGGTCGGCTTGACGTGCCTAGGCATCTCGTAGGGCTGGCATGCATGCCCATCCCAAAGACGCCGTGAATCGTGTCCGTGGCTGCTGCGGAGGCACGGGGTGTGCGGGCAGCTTGAAACGACCAGCCACACGCACGCGTCTCTTTGCATGTAGATCTGGCCCTGGGCCACAGTACCGGTACCGGTGTCGGCAAACATGAGTAGCCGGAGGTATCTTTCTCCATAAGTTGGAAGAATGAGAAGAAGGAGTCGCCAGAGAGTGAGTAGTAGGAAAGAAAGAGAAAAGGAGAGAAAGATCTGTGTGAGAGTCAGCGAGAAAGAAAAAGAGAAAAGGGAAGAAACAGAGATCGTGAGATCCTAGTACAATCAATCTACATTGAAGATCAGTGGTGGTCATCTGTTCTTGGATCGAATCTAGAACATACATTGCTCCTGCGAGAGCTATATATGCTTTGATTTTTGTTTGTTTCATTTCCCTTGTTCATTTGCCTTTTTGTTTGTCCTTCGGATGCTTTGTTTGGAGTTCGGGGTTCCTCCTGTGTGTTCAGGAGAAGGGAGACTTGGTCTCCAACTGGGAGTGACTGGGTGTCGCTCACAAGTTCCTCCTGAGGATTCAGGAGAAGTGAGTTTCATCTCCGGTTGCCCTCTATGGATTTAGAGGAAGGGAGACTTAGTCTCCGATTGTGAGTGATGGGTTGTTGCTCGTGGGTTCCCTCTGAGGATTCTAAGGAAGGGAGGTTAGACCTCCGGTTCTAGCTCTGTGAGTTGCAGAGCTAGGTGTCTAGTTTTGTGGGTTGTAGAACCAGGCTGAGGGATTTGTCTCCCTCAGGGCAAGCTGTTAGGTAGCATTTATTTGCAGACTGAGTCTGCGTCTTGCTTTGGCAAGGGAACCCTCACTTAGGTTTGGAGTGAGGGGTGGATGTAGGTAGATTGGTGTCCGACCAAACCACCTAAAAATTCTTGTGCATCGTGGTTTACCTTGTGTGATTGTCCTTATCTTCTACCTCCCTCACAGGCCCTACTGTTTGTTTAGCTGAGTATAACTCGCTCGATATTATGTTTGCCTGATTCATCCATTCTGCGAAGTGTTTGATTGTTTGTGTGAATGTTCATCATCATTCACCACTAGTTCATTGGTTGTGCATTCTTCCTTTCGGAGTCTGTCTCAAAGTTATCCTTCTGATATCCACAACTACGCAGTGTTCGCTTTTATGCTTAGTAGTATTATTGATGGCGTGTGGAGCTTAAGTATTGAAGCTCATTGCTGTGGTTAGAGTTTATCCTTTTCATGCATATTAACTTCATTGCTTTATAGATATTGCACTTATCCAAGGCTAATTGGGTTATTTTTTTCTATCTCCACTCTTCTTTGCAGCTCTACAGTACTCCCAACACAAGGCCCAACTCTTCTGGCCGGCCAGGAGGGGTGGAGATCTGAGTCCCACATCTTATTTTCTGGGTGTGCTCAGCGACCATCATTTGATCGTCTGGGTTCCCTTGCCGACATCTGAGGACCGTTTTCCTCTGCCTTGCAGTTGTAGGAGGACCATTTTCACATCTGCACCTGAGTCTTTCTCTCATGCGTGCAAGTGTGCTTCACTCGGCTTCTTTTCAAGGTACGTAGTGGAGTTTTACCTGCATTATTTACTTGGGTGGTGATCACATCTTCTTAGTTGGGTACTTGTCATCATACTTCTCCATCTCTTTTGTTTCTTTCTTTGTAGTTGCTCCACGCCTATGGTGTGTGTTTACTTTTTATCTTTAGCTTTGTTCCACACCCACGGCCTCTGTTTAGTTCATCCCCTTGCTCTATTTTACACTGTTAAGATGACATACCCATATGCTGCATATTTGATGTTATTGCTTGCTTGAGTTTGGCACATATCACACATTCCATATTCCATCTCATCCACCTTTCACACACTTTTCACATAAACTATTAGCAACCTTGATTTTTTGGCGATCACAGTGGGACATCTAGTGCCAATCGTAGTGAGTGATTGTTTGACCTGCTCCTATTTGTATTTTCCAATTTTTCCTGTGTTTTTCTCAATTTTCCCATTTTATTTCCTATTGTTTATGCTCCCTGGGTCCCTGGCGGGCTCCTACTAGCCGTTTACGGCTTAAAAGCTATCTAGCGATAGACCATCTTATCTCTTTAGTGGTCCTCAAACGACCATTTCTCTAGTACTGGTACGCATCCCGAGGATTATTGTTATTTCTACATTTTTGTTGATTCCTATTGTTCCTAGGTGCTACTGTGATAAGTCTGTGTGGATGTCTAGAGACCAAATCCTACAGATGGAATGTCTGTAGATGATCCAGAAAGGGGGGATTCAATGGATCAGTCACCCGATTAAAATCTACATTATATTTTTAAAAAAATTACATACAGGTTACGTACCACATACCAGTCGTACCAATTGTATACCACAGATTGGTCGTACCGGTCTGTGACTGGTACGATCTGGTATGAGCAGTTCACCCCGTATCGAAGCAGTTTGTAAAACTTTCCATCAAGATATGAAAAAGCCTCCAATCAACAACATCTGATGTGGATGTGGGTATGTAAGGAGGGAAAAAACTGCCAGGCCTAGTGAGGCCCAATACCATGCTCGGTGTCGCCCAATGTTTCCAGACCCAGTGCGGCCATCATCAGTCATCCCGTAGGTTAGGAACGTTACCCAATCGAGGGCCACTTAGGACTGGCTAGCCCACAGGGTCAATCCCCGCACACGTGCATCCCAGATGTCATGATATCCATCAATGAGTGAGTGTAGAGGTCACAGTTATGGGACTTATCCCGAGGAGCACCGAATCACACTCACGTCACCAAGATGCCCGCCACAATGTCCTTTCTTAGAGAATAGGTGAGTGGGCAACAAATGATCCCCATTATTGAGCAGAACAGTGCTCCACTAACTATGCCCTTGCTAAGTCAGAAAAGAGATGACGCTAAGGCGACCAATATAAATAGGTCCTAGACAGACCTAGGAAGGGGACGAATAGACATACTCCTCGACACATTCGCATTCTGATATGTAGAGACCGATCCACGTCCATACTCTCTGTTGCCTTCTTGCCCCCAGAGAGAGACAGAGGGTTCTCCATCACCTCCAGGCTCCAGCCATGTCTCCAAGCACTCGACGCCCTACCGAGCACTTGCTTTACCTCTATAACTCTCGTCTCTCTCTCTCTCTCTCTCTCTCTCTCTCTCTCTCTCTCTGCTCTCTCATTTATATTCACACACGTTTCTGACTTAAGTATCAGAGATTTGTCCCCTAAGATCACACCTAATGCTATTTCTAACTCAATGTTCAGTGTGTACATGTTTTGTTAGGGTAGCCAAACACTCTTCCCCTCCAAAGAAATCTCAAAGGTGTAGTACGAGGCCAATGTAACACATTTTAGCCTCTACAGTTTTTAACCTAATAGATCCAGCTAATAATGCTCCACAACCCCAAAGAGAGAAATAACAACAGAGAAATTTTCATAAAGCTTCACCACGTTAGGCAATTTTTCCATTTTTTTTGGGGGGGGGCAGCATAGTGAGTTGTATGTTCCCTGAAAACTTGATTGCACTTAGCATCTAATTTCTTCGTATATGCACCTTTTTTTAACTTAAAGGAATTCCATCCAGTTCTATGAAACCTTCTCGTCATTTTTCACCATCTTAGTCTGCACATGTGATGATAACCACCTATCACTAATTTGTCTTTATAGAAAACATATTAAAACAGGGTGAGGCCAAATACCATCGCCAAACTTATCTCACAAGATGTGAAGAGACCACAATGTTCCTTAAGAATCCACAACTAAAATAATGCAATCTCACGCAATCCACCGTCCCCCTCTTGCGTTAGGGATCAAGATCCCATTATTTGCGACTCCTCTATTGTCTTCCCCATAGATAAAGATGTATCCTCATCAGAACACTCAAAATAGCACAGAAACAAACATAATCAAAACAAGATCTGACGTCAATAACAAATATATGAAATAGAGCCCCTATAGTAATGTGATAGAAAAGAAATCGCCACCCCAACACAAACAAGAGAGAGAGGAATCACCTTACTCTCGTGGGCCTGGAGAAGATTTCTACTAGCCGGCCACAAGATCTCGGACCCCAAGGCAACACCTGCAGTAGCAAAAAAAAAAAAGTAGGGGATCACACAAAAGTTACCATCTGAAGCCACTTCCCCTGATGCTGCTCATCAAAATCATATTATAGGTGGTCAAGGAATGGGCACGGAAGATGCAGGTGGCGGTGGACGCAAAGACGCCGACCAGGATCGCCTGCAAGCAGTCGCAGACACCGCTGCTGCTGAGGCGAGTCCCATCCATGCGCGTCTACTGCTAGTCTGCCATGGAAGGGGAGAGGCAGAGGAGGACAGGAAATGGCGGTGCTTCATGGGTGATCGACGTTGGTGGCGGAGGACCCATTCAAACTGAATCGAACCGAACACCACTCATAACTCTTGAACCAGCTAAAAAAAATCTCAATTCTTATAGGCCCCCTCACAGCTAGGGGCCATCCCTACACCTTTCCACCCCACTTCCACTTCCATAAACCCCATTCCCCCCCAATACCTTCAACCTAGTGTCCACTAGTTCTCAGACCTGAGAACCTAAAGATTGCAGAGGTAGCTGTGACGTCATCCGGGTGATTCAGGAGGTGCAAGAGCTACTGAAAGAAGCGTGTCCGAGTCTACTTCACAGCGGCGGTCGTCTCGCCCTCATCCGACTTCGGGGCTGACCCCAGGAAGTGATCTACGCCGGCTACGCAGACGACTCCTAGTTAGCAACCTAAGAACGTTTGTAGATACTGCCATGACCAGTTGCCAGAAGATCTGATGACAGGGCTTTGCCGACGACTTCCTCGACAGGTCTTCTTCCTTATCCAAGAAGCGGGGCCCCATTCGGACTTCGGAGCAAATTATTCTCCTATTTCTCCTCTGAGTGCCCAGCTCTGTCCACCTTGGGATAGAACTGACACCTTGTCAGTGTTCGAGTTGCAGGAGCCTACTCCGACATCTTCCGACACCCCCGTGGGTCACATTTCGAAGAAGGCTTGACAGCGGTTCCATATCCATTGACTGTGCTAAAATCAAAGTTCAGGACTGTCCGTGGCAACAACACCTTCCTGGAGCTGCAGTGTTGTGACAGTCCGTGGCATAAGATAGAAGCCCTACTTCCAGATTCACCACGACCGGCGACGGCCACATCGGCACACACCAAAATTCCTGTACCATCCCAAGCCAATAACAGAAGTTTTGACACTGGTCTTGCTGTCATCGAAGTCCGGGAGCTTCCTCAAGAATTTCTGCACTGACAGTTGGTATCCTGTTCCAGAATAGGGACAGATTCGCCCTGACATTGCGGGGAGTCCGAGTCTTCACCTTTCCTCACCCCACTTGTCCGGCTAAAGGCCCCTCCCTGCGCGGAGGTAATTTTGGTTGTAACACACTTAACCCCCACCTCGAGATCCCCATCCTGTGTGAGGCGTAGTTAATGTGGGCATTCCTCGCCTCTCCACAATTTTTTCAAGGCTTGGATTACTCATCGGCTTGTGCCATTATATTCGTCTTATGCTAAGTCCATAATTGAATGTCTGCACATGTGTTAAGTCCGTGCAAGTTTTGGACTTAGATATATCCTGCTCGGTGCACTATTTGTTTACAAGTCCGTGCACATTCTTTGTTGCATGGAACATCAAGTCCGTGTATGTTTTGTCTCCACGACACAAAGCCCATGCACACTGTGCATCTGTGTTTACATGAAGTCCGTGCATTATTTGTCTTCATACATTTGCTTTAAGCTTGAGCAAAGTCTGTGCATAAGTCTTAGTTGTATGAAAACTAAGTCCGTGCATGTTTCTGCCAAGTCCATGCATATGTCTTTGTTGTTTGAAAACCAAGTCCGTGCACACTCTAGTCTATTCATGTTTTAACAAGTCCGTGCATTTCTCAGCAATGAAGTCTGTGCATATTTCTTTGAAACTAAGTCCGTACATCTTTTGTATTTGAAGTCTGCACAAACTTTTGCAAGGTCTGAGCATATCAAAGTCTATGCATATTTCATGTCTGTGCACATGATACCCCTTGCATCTTTCTCACTATCTTTAAAGTCCTTGTGTGAACTCATGAACCCTGAAGACTCTAAAGCCCGTGCACATTTCTTATAGTCTTCAAAGTTCTTGCACATCTTCATAAACCCCGTGGACATGATACCCCGTGCAAGTTACTCATTGACACAAACTCTTTGCATTCCTTCATAGAGTCCGTACATGTCAAACCCCATGCAAACTCTTCATTTTTTTTAACAAGTCCGTGCTCAACTCAATTCAAGTCCGAGCACATTTTAAAGTCCTTGCACCTTTTGTCAAGTCCGTGCAAGCTATGCTCCGTGCATGATTTGTGTTTCAAACAAACTCCTTGTATGCCTTCACAGAGTCCGTGGAAGCTAAACCCCGTGCACATTTTTCCTCTGGCTGAACACAAGTTTGTGCATCTTTTCTTATATGCACCTGAACCCCGTGCACATCTCTAGCCTCGCTCGTTTTGTCTGCAATAAAGTTCGTGCACCTTTTGTTCGCTGTTCATCGAAGTTGGAGCATACACTGTTGCAGAGTCAGTGTATGTCCTTTTGATGTCCGAGCACATTTAGTGGGTGACCGATCCATTCACCCCCCTCTAGATCATCTATAGTGTCTCATCAATTGGTATTAGAGCATCCATATATTCTTACACCAATCAACTAGTTCCAACTCCAAGATCGGCCTTGTGCACTTGGCGCCAGAGATCGGGTGGATATACTCCTCTATCTCAAATAGATGGCACTGCCGCATCCTGTTCACAAGTGGACTAGAATCAGCCACTAGGCTCCAGAAATACAGAACTCCGGGCGAGTCTATCGGGACCTTGGTCAGCTTACCCTGAATGGCGAATAGCTACTCTGCTGTTGAAGATGGTTCAGCACTTACAAATTCTATCATTCTCGGGACAGGACGAGATGACTGTAACGCTCGAGGAGCAGCTTCCGAGAATAGGGTGCAGACCCAAGCATTAAAGAAATGTAACAGATTGAGGGTCCACAAATTCTTGGGAAGATGGTTCTTGTGCAAGTCTCCCAGCATCTTGTAAATCAAGCATAAAGCTACCGGACAAAGGGATAGCTTTGTCCCCCAAGCCATGAGACAGGCGGGGTAGATGGCCTCCGCCCTGATTACACTCTTGTCACCTTGTGGAAGAGCGAAAGAACAAAGCCAATAGGTCAAATATGCAGCACATTGTGTAACTGCATCAATACCAGTCGGGTTCAGGCTTCCTTGTTGCCCTCCCTTCAAGGCAGATGGAAAGGCGGCTTGTAACCAAACACTCTTCTTCCGCCTCACAGCTGTCGGTGCCACAATTGGGAAGTCTTTGTACTTCTACTCCCCGCCGAAGAAATGCTGAAGCCAGGTGCCCATCCGCACGCGCCTCTTCTCTCCAGGCTTGCGTGCCTCTCTCGTATCGTATGAAGACCGACAGAGTGTACGATACACCTTCATTAAATAGTGATAAGCGAAGCCTGTCAAGTACCAGCCTTCGCCATTGGTCTAATCCTTCAGCCAGTCTAGCCAACAAACCTCCTCGTACGGCTCTCTGTCAATTGGTAGGCCGCTAAGCTGCGAGAGACTCCAGAGATCCAAGGAAGTTTCTCCCTCCGAAGTATAGAAAGTGTTGTACTCGGGGCAG
Source organism: Amorphophallus titanum (assembly GCA_024336825.1). Lineage (NCBI taxonomy): Eukaryota > Viridiplantae > Streptophyta > Magnoliopsida > Alismatales > Araceae > Amorphophallus > Amorphophallus titanum. The sequence continues at coordinate 13,228,542 of JANBPO010007653.1, forward strand.
AATGGTAGATCCAATTAAAGGATGAATTAGTGGTTGTAATGGAGTATTTTGATTATCAATAAAATAGAAGTTGAATTTAAGTAAATACTTGTGTAATTACATCTTATGTGTGATTATTTCGCGCTCTGATCATGCTTGCTTGCGAGAGGCTTACCATGTCGACTATTCACGTTTTCCCGAGCGAGTCTTCCACTGTAAATAAAGGCTTGGGGTGTGACGGCTAAGTTAGTATCAGAGCTAGAATCTAAGTCTCAGGACTTAGGGAAGGAATCATGTCATAGGATAAGTCCAAGGGTTAAGGACCCCTACCTCCGAACTAAGGAAGAAATTGCCACACCTATGTGAGAATTGGGTAGAGCCCGAGATAAGATAGATAATTATTTTAAGATTAAATTCCCCTACTTCTACGAGAAATAACAAGTTGTTAAATTTCTCTCAAGTACCTTACTTTGATTTCAAATGGCACATCATGTAGATTGGGATGGAATGCAATAAACAGTGGCTGGCCTTACCCAGGCACTACAAACCATGGCTCAGGCAGGTGAAGGAGCCAGAGCTGGCAGTCTACAACAGAATTTTCAGAGCCTCAACCCTCCGCGTTTCTATGGTTCTTCGAATCCGGACAAAGCAGAGAACTAGATCGACGAAATGAACCGGATCTTCGATGTTATTCAATGCACCGATCAGGAAAGGGTGCGTTTAGCTACTTTCCAGTTAAACAAAGACGCTCAGACTTGGTGGAAGTCAGTCCCGGCCCCACCGGTAGATGCACCACACACATGGGAAGATTTCCTCACACTGTTTCATGCCAAGTATTTTTCAGAGCACGTCAAGGAGAGAAAGATCATGGAGTTTGCGTCCCTTCGTCAAGGGATGTTATCAGTGGCAGAATATGAGTTACAGTTTTCTCGGCTAGCACCATATGCACCACACCTTATCAGTACTGATCTATTAAAAGTAAATAGGTTCATGGATGGGCTACGACCCGGTTATATTCAACAGTTGGGTACCCAGAACATTCGCACGTACGAGGAGATGGTCCAGCGGGCCTATCTATATGAAAGGACCTTAGAGAAGGTATTTTCTCCTACAACCTAGCCCAGGTAAACCCCCCTAAAGGGGGTTGAGGGTTTATGCAGATTAGGATGACCCCCATCAACCTAGTCTGTGTAAGCATCTTTTCTCCCTTTACGTAGGCCACCCTGACCCTTCCCCTCCCCCTCTAGTTTTCTCTATAAATTCCCCCCTTTAGAATTCCAAGGGACAAGCACATAGAACATAGATGCACAGCACACACAGTAGATAGACACCCAGGCGGACATCCATCACACAGACTTAGCACGTGGAGCTTCCAAGGCTTTATTGGTTGGCTTGTCTGACTTAATACATGCTGAGGATATGTCACATCAACACCCCTCATATGGCGTCTAACCAATCCAGAAACCAATGTCTCCAACCCAATCTACTAGGCTCAATGTTTGCACCTAGTGGTAGCGTGACCTATGCCCTTCTGACATCATGGCTTCTAGGATACCCCGGTTCTCTTTCAGTAGTGGAAACAAAGGTGTTCGAATTCTATCTGATGTAAAATAAACATCAATTGCTTGCGATTGGTGGGAAAATACGTCTTGTACATGAGCCTCCACAATCACCTCACTCGTACCAGTGAAACCTCATCCTATCCACATGTCGCCCGACATTCCGTGCCCACGTGTCATGCCTTAGAGACACTTTCGCTATTGAAAACTTGGTTCCTTAGGTGATTATCGAGTCATCGACTGGCACCCCCACACTATGTCCAGTTATTCTTGATCTAGTCTGATGGGGTCATCACCGAGCATTCCATATTTCTTCGTGGATCCCGTTGTTCGCCAGCTGTGCTCCATGATGTTCGCCACATTTTTCTGAGTCATGGCATGTAATTTTTATAATTTATTTGAGTCATAAACTGTGTAATTTTCCTTTTATTTGAGTCCAGTACCTAGGTTAATGAGTCATTTAACTAAGTATTGAGTCGTAGGGATAATTAGGCAGGCTAATGGGCCCAATTCAATGGGCTTGGCCCATGGGCGCCCTTCCCCTTCCCCACCTTTTGTTGGTTATTTGTTATTAGTCCAAAAGTCATGGACTTATATGTAAAAGTGGGATTCCTATAACATGACACACACACAGACACACACAGTAATACGCAAGCAGAGAAGATGACATTCTAGGCAAAGCGAACCACCACTCAACCGCTAGGTGAACCCGGTAGTCAAGGAACAGCCGCTATGTGACCAGAGACAAGGACACTGGCAGTTCTAGATTGAGTCGTTAGGGAACTGTCGCAGTCAGGGAAAAGATCGCATCTAGTCACCTAAATCGACCGATCTAGAAACCACCGACACACAGACACCGCCCTAGAACACAAACCTAAGACAAATTGACAACAGATGAACACTGCACAACATAGGCCATCATGGCCAACAAGACTGTAACACACCTCTATAGAGGCGTTACACTCCCTGACGCACCAAGACAGGGGCGTCAGGGCCAACAGACCAAGACCCAGACAAAAGGGCATGTAATGGCCCAGTAGGGACGTGTTACAGAACCTCGGCGCATAGGGGTTAGTACGTTACAGCAGCACCACCCAGCCAAACATCAGTCAAACAACTGTAACGGCCTCAAGGAGGCACATTACAGAATGTTGATGCACGAGGGGAGGCCCGTCAGAGCCAACCGATCGACACGATCTTCGAGGAAGATATGATCTTCGAGGAACTGATAGGCACAGTCCTCGGGAAAGATCAGACTGTGACGCACCTCCATTGGCGCGTTACAGTCATGTGACGGTCCTATATTGGTCTGTCACACCAACCCAGCGTCGAAGAACACAAAACGACCAACGGTTGTGGTGGCCTATCGTAGGACCGTCACACAGTGTGATAGTCTCTGGTATGATCGTTACACCGAACCGGTGAGAAAAATAGTGGAATGGCCGAATTGGCCCGTTCCACGCCCCATTCACGCCGAAGCACAGGGGAAACAAAGCCATACGACTACAAAAGACATATGGAAGCTAAAAACGGCACATGCACGCATCCGATCGTGAAAACGGGGCAATTCTGACGAATCCAACCAATTCGGGTCACCGGGATTCTCGGACTCCTACCGGCCCCAAATCACAACCGATCAACACGAAACTGGCGGGTACGGGATCCTGACATCCCGACGGTCATTTTGATAGTAGTTCAAGGGTCACGAAGTTGATGCATAGTTGAGTCCAAGGGACACTTTGTCTTTGCAGTCTCTGTCCATGTCCATACTAAGTCTATGCATGTTTAAGTCTAAGGAAATACAAGGTCATTGCATTCCTCATCTTTACACACATCAAGTGGGTGCAACTTTTAGTTGCAACCATTGTTCAAGTCGGTGCAACTCTTGCACCATGAACATTAAGTCTGTGCAATCTCTTTGGTTGCACGCGACTAAGTCTTTGCAAGTCTGTCCATGCATGAACTAAGTCAGTGCATGCTTGGCGTATGTGAGACCGAACTCGGTGCAACTCTCTTTGCTGCATGAATATAAGTCTGTGCATATCTTTTGTGATGCATAACAGAGTTTGCGCAACCCTTTTTACTACACACATAAAGTCTGTGCAATCTGTATCTCTAGCACGAACTAAGTCTAAGCAGGGTTGCTCACAACACACTAGGTCTGTGCATTCAGTGCTTGTGTACGCACCATGTGAGTACACCATCTGCATCTCACACGCTCATAGTCTGTGCACTTCTACTTTGGCAACTTATCAAGTCTGTACATATGTGTGCTACGTGAGCATTAAAATCATGCATATGTAATCAAATGCTGTGTTGAGTCTATGCACATTTGGTTTAATATTCTATCAACTCTGTGCATTTCCTTGCTCTCTGTCTAACTATCATAAGCTGACTTCAAGTCTAACATATTGATAGGACATCTACTCGTGATCATTAAGAAGGGCACGTGATCCAAAGTGGATCATCCCTGAAGAAGAGTTGCCACGTGGAAGGCTACAACGCTTAGATTCTGACACGTGGCCATGGTTTTCCTGACGCTTCTTGGTGGGAGTGTTCCCTCCATACGCCTAGGGCGTAAACTCATGGGTCCCAGACTGAAGATATATATACCTTGCTTCTGCAATAAATAAAAAATAACAAGAATTGAAGAGATTGAATATCTGATCGAGAGCAGATCGAAATAGTAGAAGCAAGTAGATAAAGAGAGAGAGCCGAGAGGATAAAAAAAAAAGAGAGTTCGAAGAGAAGTTTTCTGCAGTGCTTATCACAGCAGTCTCAGTTCAAGATTCCTCCACCACCTCAACCTCAGCAGTTCTTCCCACAAGCTTCAGCTTCTTCCCAATAGTCTTCTGCAGCAGCCAACCGAAAGCAGAGAGGGAAGGTTTCTCATATTACTCGAGTAGAAGCCATTGCGTCTCATCTCGTGGAAGGTATGATTATGCTTTATGGTCATGCAACTCGTGTTCTTTTTAATTCAAGTGCTTCTCACTCTTTTATTTATGAGGATTTCATTGCTTGTATTGAGGAGCCGACATCTGAGATTACTTGTGAGTTGCTTGTTGAAATGCCTTCTCGAGATTTCATGTTCACTCCCTTATGTTTGGAGGAGTCTCCAATTGTCATCAATGATCAGCCATTGCTAGCAAGGTTGTATGCATTACAGCTTGCCGATTATGATGTTATTCTGGGCATGGATTGGTTAGGGCAGTATAGAGCCATGGTTGATTGCAGATCTAAGAAAGTCTATTTTTAGCCACATGGGAAACCAGCCTTCTATTTTCAAGGTATTCGATCCCGTTCTTCTCGCTTGATTATTGCTGCTATTCGAGCTTGTAGATTGCTTAATGCAGGTTGTTAGGGGTTCTTGGCTTCAATGGTTACTATTGAGGCACCACGATAGGATATCAGTGCTATTCCTATTGTTTGTGAGTTCCCTAATTTGTTCCCTGATGAGTTACTAGGTTTGCCTCTGCAGCGGGAAATAGAAATGGTAATTGAATTGATTCTAGGTATGGCACCTTTTAGTAAAGGCACCATACCGTTTGGCTCCAGCTGAATTGAGAGAATTGCGAGCACAGCTATTAGAATTGTTGGAAAAAGACTACATTCATCCCAGCTTTTCTCCGTGGGGTGCTCCTGTTCTATTTGTTAAAAAGAAAGATGGAAGCCTGAGGCTTTGTATTGATTATAGGCAGTTGAATCAGGTGACTATCAAGAACAAGTATCCTTTACCCAGGATTGATGATTTGTTTGATCAGTTGTAGTCTGCTTCTATCTTTTCTCAGATTGATCTTCATTCAGGTTATTTTCAGCTGAGAATTAGAGAATTAGATGTGGAAAATAATTTTTAAATTTTACGTTAATCCATTTATTTCTCCCTCTCTCGCACATTCTTCTCTCTCTCTACTATCTGTTGTCTGTTGAACTCCTCGTCGGCCATCGCCATCGCCACGGACACCGCAGCAAGGCCACTTTCTGTCTCTCCCCTCCCCTACCTCGCCATAAACACCACCCCCACCTCATCTTCTTTCCCTACCCCCACCACAGCACCGACGACCGGATCCCTCGAACACCCCCTTGCGACGTCTGCACCCCCAACACCAGTTGGCCGACGGCCCAGGCTTGTCCTCCGCCCCCAGCCCTCCAGCATTCTCACCGTCGCACCCTGCGCCCGTTAGGCTCCGACCGCCCCGCGACGGCCGCCCGTTAGGTAGCACTGGAGTTGGCTGGTCGCTGTGCAAAGACCCCATCGGCTGCTGGCAGCAGGAGACGATCGCAGCAGGCACAGTGATACGGGCACCGCAGCAATGGTAGCAGGGCTCGCAAAGGCGAGCAGTTGGCAAGGGCCGCGAGTGGCGTGGTGGGGAGTTGGGCAGCGGGGTGAGGAGGCCGCGGTGGCTGCGGCGCACAGGAGTGGCAGCAGGACCGATGACGGCGAGCCGATGATGGCTGGCCAACGCGGGCAAGGCGGGGCTGGTGGAGGGGGAGGGGCCTGCTTCGCGGCGGCGATCGCGAACGACGTCGGCGGTGGTGGCCCGTTGGAGCTGTAGCATGGCGACAACTGGCGTGTGGTGGCTGGATGGTGAAGGCCGTTGCAGGCAGTGACGTAGTTGGGCATGGCCGCGGGTGCAGGTCAACCTCGTCGGCGCACGAACGGGAAATGGAGGTGGGTGGTGTGAGATGTGAGTGCGGTGGTGGGGGCCAGGGAGAGTGGTGCAGGAGATCACGACGTCGACGAGCGTTCTTAAAAAAGAATTGTTCTGGAGTTATTTTTATTTGGAAAGAGATTTGAACGTAGTCATTTTATTCTCTAAAAATTAGGGAATTAATTACCAAACGTGATTAAGTGAGTTCTCTGCTTATATTTTTAAGTTTGAGAGAAAAAGAAGGGAAAAAAACGTAACCAAACACCCTATTAAAATCTGATTTTTTGGTTTTATTTTCTTCCTAAATTGACTAAGAAGAAAAGTACAGCTGGTTGGAAGGATACGTGGAAGCTTGCGAGCGTGTTGGACTTGAGGAATTCCCCTGTGCTGCCGCTTTGTGCTCCCGCGCCCATGTGTCGACTTCTCGTACTGGTATGGCACATGAACCATGTCGTAGGACCGTAAAACGGAAGAACCGGGAATGAGTGGGGTCGTAGGACCATCGTACTGGAGGAAGGGCATGACCCCCTAGGAGGTTCGCCCTCCCTGAGGCGCGCGGCAGCCCTTGGGGTGAACTGGCCCCGGGCCAGCCGTAACCTCGGGGGATGGCCCCCGGGGGTCTTCTTGTGTTGCTTGGAGGTGTCCTTTGATGGACTCTGAACTTCGGGAGGCTAGAATGGGCCCGTGGGGGCCGTCATTCTTTGGGTTGTCGCAGTCGCTCGCAAGGTGTTCGGGTAAATGCTCGACACACCCCGGATCACCGAACGGCTTGAGTAGGTGGCTGAGGGGCCGCACGGCGGGCCTTGGGTTGACGATGGGAGCTTGTGGGAGCTAAGGGGAGGCGCTTTGTGGATGTGAGCCATGTCTCGGGCTGTGTGCCACGTTATTCGGTGAGTTGGCAGGGTAGCCTCGGGTTAGCTCGAATGCTAGGATTAAATGGCTTGTTGTCATGTGTCTGAGTGTTGGGGTTGGCCCCGACTTGTCGGGGGGTCATTGTAGGACCCAATTGAGGCGCCGGAGCCACGGGTCAACCCGTGGTTTGGTGTAGGAGGGCTGGAATGTACGCGCCCATAAGGTGTTCAATAGAATGTCGAACACACCCGTGTGAGCCGTATATGCGTGCGGCGGGCCTCCAAAGCCTATGGTTGACTTAGTTAGGTCTACCTTTGACCTCAAAGGGTTGAAAAATATGTCTCTGGGTGGGCCCTTGGCCCCTTTTGCTGAGTGCCACGTGGTGTGGCTCGACGTCGGGGGCACCCCCGGGCGGCTCTGGGCGACGGGGCCGGATACGGGTAAAGCCCGCATGTGAGTGACCGGGCTTGACCCCGGGGTATTGTTTGTGTCACCAAAGTCAATTAAAACATTAATAGGGTGGAAGGACAACAAGAAAAATTTGAAATAAGTTCCTACGTAAGAGAAATAGAGAGGGAGAGAGAAGAAAGGGCCTAAAATAAAGAAGCGAGGGGGAATGAGAGAGAATACTTCTACATAAGGGGTTATCTAGCTTTCAAATGCCCTCTATAAGTCCCTTTTATAGGCCCAAGATCATCTCCCAACCCTCTTTATTTGCTTGCTTTCGGTGCCAGCCAACCACCTAGGAGCTAATGCTACCAACTTTGTCATGCCCATTGAAGCCACACCTATGCCACCTCTAAAAGTTTATAATGCCATGCCTCCCATGGGCTTCCTGGGCATGTGAAGAGGAGAAGAGGGTGGGACTGCATGGGCGTGAAAGTGGCGTGGGTGTGAATGAGGGAGCCACATGCGTGGGCCTTGGAGGGTGGTGGGTGGGAACAGAAGTGTGTGTATGTGAAAAGGAGAGGGCGGGTATGAGGTGGACAGGGCGAGGGTCCCGTGTACGTACATGTAGAGAGAAATGGCCCGCGGTGGGAAGGGGGAGCAAGTGAAGGGAGTGGCTGGTGTGTGTGTGCGCATGGCGTGGTGCAGTGGAAGCGACATGGGAGAGGGGGTCTGTGAGAGGCAGGCAGAGGGTGGGGCATACTGTGGAGAGAAGGGAGAGGGGTTCGTGTGCATGGGGAGGACTATGGTGCTGTGGGTGATGCACATGTGATGAGAGAGTTAGTGACAGAGAGATAATGATGGAAGGGGGGTGTGCAAGATGGTACCAAAGTCAGAGGGGGTTGCAGCGAGGAGGGATGTGAAGGGTGTGGGTGCATGGCGAAGGGAGGTGGCGGATGCGACGGGAGAGAGTGGCTCGCGGGGGAGGTGTGGTGATGCCGCAGTGTTGTGGGAGAGAGAGGACTCGCAGAGTGGCAGAGAAAGGAATGGGGCCCAGACGTGTGAGTGTGTGCATGGAGGACAAAGATGCATGTGAAATGAGGTGTATTGTGGTGTACATGGTGCTCACGTGGGTGGTGAGAGTGTGCATGGGCCCTTGGCTGTGTGAGGTGGAGTGTGAGTGTCCATCGATCCCCTCCATTTTGGTCTCTTCTCTGCTATAATATAGGTGAAAAGGCCAACAAAAAAGGCCAATCGGGTAAGTGGGTGGGTCCGGATCCAGTTCGGACCAGATCCGGCCTCAAAGGGGACCCACGAGGGTCACCCCTCTCGCCCGATACGCAGGGGGCGGCTGTGCTAAACCCTAACTGCCACTCGCGCTTCACCTGCCTCCTCTCCGGCGTTGCCCGGCCACCGCGGAGGACCCCGACGGTCATCTGCCAGTGTCGCCAGCCTTCACCGGCGCCGTCGCTGTCGCCATGGGCGACGCACGCGAGTGAATGGGCGACCGTCCGCCCTGTCCGCAGAGACCACCACCGTCCCGGCTCCTCTGGCCTCCCCACGCCGTCCGCCGTGGTCGTGCGCCATGGAGGATCATCCATGACCCCTCACCGGTCTCAGGGGCACCGGTATCCAAGGATTCGAGGCCTGAAACGGCCTCCTCCGCGGCGCACGACCGGCAACCACACCGACGATGGGGAGGTCGATTCTCACTATCCGATGGGTCAAACTCCACACCAAGGTGTGCGTTTTACCCCTCTTGATCTCGGGAACATTTCCCTGACATCAATCGGCCGTTGCTCATCCTATGAGTGACCCAATCGGACGACGAACATCGAGCCTCATGCAAGAACGGGAATGATAAAAAACAATATAATAATACTAATTTTGATCAAACTAGCAACCTGGCTCTGATACCACTGTAAGGTTTCGATCAGAATGCGCAGCGAAAAACATCGAAACCTTAGATTGCATATCGTTGCCGATTTTTCAAAATCGAACAATACGTAATCCCGCGGTATAAAGAATGATTCTTTACCTTTGCGGGGTTGAGAGTCTCCCAAAATCTCGAAGACGAACGAGTGGAAGATCTCAGAGTCGCGAGCCATTCAAGCGTCCGGCCTCTAGATGTATCCACACGAGTAGTGGAAGTAGACGGGATCTCCTCCACGATCTCCACACGTCGACCCGATCTCAACACCACCATCCACCGGGGAGGAAGGAGAGAGAAAGAGGGAGGTGCGCCCCTAGGAGAGAGAGAACTGCAAAAGTTTTGTTTCTCTTGTTTCTTTGAAAATTACTTCTCTTTATTTTCTGCCAGCTCTCATGTACAATGTATTTGTATGATATCTCACGCGCTTTGGTTTGTGATATGCTTCAAGTTGGGTCAATTATGGTTATGGTCATTATGCACTTGTTGGCGTCTCACTTGTATCATGTATGGGCATCATTCATTCAAGACAGTAGCCAACCTTTTTCCTTTTTTCTCTCTCTCTGAAAGTGCATTCAAGAGTAACTTAGAAGATGAAAAAGCAGAACAAGAACTGAAGGGAAAGGAGCAAGAACTTCTATTATAGGGTATGAAATCTCTGGCAAATGTGGTGGCATTTATGGGGTCAGGGCATTGCTATGAGTCAATGGAGTCTTAGTCTGAGCAAATTGCAGCATCTTTTAATTCAAAGGATGCCATTTCTATTCTTTTTGAAAATGTTCGTTTCTGGGATATTCCTAATCAAGAAAAAGGGTAAAAGCTCCTATGAAGAAAGTATGCTATCCATTCAAATCATCTCTGCATGCTGCCACCATAAACGTAAATAGCAAAATTGCTAATAGGAGATATAGGGCCAGATTGTAGCACCTGTACATTCACAAATTACCTTCTCCGTGTAATACTGATGATCCACATCTTGCAATAGATGATCAGCATGCCAGTTTTCATTGTTTAATATAAATCAACCTCCAGGAAAGACAAATGAAGACCTAGTTTTCATGTTTTTTCCCTTTTCTTCTAATAAGACTATGCTGTATAGCTACCATCAAAATTGAGTGCATATCATCATCAACATCATCGTTGCCATAAACATTATCCCACTAATGTGGGCCAACTAAATCCAACGAGTGATCCAAATGTCAGTCCAAGCTTTCCAACTGGCTGCGTTTTTAACATTATCCTTTTGTAAGGTCTTAGACAACACTGGACAACAGAGGGTTTGTCAAATGTCTCATAGGGGAACTCAGCAGGGTAGAAAACCACCTTTTTAGTTATGCAACGTAAATTCATGCAACCAGGGGGCAGTCCTCGAAAGGGTCTCCTTAGATTATATAGAAAGAGTCTAGCATTTTTCGTTGCTGGAAATTTCGGTCGACCGCCCCTGGGCTGACAGTCGACCGCCACTTTCGGTAGATCGCCCCTGGGCCAGTGGTCGACCGAAATCTGGGCATTTTCCAGATTTCATCCTTTCAGTCCCGGAACCCTTTTAGCTCCGTTCCTTAACCCCTTTAGCAGCCCGTTCTCGTCTGTGGCATCAACCTTGACAGTCTCGAAGGTGTCAACTGGGTCTTGGCCTTTATGTTCTCTTGACTGTGCTAAGTGTTGAATTCTTCCTTGAAACCAATTTTTGTTCCAGGATGCTCTCTTGACCGCGCAGGTCGATCCGCGTGTGAGGGCGCACGTTTGCGAGTTCGGGCTTCACACTTAACACTTTACTTCCTCCAGACTGTGTGCAACGAAGAAAAAGCAAGGGTGCCCTGTGGTATCGGACGTGGGCGCGATCATTGGGCTTTCACTTTTACTTTCTCCACGCCATTCCTTCTCCATTCATTTGCTTACCTGTCATGAACAAAGCATCACGTATGTCAGTCATATGAGAGTGGAAAATAACAATGACTTATAGTGTTAGTCATTATCAAAACCATGAGATATAAATGACCAATGACCACAAGGGCACAACACTTCTGAGCTGGGCCAGAGGCTGGTTCAGGTCATCAGACTGAGTGTCGAGCTGGTGTTCGACGGCATAACACGTGAACACCTGAACCACGTCATTGATGAACTGAACTGTCCACTTTTTCTGGGAATGCTTGTCAGAGCGGACTGGTGCCCCTAGTCTATCAAAGACTGAGGCCCGTTGAGGTGGCCCTTTCGTCATGAGGCCGGGATCGACGCGAGGACATCCAGAGGCTAGGTGTTGGCAGGGGCAGGCACGAGCCCTTCTATTTTTTTGCCTATTTAGCCAAGAGACGTTGAGTGGCTGGGTGTCGTCGGACTGTGCCGATGCAAGCTCAGCTATGCCTCGCTCGACGCTGCGCTTGGGTGTTCGAAGGGGGTTCTTGGTACGTGCCCTCCGAACAGCTTGAGCCTCCTTTAGGGTAACCCAGATTCTCCTCAGGCTAAGTTGAGGACCTCCCCCATCACAATTCTTTTGATTGGACTTGGGAGCTTGGATACCAGACTGGTGCAGATGCCCCCAACTTGTTGTCGAGGCACTTGTTTCTTTTAGTTCTACTTTATTCTCTCACGTTTGTTGCAGGAGGCTGAAGGGGTTGGTAGTGGGGATCATAGACATAGTCTGATCTCGGGGTACAACTAGTTCGCCTCCATCGAGATGGATCCTTAAGTTGCCAACAAGAATAGTCTTGCCGAAATTGCTGGTTACGACAGTGGGTGGCCTACTTCTACGGCCGGTGCAATGCTTCTTCTAGGGAGCCAAGGAAGACCCTGCTCTGAGGTGGTAGGCAGAGAAGACCTGATCTACCGTTGCCGGTAGTGCGAAGCTGTAGGCGAAAAGTGCTGAAGTTGGCCTTCGAGGCATGATGCTCGTACTGAGAGCCGAGGGCTGGGTACGTGACTCGAGCGTAAGCTTTTTCCTGAGCCAATAAAAGTGTTGTCGATGCTAGAGATGATGCTCTTGCACTGAGAATCGATGTCGTAGAAGATATCATAGTGTCGATGACTCGAGGTTGTGAACCTACACTGTGTGCGGCGTGGCTGGAATTTGGGGTCGAAGACCCGCACTAGGTGCTGGAGTTGCCATACCCCCAGGTAGGAAGCCTGCACTGGGAATCGACATTGCTGGGTCATGGGGGTAGAGGCCCCATTGTGTGGCTGAGAGGCCAGAGGCCCAAAGTCAAGAGTACGTATTGGGGACCGACCTTGGTGAGCCCCGGGGTTATGCACCTAAGTTGGATACTGGGGAGCCCTGAACTAGGGGTTGGAGACCCGAGTGAATTGCTGAGGAGCCATGGACCCAAGGTAGGGAGCCCATGTCGGGTGCCAACTTGGCAGGGACTCGAGGTTGGAAACCCGAGTAGAGTGCTAAGGAGCCGGGGACCTGGGGTGGGAAGCCCGTGTGGGGTGTCAACTTGGCAAGGAGTTGGAAACCCAAGTGGAGTGCTGAGGAGCCAGGGACCTGGGGCCAGGAGCCCGTGTCAGGAGTCATCTCAGCTGGGACTTGTGTCAGAAACCCGAGTAGGATGCTGAGGTAGTAGCCAAAGTCTGAGGCGTGGAGCCCGTGTTGGAGATCGGCCAATGCTGGCCCGGGGAGCTGACGCTTGTCTGGGAGAGAGACGATCTGGGACCCTAGCGGGGGAGGGCAGTGGAGGCCCCGAGTCTGGTACTCGGGCAAGCCACCGGTACTGGAGAAGAGCGTGGCACGCTGCCCGCACAAACAAGCACATGATTTAGGATTGGCTGTGGAACAGCCACGGGGACCACACCCAGGAAGTACGGCTATTTGACGATGGGGGTGAGGTCACCAAAAGCGATCGGGGTCACCAAGTAGCCCACCCGTGCATGGGTGGTGATGATGATGGGGCCATAGGTTACGACCGCCATGCTTGCTGGAATGCTGGCTGCTGGCAGGAAGCGACAGTCGAAGATGATCGTCGAGCGCAGTCCGGCTGTCCGAACATGAACTGAAAGTTGCAAGGGAATGTGTCCCTCCTCTACCTCTCCTGCAAGGATAGGAAAAGGGCACCACGGCTTCAGGGCTAGCACAGGATTCTCTTCAGCAGAAAGAAGAAAGCCGGGAGACATCCCACCGGGCATGCCAACTTTTGTTTCACCGCTGTCTGCTCTGGTGACTGAAAGACAGTGACCACAATGAGAAGGGGAATAAAGCGATAAAGGAAAATATGGGCGTTGATGTAACGACCCAAGATCTGGATACTGGGAATGACCCGAAACTATTCGGACCCTGACTAGCCGCCCATGAGCCGGAGAGCTCGGAAGGGCTAAAAAGGATAGGTGTGGTGTACATAGAAATAAGAAATAAAGCAGGACAATACAACAATTAACAGAAATAGACAACTAACTATAATAGAGTCTAGTCCAGCAGAAAGTATAGTCTAAGGCAGAGAACGTACCAAATGCCAAGTGAACACTCGACCCGGTGAACAGACAACTAAGAACCTCCACGCAATGCCCTCGAACCTCGAGGAAGATCCGCAACACCTGGAAACCAGGGGTGAGTCTCCTATCATTGGCTCAGTAGTGGTCCCGCGGAACCCCAACTGAAAACAACGGCGGTACGAAAAGTAGCAACTACAGCAAGAACAACAGTAATAGCAGGAACAGTAAACATAGTGGCATCAAAGTTGCCGTTCCCTAAGAATCATAAGTGATGGACCTATTACTATTACTTTTATTTTTTTTTATTCAGCCAAATTCCAATCGCAGTAATATGTCTTGTATACTAATCACACATTTCTGGCACACCTAATATGGAATTTTAGAAAACTAAAAAATACAGAAACCCTTTAACCTGAACGTGTGGCAGGCACTGCTCCTATGCCACAATCCGGTCCAACAAACACATGTGGATCGCCGTGAGCGATGTTGGTTGGCAACGCGGTCGGTGGGCATGGGCCGTGGAGTAGTCTTTCGTGTCAGGGCCGGCGTGGTTGTCATTCGACTTTCGAAAGAAGGACTCGGGACGGTGACGGCGGCACGGTGGACGAGTCGGACGGAGTCATGGTTTTTCTCTCTCTTTTGAACCTTCAAACCATTCTTTGGAGGGTAATAATGTCATTTCACTTATTTTCTCTTTAATGGTTGTTGACCGGAAGAACTTGTTGTCAAGAATTGATAAAATTTTGAAGGACTAGAGCATAAATATGTTAAAGTAAGAGACAGTTCACAACCTAGTTTACCTAACATGGACCTATCTCACCTTCGTTCTTTTTTGGCTTCCAAAACAGGGGTTACACTCTAAAGACGGCTACAATAACCGAATAAGAATCGAGTAGGGGAAAAACACAAAAAATGGGAAGACTGCAATTTTGTAGCTCATCCGGTGGCTCCAACAAGTTTTATATGGCATCACCGCCAACGAAGTTGAGCACATGCATTAAGAGTCTCCTAGGGTCGATTCCATCATCTGGATGTATCGCAGTTGTAAAAAAAAATTGACAAATTGACACGGTACGGTTCATATCGCATCTATCGAATCGTACCAGTCCATAAGCGATACAATTGATGTATACTACAAAAAAATTAAGTACTGACGATAATTTATTGGCGACGACTTCTGCAAGTCATCGCCATTAAAACTTATTAACGACAACTTTAAAAGTATCTGTCGCTAATAAATTTTAAAGGCGACAGATATAAAAAGTTGGCATCAGCCCTCGCTAATAAGGATTTACTCGCAATGGTGCAAAATTCTTTTGGACCTTTAACCCTCTCACGAGGTTGACCCCAAGGGTCGACCCTTTCAGGTTTGGGGTGGCGCCATCAAAAATGACCTTCGTCTACACGCGCCAAAAGTCTTCCAACTCCAATCCAAAGGCCCTAAATCACTCCATAATTTGTGGATCTGGTCCCCAAGCTGTCTCTTGACCGTCCTAATCATATATATCATCTTATTGGGGTTGCAAACCCCAAGGAGGAACCAAGGGAGATCTAAAAATCATTTTTCTTCTAAACCCTATGTGTACAGGTCGCAGGTAGCAGCTGTGGGGCTTCTTCCACCTTGTGCTAAGTGTGAATGTGAAGGAAAGAAGCAAGGAACAAGTCTCCAGTCGATCCTATACTGAAAGATGTGTGGGGAATCAAGCTACAACTTCAATTATGCAAGAATCATTCATCTTCCTTCAAGAGCGAACTAAGGGGATTCAAGAGAGATCCAAGGGAGATCAAGAGGGTGCTGTCCAAAGAAAAGAAGAGCCAAGCGAGTAAGGATTGTAGCTCCAATCAAGTGAAGATTGAATCCACATTCAAGATCAGTAGCATTCATTTAAAGCAAAGCCAAAATAGGAGATTTCTAAATTGAGTTTTATTGTCTTGATGTTTTGAGTGTCATATTTGTATTTGTCATCAACTTTAAGCACTTGTGTGTGTGTGGATCATCTGGATCCGTGGTTATGTGTGTGTGGTCATCGTGTTTCATCCGTGTATGTGTGTAGGTCTTCATAGATCTACGTGTGTGTGTGTGTATGTATTGGGGCGTGTCCCCGTGTGTGTGTGCATCCGTCATCCTGCATGTGTGGTTGGAGCGTCGTCTCCATTTGGGGATTTATCCCTGAGTGAAGCCTCACCTAGTTTGGTGAGGGGTGGATGTAGGGAGCCCGTCGTGATCCCGAACCACCTTAAAATCCCTGTGCATTATGGTTTACTTTGTGCATTGGCCTGGTTTGATTGTTGAATCCATTTATATGATCGTGTGGGAATGGTGAGATTGAGAGAATCAGTTTCATTACTTAGTTAACTTCCTCAATCTTGTTAAAGGTGTTAATTCCAATTTACATCAGGCAGAACCCGAACACCTTTGTTGCTACTACCGAAGAAGAGAGTCTGGGACCCTGGACGCCGCGACGTCGGGAGGGTTTAGTCTGTGCAACTGCGATAGGGCAACAGCAACACAGTAGGGACAACTGGGGGTAGAGAGACTGGTTTCGGTGAGGAGGGGGATCCTCTCCCCGACTGGATTACATGACCTATATGCTGTAAAAGGTATTTATATGGGGGCGTGAGAGCCCAATTACAAGTGCTTGCAAGCTGCGGGACAATTTCGTCATTTGTGACGGTCCCCGAGTCATTGCGTTATTATGTGGGTAGTTCCGTATTCACACATAGAGTCCGTCAGAGGACTTGTGACTTAGCAGGGTGCTGCCCGAGGGGCATCAAGGTGTATCCCCGACATGAACAGTGCCAAGGTCGGGGTAGTAGGGGTGCCGTAGGCACTGTTGTGCTGAAGTAGTTGGCATCGCCACGGTTGAAGCGACCGAATGACGTAGGCACCACATGGCACTGGAGTGGTCAGGCGCCGTTGAAACTGGAGCGATTGGACGGCGTGAGCATCACCATGACCGGAGTGACCAAAAGCCATCGAGCTCAGAATTACCAGGTTCCGTGGGCCCCGGTGGGACTGGAGTTGTTGAGTGATCGGGCGTTACAGATCCCGATGTGATTGGTGTAGTTGGCAGTCGGATGTCAGGGGCACCGTTGTGACTGAGTTGTTGAGCGATCAGGTGCCGAGGGCACCGTTGTGACTGAAGTGGCTGGCAATCGGGTGCCGGGGGCAACGCTGTGACTGAGTTGTTGAGCGATCGGGTGCCGGGGGCACCGTTGTGACTGAAGTGGTTGACAGTCGAGTACTGGGGGCACCGTTGCGGCTAGAGTGGCTGATAATCGGGTGCTGGGGGCACCGTTGTGGCTGGAGTGCTTGACAGTCTGGTGCCGGGGGCACTGTTGTGGCTGAAGTCACTGGCAGTCAGGTGCCGGGGGCACCGTTGTGACTAAAGTGGTTGACGGTCAGGTGCCGGGGGCACCGTTGTGGCTGGCAGTTGGGTGACGGGGGCACCGTTGTGGCTGGAGGTTTACTCTCTTGTGTGCTTCATAGTTTATCACATTCTACATATTGCTGTGGGCATTCATTGTATATCCTTTGTGATCGTTAAACTCAGAATATCATCGTGTGTGTGGACAAAGCTGCGTCTTCGTGTGGTCTAAGTGTCCGCGGTGTGTTCCCCGACGTGTGTGTGTGTCTACTATAGTGGCAGCGTGTTGGGGCTTGTCCCCATGTGTGGACATTATTGCGGAAGGAGCGTGTGTGGTTGGGGTTCATCCCCGTGTGGCTACATTTTGTAGCGTGGAGTGAAGCCTCACCCAGTAGGGTGAGGGGTGGACGTAGGGAGCCCGTCGTGATCCTGAACCACCTTAAAAGCCTTGTGTCTTCTGTGATTGATTGTTTATGTGATTGTCATTTCCTCTATCACCGTTCACAGGTTCACCATACAGGTTTTCAATTCACTACATTCTCACACACCACTACCTCCGCTATTCGTGTTAAGCATAAACTTGTTTGTGTTGAGCTTGAGTTGTCTGATTAGTTGCGTTATTAAGTCGAGTGAGACCAAAAAGTTTGAGAGAACATTGTAATCTCACTTGAGCTTTTGCTAATCTACGTAAACTATTTAATTCGGTTGTGTTTAGTTAGGAAAGTTTTTAAAATCCGTCATCTCGGCAAGGAGACAATTCAACCCCCTTTCTTGTCCACCATCTCTCTAGGCCAACAATCTCTTCATCCCTTATCTGCTCCTTGGCCGTTCTCCATGTAGGCTTTCGACGTTGTCGGCATGCTCGGTGATCCCAATTCTCAAACCAAACAAAAATCTTTCATCCTTACCGCAACTGAGTATTTCACCAAGTGGGTTGAAGCTAAAGCATACGCGGAGATCAAGGCTACCACGGTGTGCCACTTCATCATCAGGAACATTATTTTGTGGTTCGGAGTGTCGAGTTGCATCGTCACCGACAATGGACCCCAGTTCATCTCTCAAGAGCTCTAGGACCTATGTAAGAAGTTAAATATTACATTGCATCACTCATCTCCATATTATCCTCAAGGTTACGGCCAAGCTGAGACCACTAATAAAACCCTTCTCAGAACCAGTCTCTCAAATCTGCTATTATCTTAAAAATCTCTACAATCATTAATATTTTATAAATAAATCCATATAATTTTTTACCGTTTAAAAAAGGAATATTTCGTAGAATATTTCGTCAATATTGTGAAAAATATTAAAATACCTCCTCTCTCTCTCTTCTCTCTCTCTCTCTCTATATCTCTCCCTCCTCCCCACCCCGTCTTCTCTGCCAACGTAGGATCTCTTCCTGTACGTCGCTTCGTGGGGAGGGTTCGCGGCGAGGTTGGCAGAGGTCGATGGTTAGAGAGAGAAGAGAGAGATGGAGAGAAAGGAGAGAAAGAGAGGGAGACAAAGAGACTGTGAGGGGGGGTGGCTTGATGTTGCGGAAGGGTGGCCGACCGGGTGACAGTGGGGGTCGCGGTTGGGAAGGTATAGGGAGAGAGAGGGAGGCGGGGGTGGCTTGGTGTTGGGAGGTTGCTGGCACAGAGAGAGGGTGAGGTGGTGCGGACGGGAGGTGGTGTGAGGGAGAGGGAGGTGGAGGTGGTGCGGCCGGCACTGCAGGTGGTTGCACAGGGAGAGAGGGAGACCGCAGAGGCTGTGTGTGATCGAGCGAGAGAGCAGAGAGAGAAATGGCAAAGAGAGTAATAGAGGGGAGGTCGGGTTGGTTCACGGAGGAGATGAGAGAGAGAAGTGGAGCAGGCGGTGGTCACCGGTGACGACGTGGGTGACTGTCGCGACGGTGCCGGTGTGGGGAGTGGGATCGAGAGGCGTGGGCGTCGTCTGGCGCAGAGGGGAGGCAGGCGGAGGCGTGGGATTTGCCGTTGGGGTTGCGGCGGGCTTGTGGAGGTGGAGTGCAGAGAGGTGAGAGGGTGAGCTAGCTGTCGGAGGGGTGGTCGCGGGGAAAATGGTGGTTGCCGGTGGAGGGGAGGCTGGCCAGAGTGGGCGACGGGTGTGGGTGTGTAGGGAGAGGGGGAGGTCGTAGGGAGGTGGGCGTGGTCGCGGGGACAGTTAGGGAGGTGGCTGTGGTGAGGGGCGCGGTGGAGGTGTGGCCACGCGGTCGGTTAGGGAGGTGGTGAGGAGCTCAGGGAGAGAGGGGGGCGCCCCCCCCCACCCACCCCCCCCCCCCCCCCCGCGGGCGGCCCCTCCCCTTCCGCGGGGCCCACGCCAGTGCGGGCCATCCTCAAACTTGCGTGGGCGGGGAATGGGGGGGTGGGTGGGTGGTCGAAGGGAAGGGGAGGAGAGTAAGAGAGAGGCCGGACACCAACACCCCTCCGTGTGGAGAGAGAGAGAGGGTCGTATGCCGACACAAGATGTGTGCAGAGAGAGAGAGAGATGGCGAGACACACATGTCCCTTCGATTCTAACACTGGAGTATGTCGGCGGAAACCATGATCGATTGGGAGGGGTAGGGCAGCTGCCACAACTGCAGGAGCCGATAGAGGATGTCGGGGATGCCCAACGCCATGTTGCCGAAGTCCTCCACGAAGCAAAGCGTGAAGTTCAGCGACTACAGATGCTCGATCAGCTCCGCCACCTAGGTCA
Organism: Amorphophallus titanum; assembly: GCA_024336825.1. NCBI lineage: Eukaryota > Viridiplantae > Streptophyta > Magnoliopsida > Alismatales > Araceae > Amorphophallus > Amorphophallus titanum. The sequence goes on from JANBPO010007653.1 coordinate 13,248,376, forward strand.
TGAGGACAACATTCTCCAAGTCGACCCGGCCGACTTGCTGTGCGAACACCTTGATCTGCACTGCCACCCAGCAGTTCTCCTCCTTAAGCCGCACCACCTCATGGACCAACTCGTCCACACGCTACTGCTTCCTCACATGGGACCGCCTCGCCGACTCGCAGTTGGACTCCATCCGCCTATGCTTCCTATGGTCCCCTATTGCGGCCACTAGGGGCCAGATTCGGAGCTGGAGGAGGTCAGCCTTGCCGAGGGAGAAGACATTGCTTCTAGGATCTCCTTATTAGGTGGCTTTCTCAAGGTATCGGAATTGGAATTGATGGAACAAAGCATGTCGATTAGGGAGGGAAGGGAGGGAAGCGAAGGAAGAATCAAGATAGGGTTTTCTCCGGCAGGGGTCAGCTCATGAAACAACGTAGAACCAGTAGAGGAGTGGAGGAGGCGGACCCGACACAGGAGAGAAAGAGAGAGAGAGAGGGATGGGGCCGTTGTGGTGGAGTGGTAACAAGAGAGGGGGACCAAAGAGGGGGTGGCGACCAGGAGAGGGAGGGTGGTCGAAGGGGAGGGGAGGAGAGTGAGAGAAAGGCCAGACGTCGACAGCACTCTGTGCGCAGAGAGAGAGAGAGAGAGAGAGAGATAAAAAGAGATTTGATGTGAGGACCACCTCTTTTGTGATTGAGAAGGGGACATTTCAGCCCCTGATAAAAATGACCTTAGATGGATGTCCCTTTGATAAAATTAAGTCCAGCGCAAAGGGCAAAGGTAAAGGGAAGATAGGGGTGGCTACTGAGTCATGTGCACATGTCTCCACGTCCAAGACCAAAAGTCAGGGTAGTGGTCAAACCATTAAGGCTAAGGTTCAACCCAAACCAAAGATCAGATCTGCCAAACTGCCACAGACAGGTCTAGGTAGAACCACCACTGGACCAGCACACTACCAGACTGCACCCACTTACTTTTCATTCCACAACAAAAATCATAAGATGAATTGGAACATTCAGAGTTACATAAGACCCATGCATTACTTACCAAAATATCAATATAAGTGGCAGCAGTCTCACCTTAGGAACTCCTGGAAGTCGACCACAAGCAACAACTTTAGGAGTCAAAACTCCTATGCGTATGGTGAATTCATGACTAGTCAGTCCAAGGTCTACATGTCACCTACTACTCCTAACAGCTACTGGACTAGTCACTGGCAAAGAAAATCTAAAAGAGGCCTGAAGCAGAAACAAAGTCAAGAGAATAAAGGTGACAAGAAACAGCAGACCAATCCTAACAGCAAGAAATCCACTATGGCCAAAAAGACAACGAAATAAATGTGGATATCGAAACATCTTATTTGTTGTCTGCATGAGATGAGTTCTTTGTTGGGACCCAATAAACTCTGAGTTCCAAATCACTCTGCTTAATTCCCTTGCAGGTATGCCTGGCAGCCGATCATAACAAATGATATCTAGACAGCAGTTGTTCCAGGCACATGGCTGGTGACCAAGCTAAATTCTGCACCTTGATAAAGAAAGATGCTGGTCATGTTACCTTTGGAGGTAATACCAAGGGTAAAATAATGGGCTCAGGTATGGTTGGTAAGTGCTCTTCATTTTGCATTGATGAGGTATTATTAGTTGAAGGACTTGCTTATAATCTTTTGAGCATTAGTCAATTATGTGATAAAGGCCATAAAGTTATTTTTGATTCTCTTGCATGCACCATCACACCCAATTAAACAAGGACACATATATACAAATAAAAAGACCTAAAGGTAAAAAATAAAATGCTGATGCTTGGACTCGATTCCCATCAAGTATTCATGGCTGGAAAGTCAGATCAGACCAGGACGACCTCTGATCGAAAGAGGGTCGACTCTAGTTCTCGTCCACCAAAGATATCCGTAGAACTCGACCAGAATACACGACGACAACTCCTAAATGCTAGAGGGGTCAGACTGAGTACAGGAACAAGAAACTGGAACCAACTTACCAGGGCTATATCTTGCTGGTCTGATGCTAGATCGGGTCGGGACTGGACTCTTCGCGAAGGGAGATGCATCAAGAATGATCAGGAGTTGGAATGGACACGATCTGAGGTAAGGAGTGCTGGTACCGTCTGTTCTCGCAAGGTTGCGCCGTCTGGTTCATAGGCAAGACAGGGGAGCCTTATCATGGATGGTCCTCTTAGCCTCGTCGCCAGATAGAGCCGAAACCACTGCTGTTGTAAAGAGGAGCGTCAAACGTCAAGCTGCACCAAAGGAGCAGAGTTGGGGGCACTGGATGGGGTAGTGGCAGCTTCTGCAATCCAACAAGTCTGGGGCTCCTAGAGCAGGGGTGAGCAGACTGCGCCCTCTTGGGAAGATAGCCATCCCGGGGTGCTCCGGTGGTCGAATGAGGCCCTTCTTCTTGGAGGAGAAAGAGGACTCTTAGGGGAACGCCCTGACCGAAAGCCAGGACTAGACTCTAGAGGAAGAAGGTGGGAGGGCTTCTAGAATTCATCTCTATCACCAGCCAGAGTCAATCTGTGCAGCCTAATGAAAATAGGTCTCCTGCCCAGCTCCGACCTCAGATGAGGGTGCACGATCACTTGTTGGAAAGCTAGCTTGGAGTAGAATCCTCTGATGCAGGCCTTGACACCAGGAGATCCTCAGGGGCACCGTGGACGTCACTGCAACTTTCTGGTGGTTCTACTACTGTTGTCTCTAGGTGGCAGTGGAGAAAAGGGGTGGGGACTGGGGAGAGGAGAGGGGGGGAAATGGGGTGGAATGGGGCTGGGGCGACCCCTGGCTGAGAGGGCGGCTTCCAATCATGATTCTCCTCCATTTCCTTCGGGCCCTCTGGATCCGCCTCTCTCCATCTAACAATTTCTCCCCTTCATTCCCCCCGATTCTGGGCCTAACCTGACTTCTTCCGCATCCACTATTTTGGGCATTTGTCCATTCTCCCACTGCTTTTGAGGCTTTAGTCCTCACTCCTCCTCTTGATTTTTCACTTCTTTTGTAGACCATTCTTGTGATCAGGGTCTCCGCGCCTTAATGAGGGAGTTCTAGCCCTCGCCTCTCTCCTTACTTTTGGTCTTAATATCACTCCTTCTTATTAAGCCACTTCAAACCTTAACTTCCAATCTTTTTATCTGCCACTTGAGGACAAATCCCATCGCCTCTGACAGCAGTTGCTGCTTCAAAAGAGCACAAGGTAACATATTGGCGTAAGTACGTATTTTCATGGTGTCATTGCTCATTACTTAACGCATGGTTTTCAAAATGATGTGCTTCTTAACAGGATTAAGAGTGGTATTTTAGGCCGTTATCCTAGGTCTTTATCTTTATGAATTTTAAAAAAAAAAGAGAGTCTTTAGGCTTACTTTAGTAGCACCTTTGGTTATAAGAATCCAGTGCTGGGAGTTCAACTTTCCCTCCCCGCTTGCTAAGGGCAACCCTTACCTAGGCACTCCATACACTTCACGGCGTCCTTAGTCGGCTCCTTTGGTAAACACCGTTACTGCTTTGGCCATACTATGGGTATGCATAAAGTCTTTTCTCTACTTTACTCAACCGAGTGTAGGGGCAAGAGGTTGACGGACGAGATGACCAACCTAGGTACTCTCCAATACAAGAGAAGTCTCAAATAGGGACAGTCTTGACCCAAAATAATATAAGCATTTCATGATAAATCTAGCCGACAATGGCTATTGTCAAAATTAAATTCATTAAATGTAAAATCTGTGAATAAAGGCATGTCAAGAGAGGCAAAGTTATGGCTTATTTTGAGGAGTCCGGCTATGTTATCATGATCAAATTCATTAAATGAGGGCATCTCACAGCGCGCTCTTTGGCTCGGATCGCAGGCATCATTTTGAGGAGTCTGACTATGTTACTGAACGATTTAGCCTAAGCCAAATACGAATAGCAGAGGTAGCAATGTGTGGAGGTGCAGTGAATAAAAATCAATATATTGACCTGTGAACAGAGATAGGAGAAATAGACAATCACACAAGCATGCCACAAGGAACACAGAGATTTTTAGGTGGTTCAGTACCACGACGGGCTCCCTACGTCGACCCCTCACCGAAACCCGGTGAGGCTTCACTGCCACGCTAGGATCCATAGCAACACGAGGACGAGCCCCAGCACCACACACGATGCTTCTGTAGCAAGCCGCACATACGGGGCCTAGCCCCAAGACACTGCCACTGTAGCACACACTCACACACAATCGGGGAAACTCACCCTACACTATAGCCTCACACGGAGATGCAACTCCGTACACCACGCTCAGAAATATTCTGATTTAGAAAAAATAAAAAGATTATCAATATATGCTCACAAAAGGATGTAGATCAAGAAAACTGTCATCAAGAGATGGATAAAGGATGTAGAATATTTCCCCTTCATTTTCCAATGGCTGTATGAAGATCTTAATTGAGGTTCATGTCAGAGGGAGTTGAAACTTCAGCAGGATAGAGTAGTCGGTCTGCCTTCTTAAAGATCCAGGCTTGTCCGCGACTTCAGCAGCTCGTACAGGATATATCCTTTGGATCCAAGCTCCAATCACACCTGCAAGCATCAGAAAATGGTTAACCTCTGCATGCCCTCTCCTCTCCACCTTGTGGCCACCCTCCTACTTCCTTCCTCTGTAAGAGAATAGAAAATATTAGCTCATGCATTTTCTTTCCTTGTGAAAATCACAAGGATATATAGGGCAGCAGATAGATGAATGAAAGACCGCAATAGTCCTTGTAAAACCCTCTCAAAATAATCCTTAAACATGTATAGGAACCCTAAGGGTAAGGGTGTAAAAGAGCAAGGCAAATGGATCTTAAAAAGTGGGTTTCGAAACCCATTTTGAAAACCCACTCTGGACGCAGTAGACAAAGTGTCGACTCCGTGAGTCGGCACTTTGTGCTGCCCATTCTGTTTGTAACAATAAAACAGAACCCTGGGATAAAGTGGCACAAAGCATATTGAAATTAGACATCATTTCCTTAGAGATCATGTGAGCAAGGGTGATGTAGAAATCAGGTTCATTAAAATCGATCAACAAATTACCGACATTTTCACCAAACCTCTTACTGAAGAGAAATTCACAACATTCAGAAGAGAATTAGGGGTTTGTAGGATAGATGAGTCTAAATCCTGATCATGAGTTTCCATGGGCATGTTGGTCATTGCATCACATGTAGTTGCATTAGTTGGATGGATTGTTACATTTTTCCTTGTCATGTATATGCACCATGTTGCTTAAAAAATAATAATAATAATAATAAAATTTTGTATGAAAAACCATGTTGAGTGTTGTACATTCCCAGTACTTATAACATACCACCATTTCTACGGCCGATATCCCTTTGAGTTCCTTAAGTGCCAACACAAGAGCAACACCCCTCAACGTCTGCTGAAATTCGAAAATAGATGATAACGAACGTCTACTATGGTCTTCGATCTCTTTGAAACATGTTTCCCCCAATGGAATTTTATGTCCAACCACTCAAGTTATTAATTCCATCAAGATTATATCATTGGGGATCGAGCCGAACCATTTTTGGCCTTCCATTACTCTTAATTTCCTTTTTGCTGAAAAAACAGAGGAAGGGTCGACCCGTTCCGATCGGGCGACTTCCGCCGCGTCCGAACCACCGCGAATAGGGTGGAATCCCTATGGTTCACCCTCCACACATTATTAAACCCCCTCAAGCCCCCTTCTAGCCCTAAGTCACCACTTCTTGCGCGCTCCTCCAACCCCTCTTGGCATCCCTCATCTCACACCCTCCTGCCCTAGCCGCGGATCTCCCGGTGACATCCCTCGCACAACCTTGAAGCCCGGCTCCAGGCGTCCTCCTTGCGCTTCCATACCACTGAGGTAAGCTTCAGATGTGTGCCGAATCTATCATTCACGACTCTAGCTCTCCAATGTTGATCTCCATCTCCATCTACACCCTCATTCAATGGTTCCATGGATCCATGTCTAGATGGCCCCAAAGAGGCACTCTTCTCGCAAAATAGGAGAGATAAGTGTCGCCAAGGAACGACGCTCTAAGGCGGCAGCCGGTGGCCATGGATCCGCGCCCTTGAGCAAGGTCTTGGACAGAAAGGTACTTAGACCACGAGCGGTCTCCTTTGCCAGCCTAAATCGTCATCTTCCAAGCTTAGTCGATGTTCTTTGCAGTCAGCCACAGTTGGAATTCTTTATGTCTGAACATCGACGGATTTATCCGACCTTGGTGCATCAATTCTACAGCAATTTAACTATGTCTGGGGAACATCCAATTACTATGGTAAATGGGAAACGAGTTGTACTGACAACTGAATATTTAGGTGTGGCTTTCAATCTCCCTCTTGAAGGCTACACATTTGGAGACATTGTGGTTCCCGACGAGACGGTATATCAAATGATGACCTCCGAAGAAAAGGGTGACCATTCTCTGGCTGGGCTCAATGCCAATCACTTTCCCCCAATGCAGCGTATATTGCACAGGTTGATCACCACTATACTGCTACCGAGAGGAGGCGGGCATGATAAAGTGACTGAGATTCATATGTTCTTATTTTACTGCATATTGGGTGGCATTCCAATTAATTTTCCAGCACTGTTTTTAGCACATATGTGTACAAGCATGAAGCACAAAAATAGAACACTTCCATATGCCGCCGCACTGACAGCTCTCTTTGCTCACATGAACATCGACCTCTCCAAAGAAAATTCTCAAACCATTCGAGAGGCTGATATTTACACAATTCACTCCATCTGTTTCAATATGGGATATGAACTGCGCGATGGCACTTTGGTTCGTCAATTAAAGAGTGCTGCCCCTGCCGACAGTTCTGAGGAGGCTGACGATGATCATGAAGGACAGGCCCCAGCGCAGCAGCCACCCTATCCTGTTGATGAGATGCCTTCCGAGGCGGTTCAGCTGATCATGGACCGTTCGGATACTATTGATGATCGTTTAGACGGTTATGGGTACACAATGGAGGCTATGCAACGTGAATTGGACGATCTGAAGCTATCTCACCAAGAGCACTCTCAGTATGTTACTGATGCGCTGGACAATCAAACCCACATGCTCAACGACATCATGGAGTATATTAGGCGTCCGCCATCCTCCCCCACTCCGGATGATGACTGAGAGACTTTGTTCTTGAAGAATGGCACACTGCTTCTCTCCTGCCACCCCCTCTTTTTGATGATGTCAAAGGGGGAGAAGTCTTCTATATCTGCTTAGACTACTCGGCTACTTATCTAGTTATTGTGGTGTGTGCTTGCATGCATGTATGTTTTCATTCATCATAACTCATGTTTGTTTCCGTTGCCGTATTTCATGCATTGCATCTTGTTATTCCTCTTTCACTTGAACTCCATTATGTTTATCTATGGATAGAGTTGTCAGGCTTGGATAATGCCAACTATGGTCAATCTTATATGTTTGGGTTTGTATGATGTTTTAACAATGATGTTGGTGCATGGAGCAATGTCTTTTGAAATGTTGAAGGAATTCATGTGAGTGCTAAATCATTTTGAAGTCATATGTTTGTGTAAGGCTTGTAGTATTTTGTCATCATCAAAAAGGGGGAGATTGTTGAACCCCCTCTTTGAGCGAATGGTCAAACACGATGGTTTTCAAACACGATGGTTTTGATGATGACCAAACACTACATACATGTGTATTACCTTTGAAGTGTTCTAGCATGAAAAGTCTTGCAAGTTCAACATTCCCTTCGACGATTTAAAGCTCTAAAAGAATGAAGACCAAAGGTAAGTCTCTTGAACTCATCTTATGAAGACAAGGTCTAATTTCAAATTGTATCTTTGCAGGACAAGGAAATGTCTAAAGTACCAAAGGAACTTAAAGACGGCTGGTGAGATCAAACTTAACCCGTGAACTTGATGGTTAAAGATCATTAATACAATCTCATGAGGTTAAAGTGTTTTTGTGTCTTATCATATTTTTGAGATCCACCTAAACTCAACTGGATTGGGTTTTATGTTTAAGTCATTCATATTTTGAAGCCCAACACCTCCCTTGCTTTATTTTGGAACTTAAGCACGCTTTAATCAAGTTCTTGTAAGTTCAGGAACAAGGGTCGACCCCAAGGGTCGACCCCTTTTTCCAAAACTGCAAGGGTCGACCCTAAGGGTCAACCCATTTCTCCCAGCTTACTGCCCTGAACATTCCAGCCCTCGAGGGTCGACCCCAAGGGTCGATAACCGTAACGATTTTGGGCGGGGTGCCGATGGTAACTGGCAGGCTTAGGGCTCCCTCGGGATAGGTTGCCAGGCCGTTGAACCGATAGAGTGGGGTTCGGATCGGGTGGAGTCTAGATGGATTCTCACCCTTATTGAGGAAACAATCATAGGAAAGTACATTAGGGGCACTACCATTGTCGACTAATATCCTGTCTACGTTACAATGATTTATAGTATCCGATACAACTAGGGTGTCATCGTGCGGGGTTGTAAACCCTTCCAGGTCCTGATCAGAGAATACCAGGGCCTGCTGTTCGCTCGCCTGCTGACGCTGCTCCTCTAGTGATGACATTGATGTGGAACCCGTGAGGGAGGTTGTCGATTTCCTCGGGGGCCCCACGGTCCTCCTTCTGCTCGGATACGTACCGAGACAAGTGCCCCTGACAGATGAGATGCTCGATCTCATCCTGGATTTGGTGGCAGTTGTCGATGTGGTGCCCATGGTCGCTGTGGAATAGGCAGTGCTTGCGGCAGTTGCAATGCTTTGCTTTCATAGGCTCAGGTTGTTAGAGGAGGCCTGAGCCTTTGAGGTCCTCATAAATTTCATAGACAGAAGTGGTCAAAGGGGTATACCGCTCGTACTTCTGAGAGGGTTCTTTGTGGTCCCCATCCCAGTTCCACTGCTTTCCTTGGCCCAAGCCTTGCTCAGATGGCCGCTTCTTGTCCCCCTCCAAACCCGAGCCTGTCATGCCTCGGTAGGCTGTGAGGACTTCCTCGCACTTGGCGTGGTGTAGTGCCAAGGTTACTAGCTCGGCAAGGGAGGTAGGAGGGTGGAGGACGAGTTCGAGTCAGAGATTCTCATCGCATGTGGCCCCGGTCAACACCGTTATGGCCGAGGCGGATCCGCAGGACTTCCAATTTAAATCGGTTGATGTAGGCCCGAAGCTTCTCCCCCTGTTCCTATTTGAGAGCCAACAGCCCCGCTACCGACCTGGGAGGACTGCTGCCGGCTAAGCTGTAATATCCCAGATCCTTAGTGGATCTTTGTTGGGTCTTTATTAGGTCTTTCGGATCCTTTTTGGAGAGTTTCGGACACTTTTGTCGCCAACATCATGACCTTTCGTCTAAGTTGGCACGTAAATCAATAAAAAAATATCCTTGTCCGATGTCATGACTTTTTACCTAAGCTGGTAAATATTCTACCTTGGCGTCATGGCCTTCCGCCTAAGTCGAGTTTTACGGCGTCATGACTTTATATCTAAGCCATTAAATATCTTTGTCCGGCGTCATGACTTTCCGCCTAAGCTGGTAAATATTCTGTCTTGGCGTCATGGCCTCCCGTCTAAGCCGAGTTGTACGACGTCATGACTTTATGTCTAAGTCATTAAATACTCTTGTCCGGCGTCATGGCCTTCCGCTTAAGTCGGTAAATATTCTGCCTTGGCGTCATGACCTTTTACCTAAGTCAAGTTGTATGGCGTCATGACTTTATGTCTAAGTCGTTAAATACTCTTGTCTGACGTCATGAATTTCCACCTAAGCCGGTAAATATTCTATCTCGGCGTCATGGCCTTCCGCCTAAGCCAAATTGTACGACGTCATGACTTTATGTCTAAGCCGTTAAATATTCTTGTCCGGCGTCATGACTTTTCACCTAAGTCGGTAAACATTCTATCTTGGCGTCATGGCCTTCCACCTAAGTCAAGTTGTACAATGTCATGACTCCATATCTAAGCCGTTAAATATTCTTATCTAACATCATGACCTTCCGTTTAAGCTGGTAAATATTCTGCTTTGGCGTCATGGCCTTCCGCCTAAGTCAAGTTATGCGGCATCATGACTTTATGTCTAAAGTCATTAGATATTATCGCTTGGCATCACGACCTTATGTCTAAGTCAAGTCATTCGGCATCATGACCTTTGGTCTAAGCCGACAAACCTGTTACCATTGGCCCGGGATTGCTACCCGAACCAATGAACGAAAAGACCTCCTTTGGTTTCACACCGACCCTTGATCCCTCCAGGGATTAACCATAACATATGACATCGTCTCTTCGCCGCCATGGCATCGATCTCCTGACGCTGAAATCACCGACCTGTGGGCATGCCTATTACGCCTTAAAAAAGGAAAAGAGAAAAGAAAGAAAAGGAAAAAAAGAAGGGAAGAGAAGAAGAAGGGAGAATTTATTTTCTCCGGTCACTACCAACAGTAGTGGGACTGATCTTGCTTGGTGCGAGATTAGGGGTTTGAGGGAGTATCTCCCTTGGGTCTAGCTGTGTAATCAGCATTTGTTGTAGATTGAGTCTGCGTTCTTACTGTATGCAAGGGAATCCTCACTCGGTTTGAGTGAGGGGTGGAAGTAGATCTGCATTGTGGTAGATCGAACCACTGAAAAATCCTATCCACTGTGGATGGTTGTGCATATACTGATGCGGGATGAGATGCGGACTCGATACCAATTTTGATGCGGGACCTGAGACTCTAAGCAAGCTCGCTACTCGTCCCACGTGAGGCAAGTGTGCGGATGTGCGCAGTTGAGAAACCGACTATGAGTCAAGGGTTTTGGCTCTTCCGTGTGCTGGGATCGAGTCACGGGACAGGTGTGCTCTCACTCACTCTCGTAGCGGTGATAAAAATGCAACAAGCTAGATTATCCTATCACTCTCTCATGCAGCGGCATTCAAGAATATATACGAGATAAGCAAATGAGATAAAATGGATGAGCGAGAACGATACCTCCAGACTCCGGGCATGGGGAAGATGACCTCGGCCAAGACTCGTACTCCCAGTACAAATGTTTAACAATAATTACAGCACTAGATTTACTACCCACTCCACACAAGGAGGTAAAGGGCTACACGTGGGACTCGGGAGTAGTGGGCTCGGGTTGACGGGCAGTATTTTTGGCAGCTCCGGTAGTAGCGCATGCCGACAAATGTGGGGTCCACATCTTGGTCGGGGGGCCGATCGGGCCGGGAGTGGTACCACTGCAAAGGGGGCTCCTGGAGGGACAATCCCTAGGAGGGGGACGTGCTGGTTCACCCTGTGGAAGGCGAGGCGTCCGGACTGTTGGATGATGTTGCTTGCTATCCACGGACCTGTTATGCAGTTTCAGAACTGTGCGACCAGGCGAAAATACTTGTTGCGATCAGCCCCGATGTCAGATCGATGCGAGACTGACGCTGTTTCGAAGGTCCTTCGAAGATCTACAAACACCTATAGTTACATGAATTTTTCTCTCTCTATGCACTTGATGTCCATCTCTAGTGCTAGCTGAAGCCCAATAATTAGCGCTTCAAATTCCGCTTCATTATTAGTCAATGACTTCATGAGGGCACAAGAATTATGAAGAATGCCGCCCTGCAGAGATACAAAAACTATCCATGCGCCCAAGACAAAGTCTGTGAGGCCGCCAGGCCTCTTGCTTGTTCGGGAAGCGCCATCAAAATACAACTCCCAATGTGGGAGGTTGAGGGTGAGGACGTCTGACTCTGTTTGTGGTGGGGCATTTTCAGGATGCTCCCTAGCCCCTTGTGAAGGCACCAGCACCTCTTCGTCAGGCAACTCGAAGTTGAGTGGCGAATCTTCTGACACAAGATGCGCAGCTAAGAACTCGGACATTCCTTGTCCCTTGATCGCCTTGCGCGGGACGAAGGTGATATCAAACTCCATGAGGATGAGCGCCCACTTGCCGAGCCTTCCGGAAAGGACGGGCTGGCTGAGCAGAAATTTGAGTGGATCGCATTTTGAGATGAGCTCCACTCGGTGAGCCAAAAGGTAGTGCCTTAGCTTTTTGACAGCAAATACTGAAGCTAAGCACACCTTTTCCATTGGAGTGTACCAATGTTCAGGCCCGATCAACTTTCGACTGAGGTAGTACAGTGGCTACTCTTCGCCCTCTAGGCTAGAAGTGCCCCCAAAGAGGCTTCCATGGCTACAATGTAAAGGATAAGGGGCTTTCCTTTTATAGGTGCCCCTAGGACTAGAGGAGTCAATAGATACTCCTTAATTTGCTCGAAGGCCCTCTGGCAGTCCTCGTCCCATAGAAAGGGTGCTCCTTTCTTCATTAATTTACCGAAAGGCAGGCATCTTCTCGAGAGGTTAGAAGTGAACCGCCTAATATAGGCCAGTCTTCCTTGCAGAGATTTGAGCTTTGTCAAATTTCTAGGTGGGGGCAGTCCTCTTATAGCCTTGATTTTGTCAGGGTTGATTTTTATACCTCGATATCTGACGATGAAGCCAGGAAACTTGCCACTGGAGATGCCAAAGGCACATTTCATTGGATTCATCTTGAGCTGATACTGTCAAAGCCTTTTGAAGTGAGGTGTGGTGGATCAATCACGTCGCCGAGCTGCGCCCCTACACGTCTCCAGGAGGGAGAGAGGTGCCGAGCCAGAAGGAATTATGGGTGATGTCCCCATCACATTGTCTACCAAAGATCCTTCTAGTTCAACTGCCCCTAGAGGAATGGGAGTGGATGTGAAGTTGGAGACTTGACACAGCTATCCGCATTTCTCTACCAACTGGCTGATGTAACGTGCAAGAACCTGACGGACCATAGATTGCTTGGAAGGAAAAGACGTATGTACAAACCTTGACTGGAGCTAGACTCTACCCTACTATGTACAAAGGGACTTGTGAAGGAGAGTTCAAGGTGGAAAGTGTTAGCCCTTGGCCGAGGGATCTGAGTTTCATGGAGGAGGTTTCTTCAACAGTGAGCTCGCAAGTCCACATTTGAGAATTGGCTTTTTTTTTGGTCATGGGTGAATGTGAAGGTAGCGTGGGTCGATGGCCCCACAACTGGATAGGTGAGGAGCAAAGAAAACGACGGGTGGATTTGAAAGGGAATGAAATAGACAGGGGTTGGCCTGTCTAGAGCAAGGAACGCGCCTACTAGAGAGGCATCATCAGGGGGTTTATCGAGATGAAATAGGGAGAGAAGACTAAAGTCTTACTCAAGTGGGGGATTATAGGGAACTTCTTCTTGGGAACTATCTGGATTTTCCTTCGGCTCCTACCGAGTTCCTAGCTATATGGGACCTTGAATAAAGTGACCAAAAACTAGACCCCTAGCCTGAGCGATCTTAGCTGCTTTTTCAGCGGGGTAACCCAAACCTGTGTGGCCCTTGGAGACCTTGAGTCTCGTCCTGTGAGCGGGACCCTGCTCATGCTGGCCCAAATCTCTACCCATGGTCAATCCCATCCTGGCCATCATCTCCCATCCTTTACCGAACGGGATATTAGTGTGAGTGATTGGCTGGGGAAGAGTAAGAGAATTTGATGGACATAGGGCAGAGGGCCCTATGGCACCTGCTATGGAGAGAATCGACTTCTTGCCCTTATCCGGGATGGCCATGAAGGGGATCTGTTCATAAGTGATGGCATTGAGAGTTTCCGTCGTCCTCGTCCACGCGTTGAAGCTTCCTCGACTCTGCTACCTGTGAATTCAAGACAGATCCTGAGGCCGGATTTACAGACCCCATCACGCCCACATACGGCATGAACCAGTGCAAACACTCTTCAGAGAAGTCATCCTCCTTCGAGTCTGCAATGCTCCTGAAGTGGTCTCGCATCGTTTCGTCATCGGCATCAACCGCGACAGGTGATTCCGTGCAACCGTGCCAGAACTACACCAGTTTCTGAGTACCATTTGGCAACAGTGGTACCATCTTCCCCTGTGCGAATCGGCCAAAACTCCCTTCATAAGAGTTCTTCATCTTTGAGTCACCAACGATCCAGAGGTGGTCCCACCATCTTTAGACAACGCCTCCGCCCGAGGTGTCTGATTTTCTATGACTATGCCAGTCCCAAAAGTTTCTATCTGTCCAGGGCAGACTACAACATCATCGACTCCGACACATCCCCTTCTTCTCCGTTTTGGATTTAGCTATATTCTTAGAAGTCGTGCCCTCGATGATATGAAACCAACCCAAGTGGTTTCATCTTGTTCTGACATAGGCACCGGAAGTTCCACCACGGCGATCGTCGACCTGTCCAGCTACTCGCCCAGGAACCAGAAGCCGACCATTTCAGTGACCACGACTGGCACGGTGATCCGACGGCATCCAGCTTTTGAGGGATCATAGTGCCCTCTGTCTGCTATGCCCCCGAGTTGGTCCCTTTGCATTTGGAGTTCTACAGTGAGTGTACTAGTTGACGCACTACGACCAAGCCAACCTGTCCGATGAGACAGAACTGTGCAGGCCATCAGCTGCAACCATCCCCACCCTCCAGCGATCTCAGGTCGATGTCAGGATCTCAGGAGTTCTTCGGCGTCCACCAGGCTTCGTCCAGGTGCTGACGGCACATCATTCAGACGTCGGAGCTAGGCGTACGATACGGAACAAGTAGGCTTCATCCCGATAAGGCAGTGCGCAAATCAGTAGTTTGGATTCCCCCACCACTTGTTCCCCCCTCCTGCGTGAGGGTAGTGCATGTAATAATTTGTCCATCCCCGTGTTCCCCTCCCTGCTGGGAAGCTAGGCCTGGTTCGGTCGAATTGGACCTAGTTGGTCCATACTTTTCGGGCGGTGGATTTTCCCCCTCTCCACTTGTCGCCCCTGCTCTCGAGCCAAAATTGGGCTTGGACGAGTAACATTGGTGGGAGTGACGTCAGTGGCTCGAATGGAGTGAGGGTTTCTCTCCAGCAGGGGCCATTTAATGAGGCTATCCTGGGAATATGCCCGTGATGATGACTCTTGAGTTGATGCGAGGAGTCCCTTTTCGGAGGGTGGAATGTCGCGCCGCCTCCCACTGAACTGCTGGGAGTATAAACGTCGCGCGGACTCACGTTCCAAGCCTCGTTTGTTTAGGATTTTATCTCTCCATCGCCCTTGCATTCTGAGAAGCTCATGTGTTGCGAGGGGGGTCTGGAGGAGCAAAGAATCACGGAAGGTTTTACAGAGGTAGTAGAGATCGCAGCGGTGACGATTCGTCAGCTTTCACCTCCTCCCGAGTCGCTTGAGTCAGCGTCTTCCGCCTTTTCCCCTTGTTCTTCTCGTTCAGACATGGTGGAGCAATGCCCCGCTACTGAGGAGCAGGAAGTCGATCAGGGCACAGGGAGTTTGGTGCCGCTACCCAATCATCTGATGCGCAGCGAGTTAAGCGAGGATGAAGTGAAGGCAATGGGGGGGTACTTCGGGCTGCCGTGGCAGTATTATTTCTCCCTGTCTCAACCTCATGAGTCTAGTCTGGATACTCGTTCAGGCCCCTTCTGCGCCTTCCTCTTGGCTTGGAAGTGCGGGTTTCATCTGCCTCTCTATCACTTCGTCATCCGGTTGCTTCAATCTTACCGACTGGCTCCTGTCAGTTGGTTTCCAACTCGTATACTTTCGTCTTCTCCTTCATCTTTCTCTATCACTCGCGCAGGGTTCACACGTCGCTGGACCTCTTTCATTCCTTTTTTGAGTTGAAGGAGCACACCCATGCGGGCAAGGACTTCTTCTATCTTCAGGTGAAGAGGGGAAGGAGTTGCGTGACACTTTTTGCCAAGGATTCTTCTCACAAGGGGTGGAAGACCCAATTTTTCTGGGTGGGCTCATCGAAGGGGAGCAATAATTTCCCCTGTGACTTCTCGTAGTGGAATGGCTTCCGCCTATCTGGAGAAGTAATCAGTGGCAGCAAGTATGAACTTGTGACCTTCGGACGACGGTGGAAATGGTCCGACAATGTCCATGCCCCACTCTGCAAAAGGCCAAGTAGGCGCAGTTGGGCGGAGTGGATTAGGAGGCCTTCGAGGAACTAGACCAAACACTTGGCATTGATGACATGTACGAGCGTATTGGTTGCAATCCTCGTACATGGTGGGCCAATAAAACCCTTTGAGCTTGATGTTGTTCTTCATCTTAGCTCATGCTTGGTGAGCCCCGCACAGTCCAGAGTGGACCTCGTGCATGACGGTCTTCGCCTCCTTAGATGAGAGATACCGTAAGAGGACCGACTGGTCCTTTTCATGGACGAGCCTGAAGAGCAGGCCGTCAATCAGCTGGTAGGATGTCGCCCTACGTAACAGTTGCACCCTCTGAGCCCGATCAGGAGGGAGCCAGCCATCCTTTATCTTTATAATTGGCTTGCGCCAGTCTTCTTCCTCGGGAGTATTCCCTTCTTAGATATTGTCGACCTCATGAACAGTGAGGCCAGATTCTTCGTCGAGCACACTTGGCATAAGCCTGTGGTGTCGGACAGTGATATTCAATTCTCCCTCAGGCGGGAGCTTTAGAGTTGCTGCCAGTTTTGCCAAAGCGTTGGCCTGGGAGTTGCTGCCTCTAAGGGACATGACCTATTTCAAATAGGTAGAATTTTTCCTTGAGCCTCATGACGACTGCATGGTAGGGAATGAGCTCCTTCTTCCGAACGTCATAGACGCCCAGGACTTGTCGAATGACGAGCTGAGAATCTCCATACACTTTAAGGCACTTGATATCCATCTCGAGCGCCAACTGAAGCCCAATGATTAGTGCTTCATACTCTGCCTCATTATTAGTCAGGGAGTTCATGAGGGTGCAGGAGTTGTGGAGAATGCCGCCTTGCGGAGATACGAAAACGATTCCCGCGCCTGCGACGAAGTCTGTGAGACCGCCGGCCCTTTTGACTGTCCGGGAGGCACCATCAAAATACAACTCCCAACAATTGATGGATGCAGGTATGGAGCCACTTATACATGCCGATGGGCCGCACCGATCCTTGACCTAGAGACGAGGGGTCATTCCCTTTGGCACGATGGTGGTTACCCCTCATGACTGGAGCGCCTCTCTCCTACGAGCTGCACATTCTTCGGCGGGAGTTCCGTGACTACCCTACCTTACTGGTATGCAATTTTTAGATATGATGCATTTTATTTCATTTCATGAAATATACTTATATGCTTATGAATATGAATGAATGCAGGTGGTTTGGAGGCCCTATGAGGGGATGCCGGATGAGGGCCAGCCATGGGTTGTGGCGGGTCGGCCTCGCTTTGGGCATGAGCTTTGGATTCATTGCCTGAACGAGATCGAGCCGTTACGGCTTAGGCTGGTGATGAGGACCCTTGGCCTACATTAGGAGTGGTTCGAGGTTGTAGAGCCCCGTGAGATTGGCAGGAAGACTCGCGGGCACACAAAGACAACCGATTGGAGGATCCGATTTGCCGAACAATACGCCGACTAGCAGCGAGGTGGCACACGGGTGACTTCACATGCGGTGGACAGCTCTGAGTACCTCCGATGCTCTTGGGAGGTTTACGCCGGCTGACCCCAGATAAGGGTCATAGGGGTATGTATGAATGCACTTCTTTTTTTATTTTTTCTCAATGATGTATGTTTATTATGCAACTAATATGTGATGAATGCAGGATGCACGGGATGCAGTAGCGATGGACATGTAGGTTCATCTCCACAGCTTGGCGGCCCAACTGGCGGCCACACAAGCTGATCTTGAGATCCTGGTGAGTGCAATCTATCTATATGCAAATGATTTTTTTTTGTCTGAATTACCGATGATTAGCCACTGACAATCTTAATGAATGCAGCGTGCCCAACAAGGAGCGACAACAGGAGGTACAGGAGGGGCTTCCAGCTCGAGGGGGCCGAGTACGGAGGCCACTGCATTGGTGGAGCAGCTTGCTAGAGTAGTTGCTCAGGCAGAGGAGGCGGAGCGCAACCTCGCCACATAGGTAAGTTCAAACTCAAATTCAGTTCATTATATCATTATGTGCTCTTGCCTCAAGGAATCCACATATATTTTTCGATATGGGACTATCCCAATCGGGGCTCCAACAAATACTCTGTAATGTGAAACCAATATATATATGAGGCACTATTCGAGGGCTGTGTACAGTGAACACAAGCCATTTTACCTCCGTCTCTATTCCTCCGTTCTATTCCTTCTCTTCTCACTTGGTATCAGAGCAAAACTACCATCCATGGCGGCTTCCAGCACTGGAGCCGCAGTTTCCCCCATGGCGAATGCCTCCACCGATGTTGCTGTAGTAGTCGGAGATGGGCTAAATGATCCATTCTTTCTTCACCCATCCGACAACCTAGGCACCACTCTCGTCTCTGCTCCCCTCACAGGTGATAACTACACTGCATGGCAATGGGCCATGACTGTAGCTCTTTCTGTCAAAAACAAACTTACATTCATCGATGGATCCATTCCCAAACCACCTACCAATGATCCTACTCTAGCATCATGGTTACGTGTCAATAGTATGGTACTTTCTTGGTTATTGAATTCCCTACATCGCGACCTGGTTTCCTCTGCTCTCTATAGTGATTCTGCTGCTGATATTTGGCGCGATCTGAAGGAACGATTCTCACCTTCCGATGGTCCGCGTGTTTATAACCTTGAATGATCCATTGCCACTCTGCAACAGGAAATGATTCCCTTGCTAAATATTACAATACGCTCAAGGGCCTCTGGGATGAGCTAGCTCAATATGAACCATCCACTGTGGATACATCTCATTCACAACGACGGCGGGCTCTTGTGCAGTTTCTCATGGGACTTAATGAATCATATTCTGCCATTCGCAGCCAGATACTCCTCATGGACCCTCTTCCTACTGTCAACGTGCATATTCACTCCTTCTTCAGGAAGAAACAGCGCACCATGCAACTTCCAATCCAGCATGAAGTCTCTGCCATGCTTGCTAAACCTTCTCTTTGGGGTACTACCTCGCGTGCTGTTGAAAGGAGGACATTCACAAGGGAACGCTGTGCTCACTGCAACAGTCCAGGCCATACTAAGGATGTCTGCTACAAACTCAACGCTACACGATGCTCGCACTGTAACATTAAATTTTAAACATAGTGAATTTACTAATTACTAAAGATTGTAACGACTGTGTGTAAAGTCGTTTGATTAATAGGGTGCCCTGGGTAGGGTTACCCTTTCACTGAGGTTCTGAAAACGCAATAGAAATCTACTGAAACCAATACTAAGACCTATATGCATGCTCATGATCTGAATTTATTAGATTAGGCTTGGTACTTGAGAACACCTACCTTGTTTAGGTCAATTCTGATTGACGAATAGTGAGGAAATATGAAAATATGCAGTAGCAGCAACTGTAATCCGATAGGAACAAGGGAAAGAATACGCAGTTCTTGCAGCAACTGCAGGAAGATGATGTTCCAGAGAAAAGCATAGGCTTCTCTAACGGCTACAGCAGTCGGCAGATACAGGGAGAAGGCAACTGTAGTTTCACAGTAACAGAAATAGGAGACTCTGTCGACGAAGAAGCAGCAATGGCAACTTAAACAGTAGAAAGGAGGATTCTTCTCTTCACGCACAGTCGTCGAGTGAAGAAAAGAATAGATCGCTAGAAGATGAATTAGCAGGTTTATCGGATGAAGCAATAGTAGGGGGAACCAATAGTAGCAAGAAAGCAGCTTCTTTTATGTCGTGGTAGTAGTCGGTGAAGAAGAATAGAAATGGCAGCGACAAGCTTCGTTTAGCCAGAGGAAGAAGCCAGTAGTCGAGGATGAACAACAAGGTAGAGAAGTGTTGGGTTCATGGCGCTCCCTCTTCATCCTTGATGATGGTTTTGATGATCACAATATATTGTGTGTATGCCTTATGGAAAATGTCTTGACTGATTAGATGTGCTAAAATATTGGCATCTTGTCTTGCAAGTTTTAATCTTCTAACTAAGTGTCGACATTGGTGTCGACACTTCCATCTACTGTAGTTTCTATATGGAGGGTGGCTTATGCATATCTATGCCTTCACTCCCATTTGTTCACAAGCTTAACCCATTCCATCTGCTCATGGCTTTCATTCCGTACTGTCATCGGTATTTTGAGGAAGTATATGGATCAAATTGTGTATGCATGCCCCTTGCTGAAATTAGCTTGAATGAGGTTTAACCACATCTTATGGGTGATTATCTTGCGCTCTGATTGTTCTTACTTGCAAGAGGCTTACCATGCCAGCTGTTCACATTTCCCAAGATCATCTTTCGCTGTAATAAAAGCTCGGGATGTAACAGTTAAGTTGGTATCAGAGACTAAATCCAAGGACTTAGGAAGAAAAGTCATGTCATAGGATAAGTCCAAGGTTGTAGGACCCATACCTATGAGCTAAGGAAGAAAGTTTCCCACCCATGTGAGAATTGGGTAGAACCCGGGATGAGATAGTAAATTAATTCTAGAATTAACCCCTTTCTAATTTTATGAGAAATAATAAATTGTTATTTCTCTTAGGTACCTTATTATCATAATGGCTCATCGTGTAGATTAGGATGGTATGCAGCAAACTGTTGCAGGCCTTACCCAGGCACTACAGACTATGGCCCAGGCAGGCGCAGGGGCAAGAGCAGGAGATTTACATCGCAATTTTTGGAGTCTAAATCCTCTGCATTTCTATGGTTCTTCTAATCCATATGAAGTCGAGAATTGGATAGATGAAATGAATCGTATATTTGATGTTATTCAATGCACGGACTAGGAGAAAGTGCATCTGGCCACTTTCCAACCCAACAAAGATGCACGCACATGGTGGAAGTCAGTTCCGGCACCTCCAGCCGATGCGCCTCATACATGGGAAGGATTTCTCACCTTATTTCGTGCTAAATATTTTTCTGAGCATGTTAAAGAAAGAAAGGTTATGGAGTTCACCTCTCTTCGTCGAGGAATGATGTCAGTTGTCGAATATGAACTTCAGTTTTCCAGGCTAGCGCCATATGCAACCCATTTGGTCAACACTGAATTAATTGTTAAAGGCCAATCAGTTTATGGACGGGTTAAGACCCGGTTTCATCCAACAGCTCGAGACCCAGAATATTCGTACTTATGCGAAGATGGTCTAGGGAGTGTATTTATGTGAAAGGACCTTGGAAAAGGTTGAAAAATTGAAGGGCAAAGGAGTTGAGTCAAGTCGAAGGTCAGATCGGCGTGTCAAGAAAGAAAAGTTCAGCATCATGGAACCTTACAAAAGTCGTGATAGCGACCTGTACCCAGTGTAGAGTCGAGGAACTGCTCAGAGGGGTGCCATCAATCCCCGTTGCGGGAAGAAATGAAGCCATGGAGATCGGTCTTTGACAGATCGGTCTTTCTGGGCAGGTCGTCAAGAAGGGCGGCAAGAAGAGGCAGGGACCTGAGGGTCTACACTTGCAACATGAAGGAAGTGTTCGGCCGATACGGGGCTCTACCCACCGAGTCCGAAGAAGTGGCCAGACTTGTCACGAGGCCAAGACCTCTTACCAGAAGGGGAAGAGCAGCGAACGAGATAGTGCAAGTTTGCACTGAAGAGGTTGTCCATGAAGAACCATCAATGGCGTTGGCCACCAATGTTGTTACTCCTAGAGGCACCAGTGGCGGGCCATCTGCATCATCCGAGGAAGCGCCAGCCGAAGGGAGAGGAGGCACTCCTAGCCTCTCCATGAATGACCCTGCTGTATTGCTCATGGTGCAGCAATACCAGCAAGAGATTGAATTGTTGCAGAAACAACTAAATGAAAGAAATGCTCAACCCTCAACTTTCGGGCAGACCGAGGCATTACCCGAAACTCCTGGGGGCAACGGTCAAGCCTCATAAGCTTCTCTGCAAGCGACGATGTCTCCACCAATGCCCAGTTACACTGGGGGCATGCCCCTGCAGCAGACGCAGCATACGGCACCGGCTCTGCCACCGACCTTGCCGTTCCAGGGGTCTACTATTGCACCACAGGCGACAGTGCTAACAATGCCGCTGGCACAACCGGGCCACTTCTATCCATACCCGGTCGACCCAGCAACGATGAGCTGGCTGATGCTCGAGCAAATGATAGACATGAAACTGGCGGAGAGAGGCGATGGCAACCATACGCCGTTCGATGTGTACCGGGTGCCTTACCCGGCACATTATGCTACCAAGAAGCTGCCGCCCAGCATTACCAAACCGCCGAAATTTGAGAAGTTTAATGGGCAAGGGTCTCCCAGGTAGCACATTGCTTACTATGTGAATGTTATGGGGGATTTAGCTGTAGATGAAGCCTAACTGGTGCGGACACCAGAGCCATAGATCAGCTCGACTCAGCCAGTCTTAGGTTAAGTATATGGAAGATAATTGATTCTATTCCTTTAAGCTTATATTCCTCCCATTATTCTTGTTATCTTCATGACATCTTGTGATCTCCATGATTCTATTATCTCTTTTCCAGCATGTTAAAAGGAGTAGATATAAATCTTGCTAAACTGAATGTACTTATTTTCATAGCCCTCTAGCATGATTGCGTACGTGCTTAGCTTATATGAGCTTGATCGGTGATTCAAATGATTATAGTTGTAAATCGTGTCACTATGGATTTTGTTTCTCGCAAAGCCCTTTTTGGTGAAGTTAAAACCCTTTGCCAGATATCACTTCCATCGGACTAAAACTTCTTCATTCAATACCTTTGTAAGGCTCCGCAAGTCATGGGTTCCCTCATGACTGCCGAGTTGCTTGTACCCTAAACACCCCTCGAAATCGTCAGTGTTGAATGTGTGATTTTGATGTTCACAAAATGTTATGATTCATTGTTGAGTGTGTGATTTTGATGCTCAATAAATGTTATGATACATTGTTGAGTGTGTGATTTAAATAATTACAAAATATTATTTTAGTGCATTTATTATTTGAATGTTTTTGTGATCTTGTTTGGGTTAAGATTTGGTTTTGGGAACAGTCCAAGTTGACTTGGGATGCTGACCAAGTCGACCTGAGTAGGAGTTTGCAATTTCCTTTGTTTCTGTCTGGGAGACCAAGTCGACTCACATAGAGGTCCAAGTCGACTTGGTGATGGTTTGTTCCTTTGTCTGCTTTCTGGGAGCTTGATACAAGTCAACTTGCCTCTTGGAAAGGGACTTGGTCTTCTGCTTGTATGGCCTTACATATGTTTGAACTTCATTATTCTCTTGCTATGAAGTATAGGAATTGATGCATGTTTTGGTGATTGAAAAGTATGGTTATGAGTTTTGCCATATGCATATTTGGTTGTCTAATTTCACCTTAAATAAGGCTGGTCAAAGTTGAATCAAATCATCTTAATCAAGGTCATAAAAGTTAATTGTCTTCGATCTATTTTTTCGTAGGTGAAGGAAAATTCAGTCGACAGATATCAATATCTGTCGACTGAAATCGAACATACTTCTTTAACATGGAAACGTGGAACACATTGTGGACCTCAGAGAGTTGAGGAGGCAAGGCGATACGGTAGGCAACCTCTCCAACCCTTTCAAGTACCTCGAAGGGACCGATATGCCTTGGTGTAAGTTTGCCCTTCACACCAAATCTCCTAATATCTTGTCTAGGGGAAACCTTGAGAAAGACGTGATCTCCCACTTGGAATTCGAGATCTCTCCTTCTTGTATCGGCATAAGCCTTTTGCCTAGACTGAGCCGTCTTGAGTCTCTCTCTTATGAGTTGAATCTTCTCAGTGGTATCCCTTACCATGTCTAGACTTAGTAGTTATTTTTTGCCAACTTCGTCCCAGCATAAGGGAGATCAGCAACTCCTTCCGTATAAGGCTTCGAAAGGTTCCATCTAAATACTTGCCTGGAAGCTATTATTGTAAGCAAACTCGACCAAAGGCAAGTGATCATGCCAACTTCCACCGAAGTCCATGATGCAAGTTCTGAGCATGTCTTCAACAACTTGATTCGTCCTTTCGATCTGACCATCCATTTGAGGATGAAATATTGTACTAAAGTTGAGTCTTGTCCCCAATGAATGTTGTAGACCCTTCCAGAAATGTGAAGTGAAGCGCGGGTCTCTGTCAGACACGATCGAAACAGGCACTCCATGTAGTCTGACAACTTCCTTGACATATAAGGCAGCAAGAACATAGACTGACCATCGGCTCTTGATTGGAAAGAAGTGTGCCAACTTGATCAATCGGTCTATGATGACCCATATTCCATCATAACCTCCTTTAGTTTTAGACAGACCCATTATAAAGTCCATATCGATATCCTCCCATTTTCACTTAGGAATATCTAGAGGATGTAACTTACCGACAGGCTTTTGGTGTTCTGCCTTGACTTGTTGGCATGTGAGGCAGCGAATACAAAGTTCGCTACCTCCCTTTTCATGTTGGGCCACCAAAAGGTCCGTTTTAAGTCTTCGTACATCTTGGTAGATCCAGGATGAATAGTGTACCTTGATCTGTGAGCTTCCTCTAATATCTTCATTTTTAGTTTTGGACACTCCGGTACACACTGTTCATGTTCCTCATAAAGAAATGAACAGTATGTTGTATCTGCAAATGTACGTGCCCGATGTATATAAGCATGCAACTGGGAAGAATTAGCATCTCCTTATAATGACGCGAATTAAAGATTTGGAAAAACATGGAATTAGCGTCTTCTTGCAGTGACACAGATTAAAGAACTAGTGCCTCCGTACAGAGATGCCAATTTAAAATAATTTTGTTTAAACCTAGTTAATCCTAGAATTGGCCCAAGGACACAGATTATAGAATTAGTGCCTTCTCTTACAGACATGAATTTCTATCTCTCAGGTTTTATCACTGTTTTGGCCCTTACCGTGGGTCACTTGGCACTGTTGTCTCATGGCTGAGACAAAGTCCATGTCTTCTGAGTTTTCACGCTTACACCCTATTTCTTGGAGATTGAAGGACCCTCCGTCAGGAATTCCTCTCGCCAGATTGAAAATTCTTTCTCTATGGCCTTCGTAAGTCCCCGACATCGAAGGATTCCCTATTCGATCATTGGGCTGATTGTACCCTAAAAACCCATAAACCTTGTTTTGGTCATATCCCTATGAAGAAACATGACTCCCAGGCATCATAGAGCACTGTGATCAGGTGTTCTATGAGAGTCGTGACTCTGTCCAGAATTCGCATCTAGGATGGCAGTCGCTAATTATTGAATTAGCGTCTTGTTCAGTTGACGCTGATTCCTTCGTGCTTACTGTTCATCAGAATTAGCACCCTTTCAGAAGGATGCGAATTCTATAATTCACGACATCCTGAGTAGATGCCAATTTACCTAGTTTCTCGCATCTCATGGATTTCTTAAGATTCTTCCCTATGTTTTGGCCTTATCCTTGAACTCTTTCATTCCCTAGAATCTTCTTAAAGTATTTCCTAGAAGAGCTTAATCCTTGGAATTCTATTAAGTGAATGTCTAGATATTTACATGACTCAATGCCTGACATTAATGGGGCCCGATCTGGTCTTGGAAGGAGCACCTAAAAGTACTTATGCCCATTGGAGCTATTATTGACCACGGTGTGACATTGCACCGAAGTACATGGCTTTCTAGATTAATCCATTGATTCTTCCATTTCCCATGTGGCTTCTTGTTCCAAGCATTTGCTCCATTAAATCTTTACCATGGGAATAGTCTTGTTCCTTAGCACATGAACCTCATGATCAAGGATCCTTAATGGCTTTTGCTCCCAGGTCAAGTCCTTTTGTATTACCAAATTGTCATGTTCTATAATATGGAATTGAATATGAATATGCTTCTTCAACATGGAGACATGAAACACATTATGGACTTTAGACGGTTGAGGTGGCAAGGTGATCCTGTAGGAGACCTCGCCAACCCTTTCCAAAACTTTAAAGGGGCCAATGTATCTTGGTGTAATACCCTTGACACCAAATCTTCAAATTCTATGACTTGGGGACACCTTAAGGAATACATGGTCTCCAACTTGGAACTCGAGGTCTGTCCTTCTCATGTCAGCATATGTCTTTTGTCTTGACTAAGCCATCTGAAATCTCTCTCTGACAATTTGTACTTTCTCGGTTGTGTCTCTTACTAGCTCCAGGCCTAGAAGTTACTTTTCTCCAACTTCATCCCAACATATTGGTGAGCGGCAACTCCTTCTGTACAATACCTCGAATGGTGCTATCTGGATGCTAGCTTGATAGCTATTATTATAGGCAAATCCCACCAGGGTAGTTGATCGTACCAACTCCCACCAAAATCTATGACGCAAGCCCTGAGCATGTCTTCCACTACTTGATTTGTTCTTTCTGTCAGACCATCTATTTGAGAATGAAATGCAGTGCTGAAATTTAGTCTCGTCCCATCGAATATTGTAGACCCTTCCAAAGGTGTGATGTAAAGCGAGGGTCTCGGTCAGACACTGTTAAGATAGGCACTCCATGCAATCTGACGACTTCCTTGATATATAAGACTGCAAGTACATTTACTGACCATCGGCTCTTGATAGGCAGAAAATATGCAGACTTAGTCAATCGATGAATAACCACCCATATCACATCATGTCCGCCCTTTATTTTTGGTAAACCAATGACGAAGTCTATCCCTATATTCTCCCACTTTCATTTAGGAATCTCTAAGGGATGTAATTTATCGACAAGCTTTTGATATTCTTCAAGCATTTCTTAATTCACTACACAAAGACACACACACACAAGATTTGTCATCATTGAAACATAACTACCTAAAATTAACTAGGGGATCCAACACATTGTGATAAGGTAGGTCATCAAGCTGAAGAATGCTGGAGAAGGTTGGGAGCTTGCCTTCGTTGCAGGAGTCGTGATCACTAGATCCCTGAGTGTCCACTACTTAATGAGCAGGGTGGGAATGAGAAGCGTCAAGGTGGAGGAAAGAAGCAAGGACGTCTTCAAGCACTACAAGAAGTGGAGCTGAGCGAGGGCAGTATCGTAGAAGGTACTCTAGATGTTTGTTCCAAGTCTACTTTTGCTTTATATGATACTGGACCAACTTATTCGTTTATCTCTTAGAGTTTTGCTGCCTTGTTGCCTAAAAGGCCTGTTCTGTTAGAATTTGGGTTAGTCATCTCTACCCCTATTGGAGCTGGCACCGCGATTAAATATTATTACCATAATAGTGATGTCTTAGTTGGAGGTTGAAATTTGCCTGCCGACTTGGTGTGCATGGATATGGATGGCTATGAAGTTATCTTAGGTGCATATTGATTGTCTAGGCATGAAGCTGTCATAGATTGGAAGAAAGGTTTAGTGACCTTTAGTGGTAGTCTTGGACTTACCTATTCTGGTCTTCGGAGTCGTGGTAGTTCGTCTCTGATTTCGGCCCTTCGAGCTAGCAAACTTATAAGAAGAAGTTGTGTAGCATTCTTAGCTTTTGTTATTGTAGTTAGCATAGAAGTTTGAAGCTAGAGGAGATTTGTGTGGTTAAGGATTTCCCTGATGTATTCTCAGAGGAATTGCCTGGTTTGCCCCTAGAGAGAGAAGTGGCATTCACTATTGATCTTGTTCCTGGTAGTGGCCTGGTATCTAAGGCTCCTTATCGAATGTCTCCCATTGAACTGAAATAATTGAAGGAGCAACTGATGGAATTACTGAAGAAAGGATTTATTAGACCAAGTACATCCTCGTGGGGAGCGCCAGTTCTATTTGTCAGGAAGAATGATCGGTCCATGAGATTTTGTATAGACTATCGGCAGCTTAATCAGCTAACCACCATTTAGCGAAGTATCTTCTGCCTATCTTTCCACTAACTCATCATCCAATACTACATGTAATTATTTGACATTTTGGACTTACTAAATGGTAGAATATCAAAAGATGCTCAACACAAAAGTTGTAGATAATCAAGTTATCTTTTCAATGAACTCAATTTCACCTCATTTGGACATTCATACCTTAAATTATGCTATGAATAATAGACTAGTATCTTGAAGTCACTAATTCCTCTTAATGGTGTCAAATTCACTAAATGGGCCACCTTAGTGGCCTCCCAACATAGCTAGTTGTGGACGCACCTTTTTATCATTTTAAAAATTATCATATCTTTATATCATTTATCTTTTATATCAGTTTATGAGCGCGTGGGCGTGCTAGTCACCTAGTGACAATATATGCAGGCTCCGAGACTGGAGTGGTCTGTAGCTTGTGGTGCGCGCCGTCCGGTCAGGACTGGAACCTGTCGTGCCATAAAGGTCACAACATTAATTGCATCCCCTCAGAGAGGAGAAAATCTTTGATTAATCGCTAGGATAAGGGGCCTTATGACCTGAAAATCAAATTTCATGAAATGAACGAAAGGTGTGTTGAAGAGAATTAGAATCCCCTATATTAGGGTGCAAAAGAGTATTTAAAATCATGTCGGTCATATATTGACCATTTCATATCCGAATATGTGTCTGGGTTGAAAGCATCACACATATACATAGGGAGCATCGGGACATATGTATGCTGAGGTACGACAAGTTTGATATTTGAAGAATGAAAGAACAAGGTTAAATCCCGGTCCAACAGATTAAATTCAGTGGACTATTGGCCCGATGGAAAGTCAGGCCATGGCCATAATGGGGGTGGTCCCCGGGGTCCAGGTGTGACTTGTGGGGGGCGTCGTTAATATACCCTTCGTATAGGGTTAAAGGGGGAGGCATCCGGATAGAGCACCATTTAATCTCTTGAGGATGACATTTTATGGACTTATTATTAACGCCCAACAGGTCAAGCTGTGAGTCAGCGGATGGCTAAGCTGTATTGCCCAGCGGAAGCAAGCTGTGATGCTCAGCTGATGTAGGCAAGCAGTTTAACTAGATTTTGAGCGACCTGATTGAGTTAGGACAGAACACAAGCACTTTATGTGCAAAGTAACTTCATGCTATATAAGATAGAAACAGATCGGCCTAGACATTCATTCACCGAGTCACTCTAAGTAGACAAACTACGAAGGACAAGAGAATTTTTAGGTGGTTCGGTCCTTCAGACCTACATCCACCCCACACTCAAACTCGAGTGTGACTTCACTACTGATACACAGCTTCATCTGCTCGGCTACACAGCTTGCCAACAACCACTGACTAATAGCTTGCGCTCGGCTTTACAGCTTCGCCAATCGCTGACTCACAGCTTGACCCGCTGGGCATTACAGCTTCGCCGACCGCTGGGGAATACAGCTTTACCCGACTAGAGGAATCCTCCTCTGCCCGCTGACAAACAGCTTGAACAAAAGATCAAATGAAAGAAACGTAAAAAGGGGAAGAACAAAAATAAAGTATGAATGTAGCTCCATAGTGAGAAGTCTCAGCTCTGGTTTTGAACCAGGCGGCTGATGTACGAAAACATTCAATCTCTTCTCTCGACACACTCTCAAGAGCACTCTTGTCTCTGAGCTCTCTAATCTTCTCTATCTTCTATCTTCAGTCTCTTGACTCCAGTTATCAGTCTTTTTGTCACTGACTTCCAGTCTCTCTCTCACTCCACAGCTCAGATCTACTCTGTCCAGCTCCACGACTTCCTATCTCACTCTTTCTCTCTATATATCTTCAGAAAGAACTTTTACATATATAAATATACTTAGTAAACCAAAAGATCCATCTTCACGATTCCCGCCCAGTGACCTATCCAGATTTTGAGAAGGAAGAGCCACGTGGCTTCACCTACGAATAGTTCTCCTGTCATTTGAACAAACACTCAGTTATAATTGAAGCAGGTTATCTCTATTCACTATATATGGACCTTGTAGTTCAAGACGAAAAACATGCATGAACTAACTCAGCAAAAGTGTATGGACTTGAGAAGGTTCAAGACAAACATGCAAGGAGTTAGTGAATGAGTGCAAGTAGATCTGCTCAGGTTGAAGGAGACAAGCACGGACTTAGACAAAAGACTGTGCATGGTCATAAGTTGTAGACAACGTGCACGGACTTGAATAAGACATCGTGCAAGGACTTGGTTAATGAAAAATGCATGGGCTTTATCGAAGGGATGTGCATGGACTTTATTCTGAGAGGAAACGTGCACGGACTTTAGTTAAAAACATGCACGGACTTCATTTAAGGAAACATGCACGGACTTATTGTAGTGGAGCAAACAAGCACAGACATGGATAGAGCAGTGTGTATGGACTTGTTTAGAACAAGGTGCACAGACTTGCTCACAAGAAAGCGTGCATAGACTTGGAAGAACCAATGTGCACAGACTTTGAAATAATGAGACGTGCATAGACTTGGGAAGACAATGTGTATGGACTTTAACAAAAATGTGCACAAACTTGCCCAACACAGAAATGTGCATGTGCTTAAGAAACCTATATGGACTTTAACAAAGACGTGCACGGACTTGCACATGGCACAGGCACTGTTCATGCACGGACTTTATAACGCACAGGGAGAAAACCTGCACGGACTTATGAGTATGCAAGTCAGTGGAATGTGCACGGACTTATGAGTGTGCAAGTCAGTGGAATGTGCACGGACTTATGAGTGCTCGGACATGCTCGGACTTTAAAACCCATATGAAGGATGTGCACGGTCTTGATGAATGCAGGTGGACAACGTGCACGGGGTTGAGATAAGTCCTTACAGCATGTATGGACTTTATGAAGCAAGACGAGCAGTGTGCATGGACTTGAAAAAGTGGAACAACATGTATGGACTTAACACAACATGCAAACAACAAGCATGGACTTCAGAATGTGTATGGACTTTATATAACATGGACTTAGCTTAAACATCGTGTTATGATGAAACGTGCATGGACTCAAATGTATGTACGGACTTGATAAAAAGAAATGCAATGTGCTCGGACTTTGCGAGAACATTGTGCATGGACTTAGTGAAAAGGTGCAGGGACTTTGATGACAAATGTGCAAGGACTTTGTAAAGAAGTAAACAACATGTTCAGACTTATGTGACAGAGAACATGCATGGACTTTGCAAAAAATTCATGAGAAAATTCATGAGAAAAATATTGTGATAATCAACAAAAACAAAACTTGATTAACTCATAGTGTGAGAGATCAACAAAACTACAGGTGAGTTAATCAAGATGAGCTTGCAGCATTTCAGTATGAGCACGTAAGCATCAATCAATCATCACATCAATCAAGTATCACAATCACAATCAAGTTTGTCTGAGAAGATAAACATAGTTTTCCATTCATCTCTAGGGCTAATCCTCAGCTGGTGATAGCCACTCTTAAGATCGATCTTGGAGAAAATAGTGACTCCTGACATCATATCTAGCATGTTGTCAAGTCGGTGAATGGGAAATCTATATTTTTTGGTGATCTTGTTGATGGCACGACTATCAACACACATCCTCTACATGCCATCCTTCTTTGGGGTGAGTAATGCTGGTACAACACATGGACTCATGCTATCCTAAATACATCCGTTCTGTAATAATTCTTCGACCTGTCACTGCAGCTCAACGTAGTCAATGGGGCTCATGCGGTAATGGGGAAGGTTGGGCAATGAGGACCCCGGAATCAGGTCGATAGCATGCTGGACATCTCGCATGGGTGGGAGTCCCTCGGGAAGCTCCTCTGGGAATACATCAGCAAACTCCTATACGATTGGGATAGCATCAGGTGGGAGTGTACTCTCGGAGCCTCGCTCTACCTCACGGACTGCGACGGCCAACATAGGACTACCCCTACTGGCCTCCGGCTCCATCTCACGGGGGCTAATCAACATCAGTTTGCTTGTTAGGGTTTGGCCCATGACAGAAGAAACAGTCGTGGTCTGGACTAAGGATGGGGTACTGGCCCCAGGAGTTGAAAGGCCCGAGGTGGTCGGGCTGGCCGGGCCCCTAACTAGCGGACTCTTCGGTGGAGAGGGGTGAAGATTGATCCACTGGCCACCATGGTCAAAGGTATAGGTGTTTCACTGACCATGAAGGGTGGCATCCCGGTCAAATAGCCATGGTGTAACACCCCGGATCTTTGCCGGATCTTTATTGGGTCTTGGCGGATCTTTATTAGGTTGTTTGAATCCTTTTGGTAGAGTTCCGGTTTGCTTTTGTAGCTCTCGAGTTGAGTTTTACTTTCCGACCCAGATCATGGTTGAACGTCGGGTTATCGGAGAACAATAGGACTCAATGGAGTGGTTAAGTCAAACTGGACATAAAACAGCTGAGTAAACTGGCACCACTGAATATATTAAAACAATTGTGCACACTGGAACAGTTGAATTAACTAGACATAAGTTGGAATGGACTAGGCTACCGGACGATACGCTGGGGTGGAATTGATCAACATGACCAAAAATGACTGGAGCCAAACTTGGTTGACTAAGAGTCAAACTGAATTGACTAAGATTGACTGATAGTTGATAAAGACTGGTTGGAGCCGAAAGTCGATCAGAGACGATCACACGGACAGTCTTTCAACACAGGTCGGTAGAAAGGATATTAAAATGTGACAGGCAGCGCTCGGGGAGTAGAGTCCATTTCAAAATAAATATATAATCTTCGGCAGCAGCAAGGCAATAACAATATACCCACGAGATGTGGCTCTCTTTGAGAAATTTCTTCAAGAGACAAATTAGAAATCGCCATGTGCAGGTGATCGTCCGTCTGGGTGCTCGTCCATGTGTTTGCATTTGTGTTCCACCCCCTGTATTTATAGAGGCTGGGTAAGAGCATTGGGCGCGGTAGAAGGGGTCATTGGGACCAGCTAGGGGCGCTGGGCGACGTCACTCAGCCCAACTGATGTCTGTCCTAGCCCCAAGTCTGTCAGGGTAGGGGCGTTGGGTGCCCTTAGTTAGTCCAACTAACAACGTGGGGCGCTGGGCACTCGATTTCTCAGTTGACTACAGGTAGGGGGTGCTGGATTTCTCAGTTGGGTGCAGGTAGGGGGACGCTCGAATTGGAGATGGGTCCAAATGGGGGGCGCTCAAATGGCAAATGGGTCCAAGTGGGGGGCGCTCAAATTGGCATTTGGTTCCAGTGAGGGTGGCACTCGAATTGGCGGTGGGTCCAGGTGGCTGTCGCTGACCGACCCCACCCTGACCACCTGGGGCGACGAGCGCCCCCCTTCGGTGCAGGTGGCTCCCACAACGCTATAAAAAAGGGCCTTCTCCCTCGATCCCCTTCTCACTGTTCACACTTGGACGTTTTTGCATGGGGGCCGAAACCGGTACCGAAACCGATACTGCCATCCTTGGCAGAGGTCGACCCCAGGGGTCGACCCCTTCCGGCACGAGAGCGGCGAATCCGATCTAAACCCATTCTAAACCACATGAAACTTTACCAATCTACCCCCCAAAAGTTTCTAAACATATAAGAGTGTCTTTAAGACATTTTGGGAGGGTTTTATGTGTCTTTTGGCCTCTCTCTCTAGTTTATATATATGAGCTACGAATTTGTGAATGAACCTACCCTAATGTGCTTACTTTGTTCTATCTTGTAGGAGAAGAAATGGAGAAAAGGAAGAAGGAGATCCTGTGGAAGGGTTTTGATCTACATCCATCCATCCATCTTTGAAGCTTGTGGTAGAAGAGAAAGTGGAGTGGCTTGAAGAGAGGATCGTGGAGATGCTCAAATCGACGCCATCTGGCTTCCCTCCGACTTAGGCTTCAAAGAACTTCTTCAATCAGCTTATAAAGCTCGAGGGGATACATTCTACAACCTTTGCTCTTCCATCTACGATGTTCTTCACTGTTTACACTTTGATTTGAGCTGTACTGAGCATATTTTTGCTTTCTTTGAACTTGAGAATGCATTGTGGGTGGACCGTTTACATACGGTCGTGTGCTTATTGCTGCGATTCTCGCGGCGCGTGTGTGTGTGGATTGATCCCGGTGCTGGATCATTGTGAAGACGAAGTCTCCGTGTGGTTGGAGTTTGTACTCCGTGCGCTTCTTTGTGAGCGAGTGAAGCCTCACCGGTTTGGTGAGGGGTGGACGTAGGGAGCCCGTCGTGGTCCCGAACTACCTCAAAATTTCATGTGCATTGTGGTGTGTGCTAGCTCGCTTTTATCTATTGTCTTGATCGTGTGGGCTCGACTAGATTGAGAGAGTCTATTTCATTTTTATATTGTTTATTGTCCTCAATCTTGTCAGTTCTGCCATTAAGTTTAAAATTGGTCATCGTGATTGGGGGACAATTCAACCCCCCTTCTTGTCTGCACGCTTATCTGTGACCAACAATTGGTATCAGAGCAAGGCCTCTGATTCAAGGAAGGCAATCTCGGTTTCGGTCCGGAGTGAGGTCCAAACAAGGTTAGAATGATATTTTAGACATTTCACCCATAGGACTGGCATCACACATCCACACACACATAGGAAGGCACATGAAAAAAAATGTAACTTGTATTCATCATTATGGAGGAATTACATCAAAACTGAGCCGAATTGGCCAATGCATATGGAAATATTGGGTGCATCGACTAATTAGGCGCAATTAGGCCGACCGGACTTAACCTTTTGGGCCACTTGAGCCTAATGGACTTGGACGGGCCAATTGGGCATGATGAACTTGGTAGTTCAGATCAATTGGGCTAATTGGGCCTAGGATGAGGCAATTAGGCATATTGGATTCAATGGTTCGAGCCAATTAGACTTAATGAGCCTTATTGGGCCTATAGTGAGTCAATTGGGCATAATGGACTCAATGATTCAAGCCAATTGGGTTTATCGAGTCTCGCTGGGCCGATGAGGGCCAATTGAGCATAAATGGACTTAGTGGTCTGTGCCAATTGGGATAATTGAGCATAAATGGGCCCATGATAAGCCAAGTGGGCATAATGGTCATAATGGTCCGAGCCACTTAGGCTAAATGGGCCTAATTGAGCCTTATTGGGCTTCATTGGGCCTTATTGGGTTTTGTTAGTCAAGGGGTTTGAGCCACTTAGGCTAAATGGACCTAACTGAGTCTTATTGGGTTTTATTAGTCAAGTGGCCTGAGTCACGTAAGCTTATTGGACCTAATTGAGTCTTATTGGGCCTTATTTGGCTTCATTGGGCCTTATTGGGCCTCATTAGTCAAATGATCTGAGCCACTTAGGCTAAATGGACCTCATTGAGTCTTATTAGGCCTAATTGGGCCTTATTAGTCAAGTGGTTTGAGACACATAGGCTAATAGGGCCCTTATTGAGTTTTATTAGGCTTTATTTGGCCTTATTGGGCTTTAATGGGTCTTTGGGCTATGGGTGAGATTAGCCAAATTAGGCCTTAGGCCATGGCTCTCACGTGAGTGATGGAGAGAGACTGGGTGTTGCAACTTGTCAAGGGAGTTCTTCCTTCTCAAATGGGCCCCCCATGGCGGTACTTATAAGCGCCTTAGTAAATCTTCTGATATTTCCATTACCTTGCAGACTGTGTGAAGTTTGTTTCCATTTCCTTACGGACATCTGGCACGCATTCTGTTATTTTTTTCTATGAAAGTAGATAGTATCTTATCTAATATTGTTGTCATTTCATTGATCTGATAGTTAACAGTGATGTTGTACCATCCCATCGTTAATCAATTCTAAAGTAAGCAGTAATAACCTTCTGATGGCAGATGCAGTCACCACTTCCAATATTGAACTGCATATGATGAGTCAAAAATTACAAGAGCTTTTGCTGATTATTATCCCTCAACCATACCCGAAGTTAGCAGTCAGTGTCTTCTCTTAAATATCGCAAGAGCTAATACCACATGCTAATTGCTCTGGTGGCAGGCTTTGCACACCAATATTGTTCATTGGCATTAAATTCTTGACCCCTTTTGGCGATATGAGTTTATTGAATTTCTTATCTAACTTTGCTGGCTGAATATCTGAAATATGCATGCTATTTAGCCTACGATTCTTCGCTATTGGAATACTGTAGCCCATGAATTCTATTTGCTTGCTTCTTATGGATTGAACTTGTCCATGATGTACTCATGCGTATGCTTCATTGTGGGTTACTACAAGGGGCTTATATTTCCTTTTCTCACCAAACAGATGTGAATGTTTTGTCAATATACTGCACCCAGTTGGTTTTTATTGAATCTCTGATGGTATGTTATGGGATTCTTCTTACAGTTAGGAAGGCGTGCAGAATCCATGGTTTTGCCACTAGAGCTATTACAACAGTTCAAGGCTTCAGATTTTCCAGATCAGCAAGAATATGAAGCTTGGCGAGCAAGAAATTTGAAGATCCTTGATACTGGGTTGCTTCTTCATCCTAACATTCCAATACCAAAGTCAGATGTTACACCTCAGCGGCTCCAGCACATCCTACATGGAGCTTCAGATAGACCTTTAGAAACAGGAAGAAATTCTGAGTCAATGCAGGTCCTTCGTAGTGCTGTGATGTCTCTTGCTTCTAGATCATCTGACGGATTTCCTTCTGATAGATGCCATTGGGCAGATGGAGTGCCATTGGGGAAAGTCTATACAAGGGAGTGGCCAATGTTCTATTCCTAGTAGGTGCTGTAACGACCCAAAATCTAGATACCGGGGATAACCGATAGTGTTTGGAGACTTCCCAGCGGTCGCCGGGTCCCCTTTCTTCTTGGGGGTCATCCTCGCCATCCAAGAAATACCAGTTGCACCATCCAAGTCCGCTATAGCTAGGGGCATCAAACCCCGCCCCTCACAAGGCCGAGTTTTCTTAGTTAATATTGTTTTATTCGATGTCGCCCCTGCCAAATGGGGGTAGCACCGAAGCCACCAAACCAGAAAGTCTACGGTAGCAATCTCTAGATCCGACAAGATGATTCTTGTCAGTGATCTCTGCATCAGGCTCGACGATGCCGAGCCGATCATACCATAGGATAACCATATCCCAACTATTTCAACATCCAACCGCTTCACACTCCTTCATCGGGTGCGGAAAGACAAAATAGACTTCAAAAAGAAGTCTAAATCCAAGAATGGGGGTAACACAACTAAAGAGCGTCCGTGAGAAATGAAACAAATTTGGGTCACCAAAGAGGAGGCCCGTGCGATCAAAAGAGCTAGGGGAAGCAAGCCTGCTCAAGCTCTCAAGATCAACACCAAACTGAAAGCTCGACATCTTAAGATGTCAAACCCCTACGTCCCCGAAGACAAAAAAGAAAAAAGATTTATCACAAACCCAATTTCACTCAAACCTCATAATCGATACGAGCAAAAGAAATAACCCGCACTGAAGTCCCATCAGTACGAGTGTCAGTCTTTAACATGTTGGGGAAACCCGCCCGCCCAGGGGTTCGACCGCCAAAGAAGCAAAGGGTAGTTCAAATGCCGGAAGTTGGGGACAACATGACGATGTGTACCTGCTATGTTTCTGGTAAAGAATCGATCGAGGCTACCGACAATGCTGTCAATCCAACTGAACCCGTCGAATCAAATGACCCAAATGAAACTGTTGGGTATGTGATTTTGATGATTACAAAATACTAATGCTCATGCTAATGTTATGTGATTGTTGTGTATGTGACTTTGTCACTTGGACTTGGACTTGATGGGTTATTCATTTTTAACCCCATTTTTTTATGTATATATATTTTTAACATACAAGGGGAAATAATCAGCATGTCGACACGTAGTATTTGACTGTCGATAGTAGCAGATAACTGTTGGCTAGGGCACAGGGCCTTGCGCCAATGTAGAGGGGCTTATTCGTCGGTAAGGAAATAATGCCCACACAAGGGAAGATTCTTTGTCATCTCAGATGTAAGGTCCGTAGTGGCGACATTGTGCAGAAGTCGGCTAGGACGCGGAGTCTCATGCTGAGGTGGGTTTATTCGTTAGCAAGAAGTAATGCTAACGCAAAGGAGGAGTTTCTGCCGATTCGGGCATAAGGCCCGCAATGGCGATGTTTGTTTATTTTTATGAGAGCTTGGTTAGGGTGAGGTGCCACTAGATCGAGGAAAAGGGTAGCTCGATCAGGGTGGAGTACCACTAGATCAAGAGAAAGGTAGCTCGGCCAGGGCAGAGTGCCACTAGACTAAGGAAAAGGTAACTCGGTCAGGGCGGAGTGCCACTAGACCAAGGGAAAAGGTAGCTCGGTCAGGGTGGAGTGCCACTATACCAAGGTAAAAGGTAGCTCAATCAGGGCGGAGTGCCACTAGACCAACGTAGGAGGGTAGCTCGGCTAGGGCAGAGTGCCACTAGACCAAGATAAAAAGGTAGCTTGGTCAGGGCAGAGTGCCACTGGACCAAGGGAAAGGTAGCTTGGCTAGGGCGGGGTGCCCCTAGACCAAGGAAAAGGTAGCTTGATCAGGATGAAGTGCCACTAGACCAAGGTAAAAGGTAGCTCGATCAGGGTGGAGCGCCACTAGACCAAGGTAGGGATAGCTCGGCCAGGGCGGAGTGCCACTGGACCAAGGGAAAGGTAGCTCGGCCAGGGCGGAGTGCCACAAGACCAAGATGAAGGCTAACTCGGTCAGGGTGGAGTGCCACTAGACCAAGATGAAGGGTAGCTCGGTCATGGTGAAGTGCCACTAGACCAAGATGAAAGGTAGCTCAGCCAGGGCGGAGTGCCACTACACCAAGATGAAAGGTAGCTCGGCCAGGGCGGAGTGCCACTAGACCAAGGTATGGGTAGCTCAGAATGTGTGCTACCAGGACAAAGAGGAGGGAGGACATTGGGGTCTACCTGTCAGCGCCCTATGCTATTATGAAAAGAAGAGAAGGGCTGCCCATTAACTAAGACTGCAAATGGGGCCGATGCCACACAATCCTGAATCCATCCAATTCGTGTATCATCAAATATCATCTTCGCCAGAACATCTAACAAACACTGCTAGTTGTCCCGATCATATGCTTTCTCAAAATTCATCTTCAAAACCACCCATTTCTTTCTCTGGGTTTTCATAGGATAAAGACATTTGTGTGCCACCGTGAAGTTTTCCTAGATGTGCCTTCCCCTGATAGAGCCCCCGGAAACCACTAAGCAACCTATCCACCATTGTGTCTAGCCTCATAGCCAGTGCTATTCAAAAGGCCAATGGGTCTGAATTCCAAGAGATATTGGGCACCTTGCCTCTTGGGGATGAGGACTAGAGGGGTGTTGTTGATACCCCTTAGGTGTGCCCTTCCCTCTTAGAACTCCCTTATTGCATACATGAAATCATCCTTGATGATTGCCCAACATTTCTGGAAGAAGGCTAGAGGGAAGCCATCTAGCAAACCAGCTGCCTAGCACTGTTGGTTTGCCACCCCCCTCCACTTGGGGGAGGTCTCGGGTTCAAACCCGTTTATCCCTCTGTATTAAAAAAGAGTACCTATCGAAAAAAAAGAGAAGCCATTCAGCCTTGGGGCCTTGTCACTTGTATGGGAGAAGACCGCCTTATGGACCTCCTCCTCCATGAAGGGATGGGAGAGAGTCTCTCTTTCCTTCGGGTGGAGACAAGTTAGGTGGCCATCATTTATCACTGGTCTTGGTATATCATCCTCAGTGAAAAGCTTAGAGTAGAAGTCCATGGCCTGCAATTTGATGTCCTCCTCTCTCGTAAAGAGTTGGTCACCCACTTTGATGCAAGAAATGCAATTGACCTTTTTTCTGTCCCATTGTTTAAGCCATTTCTCTCTTGATCTCTACTTTCAGCAAATCTCCTCTCTCATAAGGACCTCATCAAATTCTACTTTGAGTGTGCCCCTGAGTCTTATCTCTTTTTCATCTGGAGCTAAGGAATGGGCGCTCTCAACTCACAATCACGGTGATTTGTAGCTAGCTAATGGCCCTATTCTCACAAATGCAGCATGATAGAAAATATACTAAACCAGAAATGTGATATAGGAATGAAGCGCGTACCTCCACGACTAGCACGTGGGGAAGAATTCCTCACCGAATCTGACAACCCCAATACACACAAATAAAAATTGTACAATTTCAGAACCTAATGTCCACTCCAAGCAGGGAGGTAAAGGGCTACAAATGTAATTTTGAGGTTGCTGGAATTTGGGTTGACAAGCCACACTCGTAAAAGGTCAGGGAAGCAAGTCGGAGCCAATCGGGTGAGTCGATTGGAAACTGACTTGGTTCTGTCCATGCTGGTCACCCTGCACAGTGATCTTGCGGAGGCCGGTACGCCAAGATCCGACGCCCGATCGGAGTGCTGTTTATTGGAGAACGTCGACGACAGGATGAAGTTTCTCTACTCCGAAGGGCACAATCAGATCTGTCCCGACCTGGGCACAGAAGTAATAGTTCTCAGTCTCTGGTTTGGCGTACATAGAACTTCATAGAAAGACAATCAATTACTGGAAAAATATCGCCCAGTGTCAGAATGAGATGTCATTTGTTGCCGATCGTCAGAGACATTTAGAGGAAGGATATAACCAAGGGGTTTGGTCAGATCTGCAAAGGGGAGGGTGGGGCAGCTTTTGGAAATCACCTCTTCTTCTGGGCCGGATCTGCACAGGGTGGTCTGCGCAGTCCCACAAGAATCTCCGCCACGATCAGCATAGATCTTGGATCGGCATGATCCTGGTGGAAACATGAAGAGGACTAAAAATCCAACGATCACTCCGAAAGGCAGATCCAGATAGCGTGTGAGTTGATCTATAGAAATTCTGGATCAGGAAACTCCAGATCTGGACAACAAGCTTGGGTAGATCTACGCGACTTCACGAGACGAATTGTTACCAGCGATCCAAAGCTCCAATCGACGCGAAACCACCGCCAAATTATTCCTATCTTTCAGAAGCTTCACTAAGAATTTTTGTGGAATCAGATTTGAAGGGAATAGGGAGGATAGAGAGGAATTGAGATAGCCAAACTAAGTTGCCAAGTATCTAATCAAGGTTGGGTGAATTCCCATAAAATCATCAGTGGCATCAAACCTTGTTCCTCTTGATGTGGAGGCCTCAGTATGGAATTCAGGAGGTGCCTCTCCTTTAGCAAATATCCTAGGTTTTTCTGGAGGACATTGCAGGGGAAGTACCCCAAATTGTGTCATTTGCCCAGCATAGGGTTCTTGTGACACATTCTGCTACTGCTGATCCTGTTCGAAGTGAGCATCAATATGAATTTGTTCCTCATGTTGGTCTACATGCTCATCTTCAGCTTGCTGATCTTGATGCTCATCAGTTGGCTGTCTTGGTTCTTCATGTTGTCCAGGCTGCTCTGCTGGCTGTGCTGGTTCTGCTAGCTAGTCAGGTTGCTGTTGCTGAGCTGGTGTAGCTGGAGGTTCAGGTTGGTGTCTAGGCAAATCTCTTATCACTTTATCACCTTCCTTTTTGAACTTCATAAACTTCTCAATAAACCTCAGGCAGTACACATTGCTCTGAGAAATTTCCTTCACCTTTTCATTTTCCAGAGTCCAACTCTTTGAAAAATTACTGTTAAGTGTGCCGCATACGGCAAATTTCTCTTTTGTCCTGTACAGCTCCCCATAATCTGAAGCATTATCTCTAGCAGGCAGATTTACAAATTGTTGAACATGTAATAAAATATAAATCTTTGGGTCTCGGTTATCCTTCTTCTGCCACCCCCTTGAGGGGTAATCATAGTAGTAAACATGTGGTGCAATAACTGTTTCAAAGGAGGAAAATGGTTTGTGTTGAAGTTTGTGACGTGAAGTTGAGTTTCATCTTCTGGATTGCTGGGCATGCCAGTCAATATTGTGTATGCAGCATAGAGATCAAACTGAAACTCAGACTCCACTAACCCATTAAGAGGTATATGCAAGGCTTTGTGAAGCAGTTTGGGCTATAGCTTGATCTTAACTCCTTTGACTTCTGTCCACATAGCCTTTTGGTTCTGGTCATAATATAGGTTCTTATAGAATTGTTGGACTAGAAATGGATATTACACCCTATGTCGGGACAAAAACTCCCTCCAACCTTGGAAGTCTATAAGCAGAAGTAATTCAAGAAAAGCATCGAGCATCTAGTAGTCATGAAAGTTTATGAACCTTGGAAACAAGATTTTTGTAGGGTCACTCTCTTCTTCCCTAATGACTAGAGGAGGCGGTGGCTGTAGTGGAGCAGGCTGTGCCTACCCATTCCCTTTCTCTGTAGTTGTCATCTTCCTTTTCTTGGCCAGTTGCCCTTGCGACTTTCCCTTGTCAGTTGATGTATCTCTGGACGGTCCCTCTTTCCTCTTTCCAAAGGTAGCTGGCCAGTCGTGGATACTTTTAGAACGAGGCTTAATCCTCTGAGCGGCTATAACAGGTGCCCTCTTCGCTGGTGCCGCTGCTTTCTCCTTGCCGCGGGTGACCGGAGGAGTCATGGTGGAGCAGAGAAGGTAGAGGAAGAGTGTAACAAGGGATGGAAGAGAAGGAGAGGGATGCTAGAGTGTCGCAGCAGACTACGGGGTTGGCTGGAGTGCTAGGACTCGCTCGTGGAGGGAGATGGGAGGAAGTTTCGACCTTCCGTGGTGGAGATCTGTAGACGCTCCATAATAGGGCTTTGCGAAAGGAGAGGTGAAAAAGTGATGCGGGATGGATGACCGACGCGGGCTAAGACCTACGACGGACTCGACGTGCGGCCAACATTAGCACTCTAAGGCAAGCCAGGTGATTAGCCACCGTGGTATTCTCTGGGTGGAGGTGTCCCTCAACAGCAACTCTCTTAGCCCAATGATCGTCCCTTGTGAGGGAAACGTGGGGATCGCGGCGATTAAGAAACCACTGTAGCCTAGGGTGCTAATTCGCGCTCGGTGCTCGATTGGAGCCACGGAACGAGCGCTCACAACTCACAAACGCGGTGAATTTGGAACTAGCTAACAGTCCTATTCTCACAAACGCAGCAATATAGAAGCATACTACATAAGCAAGTGAAAGGGGAACGAACGCGTACCTCCACGCCTAGGCGTGGGGAAGACACCCCGGCTGATTTTCGAACAACCCTGATTATACAAATGGCTTAACGTTACAATTTCAGAACTGAACGCCCACTCCACACAGGGAGGTATCGGGCTACAATGACTGGTTTTGGGGTTGCTGGAACCTGGGTTGACGGGCAGCACTTGTGGTAGCCGCTGGAGGCGAGTCGGGGTCGATCCGGCCGATGATCGGGTACCGATCCGGTTCTACTCGCGCTGGTCACCCTGCGTAGTGATCTTGCGATGGCTGGTACTCCTAGATCTGACGCCCGATCGAGGTTCTGTTTGTTGGAGAACGTCAGCGACTTGATGAAGTTCCTCTGCTCCGAAGGGCGTGATCAGATCTTTTCAGATTTGAGCGCAGCAGTGGCTGCACCGAGCCTCTGGTTCTGCTCACATAGAACTACACAGGAACAGAAAGAATTAATGAAAAAATAGTTTCTGACGTCCGATTGATGCGCCGTTTGTGGGAGATCATTGGGGACGTCTGGAGGAAGAAGACCCCCAAAGATCTCGCACAGATCGTAGGTGGATAGGTTAGGGAAGGCTTGGGAAGTCGGCTCTGATTTTGAGCCAGATCTGTTCAGATCCCTTGCGTAAGCTCACGAGGTTTGCTACCACGGACAGCACAGAGCTCCAATTGAGGCAAGAATGGTGGCAACGTGAAGAGGACTCAAAATTCTTTGATCGATCTTCAGGAAACAACTTCAGATGGCATCGGGGTTGAGCTGGAGAAATTAACACACAGTCATCTCCAGATCTGGACAGCAACCTGAGACAGATCTGTGCGCCTTCACGAGAAGAATTGTTTCCGTCGCTCACGAACTCTGATTGATGCAAAACCAGTGCTGAACTCTTGCTAACTCACAGAGGTATCACAGTTATTTTTTGTGGAAGAATAAGATAGAAGAAAGAGGGGGATAGAGGGTCAAGTCTCACGACGTACTTCTGTCCCATCACAGGACAGCACCCAAGGAGTCACACCCAAGGAAACACAAGGGGAATCACTCTCAATTGCAATTTTCTCTCAACAAAACTTCATTAAATTCCTTCAATTACACTATACATACCTTTATATAGGAAATGGCAAGGGGAGAGGTAGGAGATACGTGGGATCTCTAATGGAGAGAGGGGAGGTGGCCCATGACTTGGTGAAAGTGAAAGGGAGGGGGGGACAAGGAGGGTGAGGAGGTGGGTTCGGATCCGGTTCGGACCGGATCCGACCCAGTAGGAGGACCCGCAGGGGGGTCTCCTCCTCTGCCCGAACCGCAGCTGCGGCTAGGGTTTTTGCCCTAGCCGCCGCCTCGGCTGCCCTTGCTGGAAGGGCCCCTTCGTCGGCCACCGCGCCAACCCCACCCATGCCAGGCCCCGCCGGTCTCCACCGGCCACCCAGACGTCGTCGCCGGAGAGGGCGCACCTGAGCGAAGACACGACCGTTCGCCCTAACCGCCATGGACGCTGCCGCGGTCGCCCGATCGGCCATCGGACACCACCAGACGCCACCAAACACTGCCGCATGCCTGGGAGGACCATCCAAAGTCCCTTACCAGCCCCATGGGCTCCTGCTATCAAGGAATCAATGCATAAACCGGCCATCTTCCCTGCACAGAAACGGCGATCGTGGCCGTGAGGAAGCATTCGATTCGGCCCCATCATTGGGTTAAACACCGCACAAAAAGTGCGTTCTGTTCCTCTTGATCCCGGGAACATTTCCCTGGCAGCAATCAATCGATGTTCATCTCATGAGTGACCCAATCGAACGACGAAGATCGAGCTCCATGCATGAATGAGAACGATGAAATAATAATAAAATAATGTCAATTTTGATCAAACTAGCAACCTGGATCTGATACCACTGTAAGGTTTCGACCAGAAAGCACAGCGGAAATCATCGAAACCTCAGATAGCATATCGCTATCGATTTTTCAAAATCGAACTAGATCGGTAAACCCCGCGGCGTATAGAACGATTCTATACCTTCACGGGGTTCAGAATCTCCCAAAATCTCGAAGACAAATGAATGGAAGATTCCCGAGTCGC
This sequence comes from Amorphophallus titanum, assembly GCA_024336825.1. Lineage (NCBI taxonomy): Eukaryota > Viridiplantae > Streptophyta > Magnoliopsida > Alismatales > Araceae > Amorphophallus > Amorphophallus titanum. The sequence continues at coordinate 13,292,975 of JANBPO010007653.1, forward strand.
CAGCCGTCCAAGTGTCCGGCCTCTAGACGTATCCACACAAGCAGTGGAAGCAGACGGGATCTCCTCCATGATCTCCACGCGTCGACGCGATCTCAACACCACCATCCACCGGGGAAGGAGAGAGAGACAGAGGGAGGTGTGCCCCTAGGAGAGAGAGAGAGGAGAGAGGGCGGCCAGGGTTAGCCTGCAGCTTGGCCAGGGCATCTCCCTTCAGCGTGGGCAAAGGACAAGTTCATGGTGGAGGTTCTCGTCTCTGGTGCCTCTGCTCAGTGCAATTGTGGCTGAGGCAATGTCCAAGTAGGGGACCCATAGTGCTTCCGACTTAAATTAGTTGATATAAGCGCGAAGGCTCTCCCCTTGCGCCTGTTTGAGAGCCAATAGCCCTGCTACTGACCTTGGGGTGCCATTGCCAGTGAAACTCTCCTTGAACACTCGCCCGAATTGCTTGAAGTCTCGAATGGATCTAGGGGCGAGGACCCGGAACCACGCTTGGGCACATTGGACCAGGGTGATCATGAAGGCTCTACACTTGATGCCATTGGACACCCCGTGGAGGGTCATTAGAATGTCAAAGCTGTTGAAGTGGTCGGCCGGGTCACCCTAGCCGTCATAAGACTTGAAGGTCGGAATAGAGATTCTGGGAGAAATCTCTGCCTTCAGGATGTAGTTGGAGAACGGGGATTTCTCCTCATCCTCTGCTGAAGGGGTCTTCTGCATGGCCCGTAGGGTGTGCTCCTGCTCTGCGAAGCACCTTTCGAACTCTCACAGTCGGAGGGACAACTCTGGTTGTCACAGCGCTGAAGGGCTATTGGGGCATACCGGTGGGTTGTCCTGATGTTCCCCGGGGACTTCAATCTCTGGCTGCAGACGGCGCCTCCCATGTTTCACCCTTCTTGGTGTGGAGGAGGCCTCTTGCTCTAGAGGAGGGGCTTGCAAAGGGCCTCCTGACCTGTTATGGATAAGCAGCTGCCCTTGGAGGGTGAAGCGGCCTCCGGTGGTTTGCTGGGACACATCGCCGCGGGAGGGGCTTGCCTGGGGGACCCGCAATCTCTCCTCCCTGGCTGCCTGAGTCCTCAAGAGCTCCACGAGGAAGTCTAGTTTGGGGTTAAGGGTTTGGAAAGTGTTGGCATTCCCGGTGGGTGGTAGCCCCATGACCGCGGGCAGAGGTGGCTCGTCGGCTGGGGTGCTAGCGTTGGAGGGGGGATTCTGCGTGGCCTGAGAGGGGGCCACTCCCACCGCCCCTACGACCTTGCCCTTATCACCGGTGGACCTCCTCTCCATACTCTTTCACACATCCCGTGACCCGACCCGGGCACGAGGTTGAGAGTTGACCACCCTAGCTCATTGTCGATTTCTCAACCGTGCACGTCTGAACGCTTCCCTCGCATGGGACGAACGTGAGCTTGCTAGAGTCTTAGGTGTGTATTTCCACTTGGTGTCACGTCCGCGTCCGTCGTCCCACATCAACCAACCTGGTTGCATTGATTCTGGTTGACAAATAGAGAAGAGAATATGAAGATACGTAGTAGTAGCAACTACAACCGTAGGAACATGATGACTAGGCTACTTCAATCGGTAGATATTGGGAGAAGAATAACTCTTCGACAGACATGATCAAATGAAATAGGGCTTCTTCCTATAAGTAGGGAAGAAGTAGTACGGCAGCAGCAACAGAAAAAGGAGGATTCTTCTCTTCACGCACAGTCAACGGGTGAGGAAAAGAACAGATTGCCAGAAGATGAATTAGTAGCAATGGCAGAACAGAGAGAAGAGGAAGAAGATGAATAGATCTACAGCAGCAGCACACGATCGTGGAAGAAGAAGAACAGAGAGGAAGAGACCAGTAGCAGGCAGAGTATTGAAATCAGAGAAGTAATAGTCGGGCTTCGCTGATGAGGTAGGGTATTCATAGAATAGAGAATCCTGATGGGGCTCTATTAGGATTTAAAGTTCCTACATAAGGAATCCTACTGGGTTAGAATTTTATCGGGAAGTAAGTAAGAATCCTATTCAAACCAAAATTTCCTACATATCAATTCTTCTTAATCTAATCCTTCCCGAACAGCTACCAATGTCCTAGTTAGAACAAAACACTACAGTCGGAGGTTTCATTATTACCCTCAGGAAAATTGCGCCCAAGCAAGGGGTGCCCTTCATGAAAATGGCGCCTTCTACTAGGGGCACTCTTCCCTGTTTAAAGACAACACCCTGCCTACCGGATACTATGATATCCTTAGAAAATAGCACCCAATTTATAGGGCTTCATTTCTTTAAATGGCACCTTAATGTAGGGCGCCTTTTCCTTGGCCTAGTTGGGTTCCTTTAAGTGTAAGGCCTATGTGTATATAAGAGTATAAGTTATTTATATGCCTAACTGTTCGACAGGACGTGCGGCTCCTTCTAGGCCGCTCATCCTGTTCCTGCGGTTGACTGCACGCCGCTCTTCCTCCATAGCCTTCCATCCCGTGTTCCAAACCGGCGCAGACGAGCGGTCTACTGTGCGGCTATGTATCTATATAGGCGATTCTTTCAGGGTCGCTCATCCCGTCGGCGCTGATCAGGTGAGTGTCTCCCTCTCTTTCCAAGGTGCGGCGCGTTCATCGCGACTGATGCCTTGGTGGCGATCACAGGTCCGTATTCTTGTCACCTTCTACTTCCATTTGGTTTATTTCTCATGGTTATATGGTAGAAGGGTTTAATGGGAAGTTAAGCCAATAGGGAAAACATATCAACATCCCAATTTTCTGGCAATCACGGTGGGACTCCTAGTGCCCATCGTGTTAGTGGTGTGCTGACCCTCTTCTGCCCTTGTTTAGATTGTGTTTGAGTTCTTTCAGGTTGTTATCTGGTCAAGTTTAGTTTTCTATCTTCTGGCGGATGTGCGGTTCTATAATAGCCGTCTACTTTCCTGAGCAGCCGTGAGGACGCCGTTCATCTCTATTGGCCATAGTGCTGTTTCATCTACGTGCCTGCTGCCTTCAGCAGCCCTGTGCCACCCGCTCATCTTTCATACGGTCTGATATGGGCCATCCATCTGCTGGCCCGGGTATGTTTCAGTCTTTATGCTGTTTGTTTCACTGATCATGCGCGGTTGATATAGGTTTGTTCTAGAGGATACATGGTCTGTCTTGGACCGTCCATCCTGGTACACCTCTGTTCCCCCTTCCCTCTCATCCAGTATAGTTTCTGTCTATTTGTCATCTGTTATGTTAGTGTTCCCTGCTGTTGAACGGTCCAAACAGGACCGTCTTCCTCCCTACATGGTCTCCCAGAGACCATCCATCTGTGCGACAGTGCACCTGACCCTTCATGTTGATTATCATTTCACATATTTTATGATTATTTTGTGCTATTGTTGATCTCCCCTGTGTTAGTTACTTTTGCATGATAGTTATTCTTATTTATCATATTTTGCTTGATCATTGACTGCTAGTTTTAGGTTAGAGAAAGAAACATAATCAAGCGTCGAGTACGCCCCCGACACTGGCAAGCTGGCAACTACGAAACACCGCACTGCACCTTCAAACCTCGAGGAGGAATCGCTACACCTGAAAAGAAAGAGATTAGCCTCATCTCATTGGCTCAGAAGAAGTCTTAGGGATCCCCGCTATGAAACAATGGTGGCAAACAGCAACAATAACAATAACAACAACGACAGTAACAGGAGTAGCAATAACAACAATAACAACAATAACAACAGAAGTAATAATCATAGCATGAACAGTAATAACGGTAGCCGGTGGAACCACAGCTCTCTAAGCTACTCCTAACAGTGACGAGAAACAAACCCCAATCTCACTGTCAGGGACCGCCAAACCAACAGAAACCCCTGGCTACACTACAAGAAAGGGGAAAGCCATGACATCTCTATCGTGAAGGCCCGCCCTCACTAACGAAGGCCCAACCCAAGACCACACGGTCCAAGAGCACAGTCACGACCTCACCGTCATGAACCCTAGACTATCTACGGGTGAAATCTCGATAACTATGTCAGAACTTTAGACCTCAACGTCGAAAAACGCACGTAGAAACCACCCGAAGAACCATGTCCTCGCTAACGGGACACCAAAACTCGAGTCACGAAAGTCATATGTCGCGTGACGGGAGCACTGCCCACTAGAAGCAAGGCCGGATGCATCCACTGACGACTTAGTCCACGCCTCAAGTGTCACCCTACTCGTCCCAGGTGGAAACTGAGACACCGTACAAGTCATCGAAGAACAAGGGTCTAGTCAGAGTCGTGTTCATCAGCACGTGTCTGAAGTCCCCAACCACGTGTGCACACACTGACTGATTACGCTACATCAGGCCCTCTAGCTGGTTTTTCTCTTGGCTCGGACTCGAGCCACCATAGTGGGAGGCCCTTCGGCAACCAACCCAAACTGTGATGACCCGGATCCCGGATACCAGATATACCTGATAGGACTATCGAATATACCTGATGCCACTTGGAACCCGTGAGGCCTCCCAAGGGTGGTAAAGCCCCTAAAGGGAAAAAGGGATTGTCATGGAGTACATTGAGTGATCCAATCGGTGAGGTTGTTTCATGCACTTGTTGATCCTTTGAATTTAAAGAGTACTTATGTAGACATACATTAGTAGCACTTCAACACTGTGAAAAATTTCAAATTCTTGAGAGGTATATTTTAAATTGATGGACAGAGGAGATGCGCTAGTGTCATATGTTTGATGAATTCAATGGGCCGAGTGATGGAGTTAGCTCAAGAGAATATCAGAATATAAATTTGTGTTACCGGTTGTTCGTAACACGCAAGGAATTGATTTTTTTGCGTGTGTGTATCCCCAGGGGATGTGCCAATCGTGTTTCAAAAAACAAGTGGAACCGACACGACATGTGAGTATAGATATGTGTGTGTGGGTGCGTGTTTACAACTATTTGGATAGCTTGCACCGGGTTAATTCTGCGGACGTAGGTGTATCAAATGACGTAGAGTTCAGGTGCAGGACTCTTCTCCACTAATTACAATCGGTGTTGATTTACATCGGACGTAATCCGAACACTGTTGTTTAACTACCGAAAAGAAGAGTCAGTGACCCAGGGAGCCGTGACATCGGAAGGGGGTTGACCTGGGTAACAACGACAAAGCAACGAATAATAACAACACAATAGGGGTTGGTGGTAAGATTTGGAGACCATTCACAATTTGGCACTAGAGGAGACACAGACTCCGGGTTTGTGAGAGTGGGAGGTGAACACGGTCTGACACTGGCTTAGAGGTGTGACATAGTTGGGCATCGTAGTAGGGGTGAGGCACAGTGTGGCACCAGTGCAGAGGCATTGCCCAGTGTGGTACACTGGCTTGGGGGTGGTCTAGGTGGGCACTAGCATGGGGGTGTGGTCCAATGGGGCACTGGCACAAAGGTATTGCCCAGTGTGGTACTGGCTTTGGCGTGGTGACCCATTCCGTTGTGCGGGTGCAGTCCAAGTCCGAGAGGATAATAGGGTGTTTGGTTGCATTTTTTTTTCCTTCTTTCTATCTCAAATTTAAAAAAGAGAGAGAGAGAACTTACTTGACTGTGTTTGGTAAAGACTCTCTAATTTTTAGAAGAGAAACTAACTCCATTCAAATCTATTTAACCGATACGTTTCGAAACGAAACGTATTGGTTTCGGCCGAAACTGCCATCCATGCTACACAATACTAGTGGTGGCCTTAATTTTGAGAAGAAGTGTACAACGAGACTACAAATACATGTGCCGAACATGTGATTGCCTTCAAGATGAGCTTGGGTCTACACAATACTAGTGTTGGCCTTAATTTTGAGATAAAGTGTATAAAGAGACTACAAATGCATGTGCCGAACATGTGATTGCCTTCAAGATGAGCTTTGATCTACACAATATTAGTGTTGGCCTTAATTTTGAGATGAAATGTATAACGAGGCCAAATACATGTGCCGAACATGTGACGGACGAGCATTGAAATTGTTGGCCATCACCCATGACCTTCATTGTGAGGCATGCAGGCAATTCAACTGGCTCCTTGATTTCGGCTTATTTGCCAGTTAACATTAGAGGAACCGTGCCTTAACTGATGACAATGGATAACAATTTGAGGCATCATATAGGCGAGCTGAGAGGGGCCATGTCATGGGTCTTGAGCAATGATGCATTGCTAAACTACAGATGATTAACTTCCCTTCAGGATGAATGTTGGATCATACAATGCTACTTTTTGGTTCAGACTGAGGTAAATTATGAAAGAACAAACACAGAAGATACACTGACTGGTAAGCATGTGATATATGAACCATACAGGGCTCGGACAACCATGATTTTCATCTGGTTCTCCTTGACTTCATTTATTCTTTAAACATGATATAAACAAATTCTTACGACAAGATGAAGCAACTTCAGGCATCATATAGTCAAGAGCTAGAACAGGATTTCCTCCTTTGATTTCGGAAATGCTCAAATACACATGATCAGGATTAGTTATCAACTCGCCAGGATAAATTTGGCTCCAGGCAATGCTCATGTGGGTTTCACTTTGTGAAAAAGCACAACATAAAATGAGATGTCAAAGGTACATTGATTGAACAGAATGCGATCGATGAACCTTCATCCATCTGCCATGGTGATTAATTTATAACCTAATTCGTTATCCCTTTGCGCATTTTTAGGATTTTCACATTTAAGGATGTTTACGCTCCGCGCTCCTACTCCCGCTGAGGAAACACCCGGTGGAACATCCATCCACTTCGGAGCACCATTATTTCTGATGCCTCTATCGGGGCCGGAATAGGAGTTGGGTTTGTGGAGGTAGAGGGAACAGTGGAGGGTGTGACGGCTGCTGGCGCAGGATTGATGGCGAGAGGAGTTATTATGAGAGGCCTTGGTGGCAGGGGATTATTGGAAGGCGGAGGTGGAGGTCGTGTAGTTGGTGGACGGATAAGGAGAGATCGTGGAAGCATGGTAGTAGCTGGGGGGTTGGTTGTGGTGGAGTCGGTTGTGGTGGAGTTGGAGGAGCGATGGTGGCCGGCAGGGGGTGGATAAGGAGAGGTCTATTTGATGGGTTTTGAGGTGGAGGACAACTCCTGGGTGGGGTGATGAGAAGGGGTCATGGAGGGGTGGAGTTAGGGTTGAGTGGCGCTGGGGTAGTGGAGCGTATGAGGGGACGTGGAGGTTGAGGAGATGTAGGTTGGAGAGTTCTCAATAAATGGGTCGGTTGATTAGTGTTGGTGTTTTGTGTAATGGCCCCGACAGAGGCACTTTCTTCTTGCCAACCCTACCCTCTCTCCACTTCCTGGATTGAGGTGACAGAGTTTACTTGCTGATTTTGCACCAGGTGCTTTGGTAATGGATAGTACACTATCCCCATATTAGGCTGGGGTGCAAGAGCCTGCTGTTGTTGTTGGCCCTGTTGTGGCTGTTGTTGTTGACCTTGTTGCTGTCGTGGTGGTCTTCTTACCTTCATGGAGGCCACCACTTTTCTCATCTCATCCTATTCTATACCTCCCTGATCATTTAGATCATATATGTAATCTTTGAAGTGGAAGCAGTGGGTTATGCTGTGACCCGGCTGCCTATGAAAAACACAGTATCGAGAGGTATCAACATCCTGTGGCCAGACCGTTCTTTCTTTTGGTAAATGGAGCAAGTTGGCGGCCATTAAGGCATTGAAATTGTCTGGGAGACTTTCTGGTAATGGAGGGTATTCTGCTCTTCTGGGCCCGTGGGCCTTCTGGGCTGCTACGGCTCATAGTTATTAGGTGACGGGACATTGTGGATCCTCGCGAAGAGTACATCGCAACTGTATCATCTGCGAGTCGATGAATTGAGAAATAAACTCACCGTAGGGTTCCGTAGGTTATACGGGAGAAAAACTCACATGGAAAGTAAAACTCAACTCGGGAGCCACAAAAGCGATCCGAAACTCTCCCAAAAGGACCCGAAAGACCCAATAGAGATGTTACATGGCCTCCAAATGTGGATACCTCACGATATTGTGTCTTTCACCAGTAGCCCGATCACAACATTGATCACTATTTTCATTTCAAAGATTATGTTTATGATATGAATGACCAATGCGGTATTAACTAGGACGAGATGAGACGGTTTATTGCTAATTTGAAAGCACAAAGGCCTCCTCGACAGCAATAGGCTCAGCAGCCACCTCAATAGCAAGTGCAACCTCCTCCGTAGCAGCAAGCGCTGACACCACGACTGGGCATGGGGATTGTCCAACAATCCACTACCGGAGCACCCCGCACCGAATTAGCAATTAACCCCTCTCACCTCCTTCCATGAAGTGGAGAGGGGACAAGGGTGGCATGAGGAAAACTTCTCCGTCCTAGCTACAAACTATAACCAGCCTCCCCATCTGTTAAGAACACCCCAACCTTCTCCTTTCCATCAACCTTCACGTCTCCTTATATGCCCCACAAACCAAGGTACCTCCACCAATCTGCCACTTAAACCTCTCCTTATTCGCCCTTCCCCTACCCCTTCTCCACCACACACCTCCTCTACAAATCCCTTGCCATCCAGGCCACTCCTCCTCCATCCTTCTCTCGCATCTTCCACCACCACCAACCCTTTGCCTTCTAGGCCCCTTTTGCTCTGATCTCCTCCAACACTTCCCATACCTCCAACCTCCCACGCACCAACTACCACAACCCCCTTACCTGCTAGACCTCTTCTCATTCGTTCTACACCTACCCTCCCTTCATTACCAACAGCCCAAGAGCCATCTACTCCCTCCAAGCCTCCTTCCAATGAACTCCCATCGCCATGAAATAACCTTCAACCGGGAAGGTCCCTCATAAGGGTCCCCCCTTTGATTGCTTCCCCTTAAATCCCTTCATCATAAGGTACGACGATCTCTCCCCTAATTTTTGAGGAATTCTCCTCTGGCGATCACACTCCTTTTAGTATCTCATGCTATAGTTATTTTCCTTAGTTCTTTTAGTTGTTTTCTTCATACTAGATCTTTTCTTTTGTGTGTCATATCTCTCTCTTTGATGGTTGAGTGACATGGTTCACAGGGACATGTTTCTTTTTATTGTTGGTGAATCTTCTGATGACCAGCTGAGGAGCCATCTCATGCCAAATAGGGGTCACAGCCGGAGCTTCTGACTGAGGTGTGACACATTGCATATGAATTCCTGGGCCACGACGGGGCGCTGCCCTTCTTCTTGCTTTTGAAGGCACGGTCTGCTAGTCCCTTTGATCTTCTACTGGCGCTAGGATATAGGCCTCATAGGTATGTTGAGTACATGCCTCCACCACTTCTTCGAGTAGTTGCTGGTATAAGGAGACCATATTAATTGTTGCCCCCAGAGTGGGCATTTCATGTGGGTGCAGAGGATCAACTTTGTGATCTCCTATTTGCAGCTCTCCTTTCTTGATAAAAACTCAATAGTGCCTTTAAAAACATAGCACTCCTCGTTAGTGTGCCCGAGCATTTGGTGGTACGGGCAGAAATGAGGGTGGTCTTTTCTTCAGATGTCGCTTGGCCTCTTCGACTCCAGGAGAGCCATTTTGTCATATTTTATGGCCCACTCGAATAAGAGTCGAGTCTTGTCTCGAGGGAATGTGTTAGAACCACCAATTTGGGCACTGGCCCAATTGGGTACAATTCGGACCCATTGACAGAATGAACTAGAAATCTAAACTGAATATTGAAGGATCCTTCGGAAATTCATAACTCAACCTAGGAAGGTTAGAATTAGGTGAAACCAAAGCCCATGCGACGGCTATGGGGTAAGGAACAACTTTGATGAAGAATATCATCATCATCATTATCAGAGCCTTATCCCAATTATTTGGGGTCGGCTACATGTATTCTGTTCGGCCAAAGATTTCTATCAAGTGCTATATTCATATTTAAGTCTAAGAAATTAATATCCTTCCTAATAACATCGCACCATCTCATTTTGCCGTGCGTTTCGCGGGCGACGAAGCTGGAGATGTCGACGAGGTCACGCACCAGGTCGAGATCATAGCCGAAGGGCTTATTGGTCTTCGGATCGATTTCCTTGGCGTGCTTCAGTTCGCCAAGAAGTTTCGGGAAGTTCGGCGCGCTGGCCTGGATGGTGCGGACGCTGCCATCGAGAATGACGGTGATCGACTGCGTCGAAATACGGGTAACGAGGTTGGACTGGTGAGCCATGGGCTACCTCCTATCGGGTTGATGCCTGTTTATGTCAGGCGGCGTCGGCGATGTCAACAGCGTTGGCGGCAGCTTCGCTTGCCATCAGGCGCTTGTTGAACACATAGTTAAGAAGCTCATCGGCAAGCTGGTTGGCGTTGCTGATGTAGGCGAAGCGGACGGCGCCAAGCAGAGGGAATTCATCGGCGACGGCTTGGCACTTAGCATAGGCTTCGGCGCCCCACTCCACGATGGCCTTATCGGTATCGAAGCGCAGCTTGTGGGCACGATTTTCCGTGCTTTCCAGATTGCCCTTCTCGACAGAATATTCGTCTTCGAATACCAGATCGAGGTTTTCGTCGGCAGCGAGCATGGCGTCAAATTCAGCACGCTTCTCGGCGTTTGCCTTCTCCGCCAGCGACACACGACGATCCTCCAGACGAGAGATGATGTCGACGATGGTCTGCTGATATCCATCGTCGTCTCCCGGCGTGAAGTCGTAGAGGTTGCGCAATTCTTCGACCGAGGAACCCGCGAAGGCGTCGCGGAATAGGCTCTTGTTGGTGGCGTGCGACTCCAGGTTCGAAATGGCTTCGAGGATCGAGTGCTTAGGCAGCGAAGTCTTGCTGCGGCGAAGACGCGTGTAGGCTTCCTGGTCAAACATGTCTTCAACCACCGAGGCAACGAACGCATAGAAGGGCGTCCACTGCGGATTGTTGGTGACGATCTTACGCGACGAGGCCGGGATGCCGATGATCGGCTTGTCGTCGGCGCCGAAGGCAACCAGCACCGGCAGAATGTCAGCCATGAAGCCAGGCGAGAACTGGGGACCATCGGCGAAGTCGACATCGCCGTTGCGCATCGGAACGAAATAGGCTTCCGGAGGCAGCGGAGTGTCGGCGTCCGGGGTTACCCAGGTGCCATTGTTGGTGAGACGCTTGAAGGGCATGCGTGGGCCGGAGGCGTACTGACGTGGCGGGATTTCATGCTCGATGTCGAGCAGGTTGTGCACCTCCATGTCGGGGCGACCGAATGCAGCGAACATGCGGTTGAAGACGTACTGGCTGTCGCCCTGGTGCCTGATCCAGAGGAGGGTCGACGAACGATAACCCAGCGGATCGTCGCGCATCAGCTTGTCCAGCAGCTTGCGGATGCGGACAGCCGGATAGCGGTTCTTGGCACGCATGTCTTCGGTCACGACGATCAGCTTGCGCGTCACGTTGAGCGTCAGAAGATTGGAGCGCTTGTCCCTGTCCTCACGGAAGGAGATCGAGTTGGTGAAGTCGCTGCCATGGATTTTGCAATAGGTCAGGTTGCCGAAGCGGAACTTGAATTCCATCGGCTTGATGACCGTATTGGTTTCCTTGTCGAGGACTGCCGGGATGCGGACGCCGTTGGTCTTGACCGAGATGTCTTCGACCGGCTTGCGACCACGGAACGTCGGCTTCTCAGCCATCAGCTTGCCGAACTTGTGCTCAGGATAGGTTGCGGTGATCTGCTTGAAGTTCGCGCAGAATTCCCAGTAGGTCTGAGAGTTGGCGATCTTGTCGGCGATGCGCTGCATGATGTCAGCCTGGACGGCCTTCAGGCGCTCGACGATATTCTTCGAGGTCTCTTCATCATAGGAGAGAGCTTCACGCGAGGTGACGATGTCGAGCGACCCGATGGGGAAGTCGAAGCGGAATGGCTGATCGAAGAGAGCCGCCAACTCGGTCGGGCAGTCGATGACGGCCTGGAAGTTCAGCGGATAGAGGACGGTGCCCTGACGAGCTTCAGCCTTGCCGGACTGGGTGCGGTCGAGCAGCTTCCAGCCGTCGCCTTCGTCCTTGACGGTACGCTGGTGAAGTTCGATTTCGCCCTTGAAGACGGGTGTGACATCGAGGCCTTCCGTGGCCCGCTTGATGGCACGCACGAAATCGTGGATGTCCTTGGGGTTGACGCCGAAGGATACGAGGATGCCCTGCTCTTCGTCGCTGGCTTCATCCGACAGCAGGGCCGTCTCAGGCTGACCGGCGTTGAAGAAGATGTCGTAGATGCGGGCGCGGCCTTCGAGGAAGGCGGTGACCTGGAAGCTGTCGGTGTAGGCGAAGGGCGACTTGGAGCCCAAGCCGAACTTGCCGACGAAGCGATTGCTCTCGTCGCTATTCGGGTCGTCCTTGGAGGACTCGCCCAGCGTCGAGTAGAGGGTCATGACGGTATCGTGAGACATCGAGGTGCCGAAGTCGCGCACCGAATACCACGGCTCGAACGTCGAGGGGACGTGAACCTGGATCGGACGCTCAGGGCAATCGGCGGCGACGTGGCTGTCAACACCATTGGCGAAGGTCTCACGAGCAATGGCATAAGCCTTGTCGGAGTAGATGCCGGAAATGAGTTCCTTGAACATCTTCGCGTTGGTGGCAATGGTGAGACGACGAGAAGCGATAGCACCAGTGACTTCAGAGGTAACGCCGGTTTCGATGGTTTTCATGGGTGTGGCTCCTAGAGCGATTTCGTTTGGACCTTGACCCTTTGTAACACGCCCAAAAGGAGTGTCAACACCCTTTTTCCTTGCCTCATTCCATGGTTAATGATAGAAGGAGGAATGGACAAGTGCACCTGCAATCAGGCAATTCCCCGCGCAGAGATCGGTCAACTCGCCTACTTCGACAAGAAGGAGGGCAAGGTAGTAGGCTATCGCTTTGACGCCAAGTGTCCAGTGCATCGCATCATCTCTGCCGTTAACGGTGTTCCTGTTGAGGGACGACAGGTAGAAGAGAAAGTGGTTGACAAGCCTCTCACGGCGCGCGAAAAGAGACAGAAGGCTCGAAAAGCCAAACGCGCATAGGAGGTCCACCATGCCCGATATTCAGATGTGCCGGGGTCAAGATTGTGCCGCCGCCAACAATTGCTATCGCTGCCCGCTGAGCGGCACCGTCGCCCACACCCATCAGGCCTGGGGTCCAATCCCCGGCAAGGATGAAACCTGCTTCTCCTACAGCCCTGTGTGGCGTCATCGAGATGACGAGCATCCACCCACTCTTGAAGATCGGCTGATGCGTGTCGTCGAGCACTTCTGCGCCTATCTGGGCGCCCGGAAGTCGACGCAGAACAACTTCACCGCGCAGGAGATGAAGGCGTATCTCGCCGAGAGCTTCTATCAGACCATCGCCTGGAATGAGAATGACAACCCAGCCCTGGGCGACGATGTCGTCTCCTGGCTGAAGGATTGCGTCGTCGACAGCGACGATGTCTTCGCGATCATCGAAAACAACCTCCTGGGCATCGTCTCCCTCATGGACCTTCATGACGGCGGAACGAAGAACATCGACAAGGTGGTCAAGCACTTCGACAAGCCACAGCCAGCGCTCACGGTGCTGCGCGGCAATGCGACGGTGAACTGATGGCTCGCTATCGCATCGTCGAGGATCAGCCAGGAATCTACCATCTCCAGGAGAAGGTCCTCTTCCTGTGGTCGTGGCGGGCGACCGCCTACAGCATGAATGAGGCCGACGAAAAGTTGAACAATCTCCGCCAGGGCTATCATCCGATCCCCGGCTTCCCTCGCGTCGTAAGAACGGTGAATGACTGATGGCCCCATTTTTCAAGTTTGTCATCGGCGCCGCCGTTGGGTCCGAAGTGACGGTCTTTGGCTACGTGTGGCGAGACTCCGGTGACCCTGTGGTAGCTTTCGTGGTGGCGGCGTTGCTCTTCGTCTTCATGTGGGGATTCCCCATCATGTTCCTCGCTGCTGAAGAGGAAATCAAGACGTACGCCAAGAAGGGTTGATCTCAATGTTCGGACTCATTCTCGCCCAGGAACTCGAATTGATCAGCGAAGAGCTTGACCAATTGAGATTTTCTGGTATGGATCAAAACCCGAAGGGTATTCGCGACCGGCTCTACGCCGGTGTGCGCGAGGCCAAGAAGTTGGAGGAAGCCAATGCGGAACAAGGCAAAGGTACTTGAAGATGACGAAGTCGCAGCACTTCTGGAAGCTGTGGTGGCAACACCACACGGACGGCGTGACGCCGTCGCTCTCCTACTTGGCTTCAAAAGTGGGCTACGCGCCTGCGAGATCGCCCGCATCCGGTGGACGGATGTCACCGATGCTCGTGGTGCCATTAAGCCGATAGGGACTTGGCTTGACCTTCCCGCCCACATCACCAAGGGCAACAAGCCGAACAGCCGTATCCTTCTTCATGCCGATATCCACGCGGCTCTCTTCGAGTTGATGAAGCTCGGGGCGAGCGCGCCGGAGATCATCTATTCGGCGTCAAATCCCCGTCAGGGGATGACCGTCAACGCCTTGACAGTCCACCTCCATCGTCTCTATGAAGAGCATGGCTTCGTGGGTTGCTCTTCGCACACCGGGCGCCGGACGTACATTACCAAGATGGCGCGTATCTGCAACCTTCACGGATCGTCGATCAAGGATGTGCAGCTTCTCGCCCGTCATGCGGATATCCGCACAACCGAAACCTATATCGAACCGGCAACGCGTTTGATCAACCTGGCGGCAGCAGCATGACAATCAAGAACTTCCCAGGCCTCGCAATTGGCGGTCCCCTCGACGGGCAGCTTGTCGAAAACACTTCAGCGCGCTTTCAGGTGCTCATGAATGAGCCGATTCGCCCCATTGTATCTGGGCCATTGCACGTCGCCGATCTGCCGGTGCCCATCACCTACACTCACATCTCGACGCAGGTCGGAATTCACTTCTGGCTTTCCGATGGTGAGACACTCGAATCGGCCTTGACCAAACTTGCTCTGGTGTATATTCAGAGTAAGCAATAGGTTAGGGACTATCCATGCTGCTCGAAGGCACTCGCGAATATGAAGCCGTGATTCTCTATCTCGAAGCGGGGTCAGTCCGCCGTTTTGAGACGCCAGTCAACGCGCACACCTTCATGGCGGCGATGTTGGGCGCCCAGAAGCTGCTCCATTCTCGTCATCCTGCTGCCGACGCCTTCAAGATTGAATTGGTGGATGTCGACCTGAAGAAGCGCACCGTTCCGCGCCTCGTGATCTCCGACCGCAGCAAGCCTCCGACCAAGCCGCTGCAAAATAATTAGACCGCCGTGCATTTTCCTATTGACGGAACAGTTTTGCTTCTGTAGGCTTATCAACATCAGAAGCGACGGCAACGTTGTTTCCTTCACGGGGTATAGTGAAGTCTGGTCTATCGCGCCCGCCTTGGAAGCGGGAAATCGCTGGTTCGAATCCAGCTACCCCGACCAATTTGCCCGAATGGGCACACCAGACTGCGCGGTGGAGAAGTAGTAACTCACCTGCCTCATAAGCAGGAGATCGCCGGAGGCAGTACCGGCCTGCGCAACCAAATCCCTCCCGGTTTTCGGGGTCAAGGGATATCAACAAAGGACGTATCAAATGGCACAGCTATTTGCATCAGCACAGAAAGCAGCAGCGGTCTTTACCGCCGTCGTGCAATCGTGCGCGTCCTTCAACTTGCTCAATAAGCAGGCCAACGCCTAACCCGGTGTAGAGCAACTAGCTCCCTCACCGGTCAATGATCGGTGCGGTAATAGGGTCTTCCAACTAGACTTAAACCGATCAGACTTAAGATGCCTGCGTAGCTCAATGGTAGAGCGGTTCCGTGTGCGAATGCGGGGAGGCGAGGGGATGCACCTGCATGCCGTGGCGGTGAAGCTTGATCTGAAAAGGGATGGAACTCACAGCACTACACCTCACGTAGGAGGGGGATCGTGGGGTGGGCGTTAAAAGATTACATCCAAAACTACCTCCATGCGAGGAGGGGCCTTCAGCCGGCCAAGCGAGGGGAGGGGATGGGCTAGGAACTTCAAGCGTCGGGCTTCTAGCTGGTGCTGCCCAGGTCTGGAATCACAGGACAGATGGATGAAGAACCCACTACCACGGACACTCCCGGACTTCGAATGGACCGAGACCAGATCTGAAATACTCCTATCTGGCCCAGGAAGAAGCTTTATTTTTTCTGGTTCAACCTTGAATCTGCTGCTAGATGGGACAGGTCTTGGAGCAGGGCCGGATGGCGCTGGTACTGACTGCTCACAGAATGTTACTGCTGGAAGATGGAGGCGCCACGGGCTGTCACGAACTCGGATGGAGGCGAGGTTGGTACCAAAACGATCATGGACGAGTCTTCTTTAAGATGAGACTAACAGAAGCCTCTGATGATGTCGGGGACGATTGCGCTGACCAAAAAGGCGAAGGTAGGTCCGTTCTGGAACAGAGGAACCAACCTAGCGCAACCATGGGAGAAAATTCAGAACTTCTGGTGCCGGGAGCCGATCATCGTTCTGCTTCTTGGGGTTGAGAGAGGACTTGGATAAGTTATGCTCAGCCAAGTTTCATGTCCAGATCTGCTCAGGAGTGATCGTGGTGGACGTTTTACTGGGGCTCTGGTTCGTTGCCTGAGGACTCTTGCACAGTTGGGGGAGATCCACTCTCACAGGCTGCTCCGAGCTCAGATGAAGATGAAACCACCTTGCTTGAAAAGCCCTCTGGACGACCTTTCCAGTGATGTATGGTTTGCCACCATCAAAGTTGAGGAAGGGCCAGAGAAGCTTCAGTTTCCATGACCCTATTTTCTGCCTGCGAACTGCCACTGAAGCCGAAGCCTTGTGTTGACCAATGGAGCAAGAGGGGGAGGCTGCAAGGCAAGGGAATGGTGGCTGTGACTGCTAATGTGTTTTCCATTGTTATGTATTTTCTGGAATAAAATGCCACCTCGCAGAAGAGGTCGAGGTCGCATTCCAAGAGAGGAAAGTAGTACTTCGTCTCCGCCATAAATTATTCTAGAGCAAGCTCAAGTTGGTGCTCCTTAAGCCGATTTGCCTGGTGGCCGTGGTAAGGCACTAAAAGAATTCTTACTATTCCACCCGCCGACTTATGAAGGTCAGTCAGATCCGAATGCAGCCAGGGTGTGGCTTGAAGCGACTGAGCATGTGTTCCGTTCAATGGAGTGCGAGGAGGATGAGAAAGTTATGCTTGCTACTTTTCAGCTTCAGGGTGTAGCACTTATGTGGTGGACTTCAGAGTGGGAGGTTGCCTTCCGTTCCCATCCTCTTCGTCTGATCACCTGGACAGAGTTCGTGGCTACTTTTGAACGCACTTACAGTCCGGCCTATCTCAGGATGGATAAGATACATCAATTTCTGGAATTGGCTCAAGGTGAAATGGCCGTGTTGCAATATCAGAACAAGTTTATAGAATTAGGTCGGTATGCGCCCCATGTTCTTGCAGTTGAAATCTTGAAGACTAAGCAATTTTTGTGTGGATTGAAGGCTGAGTTGTGGTTGCCATTGCTTGCCACTCGAGTAAAAGAGATGGATGAAGCATACCAGGCAGCAATTGCGATGGAACTTGATTTGGCAAGATCTCGAGGGTCTACTAAGGTTGACTTTGTTCAGTCGACTATGTAGTTTCAGCCGACTTATCAGTCGTCCATTCCAGGAATTCCTTCTACTTTTCCTACTTTTCCTGCTACTAGTGGTACTTCTTTCTCTAAGTCGAAGGGCATGAAATTTTGATTTAAGAGGTCCAAGAAAAAGTTTGATCAGCAAGCGTCTTCTGGTGCGGTTCAGCAGTCAACTCCTTCCTTTCAATAGCGCCAGGGTTCTGCAGTGAGTCAGCCAAGGTCGTGTGCGAGGTATGGTGGCAGCCACCCAGGCAAGCTGTGTTTCATGTCAGTGGTTTGTTTCCGTTGTGATCAGCCGGGACATGTGGTTCGAGATTGTCTGCTAAGGTCATTAGAAATGTCAGCCTGTCTTGCACAGGCCCTGACAGTGGATGGAGGAGTTGTAGCTATGGCTTCCTCCGCATGCATGACTTTGCCGCCTCCTCTCCTAGGGACATCAGTAGAATTATTGAAGTTCTGCAAGGCTGGTACAACATCTCAGGTCCTATTAAGAACCCACATTTGCTTAAATTTGGGTAAATTAGGGGTTGGCCTCCCTTGCTTATTGTCATTAAAATTCACCCTCTGGCTTGCTAGCACTTGGAAGGTGTTATGGGTAGGGATGGTTGGGATGACCCGATCTGGCAGAACTTTGGCGTTGCAGCCATTGAAATAGACTTGGACGCCCCCGATCAACATAGATTTCCCAGACGTTGATAATCGGCCTCGGAGAGTAGCAGCAATTCTCACTTTAGAGCTCTTCTTGCTGCCCTTTTGCGGGCTTCTTCTTCTTTGCCCTAGTTGGGCGGGTAGTGTGGTGAACATGACAGCTCACAATCACTGGACGCTTCAGCAGACTTTTGTCAATCTGGCCCTCACTTTGGTAGGCTGGGACTTCATCGTTCTTTAGTCTCACAAGTTCCGGGCCCTCCACGTGCAGAAGATCCATGCATGCAACTCCCAGAAAGTTGGGGAAGCCAACAACTGGGGGGAAGTTGCCAAAGGTAGTTGGTATGGCAGGATAGCCATACGCAGCATGGCCGGCCATGATCTGAGGGCCGAAGAAAAGTCCAGACAACTCGCTCGTCATCGCTCCAACCTGCAAAAAAGGAAAAGCGAGATGAGCGAATAGTTAGTATGTGAGTGGGAGCCCCATGGTCCCTCTATTTTGGTGAAAAGATGAAGGGAGGCGCAGTCCCACCGGGCGTGCCAACTTGGTGGAACATTTTTTAAAATGCGTAGGCATGCCAGTCACATATGTGATAAATTTATTGTGCGCTCGATCTGACTTAGTCAGACAAATGTGAGGCTCGTGTCGGGACTCAAAACCCGCCGTACCGTAGAGGCTACAGCGTTAATTACGTCCCTCCGAAAGAGGGACAACCCTTGATTAATCGCCAAAATAGAAAGACCATGGGGCCGTAGAATGCAGTGGCACTCATTCGCGATTTCGTGGACCCGGCAGGGGTTTCGCGATGTTTTCCCAATGGATCGGCATCCTCAGCGCGCGGAATCTTTGGTGGAAGTAGGGGGATGCATCTTTAACCTCTGTACTTCCTTTCTCGCGAGTTTTATAGGCCAAGGTGAACCGAGCAGGGTGATATTCATATTTTGGGGAAAAGAGCATGTTTTGGGGTGTGAGCCTGATCGAGGGTTTTGATCACATTTTTGAAATTTTAATGGGTCCTCTCGATGCTAGAGAGGTTGGGGACTAGTTTTTTCTTGTTTTCCCCTTCACATGGGTGTGAACGGGGCGTGGAATGGGGTTTTTTGTGGAGTTCACTGTTTTCGGGATTGGGACAGCGTAGCGGTCCTTCCAGGGACCGCTAGCGGGTGAGAAGGTCCTCAAAAGACCGCCAGGGGTCCCTTATGTCGGTTCAAGCCTTGCGGTCACACGATGGACTGCTACCAAGCTTTGTGATATCTAGGAGACCACCAGGGTGTGCCTTGCGGTCAGAGCATGACTGTTTTCTATTTTCGTAGTCGTTCAGGGACAGGTTGGGTAGCAGCCTTATGACTGACCGCCAGCCAACGGCTAGCAATTAGGCGAAGGACTGTCGCCTTGCTTGGCGGTCTGGAGATGACCGTGATGAGTGCTCATTTCTTTATGATAATTCACATCACATACATCATTTTATATGCATAAAATTAGTCAATTATGCATACTTTACAGTTAATCTCAACCTTGCATTCATCGGGCTATTCACGTAAATTAACTTAATTTATAGATAATTATTTAATGAAAAGAGGTTGAGGGGCATGAGAATTAATTTCTCATTACATAATTGTAAGTACTCATAGTTTAAGCACAAAGCCATAATTTCTATGAACTTAATTCTAATTTTAAATGTGCAGGACACTTTTGGCATTCCACAGAAGGACCAGGGACAGAAAAGTCACAAAGTAAAGAGGAAGGTTGCCCTAGGGCGCCCCTCTCTTCCCCTCTCTACCTTTGACCAAGTCAAGATAGCCACCATCTTTTTTTTATGGGAGAAAAAGATAAAGTTCATAGATTTGCAGCACGCCAGATACTAAAAAAAGTGCTTAACAACATTCGGACGTCGCACGTGTTTGAATTAGCCAAAAGCGGCAACGACGATTGAACGAAAGACAGACATTGCAAAGAAAACATGACTACCCATCCAAACCAATTCCCACCATTTTTTTCTCTCTTCGTCACGCAAACCCGGTCATGCTAAAGCGTTTCCGCAACTGAAAAGGAGGGTCCAAAAGCTAAGCAGCGATGGCTACAGTTCGAGGAGGGCGAGAAGAGCTTACGAGAGCATAAGGGGAGTTGGGATACTTCTGGAGGAGACCGGTGCAGAGCTTGAGGGCGGCCTTGAACTGGCGAGAGTCGACGGCGTCCCATATCGGGCGGACGCGCCGCTCCGGAATCCCACCAGCGAGGCCGAACTTGGACGCCATTAGGGTTCCCGGCAGAGCTGGGCACGCGGCCTGCGGGGTTAGGGTTTTGGCCCCGCCTGGTCTCGGCGTTTCGGCTTCGAAACAAAAAACAGAAGAGGGAGGAGAAAGCGAGGGCGAAGCGTGGGGGGAGGTGAAATGCGGAGGTCGGGGAGGCTGATGAAAGCAGCCGCGCACGTTAAGGCATGGGCAGCGCCGGATAGCGCACGTTAGCTTGAGTCCCCGGGCCGTAGACACCTCCATCATGACGTGTCCGTCCCGACGTCACCTACAGGCTACAGCTCATTGTTATTAGACACGTTATGACCACTTTGCGGGGTCTGGTGTTCTCAAATTATGCTGAAAAAGGAAGAAGGGTTAATTTCATATATACTCTTTTCACATGTAAAACATCAAATAATAATAATTATCAAATATCATATTCATATTATTATTAATTGAATGTTTCAAAAATATCAGTAAATGATGCAAATACTTCCTACATTCACACCAAACCTCCTCGATGAGGACATTTTCATCGTCTAATGATATTTTTCATTTTTTTAATAACGATGATATATATGGTATTTGACAAGTAAAGATTGTAATTTCGATATTTTTCATGTAAAGAGAGTATATATGAGATTAACCAATTAAAAATTATAAAAAATATTAACATGAACTGCCTGGGAGTCATCGTGCCGGGGTTTCTGACCCTAGGGTTAGGGCAGATTGACGGCATGGGGCCGTTCGGTGCAACGATCTTGACCTCGAGTCTTGTGACTCAAGGACCGTTGGATTTACTGAGTCTAGAGGACTGTCCAGAGTCTAGTGGATTAGCGCCACTTGGTTCTCCATGACCTTGGCTTAGGGATTAGGCTTATTGGCGACATGTTACCGCTTTTGTGTACGTCGATCTTGACCCTGAGTCGTGAGACTCACTGATCGTTGTGTCAGCAGCTCTAGTCGTTGTCCTAAGTCTGGTAGAAGTTTAGTATGTTGCCTTGTGTCTTGTGCTTAGTGCTCCGTGGTACGTGTGACAGTGTGTGCTCAACCTGTCTGTACTTCAGCACTGATTTTTTCAGAGTCTCTATATCTAGTGAGCCTCCACAAGTCGTAGCCTGACGACACTTTCCTATGTGTCAGCCCACTTGGGAGTGGTGGTGGGGTAGTTCCCGACTCAGATAGTTTTTAGGCTAGTTTTCGTGGGCTCCCTTGCCTTGCAGTAGTGTCCTGCTGGGGGAGAAAACTAGGTAGAGGCCTGGCTCAAGGCATTGAGCCTTTGTGTGCACACGTGATCAGGGGCGTTTGGACGAACGCCAATGGGCGCGACCCTAACTAGTCACTCGTTACTGTAGTTCCTAGTTCTGTTTAGTGAGTATCTCAGTCTCTGCCATTTTTGGTGTCTGCAGCGAGATACTTGTGGCACAGTGTAAGACGTCAGTGGACGCATCTTGCTATTCTTCTAGTGAGGAGGTGCTTCTCTCACTTGACGCATGACTCCAATGTTTCTCAGATTTGTGTCCTTCCTGGGTTAGTCTTTTCTTGGCTTTACCCGAGGTCAGCTTCGTGTAGCGTGCATGATGCTCTAGTTGTGTATGCGCTAGTGGTTCTTGTCTATGTAGGTCGTTTGTTAGGGCTTTTGCCTGTCCTCATAGGCCTTAGCTTTAGACCTAGTGCCTGGTTGACGGATCGTTGACTCCTGACTTTGTGAGATCAGGGTTCACCCTTCTGTTGCCATTTGTAGTAGCTTAGAGGAGCCGAGCGAGAGATCAACCCACGGGAGAGGACATGTAGACGATCCCTCAACCTGTGAACCGCGTGGATACTGTTGGAGGCCGGGCATGAGCGGCTAGTGGTGTCGCTCAGTAGGAATCAACCCTCGGTTGCGGATCTGACTTCGTGCAACGTGAATATCGAATCTTTTGTCACTTAGTTTTGTAGAAACGGATCAAGGGCCGCGAGGATTTAAAAAGAGAAAAATTTTAAAATCCACTGTATTGTCATCTCTCACATGTTATTTCTAGTCCCCTTTGTGATCCTTACACATATCACCAGATGCTTGGGCACCCCATTGAAGATTGTTATATGTTCAAAGATATCATTGAAAGTCTGATCAAGAAAGGGAAACTACAATGAGCGAATACAAGGTGGATCCCCCATACCCACATGAAATGCCTACGCTGGGGGCAGCAGTTAACATGGTATCATTATACTAGCAGTTGCCTGAAGAGGTGTCAGAAGCTTCCACAAAGCACACCTACAAGGCATTTATCTTGACTCCTACAAAGGACTAGAATGATTGGCAAACAGTGTCGATGCAGACAGGAAGGAGGTCGGCACCCCGCCCAGCTCTAGGAGTCCTGATTCATGGCGTTACGCCTCGGCCAGCTCTACCCGTTGTAACACCAGTCTCGCATGAAATGACCCCACAGATGGTCATCACAAGGCCGACCAATAATTAGAAGAAGTAGACCACATTGTGGGTACATAAAGAAGCCATCCCATGGCTTGAGCGACTAAAAAAAATTATAGATGGGTTGGATGAATATGAGCATCCCAAAATGTAGTGTAGTCTCTTGAGATAACACAAGAGGCCGATGTTGGAGCTGAAGAAGTGGTCATTCAGAAAGACCCTCCACAACATCAGATGTTAGATATGAAGAAGAAGAAGAAGAAGAAATCGAAGAATAAAAGAAGGGGTAGCATTGTCTCCTGCAACACACTTTCGGCCTTGTTCAACATGGCCCAAAACTCCGAAGAGGAGAATGAACAAATATGCTTCGCGCCAACAGAAGTAAGCCAGGCTGAAGCTTCTTGTAGGACCCTGAGTTCACTTCCTTGCCGGGCTAGCATTCTCGCACCTGTTTACCCTTTGCCAAGGTATAGCTCGGGTTGTCGGTGAAGAACATTTCTATTTCGGCGACTGCCAAATTGAGCTGATCAAAACTTTTGATGTTGGTGCCGAGAAGTTTTTCACTAACTTCGGCCGCCAAATCTCGACGACATATGGTAATAGCTTCCTCCAGGGCTGGCGGGTTGACACACCTCATGCTGAGGTCTTGCCATTTTATGATGAAGTCGAGGGCGCTCTCGCCCTTCTTTTATCAGAGCGAGCAGAGCTCGGCTAAGGAGATTTTTCACTCGGCCATTTGAAAATGGTCGAGAAATTTCTTCTGAAGGTTCGCCCAGTCGATAACTGAGTTGGACTTCAGGCAGAAATACCACTGAAAGGCCGTCCCTGTCAGTGAAGTGGCAAAATAGTGAAGGAGATATGATTCATCCAACGCAACCTCATCCATGGACATAATGTAATAGGCTAAGCGTTCATGCGAAAACCCCTGTCCGTCAAACTTTTACAGCTTCAACAGCTTGGGTGATGTAGCGGGTAGGGGACACTGTAGAGGTCCATAGTTGCGACCCCTTCCCCAAACTGGGCGAGCTTGGTCTTGACGATCTGCTCGATCATCTGACGATGTGCCATGAGATTCTCCGGCACCGACGTGTTGGATGGCCGTGGTTGAGCTTCGGCCATGGGCGTACCGAACTCGGTTGCTGTCGAGGTTTGGACGGCCACAGCTGAAGCATTAGCACCGTTTTGCCCACCTGGTGGGACTGGTGCTTCGGTCGGAAGCCTAGTAGGTAGTTGAGGATGACGGTCACGTTCCTGAAGCAAGTCTTATAGGAGGGCCTTCAGATGCCGGTTCTCCTTCATAAGAGTCTCAAGAGTCACCTCTTCAACCTCATTATCTTGGGGAGCGTTATTGATCGGCTCCGCATTGACAGGAGTGGCATGATCCCCAACGAGAACTTCCTCTGCTCGAGCCGACATCTGAGGCCTGGCAGAAGTGCCGACTTTGCCGACTGAAGCCGGCGGCTAAGCTGGGTGACGCGGCCTCCTGAACTGAGATATAGGCTAGTTCAGGTCATCAGTCTATGCCTCAGGCTGGTGCCCGGTGGCATAGCACACGAACACCCTAACCAAATCATTAAGGAGCCGAACCGTCCATTGTTTCTGAGAGTGCCTCTTGGGGCGGATGGGTAACCACAACCTGTCGAAGACCAAGGTACGTTGCAGGGGAGTCTCCATCGCGGTATCAACCTGAGTAGAGCTCGGAGCCGGATGCTGGTGAGGCCCAGAGCAAGCCAATCTCTATCTCCACCTATGCGGATGAGAGGTGCTGGATGGCTGGGCGTCATCATGCAACGCGATTGTAGGATCAATCGCATCTGTCTTGGAGGCGCGTCTGAGTGCCGTGAGGGGCTTTCTAAGGTGCGCCCGCCGAACAACTTGAGCTTCCTCCGGAGTAACCTAAATCCATCTCAAGTTTGGTTGTTGGTCTCCCTTGCTGCAGTCTCTCAGATGAGACTTGGGAGCCCGGGCATCGAGCTGGTGCGGGTGCCTCCGAGCCACTGTCAGGGTGCCTGCCTTTCTGAGTTTCACCTTGTCCACCTGCGTTCGTCGCAGGAGGCTGAAGCAGTTCACGGTGGGGACTGTAGAGACGATCTGTTCTGGAGGTATGATTGGTTTGCCCTCGTTGAGGCGAATCCGTAAGTCACTGACAAGGATGGTCTTGCTGGAGTTGCTGGTACCGGCGATGAGTCGCTTACCCTTACGGCCATGGTGACGCTTCTTTTGGGGAGTCGAGGAAGACCCCACTCCTAGGTGGTAGACCGAGAAGACCCAGCTTGCGACTTCTGGCGGCACAAGGCTATTAGCTGGGAACACTAGGATCGGCCCCCAAGACACAAAGTCTACGATGGAGATCGATGACTGGGCGACTCGGGTATAGGCCTTCGCCCTAGCCGATAGAAGTGTTGACGATGCTCGTGACGATGTGCTTGCACCAAGAATCGATGAGGCTGGGGGTGTCAGAATGTTGATGACCCGAGATTGTGAACCCATACAGGGCACCGGCACGAACGAAGGGTGGAGTGAAGAGCCTCCGGCCACCGCCGGGGTTTCTGGATCCCACTGAGGAAGATCCGTATTGAGAGTCGGCGTCATTGAGTAGTAGGGGATAAAACCTCATGGTGGAGCTGAGAGGCCCGAAGCCCGACGCGGAGGACCTACGCCGAGTACGAGCCTGGTGGGATTCTGAGGTTGTGCCCTCGGTCTGGGCACTGGGGAGCCTCGAACTAGACATTGAAGGCCCGGGTTGGCTGATGGCTCTATAGGGGTTCAGGTCGAGAAGCCCGAATGAAGTGCTAGGGAGACCTACCCCCGGGTCAAGGAACCCGTATGGGGGATGGCCGAGCTAGGGCATAGGGTTGAGCACCGAAATAGAATGCTGGGGAGCCGGGCATTTTAGGGTGGAAACCCGTACAGGATGCCGACTTAGCTGAGGCTCGAGGTTGTAGGCCCGAGCAAACTACTGCAGTGGAGACCGACGCTCGGGGTGTGAGGCCCACGCCTGGAGTCGGTCGAGACTGGGCCTGGGGGTTGCCATTTGCTCGAGCAGGAACTAGTCCGGGGCCCCCATAGGGGCCAGCGATTGAAGGCCCGAGCCTGGCGCCTGAGCAAGTTGTCGACGCTGGGGGCTGGGGTGATGCGTTCGTTGCGCTGGCAAGCACGGGGACTGAGGGCAGCTGTGGAGGAGCCACGGGGACCACACCTAAGAAGTAGGGGGATCCGACGACCAGGGAAAAACTATCGAAGGCAATCGACGCCGCCAAGTAACCCATCTGCACGTGGGTGGCGATGACGATGGGACCGTAGGTGACAGCAGCCATAGTTGCTGGTTGACTGGACAGTGCGGAGGCGATGACCGTTGACAGTCATCGAGTGAAGTTCGACAACTGAAGCACAACCTAGAAGCTGCTAGGAAGTGCGAACATGCCCTCTTCTGTCTCTCCTGCAAGGACAGGAAAATGACACCAGGACTTCAGGGCTGGCATAGGCTTTTTTTTAAAAAAAAAAACTGACTGAGTGGATGATGATGGGAGATCCAACATCACACAACTAGGAGGCAATTTTATTGATAACAGCAGAAGAAGAAATTACATCGGGTGGATGCTAGTCATGCCCAGCTTATCCAAACGAGCAGCACCTTTAGCATATTTAGGTAGCTCATGTTGTTCGGGTCTCAACCGAACTGACCGGAGACCAACACAACGTAAAACGGACATGGCGAGCACAAAAAATCACCTAGTGGTCCTATCTGGACCGCTAGGGATCCCGATAGTCTCCTCCGAACCGCAAGGCTCAGCCTAGCGGCCCAGCCAAGACCGCAAGGCTGAAGGCAAACCAAACCCCAAGTGGTCACTCCCGGACCGCCAAGCAGGGTGGCGGTCGCAAGGCCGCTACCCCACTGACCTCAAACGATCAAAACACAGACAAACGGTCATGCCCTGACCGCTAAGTGAGGCCTGGCAGTCTTCACCAGACCACTAAGCCCTCCTGGCAAATGCCAAGCGGTCAGTCACAAGGCCGCTACCCCACAGACCTCAAACGATCAAAACACAGACAAACGGTCATGCCCTGACCTCTAAGCAGCGCCTAGCAATCTTCACCAGACCGCTAAGCCCTCCTGGTGGTCCATCGCACGACCTCAAGGCTCGAACCGACATAGGGGGGACCCTGGCAGTCTCCACATGACCGCTTTACACCCTAGCAATCCCTGGAAGGACCGCTAGGTCGTCCCGAGCCCAAAAATGGCAAAAATCATGGGAAAATCTATTCCACGCCCCGTTCACACCCATGTGAAGAGGGGAACAAGAGAAAACTAGTCCCCAACCTCTCTAGCCCCGAGTGGACCCATTTAAACCGCAAAAATACGATCAAATCATTTGATCCGACCCACACCCTAAAACATACTCTTTTCCCCCAAAATGCTCAAATAAGCCTGCTCGGCTCACCACAGCCCACCAAAATCATGGGAATGGAAGGACAAGGGTTAAAGATCCATCCCCCTACCTCCATCGAAAATTTCGTGCACCGAGGACGCCTATCCATCACAAAAATGCTGCTAGAAACCCCGTTGGTGCCTCGAGCTTGCGAACCGGCTTCACCACGCCACCACGCCTCGATCCTCGACCCGTCCATGCATTCCTCACCCTCACACCATCATCGCCTCGCCCTCCTCCACCACCGTCGGCCGCTCGGGGGAGAGGGTGAGAAAAAGAGATGAGAGAGTGTGAGAAAGAGAGACTGGGGACGTAGGAAGGGTGGGTTCTTGACTTTTTTCTAGGTTTCTATTTCCTTTTCTCCTTTTATGCTATAAGGTTTAGCCTGGCCTCAGATGTGAAGCTCTCCCATCGGAGACGCATAAGATGTGGGGCTTTTGCCCTAATGCTTCCCTCTTGTATGAAATTTAAGCTTCTCCTTCATTCTCCCTGTTCTTTCTTTGCATCTTGTGAAGCTTTTCATAATCTAAATGTAAATGCTTTGTTTAAAGATCAATGAAAGGAAGGGCTTGACCCCGATTCTTTCCCCCTCTTTCTCTTCACGAATCCGTGTGCTCGTTTCAGTATCTATATATATACGCTATTTTTTGCTTTGCCCCGATCTTTTTCCTCTTCCCCCTTCATGGTTCGTGTATGCCCGCCAAGAGATACATACATATGTGTGCATTCGTTTAACTACAGTGCCTTCCCCCCTTCCTGGTAGATAGGCTGATTTTCATCCAAAATCCCACCATCCCCCCGTGTGGTGCGATATATATCATTCTCGGTGGCAACCGGCCTGGGGCTTTTCTAAACCCATGGATGTGGCTCTGAGGTTGCCAACTACCGGCTATTCACGAAGTCTCTTCCCCTTTTGAAATCTTACGAATCACTTTCTTCATAAAACCCCACCTTGGAATTTGGAATGGCTCTATGGCCATGACTCTAAAGGGGTGAGGAACATGGGATTCAATCCCAAAATAACCGATTGCTCTCACAAATTTTGAACTCTAGAATTTTGATCACTCATGGATCACTGGGGGCTCACTTCTTCATAGCATATACATCAGGAGACATCCTTTAAAAGGGTGAACAATAATGGCCATAGAATGCACTAATAGTTCAAGTCCACATCTCGGCGACGAGATTATGGCAACCCACAGGTTGTCGAGGTCCTTTGTAGGCTAGCCCTCAGGATCTTCGCGCCCAAATTGGGTCACCAGGTGTTGCTGCTTCCGTGCGCGCCCTGGGATGTTGTTGTCTTTGCACACAACCCTTTTATTTTGGCACCGTCTCGGAGTTCCTCCGTGGGTGCGTACCCAATTATACCCCCTCGACGCTCCGGGTCCCTACTAGAGGTGCCACTAACCCTAAAGGACACAAAAAATCATGGGTACCGAAAAATAGAAAATAAGAAACTATTTTACAGGTGTGTCTTGGAGCAAGTGAAGAATAAAAAGTAGTTCAATAAATGAAATAAGACACCCTCCTTTGGTAACACTCCATTTCTGCATTCCATTGCTACATATTTTAGCTTTCATGTTTCCTTCTTGATAGTTAGATTTCATGTTTTGATTATGTTTGATTGCTCCTTGTTGTCTTAGGTTAGTTGTATATTGTTGACCCATTGGTAAAGAAAATGGTGACATGTGGAAGGGCAGGTTAAGTCTACCTAGAAACTATGGCTATGAATGAGGTGATCTTTGGATCTAAGTTCTCCGCTTAGTACCATGAGTCAAGTGTACAAATAAGTCATAGAATACATATTTTATCATGGAAATCTAAAAAATTTTAGTATTGCTTTACTTTCCCCACATATATAACTTGTTTTAGATAAGGAGAGTTAGCACATACATTGGTCTGTTCATGTGCATAATGATTTATGTTGTTGACTGCATGTCATTAGTGTCGGAGAAATTTAAAAGACCATTCAAAATTCTTGCATAAATTGAGGGGGAGTTGGCATACCCACAAAAGGCTAAGCGTAGTGAGTCGACACACCAATCTAGGTGAGTCGACCTGTATAAGAGGTCAGAGAGTCAGTTGGTTCTGTGAGCTAAAGAAGGTTGAAGCACTGATCAGATTGCGTCGACGCATTAGTACAAAGTGGCAAGATTTGAGATTCTGGTTGCTACTAGAGGGTCGATGCACCCTACTACATGCGTCGACACATCAAAGACTTGTTTATTTCTGTGTATTGGCTACCTCATGATGTCGACGCACTTGACCTTATGTGTCGACACACTCATTCTGATTGAGTATTTTTTGGTCATTTTCTAATCATTTGCAAAATCTTGTGTTTCAAGACCATTCTCTTGAGTGTCCAATCAACTGAATTATTGCACTCTTATCTTCTCAAATCTGTTTGCAGTGACCACTTATCACTTTTTCACCCCCATCTTCACTTTGTGTATCTGAAATTGCAGTAATCAAGGATAATATTGCTAAACCATCCAGATTTGGTCAAGAATCCAGACTTCTAAGCTGACACCAATCGTCCACACATCAACTCAGAAAACGGGAACCATCATCCCAAATCTTTGAATGACTCAACGGCCTATCCATGCGATTAAGATTCCCTTGGAACTATCACTGTTTTTGATAAATGGGAACTCAAATTCCAAGTGTATCAAAACCACATGGTCCTTGATATGCTATTATAACGTATATACCATATAGTAACAATGCATACAGAGGGAATACAGACGAATGTTGCCACCAACAAGCAGCGAGCCCCATAACCATAACCTGTCTATCCTGCGCCCAGAAACCCATCAGCTCAACCACTTTCATAGAAATATATTCACAAATGCATAATTTCCATCAAATATCCCAAATGTAAGAATGTTCAAGAACATCAAATAGCTTTAACGTATCAAAGAATGCTCAAAATCATTGAATATCCTGAATGAGGATGAAATTATCTTTAAAGCGAAATGACGCCTTTCACAAAGGCGTTACCACAATAAAACACGACAGCTCAAATGACGCTATTCAATGTCATAGTTCGAATAGGAAATGAATCCAACTGCCATAAATGACGCCACTCATAAAAGACGTTAATTAAGAAAATGACGACATTTAGAATGCCGTTATTACACTTCATAGTTTGATTCGGAAAAGGACTCATCTAGATCAAATGACGCCTTTTATTAAGACGTTTCATCCAAACGACGCCCCTAAAGAAGGTGCGATTCAAATAACTGACGCCAATGACGATGCCGTCAATTTTGTGAACTTCTGGTTCCCAAAACAACTCTTACCGAAGTCTCCCAGTCCGATTCAGATTGCAATGCATCAAACCACTATATAAAGGGCTTCGGGGTTGGCTCTTTTGCATTCAACCTGAACAAAACTCTCTTCCGTAGTTGTAGTTAACAGGAACAAACAGTGAACTACTTTTGTTTGCTGAAACAGGGAGAAGGGAAGCAAAGGCCAGGAGTTCCTTTGCAAGAATTAATGAAATACCAGGCCATCTAAGTGGGAGAATCATGGCTCAAGGTCAGAAGCCAGCACCCGTGCCACCTATGAAGCTTTCGTCATGGCGCCAACCCATGACCAAGGACGCTAGCAGGCCACGCCGAAGAAGAACAGAAGAAGAAGACAAGCTCCCCGGCCCACTCCGGGAGTTCACATAAGAGGTATTACACCTCAGTCCGTGTCGCCATCGGTAACGCCTGTCTGGCAGGACACAGCCCCCCGGCTAGTTGTGAGACAGCCCACTTATAACAAAAAGGAATATATCCTGATGCGAGTGCATAAGGAAGTCAGTCCCACAGTCGAAAGACTCTAGGCCATTATCGATGGGCTTCAAGATTATGAACAGCCCAAAATTCAGCCCGTGGAGCTGAAGGAGTATGTCCCCTGGGAGGAGTTTGAGTCCCTCAAATTGGCTCCAGAATCAGAGGCCAGACTAGAGGAAGAACCTCTGTTGTGGGGTGAACTCTCCTAAGAACAGCCACCAACCGCCGAGTAAAAGAAGAAAGAGAAGAAGAAGAGAAGGCCAAGAAATAGAAAGAAGAGTGGGGTCGTCATTTCATGCAACACTCTCTTAGCATTGTTTGACACTGCCCTCTCCCTAGAAGAGGAGGAAGGAGAGGTATCTCTCAAACCAACAGAGGTAAATCAGGCTTAAGCATCTACTTCCCAACATGTCACCAGGTTGGGAAGGAAGTGGGGACGCCCTCCTCAGGCCAACCACAACATCCTGTTCAAGGGAGAACAGCCATATCATGTCCCCAAACCCAGGGTCCAAGGCATGGAGATTCCCCCTTCATCGGCCCTCTATCCTGAAGAAACAAGCGACCAGAGCACCCCTTCATTCACCGAATTTCTATCAGCTCAGAGGGGAAGACACCCATGCCCCCGGGCAGGCGACCCTTTGGCTCCACCCATGGTGATCCCTCCTCGGACAAGAGAAGAATTTGACAATGTCCCAAACTTGGCTGAGTTTATGTAAGAGAAAGAAGCAACCTGCCAGGCCCCACAAGCCCGGGCGATACCCGACCAAGTTGAAGAGGTCTCCTCCGATCTGACTCCTCAGACCCAAGGTGAGGGTAGGCATGGTAAAGTCAAGGGGGGTCCCTGACTCGATTTGAGTATTTCTTCTTGTATGAACCGAGGTTGCGGAATCAGTGTAGCGCCATCTCACGAAGTATCTCCGTTTTATCAGGGCTTCATATCCCGATTAATGGTTCAGCCCAATGCGCTTTGCAGCAAGAGAGTGGCCACAACTCGGAGTAAATCCATGGAGACCGTCAGGGTCATATGGTTTCGAGTAGTAATGCACACAAAAATAAACCTTGCGGTAAAGAATGAGCGAAAAAAAGTGCTATGCACACCTCTTCTGCAGTCCCAACGGCGTGTAGCACGTCTCTCGGGATGGAAGAAGGCTCCCTCCCTCGACGAACGGCGCAAGGAAGACAACGAACAAGCGCGGAGAAGCTCCTCTCCCTTCCATGCGGCTGCAGCGGAGTTTGAAGCAATAAAAAAATTCTTTTCATAGGTTTATAAGGAGAGGACTAGCCCACCCGGGGTGGAGGGACCCGCCCGAGGCTGGCCTCCCCCAGACAGGCTCCCCCCACAGCCGCGCGGGTCCGCACGGGGGGGAGGAACCCACCCGAGGTCGACTGACCCCGGGCAGGCCCACTCGGAGTCGGCCCACCCCGGGCAGACCAGCCTGGGGTCCCGCGACCTCGGGCAGGCCTGCCCGGGGTGGCCCCTCCCTGGGTGGGACCCACCCGAGACCCCCCGACCCCGGGAAAGTCCTCACGGACCTGCCCCAGGGCGGTCCCAGGGTCTCCGTCTGCTCATTAAAAAAAATAAGGAAAATGGGGACCTACCCGGGGTAGCTTTGACCCGCCCGGGTTCGGCCCACCCTGGGCCGGTCCCTCACCTTCTATAAATACCCCCTAACGGGCTCACTTAAGGAGGACTTTTGGACGGACTTTCTTCAGGACGACTCGGAAGGAGAAGGCTTGTGTTCGTTGTTTTGGCCCACTTAGGGTATGTAACACCCCGGTCTTGTACTTATGCTGTAACGCCCGGCAATTTGGAAGGCTAAATGGGAATAAGTATATATATATATATTTAGGTTTTGGAAAAGAAAAGATAACTGCACATTCTTATAAATAGTTAATAATGTTGAACAAACACTTTTTTTTTGTTTTAAAATGATGATGCTCCTAGACTCGACTTAGACCATGCAACGACTCATGCAAAGACTACCCAAGACTCAACTAGCGCTCTGATACCAATTTGATGCAGGACGAATGCGCAGACTTGACTCCAAGTTGAATACCGACCTTAGACTCTAGCAAGCTCTCTGTTCATCCCTAACGAGGGAAGCGTGTGATCGTGCGTGGTTGAGAAACCGACAAGAGCCATGGTGGACAACTCACTATCGTGCCTGGATCGGGTCACGGGATGATTTCGCTCTCTCTCTCTCGCAGTGGTGATAACTATTTGGGCGAGCTAATTTCCTATCACATGCAGCGACATATAAAAAATATACGAGTAAAGTAAAGCCTACGAGGAGGGTGACGAGTTTACCTCGACGCTCCGGGCGTGGGGAAGACGACCCCGGCCAGTTACGGTAACTCTAACTAAAATAGTTATTACAATAATTACAGCAGTGATTTCTTACCCACTCCACGCAGGGAGGTAAAGGACTATAAGTGGGGCCCCAGAGGACCGACCCTAGGTTGACGGGTAGCAAGCCGAAAGGGCTATTAGGCCGGAAGCGGGCTGCTGGTCTGACCCGGTACTGTTCTGACTCGGCACTATTTGGACTCAACTCAGCAACTCAGCTCAGCCCGCAGGACAGCAAGTGAAGTCCACCGCTGGGACTATGGCTTCTGATCATCTACTGACTGTGGCGGTTGGCTGGGATGCTGTTAAGGTGTTGCCGATCGAACTCTGGAGTGGCGGTCGCCGAATGTTAGTCGGTGTATTTTTCGAGGAATTAATTCCCAGACTGCTCCTGTTGTCTTGACTCGGGTCAGATCTGCGCATCTCCACGATAGGAATTTCTGCGATCAGATTCGGAGGCAGATCGAGGCGAGACTAGTACCTCTGGAAAGAGGACTTGAAGGGATACAACATATATTTATTTGAGATCCATCCAATAAGCGGATTGGAAATGAAAACTACTGTGGATCACTATTTTTTTTTTGAACTGGTTACAGACACCTAGGATAGAAAGGGATCTTCCTGAACTGACCTTTGACAACCTTTCTCACCCTCTCTCCTCCCTCATTTCAATCGTTTCTTCCTCTCTCTCATTCTCTCTCCTCTCTGGTCCGTTGGGCGCAAGATGCACACCGTTGCGGAGCTGGCCGAGGCGAGGATGCGATGGAGTGATCGGGACATGTGATGGGGCGACGATTTGAGCGTGGCGAGGCGCGATCTCACGGTGGATTCTGAGAAGGCACAGTTCGTGATTCGGTAATTTTCGGTGCGATTTAGTCGCTCTGGCGCACGATTTCTTCGGTGGAGGTAGGGAGACGGATCAACTACTTCTCCTACACATTTTCCTGCAGTTTCGTGTTGTTTGGTGCTAGAACGGGCGAGTTTGGGCTCGTTTAGGTAAAACTGTGATTTTGTGGAGTTCGTAGGGTTTGCCGAAAAATGGCGACGATTTTTAGATTAACTAGTGTCAAACGACTCCCTGGAACATCAGTGTTCCATAGTCGCTGATTTTGCATCGATTGGCGGTCATTCGGGACCGTTAGGAGTCCGGGAAGTCCGGTGGTTCCATTTGGGTCAATTTGAAGAAATCGCCTATTTCTCGCCGTTTCTCAGCCGATTTGACTCTCGTCAGAGTCTATGTGTTGTATATCGTCATTATGGTTGTATCCCCTTCGTTTCGGAACGAACGGGGTGTGGAAAGGCCACGATCGAGCCGATCCTATGGTTTTCCCGTCGTGACGCCTGAACGATCGTACCAGAAGCCGTTTTGGTGATTGAGCGGTCCAACGTGTGACCGTTCAATGTAGGTCGGTTGGGTGTCTGCGCGGTCGCGTGACAAACTGCCCAGTGGATGGCAGGGCCAGGTGTGAGCCGTCCAGTCCACTTGAGCGGTTGGTTCTCAGCCGTGCTGTTTTCCCGTTGTGTTGAGCGGCCAGGGCTTGACCGCTTACCATGGTTGACCTTGGGTCAACAATTTTCTGGCGGTTCGTGGAGCGGTTTCCCTCTAACCGTGCCACTTTATGAGCGGTCCTTCTCTGACAGTTCTGACTGCCATTTGACCGGTTACTGTAGTAGGTCGGTTGGAGTGAACGGCCAGGAATGGACCGTTCTGTCTCCTTGGGCGGCCTCCTGTGGACCGTCCAGTTCTCTAAGCGCCCCCTTGGTGACCACTCTGTGAGTTGTGTCCGTCGTTGCGTCTGTTGGCCGTGATGGCTTGTCCCGTGTCCGTCTGT
Organism: Amorphophallus titanum; assembly: GCA_024336825.1. NCBI lineage: Eukaryota > Viridiplantae > Streptophyta > Magnoliopsida > Alismatales > Araceae > Amorphophallus > Amorphophallus titanum. The sequence continues at coordinate 13,328,174 of JANBPO010007653.1, forward strand.
CTGTGTATGGGTGTCGTTTGACTTGTGTCAAACGTTTAGGTTGATTAGGGCGGTGTCTCTAGTGGTTCTAGCTTGGACTGCTAGTGTCCGTGAGTTTGTCGGGTGGTCTGACTAGATAGGTCGGTTCAGGGTTGACTGAGTGCGGCCTACTCCTTGACCACTACAGTTCCATAACGACTCAATCTAGGACTGCCAGTGTCCTTGTCTCTGCGTGCATAGCGGCTCTTCCTTGACTGCTTGGTTTACCTAGCGGCCGAGTGATGGATCGCTTATGCCCAAAGTGTCATTTTCCCGTCGTTTCGGTTTTTACTTGTCTTGGCTTGACCTTGTCATTTGTCCGTGACCCATGGATGTCTGTTGGCATCCTATGAGGGCTGTGACCATAATGAGATGGCCAGGAGCGCTTATGTATGGTGTCTTATCTGTGTGTCATTGTCAGGTTCCGATCAACCCGGGGTGACCCAGTGGTTGACAGGTGACCTTGTGTGTGTCTCGACTATTCTGTCTTGCCCGAGACAGTGGTTCTGGACGCCTTGAGATGTTATCTCACCTCAGTTTACGTGTCCAGGTGTGTTGAGGGTCTTGGAGCTCCCTCAGGTCTCCGTGAGCCGTTTCCTGTGGTTGTGTCGTTTCCTCTAGCTTAGGATTAGACCGATTGGCGGCTTGTTCCGCTTTGTGCGATGATCTTGACTTCGAGTCGTGAGACTCAGGGATCGTTGTAGTTTCAGGTCTAGTCGCCTTGTCTTGAGTCTGTCGGTGGTTGGTGTACTGCCTTGGTGCTTCGTAGTATGTGCGGCAGTGCTTTCTTGCCTGTCTGTACTCCAGCACTCATATTTTGGAGTCTGTGTCTAGTGAGCCTCCACTAGTCATAGCCTGACGATACGTTTTGGCGTGTCGGCCCACCTAGGAGTGGTGGCAGGGCAGTTCTCGAGATATGATTTTTAAGCTAGTTCCGTGGGCCCCGGTCCAACCGTAGCGTCCTGCGGAGGGGAATACTAGCTAGAGGCCTGACTCTAGGCAATGAGCCAGTGTGTGCACGCGTGGTTAGGGGCTTGGACTTGCGCCGATGGACGTGACCCTGACTAGTCACTCGTTACTGTAGTTCCTGTTCTGGTTTAGCGTGTACCTCGGTCTCCGTCGTTCTAGGCATCCATAGAGAGGTACTTGAGGCGCAGCATAAGACGTTAGTGGACGCACCTGGCTGTTCTTCTACTGAGGAGGTGCTTCCGTCACGTGACTCGTGACTCTCACGTTTCACGCCCGTCGTGACCTTTTCGGGTTAGCCCTCTCTTGGCCTTGCCCGAGGTCAGCGTCCTGTTCTATGCACGATGTTCCAGTCGTGTGTGGTTGTGTCTAGGAAAGCGTGCACGACAATCAAGTCGTGTGTGCTTTAGAGTCTGTGTCTATGTCTGTCTAGGTCTTTTCTAGGCTTGGTGTCTGGTCTCGTGGGCCTTTGTCTTAGGCCGCGTGCTTGTTCGGTAGATCGGTAACTCCTGACCCTTCGAGTTCAGGGTTCACTTTTCTGTTGTTGTTTGGAGTAGCTTGGGAGCCGAGGTTAGTTCGGCGGCCGTGCTTGTCAGCTTTTCTCTTTCCTTTTAGTTGTTCCTACTCCTTCTGTCTCAGTTTCCTTTTACAGCTTTCTAGTTGTAGTTTAGCTTTTCCTACTTTACTACTACCTAATGTTTTAGCATGTTACTGCATTATTTTTCAGTGGGGATCCGCGTGACCCCTACTGAGCCAGTGACATGAGGCTCACCCTTACTTTTCAGGTGGGTCGTTCTACTTCCGCGGTTCCTAGTGTGGCGAGTTCGTAACTGCCAGCAGTACCTGCGTCGGGTTTCCCTCGGCCTCAGTGTACGTCTTTTTTTTCTGTCGACTGTACTTATCTTTCCTTTGGATTGGACTATAGTATAATTGTTAAATTTTAAACTATTAATTAAAAAATAATTTTATTTCTGCTACTTTAACAAACCGATCTAACGAAATTTAATTGCTTACTGTTATATCTGGATCTTCAATGTACTACACGACAATCTTTTTATCCCTTTGGAGCTTTGGTGAGGGCATTTCCTTAACAAATCCTTTAACCTATCCCATGCCTCATGAATTTGTTCTCCAGGGTTTTGTGAAAATGGAGAGGAATATGGGCCAGCCTAAGTAAGAGGTTGTGGATTAGGACCAGGATTATGATAGTGGGCCGGATGAGAGGATCCGGTCTGAGGAGAAAGGAAGCCCATTCCGAGAGTGGAAGGATATGCGGGCCTGGAAGGGACATTGGCATATGGACCGAATGGGCCAGCAACAACATGGATAGAAGGAGGAGGCCTGTTAAAAGAATGAAGCCCATTGGGAGAATAAGGCCTATCAGAAGAATAGGGCCCATTAGAAGGATAGGGTCCGTTGAGAGGAGAGGGCCCATGAAGGGAAGACGACCCATTAGTGTGAGAAGAAGGCCCATGGAGGTGACTTGCAATGAGGCGTTGGGCTTGGGTCGGGTCCATTTAGTGAACAAGGGCGGAAACATGGGCCATGAGGTTGGCTTGCCCTTCAGATGGATCAGAGGGAGCTCGGGAAGATGGGCCCGCATGGGAAGAGGATTCCACGCAGGAATAAGAAGAAGAATGGGAAGAAGGATGATACAACGGGTTGGAATGATACTCCATGAGGACAAATAAAGACTTAATACAAGAATATCAAAGGAAATACTAGTGGGGAAGCAAGGGCTTATTGGGCTTGAGGACAAGAGAGAACTGACCCACTAATGTAAAGACCAATGGACAACAGACCAAGAGACAATGGGCTAGACAATGAACACAGGAAATGGGCTAACTTAAATGAGCCTAATAACAGAAGAACATGTGGATGATGATGGAAATGTGACACAAACACCACTAATGGGCTTGGACAAGCCCGAACAACACCGACAATGTGAGAATTTTCACCCAAGTCAAACAAGTTGATATGATGGAAAATATTTTATTTGTCAAAGTTTTAATGGGCCTTTTAATGTTTTGAATTAGGAATAATTCCCTCAAGATAGGAAACCTATAGGGCGACTTTGATAACGGGTTAAGGTGGGTTAGGGTGGGTTAACCGGGGTCGGGTGACTTATTCCCTGTTTGATACATTTTTAGGAGAGACTCAGGTGTGTACAGTTTCTACAGTTGAAGCAACTCATGCATTCTTCCATTTTTACCAGACTCTAATTAAAAAAATATCGTTCTTCTTTAGGAGTTGAGACGGTTTCCATCACTCCAAACTGAACTGGCTGCTGCTTCTTATGAAGCACTAGAAAGGTTCCGAGAAGAGAGTCGGAAGACAACTATACGTTTGGTTGACATGGAGGCATCATATTTGACTGTGGACTTCTTCAGGAGGCTTCCACAGGAAATGGAAAAGGGTGGGAATCCTGCTGTCTCCACAACTTATCGATATGCTGAGGGGCACTTTAGGAGGATTGGATCAAATGTATCCTCATACATAGGAATGGTGTCTAAAACACTGAAGCATTCCATACCAAAGGCAGTAGTCCACTGTCAAGTTAGAGAGGCCAAACGCTCTTTGCTGGATCATTTCTATACATCAGTGGGAAGAAAGGAGGTGAGGTGACAAACGCTGTCTTAACTCCTAAGCTTATGCCTCTTTTAAGTTTCTGTATGCATATTGCTTTTAAGTATCAACACCTGTTGTGTCCATTCTGCAGGGGAAACAGCTTGCACAGTTGTTGGATGAGGATCCGGCTCTCATGGGACGTAGACAGCAGTGTGGTAAGAGGCTTGAACTGTACAAGAATGCCAGAGATGAAATTGATTCAGTGTCATGGGTTAGGTGATGAGGTTGGGTTAGCGGGAGGACATGATGGGGCATGGATTGCAGAATTATTTCACCGTCTAGACCAATTTTTTGTGAAGCAATTTTGTGTTTCTTGCCAACCACCGCTTTGTGGTCTGTAATTAAATCGCTGTTATCAGGCCTTTGTAGTTTGCTGTATTGTTAATGTGAGCTGTAATTATATGCTTTCAGAGTAAGAAACTAGAAATTTTTGGTGCCCCTGGATTAGGCTTAGAGCACATTGTTCTGGCAGTGCAATAGAGAGTAACCGTGTCCAAAGACCGATGGTGGTTTGTTTTCCAGACTAGACAAGTTTCTGAGTCTGAAACGTCACATTGAGAGAAGTTTCTAATTTATCTCAGTAGTAGTTTTATTGCCTACTGGTGGGACTAGTGTTGATACTGCTCGAACCTTGGACTTGGAGGAAGATCCTGATCCACCCAGTGCTGGTGGTGGGAGAACCCTAGATGTGAAAGATGATGCCCCTACTCTATTGCGAGAAGTATATCCCTTCCGTAACTGTGTCCGAAAGTAATCTCAGACATCCTCTGGAATTAAGGAGCATGCACGGCAATCCCGTCTCACTCCCACGAGGTGCTCTGAAAATCTCTGTATGTCGGTGACGTGATGTCTGTAGTATCTATAGTGCACATGTCGATCACTCTCAACAGCGTACCCATGTTCCCACGTAGGGTGGCGTCGTCCGTCCATGATAACCTGCAAGTGTTGAACAGTTTTGTATCAGTAACTTGAAGGGCAAGTACAAAAGTCAAGACATGAAGAAATAAACGATTAATTTATAGTTGTGTATAAATATATGCATAAGATACATACTCCTAAACATATGGGCCCAAACTCGGCCACATCCCATCTCAAATAATCTGACGTTATGTGTGCTCCTCAGATGAGATAAGTACTCTTCAGATTTAATGGAATCTGCATACTGCTCTCAGTACATGCGTAAGTAATGTTCATACTCTTGAGAATCTTGTGAGTACACGACCGATGGTGGCGTATCTGAGAGCTGACTGTATCCTTTAGTATATTGCGACATTGAAGCATAACCACGAGGATATAGGTATGATGGGAAGACTGAACTACTACTCTCACAATCGTCATGATATTTGGGCTACTGCTGCCATGATCGTCCATATTCACTGCCAAATCTGTGAGAGTCATGTGTACTCATCCTCTCAAAATCAGATAACATGTCTTGATAGCTGGTACTGTGATGTCCCGGACCCTTCGGATCCTTCTTCTCGGGTCCCGGACTTACTTTCTAAGAGAATTTGTGCCCGTTCTGTCTGAAATTATCTTCTGGACATCTTTTGTGTTCGGATCCGTGTGATTCAGGTCAGTTTCGGAGGTCGAAATGCGTTCCGTGACCTTTTTTCGTGTGTTTTTCGATTCCCGCGTGTGTGTTTCGGAAATACCTGCGGAACCCTGTAGCGGGATTTTAAAATTGGTCAACGTTTCAGGCGGGGACAATTCAACCCCCCTTCTTGTCCATACGAGACTTAGGGACAACACAATTTTTTGGTTTGCATTGTAAAGTCCATGCATGTCCTATACAGAGTCCGTGCATGTTTTGGACTTACTCTAATTGCTGATTGGGTTGCATCATAAGTCCGTGCACGTTTTGCATCTAAAGTCTGTGCATGTACAGTCTCTGCATAGTAAGTCCATGCACATTGCATCCACTGCATGGAAAGTCTGTGCAGTTCCTGTTGAAGTCCGTGGAGTTATTAAACAGGTCCGTGCACGTTGTTCTTCCAAGTTCGTGGATGAACAGTCCACTGCATTCTAAGTCCATGCATATGAGTCCATGCATGTTCTGGCCTTGGCCAAGAACATCAGTCCATGCACATTCTCCTTAGAAGGAAAGCAGAGTCCGAGCATGAACAGTCATGTCTTCGCCAAGTCCTTGCAAGTCTTTACAAAGTCCGTGCATGTCAAACCACGTGCATGTTTTTGTATTGAAACCAAGTCCTTGCAAGTCTTTACGAAGTCCGTGCACGTCAAACCCCGTGCATGTTTCTCCTGTGTGCAACTCTTGTTAAAGTCCGTGCATGTTCATTTGAAACATGCATCCGTGCATGTTTTAACTCCGCTTCATAGAACTTGCATCCGTGCATGTTTCTTTGAAAGATGCGTCCATGCATGTTCAGTTGAAACATGCATCCGTGCATGTTTTGCCTTGCTTCACAATGCCCACGACTTAGCAATCAAGTCTGTGCACATATCATACCCCGTGCATTTTCCTCAAAATAAAGTCCTTGCATGCTCCGCCTGCTATCAAGCCTGTGCATCACCTTGCTAGTCTTGTATTAATGTCGGTGTATGCACTGTTGTAAGGTCAGTGTATGTCTAAGCATACACTGTAACCAAGCATACACTGTAATAATAGTAGTGCATATCCGAGCATATGCATTATGTCCTTCTCACCAAGTCCGAGCACACATTAACACCCGTGCATGTTTTGCTCGCCGTTTATCAAAGTCGGAGCATACACTGTAGCAAAGACAATGTTGTCGAAAACTGACTATCGGGGCGGCGCTTCCTCCCGCACAGGGGACTGGCATCTTTCCTCTGACTAGGTCCTTGATTCTGCGCTAGGCACAGGTTGGATTTCTTCACCTCCTCGAAAGGTGGAGGCCACTGCCCCTAGCAGTCTTTGACGACCCATAGGGGTGCTACCCGGGTCCCGGAGGTAGTTTCTCATGGCTTGCTCAATCCATTCCCACTCTTGGTCAGGGAGAGTAGCCGGTAGTTGCGCATTGACGATGACAGTAGGATGAGTGTAAGTTGCAAACGTCGGGTGGTCAGCATGGTGGCGACGCCTGCGATGTTGGCGTCGGGAATTTTTAGGCAACGCTGGTGCAGCAACTGCCGGTTGGTGGGTTGTGGCCATCACCTCGACCCTTTCATCTCTTCGGCCATTTCTGCAGCGGGTGTGACTGGGCTGGGCTTCCTTGGGAACCCAAATTTGCTTCAGTTTGGTCGGCTTGTGAGCCAGCTTGTCCTTCGGTGCCGTGGCCGGAACGACGGGTGCCATCTTTTCCTTCATCTTTTCTAGTCCCTGGAAGGAGTTGCAAACTGGAAGAGCCAGCACAATGTGGTCTGGGACCACTTCGAACCTCTATCCATTCAAATGGACTCGGATGGTCCCGACAGTCATAGACTTGCTGGTGCTGGAGATTCGATGCCCCGTGGTAGCGCCAACATTGTTCCTTCGGAGCCTCCTCTGATGGGATGCCGACCCCTTGTGCGATGGACCGGCAGCCTGGTGCACATGGTGCACGTTGTAGCCCAACGTCCTAGCTGGGACGCTGCTGCTGTTCTTGGCTACAGCTCGGTCGGTAGTGGCTTCAGTGGCTCCTGGGATGGGAGCGTTGGATTCGGGCACGTCAGATGCCTCTACGTCTAGGATGTTGATGAAGGCTACCCCAAGGAAGTTGGGGAAGCCCACGACCGGAGGGAATCTCCCAAAGCAGAGCGAGACAGCGAGGTAGCCTTCTTGGATGTTGCTTTCCACGACTTGAGGGCCAAAGGAGACTGCCATTCTCTAGGTTGAAGTGTGATTTTCTCTGCATTTGTAAAGATGACCCCCCCCCCCCCCCCCCCCCCCCCCCCCCCCCGCCCCCCCCACCCCTACCTGTTTCTGCCTTGCCATGTTGCCCAGTCACCACTGCGGTGCCTTTGCAGCCGCTGTAGACGCTGCCACCCGGATGGGAAGCAGCTGCTGTTGCCACTGCTGCCGTCACCTCCTCCCTCTCTCCTTCTCCTTCTCTTCTGCCACTGCTGCGGGCCTGCAGCTCTGTTTCTGTATGAAATGGAGGGGTAAAGTAGGGTGGGTAACTAAAAGTTGCACAGAACCCCTTAATATTAACTTTTATAATGTAGGCCTTAAGAAAAGGATAGAAGGTGGCTTGCCTAGAGTGGCTGGGGATCGGGCTTAGATTGGCTGATCTGGACCAGGTTACAGGTCACCAATTTGAGCCTGATACTCGTGTCTGCCTTCCTTGGAAACAAGTGTTCCCCTAGTTTCCTCATTTATCATTCTCACACTCTAGCATGTTACAATTTTAAAAGTATGGTCTTGTGAATTGCACTTCCTCATCTATCTACTTCCATGAACTTGGAAAGTTTTTATGTTGTTTTTTCTTTGCCACTGTTATCCATAGCATTTGAAACAGCATATTAATCAACTAATAACCATAGAGCAATAAGACAATTTAATTTCACAGCGACTGGTAGACTGCTAAAGCTCATCATTATGTTATACAACAGTCATCTGGATGGCTTGTTCATGCTACTAATGGGTTTGAGTTCGGTTTCACATTTCCAAAGGCACAAATCATTAGTTCTTCTTTTGTCTTTCCAGGTAGAAGTTGATGTTACCCCTAAGATTCAAGGTTTCTTACGAATAGTTGGAGTGCGTTGGATATTCTCAGAGTCGGTTGTGGGTTATTGCAACTTCAATGTGGATATGAAAAAGAAGCATGGAAAGACGAGGATGGTTGAGAATTCTTCAGGTTCTAGTCTGAGCTTTATTGTTGTCAAGGTGCATTTTTTTCCATTCCTTTTCTTCCTTCTCTCTTTGGCAATGGAGTGGCTCTACCCTAGGGTCACCTCCAACTTGAGGGCACGAGGACTTGGACCTTGCCAAGTTCCGAGTGGCTTTACATGATTCACTCTCATCACAGTCTTTCTTAAGTACATAGCATGTATTCCGACACTATGCTATTAGTTACACTTGCACGTGATAGGCACACTTTCTTGGACTTGTGACCCTCTCCGTCAGATATTCCTTCTGCCAGACTAGGTGATCATGTTTCAAGGCCTCTGTAAGTATCTGTGAGCCTGAGATTTCCATTAGGACGTCGAGCTGGTTGTACCTTAAAAATCATTGGTCTAGAAAGCACTAATGTTGTTAGCATTTTTCTGTGCCCTAGATAGTCGCGGCCATCAGGCGACCGCTACTTTCAAGTAGCGGCCTTCACATGACTGCGTTCTTCCAGAAATCTACTGCATCGACCCTTTTTCCCCTCTGGCATCGACTCCATCAAGTAGCTATCCTGACCTGACCGCTATCTTTAAGAAACGGTCCATACATGACCGTGTTCTACCTACATGTTGTTCAACCTGAGGTTTGACCCAAGGGTTGGCTATATTTTATTCCTAGATGGTCTATGGATTATTTGGAACCCAACAATTTGTTCAATAAGCTATTAATGGATTATGAAAGTTAATGAATGTACCGTTATGCTGCCGGATTCCTTCCGTAGTACTATGACCTTATCTTTAATTCATCCTTGAACTCATGAATTCATATTTGGTACGTTCTTATCTTGATGTTTGCTATCATAAAACTATTGTTTGTACCTTACATTATTGGCCATATTTATTATATTTTCTCGTGGAAGTAGCTTGACTTATAACTTGAAGATGTAAGAGCGGGCACAGACAGTGTCCAAGGACTCGACGCTAGCCCCCTTGTCAGATGGCCGAAAATATACTATAAATCATGGGGTATGATAAACACTGGTGTCGCATTGCGTCGAGAGTATTTTTTTTATAAATGGGTGAAATGCGCGTGACTCATCATAAAAATTATATATTCTTGTTACATGACTTTCTAGTGGATAGCCTTTATGATTATGAAAAGTATATTCTCGATACATGCCAGTACATTTGCATTCATGAAAGGCTAAATTTAAATTCATGCTATAGTCATACTTGATCATGCTCTCATATGCCTCCACGCAATGTCCTCACACCTCGAGGAAGAACCACTGCACCTAAAAAGCAGGGAAGAGTCTCCAAAACAGAGACTCAATAGGGGTCACGCGAAACCCAAACCGAGAAAACCACGGCGGAGAGGAAAGCTACGCTAGCTGAGTAACAACAACGGTGGGAGTAACGACTACGGCGAAGGGAACCCAAACACCAAACTACGATAGTCGGTAAAACAACGACTCTACAGCTGCTCCTACCGACAACAGAAGGGAAAAGGGAACTCCCGATCTCACCATCGGGAATCGGACCACTTTAACACCAGACCTACCGAGGAAACACCCACGACAACCCTGCTGTGGAGGCCTGCCCACATAGGCACAACCAACCGGGACCGCATAGTCCCACATGGCACGACGAGGTCTCGAAAAACTCTACCAAGCACCTCTAGCCACCACCTCGGGAAAATATGCCGGAACGGTCCAGAAGCCACGTCTCGCAGATGGGAAACAGAACCCTAAAACAGGAGAGTCACGACTCACGTGACAGGAGTACCTGCCCACTAGAAGTAATGTCAGATGCGTCCACTGACATCTTAGTCCGCACCTCAGGTGCCTGCCTATGACACCCTGGGCGGAGGCTAAGACATCGTACAAGTAACCATGGAACAAGGGTCTAGTCGGGGTCATGCTCGTCAGCACGCGTCTGAAGTCCCCAACCACGTGTGCACACACTGACTGACTGCGCTACGTCAGGCCCTCTAGTTGGTTCGTCCTCCCAGCCTGGACTTGAGTTGCCATAGTAGGAGGCCCACGGCAACCAACCTAAAGCCGTCTCTCGGGTAAGCATCACCACCACTCCCTGGTGGGACCACACGTGTGTCGGAAGGCTACAACTAGTGGGCAGTCACTGAAGTGACCACTGTGGACGCACTTTTATCTCTTATTTATTTATGTATTTTTTGTATTGTGCTGGGAATGGAGTTTTCCTGGGTTTATTAAGTGCGTGGGCGTGCCAGTCACCGAGGTGATAATTTATTCGGGCTCCGAGGAGCCCCTGGTGCGCTCGATCTGACTTCGTCAGACGACTATGTAGTAAAAATATAAAAAAATTTACCAATCTATACTTTTTGGTCTTGAAACTTACATGCGAACTCGTATGCACACTTGCCTCTGGCACTTTGGCATAGTTTGCTTTCACGTTAGTGGACTGGTTTTGCCACCCCTCCTTGACCCATTTGTCACACATTTCCTCCCAAAACTCCTTCCTCATCCAAGAAGGGCCATGAGGCTTCCAACGATTGGAGTCTGTTACGCTCCTAGAGTCCTCCTTCGCCTTTTCTCGGGTGTTCCATAACATCCGGGTGTATCCATACTTCGCGGTCCGCTCCCAGACAGTCCAAGCTCTGACCTCATCCAAGGTGCTGTTGAACCGATGGGTTCGCTACAAAAAAGTGTACGTTGTATTAAGTCAATATACTGAAAATCAAGAGTTGGGAAAGACGTAATCTAAAGGATTAAATTGCATAACTTGAACATCTCAAACATTGATTGTCGGACATCCATCTGGAAAGCCATCCACTCAATGATCGGCCCAGGAATGTGTTGCTTAAGCACGCCAATAATACGATGAGTCACACCGGTGGGTTGAAATCGCCTCCTACAATTACAAATGTTATAATTGGAGAGTATTACATAGTTGATGAATAGATAATGAACATAATTCATGAAATATACTTACCCTTTTGGGCCATCCTCAAGGTATATGATCTCGTGGTCATCATCAATCGACGAGACATCCCCGTGTACACTGTCGACGTCATCTGCCAGTTGGGCAATCGAACCATCCAATGCTGGTGGTGTGCCCTGTGTAACTAGTGTAGGACTCGACGCTGCAAGTAAAATAAAAATAATTAATCAAAAGTGGCATGATTAAGTAATTATTTAATCAAACATAATTTAACCAAATGAAAACTGAATCAAAAGATGTGCACTGTTCGACTGGTGTAGGGGGACAATATCCGTCCCAAATCCACCGTGTAATTAGTTTCAAAATTTATTGATGTGATTTGATAATTACTATCATAATAAATATAATTATAATTTAATAATTATATAATTTATTATACACAAGTATGCATTAAAAATTAACAAAATAAACACATAAGTATGCAGAATAAAAAGTAGTGGACACCTGGTCTCATTGGTGCAAGCCTCTACCACTGTGGGAGTATGAGGTATGCTCACCATTGATTAATATAACAAATGTAGCCGACGAGACACAAGCATATAGATCAAATTGATCCACTTCCCATCAACGCCCATATTCCCAAGTACCTGAAATAAGAATTGCCAGTTGACGTGGTCATATGCTTTCTCAAAATTTAACTTAAGAACTTCACGTGTTACCAAAACGTTGTCCCAGGTATGGCTTCCCCTGATCAAAGCCCCTTGGTAGTCACTAATCATTCCATCAATCACTTTGTCTAGCCTCATGGTTAGGAGCTTGGAGATGATTTTGTATGTCCCATTTAGCAAGCTGATACGTCTGAAGTCCACTGGACATTGTGCTCCTTGTTTATTGAGGGTGAGGACTAGAAGGTTTATTGATAGCCCTTAGATGTGCTTTTCCCTCCAAAAGCTCCCACACTGTAAACAAGAGATCGGTCTTGATGATGCCCTAGCACTTTTGAAGAAAGATCATAGGGAAGCCATCAAGCCCTGGGGCTTTGTCTCCTACAAGTGAGGAGACAACCTTATGGATATCCTCTTCTGAGAAAGGGCAGGAGAGCTCTCCACTTTCCTCACTATTAAGGCGAGGGAGAAGATCTTCCACAATCAGTGGTCTCATCATGGCATCCTCAGTGAAGAGTTTTGCACGGAAATCCTTCACCTACATCCTAATATCCTCATCTGTGGTGATGTGATGGAGTTGATCCTCCGCCTCGAGACAAGTCACTAGAAATAAGCATGTGCATGTCACCTTCTTTGATCTATTTCTCTCTAGATCTTTGCTTACAATAGGTGTCTTTTCTTATGAGGATCTCATCAAATTTTGCCTTGAGTTGGTCTCTGTGTTTTCTATGGGATGCATCTAGCAAATTTGCCTCCTTCAAGCAGTCAAATCCTTCAAGTTGTTCCAAAATCTTGTCTTTGGCCTCCTTGCCAGGTAGAGTTTTTCCAGCACCCCATTCCTTTAGCACCGCTTTGGTAGCGGGATAGCCCAGAGTTGGGTTAACTCAAGTGGGGGTATTGCGCACTTTGTCATTATCAAAATTCTTAATGCTCTGATTGACATGATAGAATACAAACTCGTCGCGCTCTCCGAGCTCCTTCCGCGCTCGAGGCGCGATAGTGGTGCTCACCTCTAGGGAACCCATAGCTTACCTTCTCGATTTCAAGGGGAGCGGTGCTCGCCTCTAGGGGACCCGTAGGTTGCCCTCTCGATTTCAAGGGGAGCGGTGCTCGTCACTAGGGAACCCGTAGGTTACCTTCTCGATTTCAAGGGGAGCAGTGCTCGCCTTTAGGGAACTCGTAGGTTACCTTTTGGTGATGTGTAGGTAACTTACCTTAGTGGAGTATGGTTGGTGATGATTTATTGAAAAAATTTCCTGAGGTTGATAGAGTTCCACGCCTTGGGTACCCCTTCCCCCCCAGTGTCACTAGCTTGTACGCTCCTTTGTCGAGTGTCTCTGCCACCCTATAAGGACCTTCCCAATTTGGTGCGAGGTTCCTTGTGGCTCCTCTTGGGTCAGCAACGCTTGCTCGCCGTAGAACCAAATCTCTGGGGAAGAAGTGTCACTCTTTTACTTTGGGCATCGTAATATTGGGCTAGCTTCTGTTGATATGCCATGAGCTTGACCTGGGCATTGGCTCTATTTGCCTCGAGTCGGTCCAGGTTTTCTCGCATTGCTTGGTTGTTCCTGGCCTCATCGAAGTGTCCCACTCTTAGTGAAGGGTTTGAGATCTCCACTGGTACCACTGCTTCGGCACCGTGGGTGAGGTGAAAGGGCATCTCTCCGATGGCAACTCTAGCGGTGGTCCGGTGGGCCCATAGAATGCTCAGGATTAAGTCTACCCACGAGTCTCCAGCTTGGTCCAGCCGGGTCTTAATGCTGTGGAGTAGTGTCCAGTTGGCATTCTCCATCAGCCCGTTCACCTGGGGATGTCCCACCAAAGTGTAGTGGTTCTTGATCCCCAGCTCCGAGCACTTCTCCTTGAAGGAGGTGCTGGCGAATTGCCTACCGTTGTCAGTCGTAAGGACCCTTGGGATCCCGAAGCGACAGATGATGCTTCGTAGCACAAACTTCCAGGTCACCTCACTTGTGATCTTCCCCAATGGTTTGACCTTGATCTATTTGGTAAAGTAGTCAATAGCAACTATGAGAAATTTCTTCCTTCTTTGTGCCTCTGGGAAGGGACCCAGTATGTCCCCCCCTGACCAAGCAAATGGGCGAGGCTCCATTAGGGTGTGTAGTTGCGTAGCCAGCTGGTGGTGCAGATGAGAGAACTTCTGGAACTGAGGACACCTTCGAACATATTTGAGGCAGTCTTGCTGCAAGGTGGGCCACCAGTATCCTTGCTGGATCAGCGTTCTCGCGAGTGCTCGCCCCCCAATATGACTTCCATAGAGCCCTTCGTGGATCTCTTGGATGGCCTGGTTGGCTTCCGTAGGGAACAAGCACTTCAATAGTGGGGCGAAGAGGGAGTGGCAGTATAGTCGATCGTCCGTTACTATAAAGTGGACTGCTCTCACCCGCATACGTCGGGCCTCAGCGCGGTCGCTCGTGAGCTGTTGGCGAAGGAGAAAATCCAAGAGGGGATCCATCCAGGAGGGCTCATAGTCGATGGCATTTACTTGGGATATCAGCTCGTCTATGCTCGGTGCTGAAAATTCCTCTATCAGGACCGACCTCGAGTTGGAGACCGCAGTGGCTGACGCTAGGTGAGACAGTGCGTCTGCTCAGACATTCTCTTCCCATGGGATGTGGACCACCTCGAAGTGGGAGAATTCTTTTGTCGCAGCCCGGGCTTGCTCTAAATACTTGATCATGGATGGCTCGCATGCCTCGAATTCTCCCTTCACCTGGTTGGTGATAAGCATGGAGTCGTTGTACACGCGCACACTGGTCTCCCCCAAGTGTTTCGCCATGCGTAGCCCTAAGAGGAGTGCCTCGTACTCGGCCACGTTGTTTGTGGTTGGAAAGTTGAACCGCAAGGCGTACTGAAGCTTGAGCCTCTCTGGTGAGAGTAGGACCAACCTGGCTCTGCTCCCCGCGACACAGGATGATCCGTCGATGTACAATTCCCATGTGGGCTAGAAGGATTGCTCGGGCAAGTCTTCAGTGAGTATAGTGCATTCGGCCACGAAGTCAGTGAGAGCCTGAGCCTTGATAGCGGCCCTTGAACGGAACTTCATGTCAAATTCCCCCAACTCGATAGCCCATTTAATCAACTTCCCAAGGCGTCAAGGTTCTGGAGGATTTATCGTAGTGGCTGATCGGTGAGGACGACGATTGGGTGAGCCAAGAAATATGGTCGCAGCTTACGAGCAGCCGTAATAAGTGCAAGGGCAAACTTTTCAGTTTGTGAGTACCAACATTTCGTGCCATGCAGTGCTCGACTGACGTAGTAGACGGGCCTCATAACTCCTGCCTCTTGCCCTGTGAGGATGACACTCATGGTGCTCGGCCTCACGGATAGATACAGGAGTAGTTCCTCTCCCCTTTGCGGCTTGGCGAGGACGGGAGGGGTCGCCAGATTGCATTTTAACTCTTCGAATGCTTGCTTGCACCCCTGGTCCCAGTGGATGTGCCCTTTCTTCTGCGGCGCTCGATTGGCTTGCTTGATCAGCCAGAAGAAGGGAAGGCACCGTTCAGTGACTCGGGATAGGAACCGAGCCAAGACGGCGATGCGACCGGTGAGGCACTGTATGTCCCTGACTCGGCCTGGCCTCTGCATCTCTAGCACCACCCGGATCTGGTCAGGGTTGGCCTCGATTCCCCGGTGGATAACAAGGAAGCCCAAGAACTTCCCTGACCATACTCCGAATGCGCACTTAGCTGGGTTTAGCTTCATGTTGTACCTTCTGAGTGTGGCAAAGGTCTCTGCCAGGTCATCCAATTGCTCAGTGGCTTGGAGGCTCTTGACGAGCGTGTCGTCGATGTATACCTCCATGTTGCGGCCGATCTGCGAGTCGAACATGTCATTGACGATGCATTGGTAGGTCACCCCCACGTTCTTTAGCCTGAATGGCATCTGAGTATACCAGTAAAGGCCGTGATTGGTGATGAGCGTGGTCCTATCTTGGTCGGGTTGGTGCATGCTGATCTAGTGATACCCAGAGTAGGCATCTAAGAAGCTCAGCATTTCATGCTCGATCGTCGCGTCGACTAGTTGGTCGATCCGCGGCATAGGGAAGCTGTTGATGGGAATCGACGCCGAGCATGTATAGTTTATTTTATATTTATGTCCTTTTAGTTTGTGTTTATATCCTTGGGTTTAGTTTATTTTAATCTTTCTTTTATCCCAACATGCATCATGTAGGACTTTGAGTTTCATCGTTGAAAAATATTCTTATTAGGCCACTAATAGAATCCACTAACTCTTAATTACATTTGACATGAGATATTTCATTCCAAACCGAGTACTATGTGATATAGATCTAGAGGGGGGTGAATAGATCAATCCCAAAATAAAAATCTACAGCAGCTAAAACAGTGCGGAATTAGAATAAACTTCTATATGACAATTAGGAAAATAGCAATTTTTAGCAACTAATTCTAACAGACAGTCAGTCACTCATCCAGGTGCGGTATGATGGCGGAGGCTAGTCTCACGCAAGGGGTGGAATTCCAGATAGGCATGACCTATCCTTCCAACCACTCCTTTTGATATACCTGGTGGATGAAAGACTCAATAACAGACAGAATAGAACAATTGAAATTAATCAGTTCTTAATCGGTCCTAGACATTCATCTAGCGTGAAGTAGAGTGAAATGTGAAATGCACACAGCCAAGAAACAATCGTACATGAGACACGCGATTTTTAGGTGGTTCGATCTTCTGCAGAGATCTACGTCCACCCCACACTTAAACCAAGTGTGGCTTCACTGCTGATTCATAGCTTCCAACCTGCTGATCCACAGCTTCGGGGAAAACTTCCCAACATCCGCTGAGCCTTACAGGTTAAGCTTCCCAGAAGAATCCTCCTCTACCGCTGGGCACTACAGCTTGCCACAGCCGCTGGCTAATAGCCTAAGAAACAAGGTTTCGTAATAGAAAATGAAAATGGGACTAAAAAATAGAAACGAAACAATGTAGCTCCAATTGGAGCGGACTGGCTTGGTTTTGAACCAGAAGCTAGAAACACAAGCAGAAGCCTCACTCTCCCAACTACGGCACTCTGCTTTTCTCTCAGAACACCCTCCTCTATGATTTCACAGGCTCTCATGAAATGCTTTCCTCTTTTCTAACCTTTCTTCTATTACTTCACTCTCCTGGATCACTCACTCTTGCTTTTTCCTCTCCTCTCCTCTTCTTTATTGTTCTGCAAGCCTCTGTCATCTTCTGTGCGGGGATATTTATTCAGTGGGACAATTGGCGAAGTTGACTGTTTATTATGTCGGTGGGGCTAGGGGATAGCATCCCAAAGTCCTAACCAAAATGGGGTGCCTCAAGCCAGAAAGAAGGGGGTTGATAGGCCCAGTTTCGTGAGGCTAGGAGCAGTTTTCAAGCTCGACGAGGGCGGAGTGCCTCGGGCCCAAGGAAAAGAGTTTTATGAACCCTGCCAAGTGGGACAAAGGTTATTTTGGGGCTCAGTGAGGGTGGAGTGCCTCGGACCAAAGGAAAAGAGTTTTATGAACCCTGCCCAGATGGGACAGAAGGTAATTTTTGAGTTCGACTAGGGCGGAGCGCCTCCGGCCAAGGGAAAGCTTTATGGACACAAACTGATGGGACTGATGGGCCAATTATTGAGCTCGACAAGGGCAGAGCGCCTTATGCCAAGAAAAAGGAGATTTTATTGGGCCGACATTGGGCAAGGGAGTCTGAACCAGTAGTGGTGGGAGAGTCCCATGAGACAAATATGGCATCTCTTAGCAAATTTGAATCACTGTTGGCTGAACGCCAAAAGACAACGAGAACGCGTTGGCCGGGGACATAGGTCCCAGCTTAAGGGTAGAGGGTCAGTCCCGGTGGGACAAGTGGGGAGCACTCCCGTAGGATGGGAGGGTGACAAGGCACCATGAATTTTGTGGAATCAAGGATGCTAAGACGGGCCATTAGAAGCCGAAAGGCACTTATTTGTTAGCTTGATGAGGAGAAAGAAGCCGAGGGTATGGACAACTCGACAGGACTTGTTCTTTTCATTCCCTAGCAGGGTTTGGACCCGTATTTGCAACGGGTGGCCTAGTGGCCAATGAAGGTTCTCTAGCATCGGTGGGACCGTTGATTAACATGATCCCCCTGGGAGTATTCAGTGACAGCCATGCATCAGATCAACAACTGTCTTCTTTCGTCATTAATTTCTTCAAGAGACGCTCCGAACAGCATTGGCTCAGGCTTCCAGTGCTTATGCCAAGTGTCATCCTCTTGACGCTTGTT
Organism: Amorphophallus titanum; assembly: GCA_024336825.1. Lineage (NCBI taxonomy): Eukaryota > Viridiplantae > Streptophyta > Magnoliopsida > Alismatales > Araceae > Amorphophallus > Amorphophallus titanum. Next base: position 13,346,344 of record JANBPO010007653.1, read on the forward strand.
CTTAGAAGCTGCAGTTGCAGGGTCATCCTACCTCCGCAGATGATGTAGCTACATGACAATCCTTTTATCCCTTCGGAGCATTACAGCTCTTGGGAGGCTTCACGGGTTCCAAGCGGTATCAGGTCTACTCGGTAGTCCTATCGGGTATATCCAGTATCCGAGATCTGGGTCGTCACATTCTCTTTTTCATAGGTTACCTTCTCATTTTCAAGGGGAGCGGTGCCGTCTTTAGGGAACCCGTAGGTTACCTTCTTATTTTCAAGGGGAGCAGTGCTCGCCTTTAGGGAACTCGTAGGTTACCTTCTCATTTTCAAGGGGAGCGGTGCTTGCCTTTAGGGAACTCGTAGCTTACCTTCTCATTTTCAAGGGGAGCGGTGCTCGCCTTTAGGGAACTCGTAGGTTACCTTCTCATTTTCAAGGGAGGTTGTACTCGCCTTTAAGGAACCCGTAGGTTACCTTCTCGTGATATGTGGGTAACTTACCCTAGTGGGGTACGGCTGGTGATGTTTCACTGAAAGAATTTCCTGAGATTGACGGAGTTCCACGTCCTGGGTATCTCTCCCCCCCCCCCCAGCGTCATCAGTTTGTACACTCCTTTGTCAAGTGCTTCTGCCACCCTATACGGGCCTTCCCAATTTGGTGCGAGCTTTCCTGTGGATCCTCTTGGGTGAGCAACACTTGCTCGCCGTAGAACCAAATCTTCGGGGAACAAGTCATTCTTTAACTCGGGCATTGTAATATTGGGCCAGCTTCTGTTGGTACGCTGAGAGCTTTACTTGTGCGCCTGCTCTATCCTCCTCGAGTAGGTCTAAGTTCTCTTGCATCGCTTGGTTGTTCCTGACCTCATCAAAGTGTCCCACTCATCGTGAGGGGTTGGATATTTCCACCGGTAGCACTGCCTCAGGGCCGTAACCGAGGTGGTAGGGTGTCTCCCTGGTGGCGGCTCTAGCGGTGGTCCGGTGGGCCCATAGAATGCTCAAAATTGAGTCTATCCAGGAGTCACCTGCTTGGTCCAGCCGGGTCTTGATGCCGTGCAGGAGCGTTCAGTTGGCATTCTCTACCAACCCGTTGGCCTGGGGGTGCCCCACTGAAGTGTAGTGGTTCCAAATCCCCAGCTCTGAGCAGGGCGCGAGGTAGAGAGAGAGAGAGAGAAGGCCGATGTAGCTAGGGTGGGGAGAAGAACGGGGGTAGAGGGGATGGCATTAGACGCGCATGGCGGGGGACGACCTCCCCCACCTGGTAGTGATCGTGCCACGCTGTGTGCGTCTGAAGCTAATCCTCTCTTGTTATCGATCTCAATGTTGCATGCGTACGGCGTCTGGAGCCCAGCCCTGATCTCTCGCTGCTTCGCTCTCATCTGGAAAGATATTCTTCCTTCTTCCTGGTGCTCAAGGGAAGGAGGAGTCACTTGGTGTTGGAATCTTCGTATTTCCTTTATGTTTGATATCTAATTAACCCAAGAAGGGTACTCTTTGGTTATGATCAAATGTTTTGACGTCATGCCTTGGTTATATATATATAATCGCCAAGGGTCAAGAGAGTACTGACGGCCAGTTATGTAACTTAAATGGCTCCTCCTCTCCTCAGGTCCTTCGATGCTGGGGGTGGATATGTGTCTTTGAAGGAGCCTGCAGGAAAGTGGAAACTATGGACGAAGGTAAGTTCACTGAAGAGTATCCTTTTGTTCGCCTTCGTTTTGGATTACGCACGTACGTAATGCAAAGCGCAGCCGCGTTGCCACAGTTTGAACGGTGGAAGCGGAGACGTACTGCTGCGGGAGGTCCACCTGTGGTCTCGTCACAGTTTTGCTTCTTCTAACCTTGGAATTAACAGTACAAATATATATACCCGGCTTTCTTTGCTATGTTGTTTATACATGTACATGGGATGTGCACGTTCCCATGTACACCAAATTAAGGATAGATGTTGCAGGTGGAAGTGCTTCAGCAGCATTGCGTTCGGAGCCTGGTATGTACATAGCTACCTCTCTTCGCATCCAGCTAGCTAGTAATTATCTAGCTCTTGGTTGATGCAAGCGACGGTCTCAAGGGTAGGGGAAGACGTTTGATGAGCTTATTCGTGCGTACGTGGTACGTAATGTCCTGAGATTCCAGTCACTGTCCAGCAGCAGCTAAGAAATTCGGTTAAGGCCAGATCAGCACAGATCCGGCCCAGATCTTTGGGCCTAGGTTGAAGATCTCTCAAAGCTCACCAACTCGAAGATGACTACGGAGCTGTCTCGAAGGCCACTATTTATAAGGGGAAGCAAAGTCCCCAAAAGCGTGAGGACTCCTACCGCCTCAAGTAAATCCTCAGAAATCGAAGCGACGGATCTCGAAAGTCGCACCTTCTCAAAGTTAACTCGAGGGCACTGTTTCGTATCCCCTGAAGATCTCACAGTCGTTCACAAAGGGGGAAAGTACACTGAAGAGGTTTTGAGATTTGCACAACGAAGGAAAACTTTTTATATTCTGAAATAAAGAGTTTACAAAAGGAAGACTGTCACTTAGGCAGAAACGGAGGGAAGTATGAAAATAAGTAAGCGAGGGCACCCTTCTAAGGGTACACCTCGGGTACATCATCATGTGCCCCAGTCTCACCGGGCACACGTGCGGCAACGGCCCTGGCAAGAAGCGAGTCCTCGTCCAAGTCCACCACTTGGCCCCCCACCGCTGAGACATCCTCAAGTGCTCACTCATTCGTGCTCGGCCCCAGCTCCGACTCCTCAGCACCAGCACCCTCGCCGTCAGGCTCTCCCTCGCCATCGTCAGCCTCTGGGCCATAAGGGGTCAAGGGAGGAAGGAGAGGCAGAATAGAGGCATCGAGCTCCTCCACCATGGCCTTGATAGTGATGCTCCAGTCCTCCCGAAAGCCACGGTCGTGCGCCGGTCGGTAGAACTCCAAGGCCACCGCGGTCAGCTCATCTCGGTAGGCCAAAGATGAATGAAAATGCTCCACCGCTTCCTCGCCCACCGTCGACATCGATGAGCGTAGCACAACCAGCTCTACCTCGGCCTCCCATGCATGGGTCTCCATGGCTTGGGCCTCCGCCCTCAGCTTGGCCACCTGTTCCTCAGTCGCATCAGCCCACTCCCGGAAAGAGTCTCGGTCACGTTCCATGCCGGCAAGGGCCAATCCCTGCTGGACTGACTGTTTGTGGAGCTCGGCGTAGGCTGCCTCGGACCCCTTCAGGCACTTCTCGAGCCCTGCCTGAAGGGCCTGGCTGGATTCCAACATCCGAGCAAGACCCTGGAAATGATGCCTCCACAAGCCAAAAGGTTTCTAGAAGTGTCATAGAACCCGTAACATTGGTAAAAGTCTAAAAATCTGACTCGGAGAGATGGGGTAGAGACTCAGGTTAAGTTAACTGATCGACTCTAATAAAATCTATTCGGTAGAGCATTCTTAATTAATTGTCTCTACGTTATAGGAATTTCTCACGTTGGCAGTCGAGCGCATGCAGTGGCGAGATTTGCAAAGCACGGTTCAAGGCCTGACCCAGGCCTTACAGCAGGTACCTCAAGGTGGCTCGCATCATGGAACCGATGATCTCCACCAGAACATTCAAGGCTTGAATCCCCCATGATTTGGTGGTTCTGCAGACCTAGACGAGGTCGAGCATTGGCTGAAAGAGATAGAGCGAATCTTCAGAGTTATGTAGTGCGGTGACCAGGATCAAGTCTTCCTGGCCACTTTCAAGCTGGAATGCTATGCATGTGCTTGGTGGGAAGCCGTGGAAGCTACGCTTGGCAATAGGCGTGTGACATGGGATGAGTTTAAGGAGCATTTTAATGGCAAGTATTCCTCAGATCATGTGTAGGAGAAGAAAGTGGTAGAGTTCGCTACTCTAAAGCAGAGAAATTTATCTATTGCTGAGTATGCGCTATAGTTCGCCCGATTGTCTCGTTATGCACCACATTTGGTACCTACAGAGAAGATGAAGGCCAAGCAATTTTTGAATGGGTTGAAGCATCAGTATGTTAACCAATTGGCACCTTTGGAGATCCATACTTATGCCAAGATAGTAAGGAAGGCCTAAGTCCTTGAAGATACCCTGGAGATGACAGAAAGAATCTGAGGGAGGAACAAGAAGGGAGAGCAAACAACCAGTTTTGGGAACTTCAAACCCACTAATGGCAAGAAGAGACCCTATGGCGGGCCGAGTTTTTCAAAGTATACGAAGCCGAAGGAAAATGATAATAAGAAGGCAGGATCGACTGCTCCATCCAATGCAGTCTGTAAGTACTATGACCGTCCAGATCACAAGATGGAGGAGTGTTGGCACAAGCTGGGCGCCTACTTAAGATGCGGTAGCAGGGATCATCGAATCCCTAATTGTCCCCTTATTAATGCCTCGAAGAACCGAATACCCACTGGTTCATCACACTCGGCCGGCTGAGCCCGGAGAAGAACCAGGCGCGGTTGATCGATGCGTTCGACCGCGTGCACCGCAAGCATCCCTCCGCCCGGCTGCTCATTGTCGGCGACGGCCCGCTGATGTCGGAGTTGCGGGCAGACATCCAGCGACGTGGCCTCGACGACGTCGCCATCCTCGCCGGTGCGTTCGGAAATCCGTTCCCGCTGCTGAAGCGCGGCAACTGCTTCGTGCTGTCGAGCAACTACGAGGGCCAGCCGATGGTGCTGCTTGAGGCCGCGACTCTCGGCCTGCCGATCGTGACGACTCGCTTCGGCTCGGCGGAGGACGCGCTGCCACCGGGCACAGCGATTGTTACCGACCTGGATGCCGCCGCGCTCGCCGAAGGCATGGTGCAGCAGCTGGAGAAGCCGCTCGTTTACGAGTTCGACCCCGACGCATACAACGCCATGGTGCTGGGCGAAACCGAACGCATCATCTCCTCGCTGGAGCCGTCACCGCACCGCCATCCGCACCACGCGCACTAGCGCGCGCTACCACGAGCGAATGTGCCCGATTGGCACGAATGAGCCCCGGCGCCGGGGAACATTCGTGCCGCCGGGGAACATTCGTCGGTTAGGTAGCGGCGGGGATGCGCCTGGTGGCGCCCCGGATCGCAAGAACGCCGACGACTACGCCGAGCACTGCGGATGCCGCGACGATGTAGGGCGGCAGCTTCAGGTCGATCGTGAACACGATGCAGAAGCCGTCGAACAGCGAGATCAGCACGAAGCCGATGTGGCCGACGAAGCGGTGCATCCACCGCTTAGGTCGCAGCGCGACGTTGCGAACCGCGAGGATGCTGCGCACCAGCAGAACGGCAGCGAGCACGACCAGCGCTGAGAACGCGATCTGCTTCACGAGCGGCAGTCGGGCAAAGTCGACCGCGACAACCGTCGCCAGCGCGACGACTGCGATCGCGATGGTGACGAGATACGCGATCAACCGCACGGCAGCCGGGCGCTCGGGCGGGCGCACCATCAGCGCGCACCCGAACCCGAACGCAACGACGGCTGTGATCCAAGATAGAAATAACTACTAACTTTCAGAGCTTTTCATTTCAAATCAGACCATTGGATGGATCTGAGATTCATTCATGCCGAATCTCTCTGAGTGCCCTTCGCAATGGCACTAATATCTTCCCAATCCGACGCCGGATCTGGGCGTGGTGCCCATTTTCGTGGAAGCGCGCAGATCTGTCCCGAGATAGGACTACAGGACAGTATTGGGAGTTAAATCCCAATAAAATATCCCAGCTCACATTCAGCGATCACCACTTTCGGGAGTCGACCAGGGATGTCCCATCATCATCCTAGCCAATTGCTGCCTTCAGAAGATCTCCGGAGGTCGACGTCCCTTTGAACGCCTCTGTTCGCTATCCTGTCGGCCAGCAGATTTCAGATCTGGAGTCTCAGCCCACAACCGCCCTGGATCCCGCCGCCTTGCTGCCAGTCAACCCAACATCGGTGCTTCCGGACCACTGTTGTAGCCTGTTACCTTCCTGCGTGGAGTGGGCCTTAATTTCCTTGCTATAATTAACTATATTTACTGAACCGGGAGTACGATTCCTGGCCGGGAAGGTCTTCCCCATGCCCCGAGCGTAGAGGTATGTTTCCGCTCCTCACTTTATCGCTTGCTTGTTTAGTATATGTTTGATTACCGTGCTTGCGTGAGATAGGATTCCTAGCTCGCTACAAATTCCATCACCGCTGTGAGAGAGCGCACACGTGACCCATCCTGTGACCCATTCCGAACACAGAGGAGTGTAGACCACCCTTGACTCAACGTCGATTTCTCAACCGTGCGGATCCACGCGCTTCGATCGATAGGGACAAGTCATGAGTTGCACTTCTTATTGAGGATATTTCTCCTCTTCTGGAGCTCCTTGGAGCCATGCCGAGGTGTTCTTATTGTACGTGTCTTGCTGGTTGCGTCTATCCTAGCCGAGTCGAATCAACGTAGCGAGTCTAAGGTTACATTGTCCATCTGAGTCACACCCATCCTACATCAGTATGGTGGCCGTGATCGTCATGGAACTAATAGTGCTTTCGACGACTTCGGTGCTTTGGGTCAGTCTTCATTGCCTCGGGGCGGCGAAGTAGTCCCGAGTCTTTTATCTCTTCATAAATTTGGTAGACATGTGCAGTCAGAGGAGTGTAGCTCTTGAACTTGCGTGGGGGTTCCTTTCGATCGCGCTCTCAGTTCCTCCTCTTCCCTACCGGGAAGGCTGGTTGGATGACCTCTTTCTCTCCCCCTCCCGTCCCGAGCTTGCAGGATCTCGATAGGTGATGAGGACCTCCTCACACTCCGCATGACGCAGGGCCAAGATCACGAGATCAGCGAGGGAGGAGGGAGGGTGGAGCACCAGTTCTCGTCGGAGATTTTCGTCGCGAGTGCCTCCGGTCAGTGCGGTGACAGTAGAGGCCACATCTAGGCAGGGGATGAGAAGGGCTTTCATTTTGAAATGGATGATGTAAGCCCACAGTTTCTCCCCTTATGCCTGCTTGAGGGCCAGTAATCCCGCTGCCGACCTTGGAGGGCCGCTGCCGGTGAAGCTCTCCTTTAACAGTCGTCTGAATTGTCGAAAGTTGGCGATGCTATCGAGGGTGAGTGCATGGAACCAAGCTTGGGCTCCCTACACTGGGGTGGTTATGAATGCGTGGCACTTGATAGCATCAGTAGCTCCGTGTAGCGCCATTAGAGGGTCAAAGCTATCAAAATGGTAGGCTGGGTCGCCCTGGCTGTCAGAGGGCTTGAAGGTTGGGAGGGTGACCCTCGAAGAGACTTCAGCCCTCAAGATCTGGTCAGAGAATGGGGATTGCTCCACGTCCTCCGAGGTGGAGCCTTTCTACAGGGTGCGAAGGGCGCGCTCCTGCCCAGTAAAACATCGTTCGAAGTCCCGCAGGCTGAGAGACAGCTCTGGCTGGCATGTAGCCAAAAGGCTACGAGCTCACCTCTGGCAGCGTCCCGTCATTCTTCAGCAAGAGTTTCTATTTCTGAGGGGCATTGGGCAGCCCAGGTTTCTTCACTCTCAGACTAAAGGAGGCTTCTTTCTCTGGAGGCGGGGCTTGTGAGGGCCCACCTGGCCTGTGGCAAATGAGTCGCCCGCCCTGGAGGGTGAAGCGGTCTCCACCCGTTTGTCGATAGGCTTCTGCGTGGGGGTGACTCACCCGAGGCAGTAGTGACTTCCTTCCCTGGCCACCTGGGTCCTCATCAAGTCGATGAGGGTGTCCAGTTTGGCATTGAGGGTTTGAAGGGTGTCGGGGGACTCAAGGGCGGGTTGTCCACCTGCGGCCACCAGAGGTAGGGCGTCAGCTTGCTGGTCAAGGAGGGGGTCTATGGAGGAATGTACGAGTGTACGTTCCCCCTCTGCGGCCCCCGGTCCCTTTCCTTGTCCTCTGCGTTTCTCTTGCTAGAACTTCTTCACACCATGTTGGCTCTTCGTACGTTTCCCATAGACGGCGCCAGATGAAGAGGGGTGATCTCGCGCTTGGTCTTGAGCTGTCGATGTAGTTGACGTCACCACTAATGGAAGATCTGCAAGGTAGGAAACAGATCAAAGGAGCCCAGGGTTGGAACCATGGGGAAAACCCTCTAATGCTTAAGTCGACAAACTAGCAAAGAGTAGGTGGAAAATAGAATAGGAGAAGAAGAGGGGGGCACGAGATTGCTCTCCACCAAAGGGTGTGGTGTTGAGTGCTCATGGTCCTTTCTTTCGGAGGGTCTCCTTGGAGTTCATATAATTACCACTGTGGGGTACTTGAAGGGACTGGGGGCATTATGCCTCAAGGGATGACCTTTCCTCTCCCCATGCCCTTTGGAGTTTTCCCGTTCAAGCGGTGGTGAGATCCCCGCCAGGAGTTATGCCCTGTCCGATGTGGTTCTGAACGTTAGGATATCACTTAGTGAGGCGTTTGGGCTTCTCCCGAGTCGAGGGTGGCACTGTATCAGTTACGCTCGGGTGCCGTTTAGGCTTTCCTGAACTACTAATGCTCGGACTTCCAGGCTAAGCAGTCGCCTAGGAAGATTTGTTCTGAGGGTGTTTGGGCTTTGAGATGGGTGGGCCCTTACATGGGGATATCGCCTTGGGGAGCTTTGGCCTGGTTGGGTCACGTTGGGCATAACTAGGCTAGTCTGTACCTGATTCGGCCGCCCTGATCCCCGCGTATAACTAGGCTGTAGATTTTCTGATGGGAATCGAGCCCATACATCCACATTTTATTTTTACCTTTATGTACTTTTATTTTTATTTATGTCCTTGCATTTTCCACAAGAAATGAAGGCAGAAAAACACAAGGAATACACGAACGGGATGTTGCATTCCTACGGTTTTGATGATGTTCAACACTACTTGTCAAATTTGGTTGATCAATTTTCTAACATCCTTTTAATTACTGTACTTCTCATTGTTTCTATTTCTGATCTATCTCTGCAATAATGCCCTTATGTAATAAAACTCTGTGCATATTAACTCTGTGCACATTTGCTCATGCGTAGTTCAAGTTATAGTGTCCTTGCACGTTATTGTTCACTTAGTTATCAAGTGTTTGCACAATGTGAGTCCATGTATGCTGTTAGTACACTTCTAAAGTCCGTGCAAGTTCTGGACTTAGAAAAATCCTACTCGATGTATAGGTGTTAAGTCATTGAGAGTCTGTGCTAGTTGCACGATGCATTTAGAAGTCTGTGCTAGTTATTCTCTAGTTACACAAAGTCCATGCATGTTTTTTGTTCCAACAAAGTCCATGCACTCCTCCAAAGCAAGTTTGTGCATATTGCCTAACACAAATCTGTGCACTTTCTTTGCTTAACTGCATTTCAAGTCCTTGCACACATAGTCCCTGCACTTCGCTTGCTTCATTGCATTTAAAATCCATGCATGTAGAAGTCCGTGCACTTTGTTCATACAAAGTCTATGCACTTCGTTAAAGCAAAGTTCATACGTGTTGCACATCTTCAAGTTAAGTCCGTGCAGGTTGTAAGCCCGTGCATATCTTCTGTTGAAAGGAAAACACAGTTCGTGCAAGTTTCTTTCCCTCACACACACAAAGTCCATGCATGTGTTGGCCACGATGATAAACATAAGTCCGAGCATGTTTTGGCTTTGTCGAAAACATAAGTCCGAGCATGTTTTGGCTTTGTCAAAAACATAAGTCTGAGCATCTTTTGGCTTTGTCGAAAACTGAGTCCGTACATTCTTCACTTTTGGATTGGCTTTGTCGAAAACATAAGTCCGAGCATGTTTTGGCTTGGTCAAAAACTGAGTCTGTGCATTCTTCACTTTTGGAATAAACCAAAGTCCGTGCATACATAGTCCATGCACATTCTTTGTTTCATTCCGAGAGTTTTTTTGAATTTATATAGCGGCTCGTTCCCTTTTTAGAGCAGGGGAAGCTGGAGAGCCTAGGGAGCGTTGCCTCCTAGGTGAGGGTTCTTCACCGTTCGAGGACTCTTACTCTTATCCCCTGAACTCTCTGCGGCCAGTTACGCTCGGTCGCCCTTTGGGCTTTCACCGCACATGGGCGGTATCGTTATGCGGACTCCCGAGCCAGAAGGCCAAACGTGCTATGTTGGTTTGAATGAGTTGGGCCTCCTGATGAGTGGGCCCAATAGGGGGCCGCCACTCGTTAGGCTATGTAAGCCTTATTGGGCCATATTAGGCCGCATATTTTTTGGTCCGCGAATCTACCCCTCTACACTTGTCCCCCTTACTCTCGAGCCAGGAGATGGGATTGGAGAGTACAATACGTACGGATTGTGGTTGTGGCTCGGATGGGGGGATTGGCCGTTGCGTGCTGTCCCTGCTTCGATTCTTAGGGGCCATTTAATGCGGCTATCCTATCGCATGGGGGCTCGAGTGTGATGATGGACTGTGCGTCGATTCGAGGGTGCCCTCTTGGAGTTTGAAGCGTCGTGGCGGTTCTTCTCAGGGCTACTTAGTACTTATAATAAGTACTTTCGTGCTTGTGCTCTCTGCCTCCTCCGTTAGGGCTTTTCCTCCTTTTTCTGCTTTTGCGAGTACATAGTGGGATTCATGCGCTGAGCAGGTGATCAGAGAGAGCAAGAGATAGCTAACGCTTTCGCAAAGCTAGCAGAGATCACCGTGGAGGTGATTCGTCAACTTCTTCTTCCTATTAACCCATTTGGTTCTAACATTTCTCCTCCTTCTCCTCAATCTTCCATGGCGGAGCACAACGAAGAAGTTAGTGGCCAGGAAGTCAAGCAAGGAGCAGGAAACTCTGCGCCGGTGCCCAACCGTCATCCCTGTAGTAAGTTAACTGAACAAGAGGAGAAAGAACTCAAAATCCACTACCAACTCCCCTGTCGGTACTACTTCTCTCCAGTTAGACCCCATGAGTCTAGTGATGGGGGTATCTCTCGCCCTTCATATTTTTTCAAGACCCCGGTTGCTCGCCACCTTCACCAATGAAATTGTCTTCGTTCTCAGCACTTGTTCTTTTCAATTGAAAATGGGAACTGGTTTCTCTTCATATGTAAGATCTGGCTGAATTTTCAAATGCTCATGATCTATAATGTGTGATGAGTCTGGCATATATTTTCTTAACATAGACACATGGAATACATCATGAACTCCTGATAATGAAAGTGGTAGAGTCAGTTGATATGCCACCTCACCAATTCTTCTTAAGATTTCAAATGGTCCAACGTACTTTGGACTGAGTTTACCTTTTTGTCAAATCTCATTACTGCTATAGTAGGCGAAACCTTCAAAAATACGTGATCTCTAACAGCAAATTACTGATATCTTCTTCTCTGATCAGCATAACTTTTCTGCCTACTATGAACTGTAAGTAATCTTTTTCTAATCAACTCGACCTTTTTTACACAATCATGTACAATCTGTGGCCCAATCAATCTCTGCTCACTAATCTCATCCCAACAAACAGGTGATCTACATGGTCTACCATATAATACTTCATATGTTGCCATCCCTATACTTGCATGATGGCTGTTATTATATGCAAACTCAATTAAGGCCAAATGCTCATCCTAACTGCCTCGCCAGTCTAAACTACATGCCCTCAATATATCTTCTAATATTTGAATGGTTCTCTTTGATTGTCTATCTGTTTGAGGGTGAAAAGTTGAGCTAAATTTTAATTATATACCCAGTGCTTTCTATAAACTCCTCTAAAATTTTACTATAAACCTTACATCCCGATCTGAAATAATAGACACAAGTACACCATGAAGTCTCACAATCTCTCTGATATACAAATGGGCTAAATCCTCTAATGATTGTGTCTTTGTGATGTCATAAAATGGGCTGACTTAGTAAGTCTGTCAATAATTACCTAAATAGAATCATGTTTTCTCCTAGTCATTGGTAATCCCATCACAAAATTCATAGTGATATGCTCCCATTTCCACTGTGAAATTTTCATCAACTGTAATGGTCCTGCTGGTCTTTGATGCTCTGCCTTTACTTGTTGACAAGTAAGACACTTGCTGACAAATTCTGTTATATCCTTTGAATTGCAGTCAGCTGTGTTCTAATGGCTTGCTGTTCCCTTCTAATATCAAAAGCATGGACCAGCATTTGTGTAGTCTTTGCATAATGTTCTGCTTGGGTCAGTCTCATATTACTCATAAGATTTTCAACTTGCTCACACACATGTAGAAGAGAATCTAAGAAGCTATGGAGTCTTTCATCCGATCTGTATTTATCTCTAACAAACTTCTCCCATTAGCTATTAACAATCTGCTCCACATGAAGCATTCTGGCATCCAATCTTTCTACAGCTGTATGTAAGTGCATGAACTGAGCATTCATTATCCTGAACTGATTCAGAAGTAGATTTACTAGAGATGGATGAACATCTGCAGCATACTGACTAGAGCTTGGTCCAGCTGAAGTACAGGCCTAAAATTCTGGTGGAATGAAGGGTTCTTCAGATGACAAAGGTGGCTAAATGTCAAATCCCACCATTGACCCTTGATAAGGCCCATAGTAATATGCAGGACCAAGGTACTCTTGTTGTGGAACTTCAGCCTCTGCTTCTTGTGGTTGTTCCACCCTCTACTGCTCTGGCTATTCAACAAATGGCTGCTCTTGCTCTATGTTTTTATCCACATTTAACTGTTGCTACTGTTGTTGTAACTGATCAATGAGTTGGTCTATATGTTGATCAATCTGTTGCATGACTTGCTCATCAAATAGGTGTTGTTCTTCCAGCTCATGAAGCTCTTGTTGTAGTTGTATATCTCCTGGTTGCTGCTCTTCATGAACTTCTTTATCATCTGGCTCCATTTCCTCCTGTTTAGCATGCACTTCCATATGTTGCTCAACTACTTGAGGTTGAACCTCCCCTTGACCTTGTGCATCTAACTAACTTTGATCAATTTCTTCCCTAACTTGTTGCTGCTACTGCTCAAATTCTAATTCTCCCAGCTGTGACAGCCTTTCTTCTTCCACTGGATGGGTAGGCTGTACTGCCACTTCTTTCTGAACCTGGCCTACTGGCCCCTGCCCTTGGATTCTACCACCTGATGGCTTTAGCTTCATGAACTTTGTGATGAAATCCATGTTGTACACATTTACCTTAGGCCTAACTCTCCTTAACGGCTTAACATCCCAGAGAGATCTGACGAAATAGATGCTATAGGACTTACAGTTGAGGGTCATTTCGTAAGTAAGCCTCCATTCTTCAATGGAACTGACTATTCATACTGGAAGAATCGAATGCAGGTTTTCTTAAGAGCTAAAGACCATGAGATCTAGAAGGTGGTCATCCGAGGTCCATTCGAGCTTCCCAAAGATGAAGATGTATGGACTCAGGAGCAAATTCGAAGATCAACTCTGAATTGAAGTGCAATAAACGCTATGCAATGATCTCTGCATCCCACCGAGTTTTCCAGAGTCTCCTCCTACTCAACAGCGAAGAAAATGTGGGATAAATTGGAGGTAATCTATTATGGAATATCTCAGGTAAGAGAAACAAAAGTAAATTTGCTAGTATCTGAGTATGAAGCCTTTAAGATGAAATTTGATGAAACCATCTCTGACATGTATGCCTGGTTGATGGTGCTTGCTAATAGTTTGAGGAATTTGGGCAAGATCTTTAGTGAGTACGAGTTGGTCAGGAAGATCCTCCGATCTTTGACACCAATCTGGCATACAAAAGCTACCGTCATGGAGGAATCTAGGAACTTGGCAACTACCACTGTCGACGAACTCATCGGCTCTCTTATGACATGTGAACTGAATCTCAATAGGGTCGATGACTTTGAAAAGAAGAAAAAGCCCCTAACGTTTAAGGTAAATTGTAGCAACAAAGGATCTTCGAGTGAGCATAGCTCTTCTAGTTCTGAAGAAGACTTATGTGAGTTTGCTATGCTAACTAGAAAGTTTAAGAAGTTTTTGAGGAAAGAAGGTAAGAGTTTCAGACGAAAATACTCCTCAGGGAAAAGATAATCGAAATATAAATCTGACACTGCCAAAAAGACTGACGGTATTGTATGTTACAATTGTAGGAAGTCAGGGCACTTGAAGGCAGACTGTCCTGAGCTGCCCTATAATTCCATAAAAAGATGTTGCTATTGTGGACAGCACCTCTGATCTCCTAACGTATTTGTTACGTGCAGGAAGCTCACCAAATACCAACTACATATATATAAAGCATTATGCGCGGAGGGGAGGATCCCCTCCAGGACCACCCCTTCTCCCCCTCCACTCTGCCCCCGCTCCCCCTCACCTCTAGCAGCCTCCCTTCCCCATCCCTGTGACGGCTCCTCCAATGGTGTCGAGAGAGAAAGTAGGGAGAGAGCGAGCAAGATGAGGCGGCCCCCTTCGGCACCAACAAGAGAGAGAAGGGGGGATCACGTCACATGTCGCAACAGGGCAGCAGGGCAGCTCCAACGTTGTGCGGTGGCATCTAGCGAAGGTCGGCGGCGTCTTCAGCATTGTCCGCTAGCATCTCTAACATCATCAGCGGCATTGGTGGCATCGTCCATAGCGTCCAGCAATGGATGGGGAGAGGGGACCGGTGGGGAGGGGGTCCAACAGCCCTCCTCCTCCCCAGTGGCACGTCGCAGCAGGGCAGCAGGCCGGATCCAACATTGTACAGTGGCATCTGGCGATGCCCGGCAAGATCCCTAGCATCTCCGCTAACATCTCCGACGTCATCTGCGGCATCAGTGGCATCGTCCATGGTGTCCAATGATGGGTGGGGAGAGGGGACCGGCTGGGGAGGGGTCCAACCGCCCTCCTCCTCTCCGTGGCATTTGGTGATGCCCGACAGGGAGAGAGAGAGAGGGCGTGGCAGCCCTCTTCGGTGCCGGTTAGAGAGAGAGAGAGACAGCATGGAGAGAGAGAGGGGGAGAGAGCGAGAGAGGGTGTGGCGGCGGCCTGCTTAGCCCCCGTTAGAGCGAGCGAGAGAGAGAGAAGAGAGGGTGAACCGTCCAGGGTAAAAATGTAATCTCACATGAGTTACCATCGTTAAGCATCTAACTCACGGGCTCTAACCTTAGGGCATGGTAACTTGGGTTAGGAGATTTGGGGGGTTCCATAAAGGTGGGGGTATAGGTTTCAGGGGTATACAGGTAATTTTCTCAAAACAAATTCATGGTACCAGATATAGAAAGGAGCTCCAACATATGGAAAACGACTGTCATTCTGGTTACCTGATGAGAAGAATTCCTCAGGAAGTTTCAACATTTTAGCAAGCCAATCTAAGACTATAACTTCAAGTTCTGTTGCCATATCCACATTTACGCACACACATTTATATCCACATTTTAAATTCTCAAAGGAGCAGTTGGTTTTCGTAAATGTAATCTCAATGCAACTCTTGAGTACATATTACCCCCCTGTGTCTGTGTGTGTGACAGTGAGAGTGAGAGAGGGCGGGAGCAGGGAGAGGGAGGGGAGCCCCTCCCCCTTCCTGTGTCTGTGTGTGTGAGAATGAGAGTGAGAGAGGGAGGGTGATAGAGCCGAGCCGTGCGTGTGTCTGTGTGTGAGAGTGAGAGTGACAGAGGGCGGGAGCAGGGAGGGGGAGGGGGGCCAACGGGAGAGGGAGAGAGGGGAATACCTGCGGTGGGTTTCTTCTCCAGAAAGAATTTGATCGCCGTCGCTGCCGGAGCTCAGCACCACTGTTGCGCCCTCCCTACTGGTGCCGCCTCCATTGGCTTGTTACTGGCGTCCCCGGGTAGCTCCACCGCGCCCACCCGCCCTCGCCACTCCGTCGCGAGCCGGTGAGAGATTGAGAGCGGGGTGGGATCGTGAGAGAGGAGGAGGAGGAAGGGGGAAGGAGGAGGAAGGAGGAACAAGGAGCAGGGTGGGATCGTATTTTCTAATTCTTGTTTCTTTTTGTTTGCCACCATAATTTAAATTGGCACCACTTTTCTCCTTCTTTTCTCTATTGATTTTTATTTTCACCATTATTTTCATTCATTCATTCATGATTTTTTGTCATTCATTCATTTCTTCTAATAGGATAAAATCTCTCTCAATATAAAATCTCATTACATCTACAAAATGAAAATTTTCATTTATTATTTATTCTAATAGGAATTTTTAACTTTTTTTATGAAATGAAATACGGGTCCCATGCACGAAAACCCACCAAAACCCATGAATGTTACAGTGGGAGCTGAGAGAGTAGCGGCACCGACGATGGGGAGCTACGGCTCCTCGCAGCGTGTGAGTCACTTGTGTCACAATGTGTTCATGTTCCAAGACTGGGATGGTCTGGACTAACCCAAGGTAAGCTCCTTCTGATCACTAAGCAGACGATAGTGGGCATCGGGTCAGGACTGGAGACCCATCGTATGATAAATTTCGATCACGGAGATAAGAGGGGAAGACGTTTGATTAATCGCCAAGCAATGGGGCTACATGGCCGATAAGTCGATTCGTGTAAAAAGAAGTGAGAGCGTGTTGAAAAGTCTTGAAAGCCCCACATAGGGTTGCGAAAAGGTATTTAGAGACGTATCGATCACATGTTAACCATTTCCTTATTGTTTCGTGCCCCCTCAAACTCATGTTTTGTGATTTTACCAACAAGTCTATAATGATTTTTCGGGAGCTAGGCCTCCTCGCGGGGAATGCCATGTGGAACCACTCGGATCTTGTGCCAACCTCCTCGAGTCACGTGGACATCATTTGGGGCAGGTGTGGCTATCCGTGCCGAACTGGCCATCCCAGCCACAGCTCGAGACGGGACGGTACATTGCATACCGATATGGAAAACTATAATATATATATATATAATAGAATAAACTAATTCAAATGACATGTTATCTCATTTGGTTAAGTGTTCCATCGTTTGAACGGGTTTCTTCAGGTTCGAATCCCAGCTTCAGTGTTTCCTTAAATTTTTTAATATAACTTATTTAAAAAATTAAATGAAAACACGACAGAACTTTATTTCGAACCCGGCACCTCACGATTAACAGCGATGCACTTAACGAACTTAGTCAAGTTCCCCGCTCGATGTCTCACGTACTGAGCCATCATTCACCCTTGCAAACCCATTTTATAGCCTTCACGGCTATTTGTCACACTTAGCATCTATTTGTCACCCTTACGACTGATAACCGTCGCCCTAGCATTTTTTGTGCTGCAACATTACCGTCGCGCTAACTCATTTTTCACCCTTAGCGACTTATTTGTCGCTGCTGCCTTAAAAATTTTCACCATTTTTTTCCACATTTGTCACCCGTAACATCCATTTGTTACCCTTATATATCTCTTTGTCACCACTGAATCTTCATTTGTCACCCTTAGGAGAGTATTTGTTACCTTCAGTCTTCTTCTGTTGTTCTTCCACGTTTGTCATTTTCTGTGTCTGCTGTCGTTGGCCGAAGCTTGACTGTGCTTTGACTGGATGTCAGAAGTTGCAAAATCTTGACTTTGAATATTGACTTTGCTTGGAGTATTGGTGCATTGGGTCAACATAAAGTTGAAGTTGACTAGAGCCTTCCTTCTCTTGGTGTGACTTTGACGACTGTGGTCAGCCCTCGCTTGTTCTTCAGATTACTTTAGAGCCCTCGAGATCACTGTTCACATTTGTCTTCTTCTAAGCACTGTAGCTCCTTTGTCTTCTAGTGAGCACGTCTCTTTCTCCTCCAGTACACAATTTCTTCTATTCTTTTTCACCTTCAGCGTCCTTCTCACTTGTTAGCAATATGAAGTTATTTGTTACTCCAGTTGAGCATTTGTCACCCATACTCACCTAATTGTCACCACTAAAGTCGAGAAGCCATTGCACTTACTCCTACATTGCCTGAAAGCCGCACGGCGGGCTTGTCTCTATTGAGCCCTATTTGTCACCATTAGCAGGGTATTATTTACCCTTGCTAACCCATTGTCACCCATGTAGACACATTTGTCACCCTTAACCTCCAATTGGTCCATGTGGAAAATGGGACACGTTGTCCACATGGAAAATGGGACACGCCGCAGGCCACATCAACAGAAATGATGATGCCGAAGGGCCGAACTGGACCTCGAATTTAAAAAATTCCAATTCCTATATACCTTTCCCGCCATGTCGAAGGTGGTTCGTCTCTCCATCCTACTCAACGTCTCGTCTTCCTCGCGGTGCCATTTGCGACCTCTCAGCCATGGAGCCAAAGGAGACACCCATTCAATGCTCCATCCACTACAAATTGGATGTCCCACCTGCATCTCAGGACATTGTACCAGTTCCTACGATCGAAGAAGAAATGTCTGAGGAATCTAGGGTTTCTAAGGCATCCACTTCAGGATGACATGTTAAAGGTAGTGTGGTTCCTTATCTCCCTGACATAGCTATTTGCCCCCCTTATCGACCTATTTATTTGTCACGCTTATCTCCCTATTTGTGTCAGATTTAGACCTACCTGTCACCGAATTTCATTTATTTGTCACCCTTAAGCACCTATTTGTCACACCTAAACTCCCTTGTTTATACATTTGTCACCCTTGTCTTACTCTTAATATTTTTTATGTTTCTTGATCAATCAATGACATAATGTTCAACGGCATTAAGACAATAAGAAGGTATCATGGTTAATGACATTAAGTTGATAAGAAGGCATCATGGTTAACGACATTAAGTTGATAAGAAGATATCATGTTTAACGATATTAAGTCGATAAAGAAATTAGATTGATGGACAAGGCACAATCAGTCTTTGCAAAAAATCTCAAAAAATGGGTTTAGATCAAGTTTTTCATAGTCAGGTGTTTAGCTAGAAAATCAAGGAATCGCGACCAGATAAGAGGTGGGACAGTGGGAAGCTCCCCTCGCATTCGTGAGGTTCTAATTAAGTAACCACTTATTCACTTAAAGTATGTGTCCGTGGATCACTTTTCTTAGATACCATTCTTCCTTAGAAATCTTGCTAATTACATGACTTGTCGAGAATAAGGAACAACTCTAGCGAAAATTCTATCTTATTTTTCACAATCAGAGCTTAACTAGAAAACTAAAGAATCACGGCCAGGTAAGAGGTGGGACAGTGGGAGGCTCCTCTCATATTCACGAGGATCTAATTAAGTAACCACTTATCCATTTAAAGTGTTTGACTGGGGACCTCTTTCCTTAGACACTATTCTTCCTTAGAAATCTAGCGAGCTACGCGACTTGTCGAAAACACGGTAACGCAATAACACGAAAATCGTTAAAACTCGTATCGAGCACGATTATGCAACTAAGTCCATGTAATTTTAACAGATAATATCTATTCCATTTAACATGCCAGAAAGATAATATATTCATGGAGATCAAAAATATCATGAAGGTAACAAAAATTAGGATGGAAATATAAACCCATGGAATAGAATTATTATATTTTATATCCTTAACTTAATCATGTATGAATTTAAATGATATGCAACTTAACATGACATATCTAACATGCTAAACGATATATTGGTTCAATTAGAGCCTGAATACATCACGATCGTGGTGGAGATCGTGCATCTGTAACACGGTCTTAAAAAGACACCACCTCGTGTCGTCTTACTACCACCTCGTGTCTCTTCTTCCTATATCTAACTTCGTGTCGTTTCTTTTCCCATTATGTGTATGTGTTTTGTGTCCGATCTCGAAGAAGGACCGCTTCCAAATCACCTTCGGGAGGGAGAGAAATGTCGAACCATAGGAAGTCATGAATGTTGCCCTCATCAAGAAGGATGAATCAAAGGAATGGAAGGAGGTCCGGAGGTTCTGGAGGAAGAGAATCTGGAGGGACATGATGCCCTGAGAGGATCAGTGGGAAAAGGAGGAGGAAATTCAGAGGTTCCGAAGGGAGAAAATTGGAGAGGGTGCGATGCCTTATAGGGAGATCCAGAGGTTTCAGAAGAGGAAAGTGAGAAGGGGCGCGATGCCCTGGGAGAAGAAGTAAGGAATCCAGTGGTTCCAGAGGAAGGATGAGTGGAGGAACGCGATGCCCTAGGAGGAGACAAAGAGAATCTGGAGGTTCCAGTGGAAGAAAATAGGAGTGGACACGATGCCCTAGGAGAAGTGGATCAAAAGAAATGAGATAGGGAGGATCCGAAGGTTCCGAAGGTTCTGGAGGAAGAGAATAGCGAGGGACACGATGCACTGTGGAAAGGTATGGAGAATCCAAAAATTCCAGGGATAAAGGGGAATCAGAAGAAGGATCTAGATGTTCCAGAGGAATAAAATGGTGAGGGGTGCGATGCCCTAGGAGGAGAGGAGCCCTCGGAGGAGAGGAAGAGAATCTAGAGGTTTCGAAGAAAGAGGTGAATTGAAAGGAATAGATTTTGGAGGATCTGGAGGTTCCAGAAATCGGGGAAGATGCAGATTAAGAGATGGAGAATCTGAAAATTCGAGTGAGGAAGGTAAATCAGCAGGGAAAGGATCTAGAGGCTCTGGGAGATGGGGAAGGTACGGGTCTGGAACTCTGGGAAAGAAGGAATGCAAATGAATGCAATGCAATGGATGCAATGGATGCATGGAATGCAAGGGATGTAGAGAAGGCGAAAAACACAAGGAGTGAGAGGACATGAACCCCCTCCTCTCCCAACGGGTGGCCCGTAGGGAAGAATTAATGGTTAATGGGAGGGTGAATAAAATTGAGTAGGAAATGAATGAATTGGTGGGAGGCCCCATATTGTAAGAATGCCCATCCTTCCATGGTGAGTAACGTGGAAGTAGAGGTCCCACCTCCATCGACATCGGTATCTCCCTCATCATCTGAGCCACCATGGTCCACCTATTCTTCGGACAGGGATGGAGAACTTTCAAAAGAACTCTGCACTTCCATTCAAGGCTGAACTGCTGCTTCTGCCTCTCGACGGACAAGTGACTGAGTGGCTATGCATCGCAATGGAATCACTACCTTTTTAGAAGATAAGCAGCGTCCTATTGATGATGAAGAAGGTCCTGGAGATGAGACCCTCGTGTTAGGCAAAATTGCAGGAAGCCCTAAGGCAAGTCATGAAATGCACAATAAGATAAAGTAGTCATGAAACTTCGAAATACAAAACCTTAGAGGTAATTTTCCCCGATTTACCTGCTGCCTTAGTGGCTAGTGTGGCGAAAGGGAGATTTTCTCTCTCGGGGTTGCCGACAGATACTCCTGCCACTATCTCCATGGCCGCATCGACATCCACCTCAATAGTCAGAGCGGGCACTACTACAAAATGAAAGAATACAAAATAAGCACAAGGAAGCCCTTCAGAAGAGAGATGCCACCATGATAATAGTGGTGCAAAGTTATCCTCAGTCCTGACAAACGGAGCTTGAGAAACAACAAATTGTTAAAACGATGGCATTTAAGGTAGAGCCTCCTCAACAGCCGGAGCCGTAGACGCTACTTGCTCGGTTGCAACCTTATGAGCTTTTTTAGCTCGTGCCACAGCAACCTTCACCGGGGATGCTGCTCTCCTCTTTTGACTTCCCCAACGCAGAGGAGTAGTAGTGGGGGCTGGAGTAGGGATATCAAAATAAGAAGGCTTCTGAGCCTGCATACTCAACTTGCGGTAATCTCCTTGTTGCCGTACGTCAGGTCTATCTGAAAGAGGAAGAGCGAAGAAGATATAAGCTAACGCATGAAAGCAGTGCAAAAGCACATGACCTTGTCAAAACATGAAGACTTACCTGCTGTCCCCTTGTACAGAAGAGGGAGAGGCCAGAAATATAAAGCCACTTCTTTGTCCCGGGAAGTAGCTTCGTGGACTAACCAACATACGTCTCCAATCTTCTCACACCGGTCGATTAGATGATGAGCCAGCTAGACTAAAAAGATAACACAATTGCACTAGATGTGGTGAACCTGGTCACTATGCCAGCACATGTAAGAATCCAATCCAAAACACACCTACTTCAAGTGAAAGGTAATTTTTCTTAATTTTTCTTTCTTACCTTTCTTTTTTTAGTTATTTGCTTATAGGTGCCTTTCTTATAGGAGGCCTCCTGGGAGGCCAAAGAAGACTCTTCAACATTAACACCTTCTCCTTGTCGGCCACCAATGAGACAACGTGGTAGAGGTAAATCTGTGCCATATAGGACTAGACCTGAGAGTAGCATTTAAGATGTTATCTTTGGCATTCCTATTTTTGTAACTTAACCAAATGGTGCTTCAAACTCTCTTGTTTGTGAAGTCCTTTTAAACTCTCTCTTTTGTATTAGCACACAATGGTTTTATGATCAATGGATGTTTCAAACCCTTTTTTTATATGAAAGCTTGAATGATTTTATGGATGCTTCAAACCCCTTTTTTATATGAAGACTTGAATGGTATTGTGAATGACCACCGAAGAGCATCAGTGGTTCCTAAAACCAAACGAAGGAAAGGTCTGAAGAATTATCCTCAACAAGATATTAAAAAGGGTCGACCCCCTTCCCTGTATGGGTCGACCCCTGTGCATCTGTCTGGGCCAGACAGCAAGATATTGAGCAAGGTCAACCCCCTTCTCTGTCTGGGCCAGGCATCAAGATACCCCTGTTAACAAATGTTTCTTATTCACCAGTGTAATACTGAAGCTACCGGCCGTAAAGTGTTTGGTGATGTTGGGGTTGAACATTATTGGGATTTGGTGGCTAACTTTTGTGATGAAGTTATATGATATGGAGCATTGACGATGACTTTAGACCTACAAATTTATGTAAGCGGCAATCTTACTATTTTATTGACCACATGCTTCATTCTTTTTCAGAGATACTTTGGGAATGGAGTTGCATGAATTCCTGAGTGATGATCTTGTATGCAACTTAATTGCAGTTTTGACTCGCTTTCTTAGTCCATATTTGAGGAGGTCATCTATTGTCATGCTATGAAGGTACTCATTGAGATGGTGAGTTCATGAAATAATTGATCTAAGTTTAATCTTTTCTTGTATTTATTCCTCATAATTATCATCTTCTTGTCATCCAATGATTGGAAATGAGTAGAATAACATGTAAATTTATTATTTAATTCATAAATTTATTTCTGCTATTCACCGATTTTTGTTCAATACTTGCTAGCTTAGTAAGCTTGTTTGAAGGTCGTGCCACTCCAGTGGTGTCGACTGACCGATCACTCTCATTTTCCACATGTTTTAAGCCCCTTAAATTCTTGGACATTGAATGCCTCTCCGTCGGATATTCCTTTCGTCAGATTAGGTGTTCATGTTTCAAGACCTCCGTAAGACTACGGGAGCCTGAGATTCCCACTAAGACGTCGAGCAGGTTGTACCACCAAATCTTGAACTCACTGAAAATCCACTTAGGGCGAAATGAGGTTCTATCCGAGTTTTGTTGAGTTTCTGTCCAAATTGCATAGCACGGCCTTGGCTTGACCACCTTCTCCTGGTAGCAATTGCACCCAGACCGCGTTCTTGTGAACTGGGACGTTTAGCTTTAGAGGCGTCAGGTGGCCCAGATGCCTTCTCTTAAACACATCAGCTATGGCGGACGCGTTCTTTCATCATCCCGACTCGGTCTGCTCGGTTTGGTCTAACCCGTCTGGTCGCGGTTCTCTTGAGACCACCACCTTCTGGTAGCGGTCGAGTGATGACCACATCTTCATCCTGAATTATGAAAAGTTCTATTTTCCATGGTTTTTGTGTGTTAAACCACTCTAGCCTCTCCAGGATATTAAGCCTCTAGATTATGACCTTTTATTGGATCTATTTTTGGATTGTATCCCTAGAAATCATTCGATATTCCTCTTAAAGTCATTTTCCCTAAATGACTTTTTTTTGGTAAGTAATGATATGGTGCTTGTATTAAATGAAAAAAGAACTGTACATCATAAGTCTGCCAAGCAGATCTACTATGCTTAAGACCACACAGGCTGTGGACTCAGAGTTTATAGAGAGAATAGAATGAATCTACTAAAAATGTTATTTTCCCTTCTAGTTAGTCTCTTCTGCCTTTGGAACTCCATGCAGGTCGGATTGGGCCTAGCCGGGTACATTAGGTGGGGTGGAGCTGGAGTATGCTAAGTAAGGGTCAGAGGGGCCACTCCTTCTTCGTTGTCTTGTGCCTTTTTCTTTCTTGTCTTCCTTGGTTTTATGCAGTGCATGTGGGTTTTCCCTTCCTTTCTCTTAATCATTTTCCCTTTCCTCTTCATTGCGTGACTAGCATTCAAGCCGCGTAGTTATCATTCAGTTTGGCCCTCTTCGGGTTATTCACAGTTCTCTTGTCTTGGTTGAAGCACTTTACCATTATTCATTTCACTTGTTTGTTGCTTCCTTTTGTCTCTTAACGTGCTTATTATTTCTGACGAAAATTCGGCAGCATCTCCCCATGACCCGGATGGTAAGGGAGATAAATGGGACGCGCCCACAGGGAGTGGAGGAACCCGACAATCTGAGGTGTGTGCCCAGAGGCGATGACACCCTTGATAAAACTTCGAAGAGCCCAGAAGAATTGACGAATAGAAGACACTTCTATGGCTGGCTAGGGGTGCACCGGTTAGGAGAGGGCTGACTAGTGTACCGGATGGGAGGGCTGAAGGAAGTGTGCCGGGCTGGAGGGGTCAAGGGGTTGCACCGGGCCGAGGGGTGTGCCAGATAAGAGCTAGCCAAGGTGTGCTGGCCTGGAAGGCCCTAGGGCGTGTCGGGCTGGCTGATCCCAGGGTGTGCCAGGCAAGGCGGGAACGGAAATTCACCAGGCTGAAGAGGCCAAGGTGTGCCGGCCAAGGAGTGGTTGGTGTGTACCAACCAAGCCAGCCTTAGGGCATGCCGGGCAAGAAGGAGGGCTGAACATGCTGGGTTGGAAAGGGGAAGAGTCCTGCCAATCCCAGAGAAGACTCGGCGGGAAGGGGGAGGTGGCCCAGGGAGGGATTAGGATGGAAGCACCAGGACTGGGTGTGTGAAGAGACCAAAGAGGGACATCTCCCTTTAAGCGAATGGGCAGGGATGAAAGTTAGAGGCCTCATGGGGAAGTCTCGACAGTGAAAAGTATTAATACGAGAGATCGAACCACCGGAGGAGGGAGGGAAAGAAAGACATGTGTGACCAATATATATATTAGCATAACCCAATCGGAAGCGATAGAGAACCAAGAAAGGCCACTTTTATTCACAAAGAAAGGGAATGACCGTGGCCGGCCATGTACATCAAAGAGTGCATTCAAGGCAAACTAAAGATGGGAAAGAAGAAAAAGAACATGGAAATGGGGGAGGAGGAAGGAATGGAGGGAGTGTTGGGGTCGAGCAAGGGTGACTACTCTCGGCTCCCCCAACGCTTCCTTGCTACATACTCTCTCTCTCTCTCTGCATCTCCCTTACTCTCTCTCCCTCGGTGGCCGTTGGAGCTCTACTTCTTTCTCTCTTCTTCTTTTCTTCTTCTTCCCCCCTTGGCAACGTCGCAGTGGTGGCTCTGTCTGTGTGTGTGTGTCTTGTTCGTCGGAGAAGAGGGGGGCTTTATACTCCCCGTGGCGGGAGTCTTCGAATGTGAATGGTGGACGCGGGAAGCGACTGGCATTAATGGAGATTTGACTTCGTCGTCCTTGGTGGCAGGAGGTAGCCTGCGTGCCTTCGTGTCCGGCTAACACCTCAGCTAGGTCGTTGCGCGCCAAGGATCTTTAGGGCATGGCATTGGATTTCCTTGTCGGATGCACCGCTGGAGGGGTGGGGCGCTGTGCCGCTGGCAGACAGAAGAAGTGTGCCGCTGGGAGCTTGCAACAGCATGCCACTGAAGAGGCCAACAGGCATACCACTGGAGAGGCTAGCCGATGTGCCGTTGAAGGTATTAGCCTGGGTGTGCCATGTAGAGATCCAGAGGGGGGGTGAATGGATCCCTTTCAATGAAATTTACAGAATTAAAATCTTAAAGCCCAAATTAGTTTACCCATAACGGATAACCCTAGCAGAGCTAAGAAAATAATCTCAACAGAACAAGATGAACAGAGAGGCTCCAAACAAATAGAGTTCAAATGAGACAAGCTCAAACACTTGAACGGCACAACTAGAATCGACTTTCTAGTTGAACATAGGACATTAACCCTCTGAATACAACGGACATTAACCCAGACAACAATCACCTAAACGTGAACAAGTCGGATGAACTAATCGGAGCAATCATCTAGGAACAAGACATGATAGATATGCAAGCAGAACCGCACCTAGACATTCATCTAGCGAAAAATGAATAAACCAAACAAACCACTACACCAGGAGATTTTTTAGGTGATTCGGTCACCAAGACCTACGTCCACCCCACACTCTAAACCTGAATGTGGCTTCCACTAGTACAAGCTAGCACCACAGACTCAGTCTGCAACAGAGGCTGATACACAGCTTGACTAGGGGAACAGACTCCCCTCTTCCTCCACCAAGGAGGGACCAACCACAGGTAGCAACCACTACCTGCAAACCTAGAGTCAGAGACTCCCTTCCTCAGAGACCAGAGGGAACCCACAAGTGACACGTGGTCACTTGCAACCCAGAGATAGAAGTCTCTCTTCCTCCAACCTAGAGGGAACACTCAGGGACACAAAGTCACCTACAGACCAGAGACACACGGTCTCTCTTCTCTTGCAAACCCAGGAGGAACCCCAATCTCACACCTGAGGATTGGAACAATGAACCACAAAGTGAAAACAAACGAACAAAACACAAAAGCAAAAGCTACAGCGACTGAAAGCTGGAGTAAAACAAACACAAGATGTAGCTCTTAAATGAGCAGATCTGGATTGGAATTGATCCAACTTCCAGATAGACTGATCTTCAACTTCTTCTTCTTCACTTGATCTCTCTCCTTTCTTGTTCTTCCTTCGACTCTATTGTCTTCTCTGCTGCTCTCTCACTCTTTTCTTCTATCTCTTTAACTGACTCATTGTTCTTCACAGTAGCGCCTCTCCTCAGTTCTTTTTCTTCAAGTACGCTCTTCTCTTCTGCAACAGCTCTCCTTTTCTTCCTTTCTTTTTTTCACTCCTGGTCTTGGACAACGACCAGTGATATTTATAGGAGCTACAGTAGGTCACTGGGACTGTGGATGGCATGCTCCACACCCTTGGGGCCTTCCAAATACACTTGCACATCTGTCACACGTGTCAGAGGGCAGGAACCTCGGATCACGTGTCCTCATCATTAGGGTATATTCTTCCAATGGGTCAAGAGGTACCTGACATTTCATCAAACACTTAGACAGTATTTGGAGTGGCATGTTAAGTGCAATGTAAATAAGCACGAGGACTCGGCCGGTTCCTCAACCGCGCACGATCCGCGCTTCCCTCTAGTGGGACGACGAGTGGGCTTGCATCTTCTGTGAATGACGTATAGCCCCTAGGGACTCTTGGAGTCGGGTTTAGTGCCACCCTTGGTCGTGTGTTACTGGTCGTGTCCATCTTAGAGTCCGAGGCCCGCACCACATAGAGTCGGTCTCCCGTGTCCGTCCCGCATCAGTGGGAGACACCACCTTGGCGATGTATAACCCCCACAGGTGTTCTTTACAGGTTGGACTCTCTCGTACTATAGTTCCAGCACTACCCCACCTTCCTGCACTACAAGCGAGGAGATTTGGGACAGAGGAGGATGAGCAGGTGGTCAGGAGTGCCCTGATTATATGGGAGATCAGAAGGGTGCGCACCCTACCAGTCGATGTGATAGAGATTCAGGAGTATCAGGCCTATTTGAGAGAGTTGCGAGAGATCCGTCCTTGCGGGGATGCCCGATTGAGGATTGAGTGATTTTTCTTTTTATGATGTATAGAGACCTATGGATTGATCTTGGTATGCTTGATCTTAAATAAAGGAATGGAATGCTTTGATTGGATGAAATGTGATTTTGACCTTCCCTTTTGTGCATTTGTGTGGATTGAGGTGATTTTTGGGAAAGGACGCGGTTTAAGAAAAGACCGCCTAATGGATTAGACGGTTATCGGTCGACTGCCAAATTAGGGAAAACGGCCTCAACTAGACCGCACAATAGGAGTTCAAAATTATGGGCCCTCGGGGAGGAAGACGATCTAAAAAGGGACCGTTAGGAACTTAGAACGGTTAGGAAAGGACCGCTATATGAGTTAAGTGGTCTGATGAAGACCGCAGGACCATGGGTGTTGAGAAGGGCCAACGGGCTCGTGAGTGATGATTCTAGAAAATGTGGGCGGTCTTCGATAGACCGTTTAGAAGAGGAAGACGACCATGTGATAACCTTTTAAGAAATGAAAACGGTTGCCAGGGGACCGCCTATTTGGAGATGCTGGAATTGCCTTCAGTCCTGTCTCTGCACACATACTTAAATCAGAAAAACAGGTTAAATCTGTTTTAGGATTATCCTACCATCTTCACTGAGTTTATTCCTAAAGACCCATTTGGTACCTAAGATAGTCTTTTCTTGGGGCCTAGGAACAAGATGCCACACATTGTTTCTTTTAAAATGGTTTAATTCATCATGCATGAAACTTATCTAGTTTTCATCCTTTAAAGCCTCTGCTATGTTTTTAGGTTCAGTTTGAGACACAAGTGCTTGTTGTTCAATTTCATCCATAATTCTAAACTGAGAGCTTGTTCTAGGAGGGTCATGCAGATTACCCAAGACATTTTCTAAGGGATGGTCTTTTAGCACTCTTATATCAATTTGAGTGTTACCTCTATCTGCCTCAGTGACCCATGCATTGGTCTTCATTTCCTTGTGTCTCCACTTTTAAAAGTTCTTCGTTTTCTTTCACGTTCAGAAAGTCCCCATCATCATCCTTTCTGCAAGAATTTTCATCATTAGTCTCATCAAAAGTGATGTGGGGTGACTCTTTCACAGTTAAACTTTTGAGATTATAAACCCTATAAGCCCTAGACCTATCAGAATATCCAAGAAATATGCCTTCTTCACTCTTGGGCTTAAACTTATCTAAATCTCTTTTGTCATTGTTGTGAATAAAACACTTTGAACCAAATACTTTCATGTGAGAGAGAGATGGCTTTTTACCTTTAAGCAACTCATAAGGAGTCATTTTAGTAAATGGTCTTACCATTGAGCAGTTGATTATATAGCAAGCAGTGTTTACCGCTTCTGCCCAAAATCTCCTAGGGAGCTGCCTTTCAGCAAGCATGGTCCTAGCCATTTCAATGAGAGTTCTGTTTCTTCTCTCGACCACCCCATTCTGTTCAGGGATTCTTGGTGATGAAAACTAGTGATTTATTCCTTCAGTCTTGCGGAGATTATCAAAGTCAGCATTGTCGAATTCACCACCATGATCTGAAAGTATGTTAAAATTTTTAAACTTATCATCTTGCTTAACCTTCATGTAGAGTGCCTGAAACTCATTGAAAGTATCATTTTTATGCACAAGAGGAAACACCCATGTGAACCTAGAGAAATCATCTACTAAAACATACCCATATCTCCTTCTTATAAAAAAAGTACTCCTGGTGCAATGCGACGCCAGTGTTTATCATACCCCATGGTTTACAGTACGTTTTTGACCATTCGCTGAGAGGGCTAGTGTCGAGCCCTTGGACACCATCCGTGCCCGCTCTTACATCTTCAAGTTATAAATCAAGCTACTTCCTCAAGTAATATAAAGTTTGGCCAATAATAACAAGTTCAACAATAAGTTTGTGATAGCAACAATCAAGATAAGAACGTACCAAATACGAATCATGAGAGTTCAAGGATGAATTAATAACAAGGTCATGCCACGGGAGGAAACCAACAGCATAACAGTACATTCATTACTTCCATAATTCATTAATAACTTATTGAACAAGATTTTGGGTTCCAGATAATCAATAGACCATCTAGGAATAGAATAGGCACAACCCTTGGGTCAAACCATGGGTTGAACAACATGCAGATAGAACGCGGTCAAGTCAGGACCGTTTCTTGAAGGTAGCGGTCAGGCCAAGATCACTATCAGGTAGAGTCAATGCCAGAAGGAAAAGGGGTCGACGCAGGGAAACTGGAGGCAGAACGCGGTCACAGTCTGATCGCAACTAGAAGGTAGCAGTCACCTGAGAACCCTTATCTATCCAGAGTGCATAAAACGTCGGTAAACTCAAGTGCTTTCTAGACCAATAGGTTTTAGGGTACAACTAGCTCGACGTCCTACTAGAAATCTCAGGCTTGCGGAGACTTACAGAGGCCTTGAAACATGATCACTTAGTCCCGCAGAAGAAATATCCGACAGAGAGGATCATAAGTCCAAGAGGTTTTGGTGGGGACACCGGGCCCACTATCGGACCCACTACTCAGAGCCGATGCCACACTGCCCCAATCGCACCGAGCTTATGGCTCAGAGATTCGGCTTCCTGAAGACTCGGCATCCAGAGCACGTATTTATGTATTGTGTATGTATTGTGTGTAAAATACATGTATTACTACATGTATATTTTCTTTTGTCTTATTAGACTAGTTATAGTCAAAGGTTGTTATATTTTATTTTTATTAAACCCACAAGTCAAAAGGTGGGTTGGTGAGTCTTGTTTTCGTGTTGGTGACCCGTCCACTAGTCGTAGCTTTCCTGCACACGCATGTGCGGACCCACTTGGGAGTGGTGGAGAGTGTGACCCAGAGAGACGATTTTTAGGCTGGTTACCATAGGGCTCCTCGTCTGTGCAGCCTACGTCCAGGCTGGGGGAAAAATCAGCTAGATGGCCTGACTTAGAGCACATGGTCTGTGTGTGCACACGTGGTTGGGGGCTTCGGACCCGCGTTGACGAGTGCAACCCCAACTAGTCCTTATTCGTGGTACTTGGTGCGTGTCTCAGTTTTTGCCAGGGGCGTGTAAGGAGACACTGTGACGCGGTGTAAGTCGTCAGTGGGCGCATCTGGCCTTACTTCTGGTGGGTAGGTACTCCCGTCACATGACGTGAGATACTCGGGACTTGAGTTTCTATTTTTCATTTGCGATACGTGGTTTTGCATATAGCTTCCTCGTGTTTTCTCAATGTAGATGTCTAGGGTTTCGATAAGCGTTACCGAGGGTTTTTCCTAGACGGCATAGAGTTCACGACGGCGGGGTCGTGATTTTATCACCCAGATTGGGTGGTCTTAAGTTGGACCTTTGTCTGTGAGACGGGCCTCCACGATAGTTGTGTCATGATGGTTTCCCAGGCAGCGTCGCCAGGGATTTTTCGTTAGTCTGGTGGTCCCCCGACTGTGGGATCGGGGTGTGTTTCTGGTACCGTAAGAGTGGTTTGTAGAGACGAGGTCGCATCAGTTACCGTATTCTGTTACAGCTATTCCCTCCATTGCCGTTGTTATTATTGTTGCCTTTCCTACTCCTACTGTGGTTGCGACTTCCGTTACCGCCATTGTTTTACGGTTAGGGTTCCGCAGGACCCCTACTGAGCCAGTGATAGGAAGCTCACCCCCTGCTTTTCAGGTGTAGAGGTTCTTCCTCGAGGTTTGGGAGTGCAATGCGAAGGTTTCATAGTTGCCAACTTGCTGGGCCGAGTGTTCACTCGGTATGAGAGTACATTCTTTACCCTGTAGACTGTACTTATTTGGACTGGACTCTGTAGCTAGATTATTTAATTATTATTATTGTTGTTGTTCCTACCGGAGACCGCTAGCCCGAATCGACTCAAAACCATTGACTAAAGTCAATGACGCTTAGCGCTCCACTATAGGGCCGCTAAGATAAGCCATACGGTCTATCGTAAGACCGCTTAGCCAAATCGACATTCCACATAAGTCTAGCGGTCTAACAATGGGCCGTGCCATAGAACTTAACGGTCCAACAATGGGCCGCTAGCCAGGAGAAATGGCCTATCGCAAGACCGTGAAGACACGAACCAACACAAGAGAAACGGTCGCATACTAGACTGCATGAGGACACAAACGGTCACTGGAAGGACCGCTAAGGCGTTACGACGGGAAAAATTGGGGATTGACCGAAACCCGACCTTTCCACTCCCCGTTCACCCTAAAACGAAGGGGAAACAATCCCAATGACCAAATTAACCTTCCACACTTTGGAAGGGATCAATTCAACGCATAAATGATAGGAAACGGGCGATTCCACCGAATCGACCCAACACGAGTCACATGGGTTTCCAGACTCATACCGGTCCCAAATGACAACCAATCGCGATAAAACTAGCGGGAATAGAATGCTAACATGGCAGGGATTCCAATGATACTAATCTAGCAAGAAATCGTCACCGAGAAAGGCGAACTCGTCTCACACCCCCCGAAACATGCATCACCCTTAACGATGCAAAACCTGCTCATATCCGCACCATTCGACTCCAAATCCCGAGGGAACGCAGAAGAGAAGCAGGTGATCCATCTCCCTACCTCCATCGAAGTTCTCGTGCACCGAAGCGATAAAATCACGTCGAAAACCATCACACGAACATGAACACACCGGCTTTGAATCCACCAAGGGATCGCGCCAACGCCATGCTCCATCCTTCACGCCAGCATGCTCCACGATCACTCCACAGCATTCCTGCCTCGCCCATCTCGCCACGGTCGCGTGCCCCGTGAGGAGAGGAGAAGAGAGGAGAGAGAACGCGAGGGAGAGAGTGAACGTGAGGGAAGAGAGAGGAGAGCAGAGAGAGGGTTAAAAAAGAAAAGAAAATTAGAAAATTCCTAATTTTTGAAAGATCTGATTTTTCTCTCAAAAATTCAAAAGATCAAATGCACTATGTGATGGCCATAAAACGACATAAAATCATTGTCATATGGGCGCCTTTCAAGGTTCTGCTAAGTGGGACTATTCACAAAATTATCACGTGCTTCCATGTGGGGAAAATTTTACCAAATAGTTGATAGGCGGGGTGAAGCTACTCACTCACGCGATAAATCAACCATAAAAAGAATTATATGGTCTTTTAGACCAATCCTGACAGTCAGGAGTTTGTTTCCCATGCGGTGGTAGTCGTGGACAACAAAGGAGGGGCCAAAAGCAAACAAAGGAGAGCTCTCCATGTGCTGCAGCCCGATTCCCAGCAATAAAAAATGATTGAAAGGGATGGGAGGGCCCTTTTATAGCCAAACCAAGCACCAAGGGAGCAAATCCCCCCTCTCTCCTCTTTCTCGCAAACATCAAGGAGACCGGCGGGGGACCGTTGGACAACAAAGGAGGGACCAAAAGTAGACAAAGGAGAGCTCTCCATGTGCTGTTACCCGATTCCCAGTAGGGATGGCAATACCGGTTTCGGTACCAGTTTCGGCCGGGTCCGAAATCGAAATCGTTTTAGTTTTGGTTTCGGTCTGAAACTAATTAAATTATTATTATTTTCTTAAAACCCTACATTTGGTTTCGGCCCGATTTTGGCCTTGGGTGTCATTTCGTTTCGGTCCGAAACCGAAATGTTTCGGCTTCGGTCGAAACTGCCATCTATGCTTGTGGCTATACCCCTTGCGCCATTTCTTGGAGAGAGATTATAATCATTTTTGTCCTGGGAGACTCCGCCCGCCAAAAATCCCACCCAAGGGGCACTGCCCCCTTGAACCCTGCAACCTGACCGAGCAAGCCGATCCTCGACGTTGTGCTGACGGATGCATGAAGCTAGACCACAACCCATGAGAGCTCAAGAAAGTGAAATAATCTCCCTAGAATCTTTGGTCGACGTGCCTCCACCAAGGCGAGACTAATGTCTCATGTCAAAATTGCACAAATACCCATGTGTTGTTCAGAAATTATCAAGATACTCCTAAAACTCCTAGAAATTATCAAAATATCCTAGAGTTCAGAAATTACCTCTCTCCCCCAGGGACTTCTAGAAGACCCATCTAGGGTCATCTCCTTCCAATCTAGAGAGGGGTCCACCCCTCCTCCATCCTCCATCCCTATGGAGGGCGCCCAATCCACCAACTCCTTTCCTTCCTCCAATTCTGCTAGTCACATCTTCCAAATGATGGCCCAGTTGGATCCGGCCCAACTTTAGGCTATCTACCAGGCCTTGCAGGGGTCCAACACCGCACCTCCCACGATTACACAAGGCCTGTCCAATGCTTCTATTGCTTAGCCCAAGGTTGATGGGCCCACTGTTCAACCTGTTTCAATTGATCTCACTCCGGTCCAACCCAGGACCATTAAATTTTCTAGTCTGGAAACGGGCCAATCTTCTAGTTTGGCCCAGCAATCCTTTGATAAGGGAAAGACCATCCTCCCTCCTTCCATCCAAGTGGATTAGCAAATGTCCAGTCCATCAATGCCACAAGTTCTTGTTGGCCCATCTGACTTTATGCACCCTCATCAAGGGGCGGCCCAGGTCCATGCTAGTTTGGGCCATCCTTCAGCCCAATATTCATCTTATGGGACTCCTCCCCCTCCATCTATTTATCCTTCCGCCCCTTATCTTGGACCTTCTTCTTTCACTACCCCTGCTCCATCTAGGGAGCAGGAATTGCTTGACAAATGGGCCTCCATGCAACAGCAACTCGATTTCCTTCAGAAGTGGGTTGGCCCACAATCGTTAGCGGATGTCCCAGTCCCTAGCTTTCAAAACATCCTATTACCTCCGCAATCTGAGCTCCCCACTTACCACAAATATGATGGGAACAATAATCCCTTCATTCATGTGAGGGACTTTCTATACGAGTTGGCCCAATTCCAATATGATGATCGCCATATGGCGTATTTGTTTCGCCGCTCGTTAGATGGGGTTGCTCTTGAATGGTTCTACTCTCTATCGCTGGAAGATGCCGAGAGTTTCAAGGTAGTGAAAGATAAATTCATTTAGAGGTTTCAAGACAGGGTCGGTTCAGAATATTCATTCACAGATTTAGTGGCTGAGAAAATGAAGCCAAATGAGGAATTTGCTACCTATGTATACATATGGAGGCAGATGGCCGCTCGAGTGCCAGGCCACATTCTGAAGGAAGAGAAGGTCAAGCTGTTGATTTCAAATGCTACCCCGATCCTCCATAATATCTTGGCCATGAATGACATAGCTAATATGCACCAACTGTATAGCCGAGGGCGTTTCATCCAAACGCAATGCAAGGACTCCCCGATCCATTCACTTTTTTAGGCCCAAAAGTCCAAATATAATAGAAAATCTCAGGGGCCCGTTACAGAAGGAGTCCAAACCAATGAACAGGTGCAAGCCGTTGCATTCCTCTTCACTAAGCAATCCAATCAAATCCGCTTCCCCCAAAACTCCCGCAACCAGGTCACCATTCCACAAAACCCTCCACCCGCCTTCTTCGCCCCACAAAACCCTCCACTTACCTTTACCGTTCCACAAAATACTTTCCCCACTCCGCAACAACCCCAGCAGCCTCCGCAATACCACAACGTTCCTCCGCCCAATGGCTACACCAACAAGCGCCCGGCTCCAAAGAGAGTACACTCCTTTGCCAGAAACCCTCATAGATATCTTCTCCGCTCTCATGTCAGTTAGTGCAATTCAGCTCCCTCTGGAACGGCCCACTTGGAACCCGACCGTTGATCAGACAAAATATTATATGTTCCACAGGTAGCCAGGGCATACAATTGAAGGATGTTTTCAGTTTAGAGATTTGGTCTATGACCTGCATGAAGGTCACAGGATAGATTGGGCCGAGATGCACAAGGCCATCATGGAGATTAAGAAGAAAAGAAGGCAAGCACCGAGGCAGCAAGTGCATCAGCAACAAGCACCACCGCCACAACAGCAGCCACCGCAACAGCAACAAGCACCACCGCCACAGCAGCAGCCACCGCAACAGCAACAGCCGGTTCAAGACTTGGGGATTCACCAAAACTCCATGCCGAACCATCCTCCCGCTCCGTAGCCTCAGCCGTCGACACGGCTTAGGTTAACCTAGTTCATCCCTCGACTCCTGACGTCGAGTGGTCATATGACGATGACAGTTCCACTCCCCAAATAATGGCCCTCCACCACAACCACCGCAGCCCTTCTCCATCCCCCACTCCTACCATCCTCACTCCTAACCATCAAACCTCCCTCCGCCTGCCAGACCATTCGTTCTTCCACTCACCTCCACTCCACTAACAACACCCTCACCTGCGCTTCCATTTCGCCCATTGCTCGTCACCCCCGCTACCATTACTACCATTCCCTCCAACCCTTCACCCATCACTGCACCTCTGCTTCCCCTTACGCCTCTGCCAGCTCCCTCACCCCTCATCACTGCACCCACACCCAACCCTTCACCCGTCATCCTTCCCCCATAACCCGTTACCTCCACTGTCATCCCTTCCACTCCCGTCATCTCCACCACGCACTCTTCCACACCACTCATCCACCCCATTGGGCCCATTAGACCGTCAACCGATGCCGTGCCGGCACAAAACCTTGCCCTGCGGAGCGGACATTTGTTCCACAGAAACTATATTTCCACTGGTGCTCCTGCACCTAATCCCCAGTCTTCACAACCGACCGCCGATCAAGAAGAGGCTGAGCCACTGCTGGGTACTCAATATGATCTTCTGCATCACTTAGACCGAGTGCCCGCCTAAATATCCGTGCTAGAATTGATAAAGAGGTCTACCTTTCACCAAGATGCATTAAGAAATTTTCTTCAAAAGGTGATGGTTAGTGAGGACATGGCAGTTGGTAGCCTACCAACAGCTTTGGCAACTATTTCCAAAGGGCTAGCAATTACATTCTCCGAGATCGAGCTAGCACCTCCAGAAGCTCGACAAATGCCGCTTTGCATTTCTATTATTTTGAATAAGGTCAGCATTGATGCAGCTTTGGTTGATACATGGGCATCTATCAATGTTTGCCCGCTCAGCACTCTCAGGGCTTGCAATTTATCAGAAGAGCTCTTACGCCCAACCCTGGCCACTATAGCAGCATATGATAATTCAAGAAGAGCATGTCTTATGACCATTCAAGCCAAGCTTGGGCCTCTTACCATGCCCATTGAGTTTTGTGTACTCCCTATGTTCAAAGGGATCTTGGGTCATCCGTGGATCGACACTCTCAGCGCCGTGCCATCCACTGCCCATCAGTGTCTCAAATTCCCTTTTCAAGGGAGGGTGGTTAAGGTGAAAAGCTCCTCTTCTCTTTGATCCGTCCATGTTTCAGTCTCCCTTTCAGCCTGAGAGGCCGATTGAGTTCTTGATCGTTAACTATCCATGCGGGCATTGCCCGCCGATTGATTTGGTATCCAGATGGTCGTCGGACGCACCCGGTGATTTATCTAAGATGTGGTTTCGGTCCTCCGACCCATTCTTCGATGTGATTTTCCACACTCTATGCCTTCGGGCCCTTCCTCCCCCTCCAGCAGATTCTTCTTCTTGCTGTGTGTTATCCATTGAGCTCGACCAAAAGAAATGTCAAATTTAAAATCGAGATCTCAGTGGAAGATTATGCTACATTCCGTCCATTCTCTCTCCAGGGGCACGAGGCCCCTGATTCCTTTCTAGTAGATTTTCTATCTTCTAGGTCAGATGTACAGTGTGCGGAGTCTCCTAGCTTAGAAAAGGTAGTTGGGGTAGAATCTAGCTCTAGTGTTGCTTGTCCATCCATGTCTGCGATGCACCTTGCGTTGCGTCATTCTAAATCTATTCCAGATAAGTTCCTTCAGGATCTAGCCCAGAGGTGTCATGACCTTCTCAAGTGCCCTGAGTTTGTATCCACCGCCATCGTCATAGAGGACGATGAGGAATTAGATGGGGTATGGAGCAATGACAGTTTGGGAGTATATGAGATCGTAGATGAGAAGGACCCAGCCGAAGATGAGGACAGCGATGTGGATGACACTGCTGATCTGTATGCACAAGGACTGAAAAGGTTCGATGAGCCGTCGTTAGTAGTGGATGAACCCACAAAGGAAATCAACATTGGAACTGAAGAGGACCCTAGGCCAATCATTATTTCAGCTAATCTCCCTCCTTAGGTTGAAGAGGAGTTGATCAAAGTCTTGAAGGAGTATAGCGATTCTTTTGTCTGGTCCTATGAGGACATGTCGGGTCTTGACCCTGCTCTGGTTGAACATAGACTTATCTTGAAACCAGGGGCAACACCCATTAAACAGAAATTAAGAAGATTCCACCCTCAAATGGCCTTAAAGATGAAGGAAGAAGTTGATAAACTGCATAGGGCCAGATTCATTAGAGTTGTTCTATAACTTAAAGAGAATTTGGTCCCTAAATTCATTGCATGGGATTTATGGAGAGTGTATTTACTTACAGTCAAATAGCTCTGGAAATCTCTTATGCATAGCTTCCTCCGTCTCCCATGTCACTTCTTAGTCTATACTTTTACTCCACTAGACATTTACCATGGGAATGGTTTTATTTCGAAGCTGATGTACCTCTTTATCTAGTATCTTGAGTGGCCTTTATTCGTATGTCATATCCTTTTGTATCACCAGATCATCATAACTTATAACATGAAATGGGTCAGGGATGTACCTTTTTAACATCGAGACATGAAATACATCATGCACTCTAGATAATTGAGGAGGCAAAGCTATCCGATATGCGACCTCGCCAACCCTTTCAAGAATTTTAAAATGGCCAATAAATCTCAGAGTAAGCTTATCTTTTATGCTAGATCTTTGAATACCTCGACCTGGAGAAACTTTGAGGAACATATAGTCTCCTACTTGAAATTTTAGGCCTCACCTTCTATTATCAACATATTCCTTTCGTCTATCTTGATCCATCTGGAGTCTCTCTCGAATAAGTTTTACTTTCTCGATGGTATCTCTAATAAGATCGGGGCCTAGAAGTTGTCTCTCCCCAACTTCATTCTAGCAAATAGGTGAGTGGCAACTCCTTCCATATAATGCTTCAAACAGTGCCATTTGAATACTAGCTTGATAGCTACCGTTGTAGGCAAACTCAACTAGAGGCAAGTGGTCGTGCCAACTCCCACCAAAATCAATAGTACATGCTCTAAGCATATCTTCTATCACCTGATTTACTCTTTCAGTTTGGCCATCCGTTTGTGGATGAAAAGTAGTGCTAAAATTCAATCGGGTCCCCAATGAAAGTTGTAAACCATTCCATAATTATGAGGTGAAACGAGGGTCTCGATCAGAAATAATAGTGACAGGGACACTGTGTAGCTTAACTATCTCTTTCATATACAAGGCTACTAGAATATCTACCGACCATTGACTTTTAAAAGGTAGGAAATGTGCATATTTAGTCGATCGGTCAATAATGACCCATATACCATCATGTCCACCTCTTGTCCAATCTCCATGGTGACTGAATATCCTTTTTTAAATCTCTCAACTTTCACCAGCATTTTTCTAATGACTTTTAGGGAATAAAGAAGACTTGTTTTGCTTATGTGTAAAGAAATTATTAGTAGTTAACTGTCTCAGCGTTATGTGCATGCAGAATTTTCAGCAGATCCATCGGTCATCCGTCATAATCTTGTAGAGTTTGCTGAAAATTACTTGAATCTGGGTCCCTCAGAAGACCAGAATATACTGAGTTTTAATTCTGCTGTTTTGCTTCATTTTTTAGCCTATTTGGGAACATACAAGAGTTTCGTGTCAGGCTAACGTCAATGTACCACCAGCATTGACACCCCTCCCAGCTTCAGAGATGTCAAAATTAATGTGGCCCCGGGAAGATGATTCAAGTTGTTGCTATAACAATAGTAGCAGTGGTCCTACACCAGCTGTGGATTCAAATCTTCCACGCATGACCTCTGTGCCTCCTCAACGAGATAGTGGCCCTCTAGATGGTCCGGTATGTTGGAAATTCTTTGGTTAGAATCTACTTTATCTCTTTTCTTAAATAAGATAAAAGGATGGTTTCTTTCCCTCAATGGCTAGAAAGATGTTAAAGTCTCATGAGAATGGGCTTTTGTCTTGTAGATGCATGTCAATGTGAATTGAAATGTAGGCAAAATCATTCCTTTATAATGCTTCACTGATTTTTCTGTTTTCCATTCTTTATTTTTGTTTAAACTTTTATCTCAAGCTGTGAGTCAGCGGAGCAAGTTGTGTTGCTCAACGTTGTATAGGATCGGTTCCTCTGGACTGCAAGCTGTGTGGCTCAGTATTGCAGAGGATTAATTCCTCTGGACAGCAAGCTGTGTTGCTCAGTAGTTGTAGGCAAGCTGTAATGCCCAGCAGTTAAGCTGTGTGTCAGTGGGAAGCCTCACTCTGGTTTGAGTGAGGGATGGACGTAGGTCTGCGGGTAGCAGACTGAATCATCTAAAAAATCCTTTATCCATCATGGTTTGATTGCC
This sequence comes from Amorphophallus titanum, assembly GCA_024336825.1. Classification (NCBI taxonomy): domain Eukaryota; kingdom Viridiplantae; phylum Streptophyta; class Magnoliopsida; order Alismatales; family Araceae; genus Amorphophallus; species Amorphophallus titanum. Next base: position 13,386,228 of record JANBPO010007653.1, read on the forward strand.
CTCTCTGATTCGCTAGATGTATGCTTAGGCTCGATCTGAATCTTCTGTCTAGCAAGGAACTTGGGAATCCCGTTTTGCATCCGGAGGAGTGTTTTCTGAATTTCTTCCCCCAGGTGCACAGAACAAGTTACCCTGGACCTGACCTGACCCCTTCCCACGCAACGGGCTCCCCCTCTCTGCCCCGACATCTTCTGGTGCTCCCCCTAGTTGCTGCTCGAAGAAGACTCATCCACGGTCATCCTCGACTTGGTCCCATCTCGATTGGACCTCGGGAGCGGCTGTGGCGCCTGCATCTAGTTGCTATTGTACTGCACAAATCAGGCCAGGCCAGTGACCTGAGGTGATTTCCTGGAGCTCCCACGTCCACATCCCATGGCTTCTGGAGGCGCCGCTTAGCCGAGAGTTTCTACCACCAGTCAACGTCCATCAGCAGAAAGTGGCGTCCCTGTCAGCATCCGGAGGAGCATTTTCTAATTTTTCTCCCTCAGGTGCTCCGTTCCATCCGTTCCTAGACTGAACAGACACACATTCACCTCTCAGACTGCCCCGGACTGCTCCGACCTCCACCAAAGTCCCCGCAGGCTCCGTTTCGAAGAAGACTCGTCAACGATTCCAACGAATCTAGACACGCTTGATTCAGAGGTCAGGAGCGCTCGTAGTGACCATTCCTTCCTGCTGCTGAAGTACTCTTGCGGACTGAACCAGAAACCCAGGGCCCTGTTTACGGCTAGCCCCCGACCGGATCTGATGACAGAAGTATTCTGCAAAAATCAGGCGTCATCCTGACCCAATTACAAAGACCCTCCCACTAGTTTCGTCTCAAGCAAAATTCAGGAGTGGCCGCAGCTGCTACATCTCCGACAGCCTGTCCCCCCATTCCAGAAGGCGTGCAGAACCGACATCGCTCACCAGTTTGGCTTCATTTAAGCTCTTCCCTTCCCCGCCTGGCCGGCTTAGCACCCCTCCCTGCGTGGAGGTAGTTTGGCTATAATTCAAGTTAATCCCCACCCCGAGATACCCCTACTGCATGAGGTGTAGTGAGTGTATTAGCAGGTCACCATCCGAAGCTACATCGGCGCGGCGTGCGGGTGCATACCCACGTCTCCCCGCTCGCCTTCATCTCCGGTCAGGATCGGCGTCGGGAGTCTCATGCTCGGGCTCCAATGAGTTTAAAGATGGCCGAAGGGCTGAATATTTAGAAGGTACCCTACAAGGGGAAGAGAAAGGAAAAAGAGTGTCCGTATTCGACCGGTTGACCTTCCTTGGCCACGCTTGAAGAAAAGTTTGGAGGCAAAGGGGAAAATTACAGATCTTTGCCTGCCACATGATGGGAATGATTGGTTGGTATGATGCCCTGCCCGACCAATCCAAAGATGTGATCATGCTAGCTCAGAGGCCTGGACCCATAACAAGGCGAGGCTAGGCAGCAAAAGAAAGACTTGCAACAATTGATGACTCGCCGGGGATCACCACCGTGACTGCAAATGTGGTGACCTCAGAAGAAGAAAGTGTGTCACTAATGATCCTGACTGAAGGGACATCTAGTCAAATGATAGAAGAAATGCCTATGGCTGTGGCTCTGAACCCAGCTATCTTGATGATGTTTAGAAGATACCAATAAGAGATTGAGTCTCTTAAAAGGCAATTAAATGAGAAGAATGAACAAAACCCCGTCTCCAAGCACCCTGAACCAGCAAAGGAGATTTTCAGCTCTGCGGAGGTTGTAATACCTGTTGTCTCCCATCAAGCAAGTCACGGGAAAGATCCATGTCAGCCCTCCCCGTAACAGTCAACAGTGCAGCCTACGACATTCCCAGTGCCACCCTCTCCGTCAGGAGTGCAGCTGGGTTTACATGCAATGGTCATGACGACCCGCTTCACACAGCAGCAGGCACACTTCTACCCAGAGCCTGTGGATCCCATTGTAGTGAACAAGCTGATGATAGAAAAGATGATAGAAATGAAGCTGTCTGAAATGGCTGATGGTGACTTTGGCACCTTTGATGTCTACCGGGTACCATATACTCCACAATATGCTACAAAGAGACTACCCCCAGGCATCAGTAAACCACCAAAGTTTGAGAAATTCAATGGGCAAGGCTCCACCAGGGAACATATTGCTTATTATACAACAGTCATGGGAGACTTGACTGCTAATGAAGCTTATCTACTAAAATTCTTTGGCTCATCCCTTACAGAGTTGGCCTTTGAATGATGGTCAAATGTATTATGCTTGTGCAAGAGGTATGCTTGAGTTTCTGAATCTTGCTAAGTCTATTCGTAGACTTACACTAGATAATTTTCCAGGCAAGTCCGCTAGTGAGGACGAGGACTTAGAGCCAAGTGAGTCTGAGTCGGAAGCCCATGCGTGATCGTTGATAGTTTTCTTTTTCTATCAATATAGGTAGTTTGTGAGAGTCTACGAGAGGCTTGAATTATGAACTCTGGTTGATTATTGTAATAGCAAGTTGGAACTTTATTTCTATTGGACTATTGTGATATTGGTATTTGGACATTCGCTGATGTATTTCATTTCTTGTTCCGCTGTGAATCTTGCACTTTTATTTGTGTAAATATCAACCCGTCTCTATTCTGTTGGGTGGTTCCCACTGTGGCGTTGCCTCCTATATCCGATGGGGGTGGCATACTGGACCGGGTATAGGGTAGGGCGCTACATGAAGTCTAAGGATTGGATCAAATGTAGGTTATCTCATTAAAAGGCTAAATTCATGTGTTAGGAGTAAAAGCCCGTTGTTTTCTCCTAGATTCATACATTGTACAGATAGAATTTTAAGTTTTACTATCATCGTGCACTTCGGTTAAATTCTACATGCTTAGGGCCCTTAATTACAAATATGAAGATCTTGCTTAAATTGTGCACCCCCATGTATCTCCATATTTGATATAGTCGTATCAAGCCTTGCCTACCCACTAGCATGCTTTTCTATGCATCTATTCACCTTAGATTAGACTTGTTCCATGATTTTACATTTCTCTGCTACAGAGGAAGAAACGGTCTTCCTAAGACCGCAAAACTTTGCAAGCAGCCTTGCGATTGACCGCTAAGGTCTAAAAACTGTCCGCATGAGATCACTAGGTTTTTCTGAGTTCTGTATTTACAATTAACCCGAAACATAATGCAGATTTGCCTTATTTATCATATGCCCTAGATAGTTAGGTATTACTCCTTTTTTAAATGTTGTATTCATAGACTTGGTGATATTATTGATTCATCTAGTAGATTTCATGTTTCACATACACTTGAAGATTATTTTAAAGTTTAGTTAGTTTCCAGGTGTCGCGAAAGAGAGACGCGAGAGCGGGACCTGCAGGTGTAGCTTATTGCCTTGGGAGAATCTTCGGCTTCGTGAGGACATTCCCGGTCGCAAACTGTATCGATTGGTCTGGACCGGAAGTCAAGCGCCGACCAAGATGATAGTCGTCGATATTGGGTCTATATCGATGCAAGGGTATTCGGTTCCTCTGACTTAGACGAAAGGTCCAGATCGGATCGCTCGGTTGAGACCCTGGAAAGGCCTTAGGCACCGACTTAAGTGGTTCTTCGATGTTGGGATTGCATTGGCGCAAGAATTTCGAGCTTCTTCGACTTAGACGAAAGGTCTAGGTCGGATCGCTCGGTTGAGACCCAGGAAGGACCTTAAGCGCCGAGTTAAGGTGGTTCATTGATGCTGGGATTGCACCGACGTAAAGAATTCAGATTTCTCTGACTTAGATGAAAGGTCTAGGTAGGATCGCTCAGCTGAGACCCCGGAAAGGCCTTAGGTACCGAGTTAAGGTGGTTCATCGATGTTGGGATTGCACCAACGTAAGGAATTTTGGGCTTCTATGATTTCGACGAAAGGCCTAGGTCGGATCGCTCGGTTGAGACCCTGTAAAGGCCTTAGGTACCGAGTTAAGGTAGTTCATCGATGCAGGGACTGCACCGACGCAAGGAATTTTGATTTTCTCCGACTTAGATGAATTGTCTAGGTCAGATCGCTCGGTTGACACCCCGGAAGGCCTTAGGCACCGAGTTAAGTGATTCATCGATGCTGGGATTGCACCGACGCGAGAATTTGGGTTTCTCCAACTTAGACGAAAGGTCCAGGTCGGATCGCTCGGTTGAGACCCCGGAAGGACATGGGTGCCGAGTGAAGGAGAGAACACAACCAGCTGGTGTGGTCAGCTTGAGAGCATTATGTATCTATTATCATTTATCATTTTCATCATCATTTATCTTACATCATTATCCTTTCATTCATCATCATTTTTATGTCATTTTCTTTTTTATCATCATCTTTTCAATCATTTCATTTTCATTTATATTTTTTTATCATTTTTATCATTTTTTTATTTTATCATCATCATGCTATGTAACAACATCATGATCTAGGTGTCCAATAAAAGCAAACACAAGTGGAGCTGCGGGGTTGTCAACTGGTGATCTCTGTGAGAATTTTGGAAACAAAAGTCCAGTCCGGGCACTCAAATAGTGAGTGGGCATCAAAATACACTTGTCCCTGGGAGAAGAATATGTTGTCAGGGCGGGGCTCTGAAAGAGTGATAAATGTTCGCAAGGGCAGTAGGTGCAAGAGCTACTCTTTGGTCACATGCCTTTAGGCAAGCTGAATATATCACCTCAACGCAAAGAACACCCTTCTCATTGCGAGGAATCAGAAAAGTGGCTAACCAGAAAGTCAAGTAAGCCGCCAAATATGTGAGTGGAGGCAATCTACACGAATTCCATCCCTGTGTTAGAGCAGGCAAATGGCGTAGATATGGAGGGAGTCTGACTTCTCTACACCGTTCCCAGGTCACACCTGGTGGGACAAACTTCTCATGGAAGGAAAACGAGCCGCTGTAAAAGTGACTCACCCAGGCGTTCAAAGTCACCCAGGATGTACGAGGGGTCCTCTCCTTGCCCACTCAGACCAAATCTCTCTATATCTTCATCAGATATCTAAAACAATAAGGTATGTGGTATTTTATTGACCACATCTGAGTGACTACTCTGAAGATCGTCCAGAGATAGCTCCTAATAGGCCCGTCCACAAATAGGGAGATCAGAAATCCTGTGGAATGTCCAGAGGTCCAAAGAAGTCTCCCCCTCTATTATAACAAATGTGTTTCATCGGCGGTTGAATCTCTCTGCAAGAGTCTGAAACAAACTTGTATGGTAGGGATAAGAATATAATGCTGCTGTCACTGCATGGCGAATCCCAGTCTTGTTCAACACTGATTTGTAGATAGTCAAGACACCCCAAAGCCACTTTGTCGTCCCTCGTTGATAGCTGTGAGAAAGGATGATAGACCACCTCCCATACTAGTTGGGAGCCTTCGACCCTCCCCACCAAGCAATTATGAGCATAGTCATCATTGGCAAAGTTCGCCCCTGAGGGTGTCAAGAACAAACCCTCCATTAGAAGCTTTGTAACTTGGTGCCTCCCGTACAAGTGTCAAGCGGCAGGAGATAATGGTGCAGCATGAACTCTGAAGCTGTCAAAGTGCCCGAAGAAGCCCAGACTTGCTTGGCAGGATACTGCCTCTACCGAGTGAAACCCTCTCGAAAGCTCGGATAAGAAAAAGTGTAGGTGCCCTGCATGCTATCCTTCCCCACCAGTATGGCTCGCTCAAGATGGTGCCTCTCCTCTGGCAAAAGTGGATCGTCATTCTCCATGCCAATGGGAACAAAGCTCTAGATGAAGAGGAAGAGATGACAGTCTAGTGGATGATGAGATGGATATCCCCCTGACCAGTTGTACATATAAACTCCATCTCTCCTCGTGATGCGAGTCGTGCCCACAATGCCCTCGTCCTCACTGGCACTCTTAGTTGGGCCCTTAACGACCTAGAAGCAATCACGATCCACTCCATAAAAATTCTCGATAGTGATGGTGCACTGTGGAAACAGTGGCATGTACCGATCAGTCCGCTTGACATAGTAGTCATTGGAATCCCTAATTCTCTTCTTGGAGTGATCCCTGTCTCCACTATGGCGGGCCATGTTTGTAAGTGCTACAAAAAGGAAGAGGAAGTAGAGGATTAGACATAAATCTTCAAGGACAACAATAAAAACAATGAAGTGTAGTCCTACAGAAGTCCTATGACGTCCAAGAGACTCAGGACAAACACTCAAACTACAAGGGGCACGGGTCGCCTGCCCCCGCCTCCGACTTGCACAGACATCCCGTAGGGGGCATTTCGAGATAATCTACATTTGGCGACGAGCGAAATAGGATGCAAAGTTGATACTGTCGCTCTTTGGAGTACCTCCACGTGTTGGGATCTGCGGACCGAACCTCATCACAAAATTACAACTCCCTCACATCAATTGAGGGGATAGAAGCCCAAACAAGATGCACAACGTCCCCCAAACGGCTTAGAGCCAAGTGTCTTTTGGTTTCGGGCGAATTCCCGGATTTCGAGAACCCCCGTCTAACGTTCGAGATCAAGTAAAGTTACATCGCAGCAAGAGGATGCATGTGTGTAAGATGTTCACTCACCAACGAAAAGTCCAACACGCGTGTAGGAGGCGATCTTGACGGAAATAAACTTCTCCTCTTGATCAATTCGCGTGGAGGTGATCAAAAAACAGACAAAGGAGAAGCTTTCCTCCCTTCCATGTGGCCCTACTGTGAGCAAACTGCAAAAAAAGGGCAGAACCAAGGGTTTAAAAGGGGTGTGCTGCCATTTTTAACCCACCTTGACTGGGTGTGGACCTGGGGCGGGGTGCCCGGGGTCAAGAGGGACCCGTGTGGATCCCCTTGACATTGAGGAGACCCGTCGGGGTCAAAGGGACTCCACCCGGGGGTCACTTGACCTCGGCGGCCCCACCCGAGGTCAAATGCCCCTCCCCCCACGGGGCCGTCTGACCCTGGTGGGGACCCACCGGGGTCATGCGTGCCCCCGCGGATGTTGTTTGACCCCGATGGGGCCCCACCGGGTTCACGCGACCTCGTGTGGGGTCTACCTGGGGTGAAACCCTCCTTTTGACTCCTCTTTTTCACCTCGGTGAACTTGTCCGAGGTCATTTGACCCTACGCGACCCTTGGTGGGACCCACTCAGGGTGAAACCCCCTTTTCGTCCCCCCCCTTTTTCACCTTGTTGAACTTGTCCGGGGTCATTTGACCCTGGGACTATTGATTTAACCCTGATTCTTTTTTTCTCTAAAAAAAGAAGAAAAAAAGGGGGAAAACCCATCTTGTCAAGGCGGAGTTCAAAATCTGACCCACCTTGTCAAGGTGGGGTCCAAAACTCAACCCATCTTGTCAAGGTGGGTCTGATACCTTCTTTGCATACCCCATGGGTCTAGAAGGGAACGGACAGACAAAGACACACAAGACGAGACACAGGAAGGCATACGGAGGATACCCGGACGGAATACAAAGGATCGAAATTTGTTCTTCTATTTGACCCATTTTGAGGTATGAATATATAAATACCTCTATGTCTTGTGTTTATGTCCCTAGTGGCTATATGCTCTTTTGTGCGGCCCGCTCCAAGGTATTAATAAATAAATACCCTTAGGTCTTGTACTTAATGCCCCTAGTGGTCATTGCACCTCCCACCTACAAATTTGATCTCACACCCGTGGGTATTATCTAATTACGTTTGCACGCACTATGGGATTTTTTACAGAAAGTGATGGTTAATGAAGACATGGCAGTGGATAGTTTACCGACCGCCTGGGCCACAGTTTCAAGGGGCCAACCATTACATTCTTAGAAATCGAACTAGCACCTCCTGAGGCTCGTCAAATGCCGCTATGTATTTCTATCATTTTGAACAAAGTAAGCATAGATGCGATGTTGGTGGACACCGGGGCCTCTATCAATGTCTGTCCTTTGACACTCTGAGAGCATGCAATATTTCAGAAGATCTGTTAAGGCCTACCCTGACTACCATTGCAGCATATGATAATTCAAGAAGGCCGTGTCATGGGGTGGTTACTATCTAGGCTGAACTCGGGCCATTGACGATGCCCATTGAGTTTTATGTGCTCGACATCGACCCTATGTTCAAAGCTATTCTAGGTCGACCATGGATCGATAACCTTAATGTCGTGTCATCTACTGCTCACCAATGCCTCAAGTTCCCTTTCCAAGGGTGGATAGTAAAACTCAAGAGCATCTCCACGGTCCAGTTGATCGAAGCTATTCCAGAGAAGATTTACTAACGCTTTGGCCCAGTAACCGACCTGTTATCTCTGTGCTGGATCTCAATTTTTCATGGGCCTATGCACCACGCAAGCCCACTATCGCACAAGTAAACATCAAGGAAAAGCCCAAGATTGGAGATTCTAAGGGCTAGAAGATTATATTGAAGCTAGGCTATCAGCCGGGAAGAGGTCTCAGCGCTCAGTTGCAAGGGCAGACCAAGCCAGTCCCTAGGGGCAGGAAGATGAGTAAGAGGGGCCTCGATTATCGAGAGTCGCCATTATCAATCCTGGGAGACTTGGGGCCATTGACTTGGGACTACTGTCAACATTTTGTAAGGGTCCCATTGCAGCGAGGTACTTTGAATGCCCCGCCAAGTTAGACCGAGAAAGAAGATGTCGCTTGTACAGTTGCTGGCCCACTGTTGCTGCCCAGGGGGCCTATGGATGATATGGATGATTTCAGTGAAGCCTTCGCCAAGATGTTTTATGAAAAAGATTGTCCAAGAAGCCCGGAGGTGCGGCTCATGCAATACACTACCTTTCTTCTGTGGCTTCCTCTCTTTCTTTCTCTTCACGATAGGTTTTTCCAGTGTCATCTTCGGAAGAAGACGACCTCTTATATAGAAAGATGAAAAATCATTCTCCACTTAAAGACTGATCCATAGACAAAATATTCCATTGGTCCAGGTGGCAGAAAGAATATTTTGACACCTTTTATCCTTCCAGAACTCAACCACATGGATTGGATTGCGCACCAAAAAGCTTTAGGTCGCTGGCACATGATCCACTTGGATTCGCACAATGTTTAGAATAAAGTGAAACTGCATCGATGCAGCTATTTGATGCATCAAGGTAGTGTAGCTAAGAGGCTTTTGAGCAGTTGGCTTCGAATGCATGGCCTTTGGTGCATCAAGGTAGCTCTTTGATGGTTTGACGTTGTTGGCTTCCAATTGCTAGTTCCGAGCTGAGTGCGTCGATGCACTCCTCAGATGTGTCGATGCGGTGTGAAGATAGAACGTTTTGAACAATAGACTTCAAACTCTGGCTTCTGACTTGGTGTGTCGATGCAGTCTCTTGATGCTTCGACGTAGTTGCATTTAAAATCTGATCTTGGGCTTAGTGCGTCGATGCACTATTCTGACGCTTCGACGTGGTGTGACTTGATGGCTGGTTTAGTTATTGAAACGTTAGTGCAGCTTTCTATTGTGTTGATGCAGAATACTGAAGATCACTTCTGTGGTTGTGACTGCATCGATGCACAACACTGTTGCTTCGACCTGTTGTCTTGTGATGATACTTTGGTATGTTCTGCGTCGAGACAGTGATGATCCTGCTTCGACCTCCTTATGGCAAATAGAACTCTTGTTCTTTTGACTTATCTTCTGGAAATTTTCATGGCGTTGATGCTGTAAATTGATATATGCATGACTTCATAATTGCTGCTTAGCATCCTTTCACTTTTGGCTTTAACTTGGACACATGCTGCCAACTTCCTTCCATCTTTCTCTCATTTATCATTTTGACTGTGTCAACTTTGTATCTTTGGATTTGCCCTATTTTTATCAACTTTTTGGCTTCCTAAACTTAAGTGCATTTAGTTATGTGGCTGCTGTCACCTACACCATTAACATTTCGGATTTTTGATATTATGCATGATAAGATGCTGGAACTTTAATTAGTAGCTTGATTTTTAAGTCAAAATCCATATACATTCTTCTTTTATGTGCACTTGCTTGAGGAGTGATGGATACTTGCTGAGCTCAATTATATATATGCTTGCTTGAGCAATGAGGGCAAAGTAAAGGGAAATATGGGCTGTTTAGTATCTCCACGTATTCCATTGAAAGATGAATGAGGTAGTCCTAGCCATGAAATTATCGGATCTGAAAAACTGCCTAAGAGGTGGTCTTGACGGAGGCCGCACAAGATAAGACGGTCATACAAGAACCGCAATAAGGATGTCACTAGCTACATTGAAAGCCAGGAAAGAAATGGTCTAGAAATAGTTCCGAGCAAAGTAAGATCGCAAGAAAACTTAGACGATCAAGGCAAAGCTGCCATAACATAAAAATGGTCTATACTGGACCACTAGCATTACTATTGGGCCAAAGAATGAAGCCCAGTGTAGACTGGAGAAAAATGGTCACCAAAAGGGCCGCTAAAGAACATAAATGGTCCTTTCTGTGGCCGCTAACCTACATTAGCGGTCCCAAAAGGGTCGCAATAATCAGAACAATCCCGATTTTGGGTTGTAGAAACATGCGATCCAATCTAGTCGGTTAGTTTAGGCTTTGGGGATACAACCTGCCCGGTGTCCTGGTGGAAATCGTAGGCTCACGGGGACTGACAGTGGTCTCATAATAGAGGTCCTAGTCCAACGGAAGGAATATCGGGCGGAGAGTCCCAGCTATTCCAAGATTTAGGGGCTAATGAACCATCGAAAAATGATAGCAAAGCGGTCACCCAATACCACTGGAGTAGAGTGACTGTCAAACATTCCTAGTAATTTTTTCACAATCTCAATTAATATTTCACAATGTAATTATTTTATGAGGGACAAGAGTAACAATGAACATTGTATAAGTGGAGATGATCATACTTAAATCAGACATTATTGTTCTATATAATCCATTTGTTTAGTGTGTTTCTACCCTACACACACAATCTAACAAAATTAACATAATCTTAAAGATAATCTATGATGAAATGGCTAGTTAACCAATGCAGAGACTTAATTAGATAGTGTTCAAATGATTAGAGCTTATCAGAAAGTTAAAGCAAAGTAGCTAACAGTAAGAGAAAGCTCCACACGTAAACAAGAATGAATAACTTTCTGATCAATCAACTGTAATGGCAGAGTGTAGCTGGATATAGCAATTCAGATCAACAATTAGTCACACATCTAGATATGGTATTTGGCGGAGGGCGAAGTTGAAGCAGAAGTAGAGCCTCCTCTATGTGGCAAATTCCCTCACGGGCAGCCACCTACCACTGAAGATAAGAAAAAGAAGAAGAAAAGAAAATCCAATAATAAGAGAAAGGGTGAAGTAATGTTCTCTGTAATACCCTGACAGCCCTGTTCGATACTGCCTTGTCCTTGGACGAGGGAGAAAAGGAAGTCCACGCCGAGCCGACGGATGCTAATCAAGCCGAGGCCTCTACTTCCCAGCATGCCACCAGATCGGGGAAGAAGTGGGGACACCCTCGGCAAGTTGACCACAATATCATGTTCAGGGGAGAACAGCCGTACCACGTCCCCAAGCCCAAGGTTAAGGGCATAGAGATCCCCTCTCCATCAGGCCTCTATCCTAAAGAACCAAGCCTCCAAAACATCCCTTCAGTTACCGAGTTCCTATCATCAAAGAATAGCAAACAATCACCTTCCCCGCAGAACCAGCTAGCAAAAGAAGCGTGCAGCCCCCTAGCTCTGCCCACGGCTATCCCTCTTCCAACAAGAGAAGCGAATGACAACATCCCCAACCTTGCCGAGTTCATGCAAGGAAAGGAACTGGCCCAACAGGTGCCACAGGCCCAGAAGGTACCTAATGAAGGGAGCGGACCCCTTTGCAAGCCAGCTCCTCAGGTTCAGAATGACGGTAGACGGGCCAAGATCGAAGAAATGAGGTTGGCCAGTATTAAAGCTATCGACAGAATAATGGAGCAACTCCAGAGAATCCTAACAAGGTTCATCGTCTGGACAATACTCTCCTTGGATGAAGGAACTCGACAAGCCCTCATTGCGGCCCTCCAGACCCCGGCTTACGACCGCACCCATTCCACAACCACTTGCATCACATTCGACAACAAATGTAGCATTAAAATCTGGCAAGGCAAGTACAGGGGATGTAGACATGGCTTCCTTTAAACTATTAAATGATAGATCAGCTGACGGAGGCCATTGGAAAAATCTTTCTTTAGTAACTAGGTGAGAGGGGAAGCAATCAAGCCATAATTCTTGATGAATTTTCTATAGCAACCTGTCAGTCCTAAAAATCCTCTCAATGCATGTAGGGATTTAGGAACAGGCCAATCAAGGATGGATTGTAGTTTACTATGCTCAAGAGAAACTCCTTTGTCAGAAATTGTGTCCAAGGTACTCAACAGAGGAAACCCCAAATGTGCATTTGGATAATTTGACAAATAATTGATTGTCCTGTAAAATTTGAAGGACCTGCTGCAAGCGTGATAAATGGTTTGACCAATCCTTGTTGTAGACGAGTATGTCATCAAAGAATACAAGAACAAATTTCCTCAAGCATGGCCGAAAGATATCATTCATGAGGTTTTGAAATGTAGAATGAGCATTGGATAGCCCAAAAGACATCACTAGGAATTCATAATGTCCCTCATGAGTCCTAAAGGCTGTTTTATGAATATCTCTAGGGTCCATTTGAATTTGATGCTACCCTGACCGTAGTAGGTCCAATTTGGAGAAAAACTTTCAGCCATGCAATTCATCCAATAGGTCATCAATGAGAGGAATAGGTACTTGTCTTTGATAGTATGACTGTTCAAGACCCTACAATTGATACACATTCTCCACGTACTATCTCTCTTTTGAACTAGGAGGACAGGTGCAGAGAATGTGTGTTACTATTTTGGATTGAGGAGTGTTGGAATAAATCTCTAATTTGTTGCTCAACAATATTCTTCTCGAAGGGATAATGGCAGTAGGGTGGTTATGAAATAGTTGTGGATTCATCCATCAAGGGTATACGATGATCAAACGGCCTTGAGGGTGGTAATTCTTGTAGTTATGAGAAAACTAGTTAATAAGTGTCTAAAAGAGCTGCTAAATCAGGAGGGTGGGTAGAAGGAGTCAAGGTTTGACAAATCGAGATTTGTGGATGGTAGTGAAAACTTAAATGCCTTGTTAGGAACCAAGATGAACTTCAACAGGGAATGGCTTGGGTATGAACCCACTAAGAAAAAGGCCTTTGGATTGAAAACTGTAACTTTTGTATCATCCTCCGATGCTTCCACGTCCAAATCAAATCTTGGCCAAAATCAAGAAAAAAATAAAAATAAAGGAAAAGAGAAAGTGGGAGAGCCAATTAAGAAAAATACAGAAAAAACCCAAGAAGGCTCACCAAAAGCCCCAAATAGGCCGACACCAACCTAACTCCAGGTCTGCACATCCCAAAGGCAGAAGGAGTTTCAACCAAGGCACAGGTCGGGACCATCCCCAGGACAAGTCGGCACCATCTTGGTCAGTCAGTAGAATGTACACTATGCACACTTAGACAGGCCGACACGGAGGGTATAGAGAGTCTGCACTCACAGCTTCCAGAGACCGATATAGATGGGTTGAGCGGGAGATAGGTCGACACATAAACCACAGGAGGTCGACACCCCTTAGAAACAGAAACAAGAATGAGTGGTCAGAACATAGGACATGTCGACACTTCACCTCCTACAGGTCGACACCATCAAGGGTCTGGGGTAGCTATGAGCCTTATCGTCCTAGGTTTAGCCAACCTCAATTCCCTAGGAAGTATGACACCTCTATCCCTCCGGACCAACCTATCAGAACAAATGGCTTAAGAATCAATCCTCTTCCAACATCCCTAAAGCTTACAAACCCCAAGCTGTTAAAAGGGAGAAAAGAATTGACAACAAAGTAAAAAGGAATTAGAACTTCCCACCAAACAAGGAAAATAAGAATGTTAAGAAAGTTTAGATTTCAAAGTCAATCCTATCTTGTTTTAGTGAGATGAGGAGATTATTGGGACCCAATTGTACTTGGGTTCTAAACATTGTTACTTAATTCCTTATGCAGGAGTGTCTTGCAGTCGTGCACAATCGATGGTACCTTGATAGTGGCTGCTCAAGACATATGACTGGGGATAAAACCAAATTCTATCTCTTGGTGGAGAAGGAAGCTGGTCATGTTACTTTTGGAGGGAACAACAAAGGGACCGATCAACACTTGGAGTGCAGAGGGGAGATAATCAGCAACAGCAGCAAAACAGCAAGAGAACAAATCAAATGTGGGGGGTTCTCTCAAACTATTCTATGTGTGTTCTCAAGTTGTGATGATCAGGCTATTCTCTCAGATTGGTTGTTATTCTCTAGCTATTCTGTTGTCTCTCATGTTGCTCATGTTTCACGCGAAGGGGGTTTAGGGGGGTATTTATAGTGTTTCAATGGGGATTAAAATGAGGAAAGGCCAGAGACCCCCTTCCAAAGATGAACACAGGGTTAAATAATAGCAATGCTCTATCTAGGAAGGTAGATTGTGATTTGGACACGAAATTGAAAACACGACTGGGACACAGCCGCTATTCTCAAACAGCGCCCCTAGGTCAGCCGCCTCCTAGGTTTGAAAATTCAGACTTACCATAATTAAAATCGTGATACGCGACCAGACCTCAGGGCCTATCAAAATTAGCACCCTAATCAAGGGCGTGAATTTCATGAGTTGATTTCCAATAGGATTTGTAAAGATTTATAAAAGCGCCTGAGGTCCAGACGTTGTTCACTAATAGGCGACCTTACCAACGGCATGTCTTAATAAGTGACCGTGGGTCAGTCACAAATTCCAAGAAAATCATGAAAAATGGAAAAAAATCTATTTATTAAACCAATAATGAAGTCCACTTGGGGCATTACATTGTAACATAAAATTTACTCAACATAGTGTCGAATTTGGCATGTCTACAACTGCCCCGCCTTGGCGTCTGCTTTGCAGGGGAGTGAGACATAATGAAGGTGAAGTGAAATGGACTGAAAAGTAGATGCCAAGGTGTGATGTGACACATCTTAAACACTGATAGAAATCTTTCCATTGATCCCAATGAAACAACTTAGATCGCCTTCAAGAAAGCAAGAAATATCAGGATGGAAAGCTAAGCAATCGAATGGGTGCGCGCAGGGGCACGAAAAGGAGACACCATTGGAGAGCGGTTACTAGCCAGTGGACGTGCTACAACCAAGGTAGATTTGTAAAAAAGATAAAGTGAAAATAAGGTAGTAATCCTGATAAAGATGCACATTCCCTCGACAAACTCCCCCAACCCTTCAGGGGCCTCATCAGCCTCTTGGGTGACTTCCCCAGTTCTTGGTAACAGTAATTCGATACTTGTATCGGGTTATCGGTACCCTAAGCTCTAGGTCGTTACAGTTGGTATCAGAGCCGTGTTGAGGAATGTTTAAGGAATCGAAATGCACAACTATTGTCCAGAATTAGTCCAATTACACTATCCATTGCTGACTGAGGATGTTTTCCGTATGATTAATGAGTTTTTCTGTCTATTATCTATTTGCTAGTTATTCGAGATGCCGCCTCTGCGTCGGCGAGTCCCGGTTCCCCAGGAAGCGAGCAGCATTCCTCAGAATATACCTGCTCCAGTTCCTATCGTTCCAGTCCAAGAGGATGCGCCTGGCAGTCGCGGGCGGGCATTAAAAGAATTCTTGCTATTCCACCTGTCGACATTTGAAGGCCAGACCAATCCGGATGCCGCCAGAACTTGGTTGGATGCCACCGAACGCGTGTTTCATTCCATGCAATGCGCGGAAGATGAAAAGGTGATGCTTGGTACCTTTCAACTCCAGGGCGCGGCTTTGACTTGGTGGAATACCGAGTGGGAAGTCTCTTTCCATTCTCGCCCACTCCGTCAGATTTCCTGGACCGAGTTCGTCACTACTTTCGAGACTACCTTCAGCCTGGCTTATCTCCGCATGGATAAAATGCATCAGTTTTTATAGCTTGTCCAGGGAGGGATGTCAGTGCTCGAGTATCGGAACAGGTTCTTAGAATTGGGCCGTTATGCGTCCCATATTCTTGCAAATGAGGCTTTAAAGACTGAGCAATTTCTGCGAGGCCTTCGTGCTGAGTTGAGGCAGCCACTAATTGTTGCCCGAGTTACCACTATGATTGAAGTGTATCAGGCAGCAGTAGCTTTAGAACTGGATTTTGCAAGACCCCTTGTCCCTTCTCCAGCATTATTGGTTCAATCGACAGCTCAACTTCCTCCGAGTTATTTACCTCTTGTTTCTGGATTTCCTTCTGTCACTCCTGCAGTAAGTGGTGCAGCTTCTTCTGGCAAGTCCCAGTTCAAAGGATTCACTACACTGCGTGGCTCTAATCAGGGTGTATTTTTGTTGGCTACATGTTGTTTTGCAGGTCAGCAGTCATCTAGCACGAGGCCCACTCTTTCTGGCCGGCCGGTCAGAGTGGAGGTTGAAGTCCTATGACTTGGAAGGTGGTAGAGTAGAGCGGTCAATCACCGTCTATCCAAGAAGTCGAGCGGCTATCTCGTTGCCGTTCATCTTCATCCTGCGGCCTTCATCGAACTGTTCTACTACCATCATTCTTCGTCCTGCGTTCTATTCAAGCACTGGCAGACGATCTGTGGTGAGGCCGTACGTCTGATAAACAGCCCTTCATCAGTCGCCTATCATCCCCAGTGTTGGATAAAGGAGAGTGTCTCCCCCTTTCTCAAGGCACAGCACGTTCATCGTGTCCGAGGTCTTGGGTGGCGATCACACAGGTTTTGTCTCTATTCCATCCCTTTCGGCTTCATTTATTTCTCACACTTTCTTAGAAGAGAGGGATAAGGTAATTTCGTTCAACTGCCAGTACTATTTTTATAAATTTCAAGCGCCCAACACTTGTGCGGCCCCTCTCCAGTCGCTCATGCATTTATGGGATTTTTTTTAGTCATTTCTGAATTATCACCGACAAGTGTACATACTGCCTGTCTCTAGCCACATATATCCATTATGTGGTGTACACTGAGCCGTCCATCCCTAAGAGTCCTAATATCGGTTAACTGTTCAGATAATTAATTATTATCTTCTTACTTATGATTTATCACCGACAGGCTTGGATGGCCCCAAGGTGGCCGCACAACCACAATGTGTGGTCTATCATTTGGCCGCACATCCCTTCGAAACTAGAAGACCTTAAGACTTTTTCTCTCTCATTCGTGGTTTTTCTCCTAACTTCCTCCGATGATTCCTTCGTAGATTCTTCATCATTTTTGATGCTGTTTCTTCCAGCTTCGAGATAATTCAATTATCTCCAACTTTTGTGTTATTATCTCGACCTAAAAAAGCCTAATTACCCTAATTTCGAGCTAGGACTTTCGGTGCTCTATAAATAGACCCTAGAGGCCAGGCTTGAAAGGGGGGGAGATTTTTGGGGGATCGACGGCGAAGCTCTGCCGAACTATCGAGCGATCCTAGCACAGGGAGGGAGGCCTTCCACGTCCACATAGGCCTCCGATTCAAGGGAGTAACGTTTCTTTCTTTTGTGTCTTTCTTCCATCAGTCCCACTGTCCGTTCTTCGTCGCATGCAGCCCCCTTTTCACCCACAATTCTTCATTCGCATTGTCATTTTTACACACCTACCTATATTTTGGCGCCCCTAGGGGTTTAAAAACCTCCAGGTGAACCCCCATTCATGTTAGTTAGGTTATTTTCTTTCATTTCTAGCATATACTACACTGCGTGGGTCTAATCAGGGTGTCTTTTTGTTGGCTACACGTTTTTTTATAGGTCAGCAGTCATCTAGCACGAGGCCCACTCTTTCTGGTCGGCCGAAAAGAGTGGAGGTTAAAGTCCTACGCCTTGGAAGGTGGTGGAGTAGAGCGGTCAATCACCGTCTGTCTAAGAAGTTGAGCGGCTATCTCGTTGCCATTCATCTTCATCCTGCGGCCGGATTCGAACCGTTCTACTACCATCGTTCTTTATCCAGCGTTCTATTTCAGCGCTGGTAGACGGTCTTTGGTGAGGCTATACGTCTGACAAGCGGCCCTTCATCAGCCGCCCATCATCCCTAGTGCTGGATAAAGGCGAGTGTCTCCTCCCTTTCTCAAGGTGCGGTATGTTCATCGTGTCTGGGGTCTTGGGTGGGGATCACATAGGTTCTGTCTCTACTCCCTCCCTTTTGGCTTCGTTTATTTCTCTTGCTTTCTTAGTAGAGAGGGATGAGGGGATTTCGTTCAATTGTTGGTTCCAGGGAAAAGTCATTTTTCTGATCAACACCTGCCTCGTGGACCAAGTCACTCCGGGGGTCGGCCAGGTGTGGATTGTTTCCCCCTCGGTCGAGGTTGTGTTTGCCCCGGGGAGGCCGCAGTACCCAGTCCCAGTTGGCATCCCTCTGGTGCATTCGTCGGTGACATCTGCAGCGAGCGGAGGGCCTAGCCCTCATAGGGGCTCCCCCAAAAGAATCACTAGTGCAGCCGGTGAAGAATCTGTCATGGCTGGTGGTAGCCGCCCCCCCCTAACTAATGACGACTTGGCTGCACTGGACAACCAACGTCGGGCGAGGAAGAGAGGGAGAACTACCACACCTGTTCGGAGTGGTGTTCTGCCTCCTCCGTCGTCCGAGCTGCCTTCTTCTGGGGCTCTGCCGCCGCCGTCGGCCGGTGAGTCGGTGGTTGCCCCCCTGCGTCAGTCCCTATGACACGGGGGCGAGACAAGGGCAAGGCTCCCGCTGCTAACGACGCCGATGTCCTCCCCTCACCGGGTCCCCTCAGCATGGTCAATCCTCGCCCCCCGAGGACTTGCCATCTAAGCTAGCTAGGATCACGACGATCGTCGATCTCATGGGGAGGAGTGTGCAGTGGTACGAGCATACCAGCGAGTTTGGTTCTGGCGCTGAGAAGGAGCTGACCGCAGTAGCCTCATGGAGTGCGTGTCTAATCATCAGTGCTTTTAGCTTATGTAAGCACCATTTCCAGGGTCTTGCTCAGATGATGGAATCCAGCCAGGCCCTCCAAGTAGGGCTCGAGGAGCGCCTGAAGGGGTCCGAGGTGGCCAATGCCGAGCTCCACAAACATCTGGTCCAGTAAGGGCTAGCCCTCGCCGGAATGGAATGTGACCAGGACTCCTTCCGGGAGCGGGCCGATGCAACTGAGGAGTGGGTGGCCAAGCTGAGGGCAGAGGTCCGAGCCATGGAGACCCATGCCCGAGAGGCCGAGGCAGAGCTAGAAGTGCTATGTTGGTCGATGTCGACTACGGACGAGGAAGTAGTGGAGCGCTTCCGCTCCTCTTCGGCCTACTAAGACGAGCTGACCGCGGTGGCCTTGGAGTTTTATGGGCTGGCACGCGATCGTGGCTTTCAGGAGGGCTGGAGCACCACTGTTAAAGCCACGGCAGAGGAGCTCGGTTCCTCGATTCCACCTATCCTTCCTCCCTCGACACCCTATGGCCTGGAGGACGACAATGGCGAGGAGGAGCCTGACGTCAAGGGGGCTGGCGTCGAGGAGTCGGCACTAGGGCCGAGTGCAGATGTAACACCCCGGATCTTTAGCGGATCTTTATTGGGTCCTACTAGATCTTTATTGGGTTTTTGGATCCTTTTAGAAGGCACACCCCATGGCCTTCAGCGGGACGCCCCTTCAACAGCACGCTCTGGCCAAGTGCCTTCAATGGCACACCCCATGACCTTCAGCGGCACGCCCCCTTATGCCTCTTCACCGGCACGCCCTCTGAGCGTCTTTAGCGACACACCCCGCCTGCCTCCTTCGTCGACACGCCAAGTGCCTTCAGCAGCAAGCCTCCAAGTGTTGTCTTCAGCGGCACGCCTGCAAGCCCTTTCAACGGCACGCTTCCTCAGCGGTGCGTTTGATAGAAGAGATCTCACGCCATCCCCTATGGATTCTTGGCGAGCAACGGGTTAGCTGAGGTGTCGACTGGGGATGAAGGCACGTTGCCTACCTCCTGTCATCAAGGACGCCCAAGTCAAATCCCCGTTAATGCCATCACGCTCCCACATCCGCCGTTCGCGTTCGAAGGCTCCAGCCACCGGGAGTATAAAGGGTAGTCTCCTCTGACGAACGAACAGGGACTCAGATAGAGAGAGACTCAGAGAGAGAAGAGAGACACACAGAGAAGAGTGCGGTGAGACAAAAGCACTCCACAGGAGAAGAAGAAGAAGAAGGAGGGAAGAAGAAGGAGGGAGCTTCACCGTGAAGACCCTTTCCGTGGACTACCACAAAGAGAGAGAGAGTAAGAGAGAGGGAGCGGGAGAGCGAAAGCATGTAGCAGGGAGTGTCGGGGGAGTAGGAAATAGTCACCCCGACTCACCCCAACACTTCCTCCATCCCTTCTCCTTCCCCCATTTTCGTGATTCTTTTCTTCTCCACTGTCTTTGGTTAGTGCCTATGAAGTCTTTGATGTACTCGGCCTGTCACGGCCTCCAATTTCATGAATGAAATTTCCCCCCCTCTCTCTGGATTCTTCACTCCCTCTGATGGGTTGGGCTACTGCATGTGCTTGTTCGTTGAGTCCCTCTCTCCTTGCCACAACCTCCCTGTAAGGCCATGGACCTCCCTTCATGCCCTTCTTGCACCTCTGAGCGTCCACATACAGCAGCTTCCTTGGCCCCTTTTCTCCCTCCAGTCAAGTCCTCACTGGACTCGGGTAACCCAGCACCCCCAGATGTCTCACAGTCCCTCCCTCCTAATAAAAATTTCATCCTCAAAATTTAAAGGAATTACCAGGAAGGAAAGAGATAAACTTACACAAATAGATACGGGAACTTCTGGCGCATATCTTCTTCGCGTTCCCATGTAGCCTCATTACCGGAGTGGCGTTGCCATACTACTTTCACTAGCAGAATTACCTTATTCCTCAGCCGCTGCTCATGCTGATCTTCAATACAAATTGGGTATTCTGGCGTAGATAAATCTGCCACCACTTCAGGCCACACAGACTCATCAAGAACATGCGATGGATCTGGCATATATTTCCTCAACATTGAAACATGAAATACATCGTGGATTACTCCCATCGCAGGTGGCAATTAAAGATGATAAGCCACATGGCCCACAAGCTCCAAAATAGGAAACAGACCAATATACTAGGGACTAAGCTTCCCACGTCTGCCAAATCTTATAACGCCTTTCATCGGAGACAATCTTACAAAAACAAAATCTCCTGGCTTAAATTGCAAAGGTCTTCTACGCTGATCAACATAACTTTTCTGACGACTCTGAGCTATCAATAGTCTCCACCTGATCAGACGAACTACCTCAATACACTATTGTACTAACTCTGGTCCTATCATTAGCCGGTCACCAACTTCAAACCAATCTAACGGTGTATGACAAGGTCAACCATACAAAGCTCCATATGGTGCCATACCAATGCTAGAATGGTAGCTGTTATTATATGCAAACTCTACCAATGATAAGTGCTGGCTCCAGGAACCCTGCCAGTCAAGACAACAAGACCTCAACATGTCTTCTAGCGTCTGAATGGTCCTCTCATACTGATCATCAGATTGAGGATGATATGCTGAACTGAATGCCAAGTCCGTGCCTAACACCTTTTGAAAGCTCCTCCAAAAATCAAAAGTAAAGCGTGGGTCACTGTCAGATATAATAGATATGGGAATCCCATGCAATGGTATAATCTTTTCAACATAAAGCCTGGCAAATTTTTGAACATTCCATGTCACCTTAATCAACAACAATCTAGCTATTTTCATCAAACGATCAACTAACAGCCAAATGCCTATTTTAATCTATTTAGACTTTTTATTCTTTCAATTTTACCTGGGTTGCTACACCCTCCCCCACTTAAAAGAATTTGGTCTCCAAATTCAATCACATATATACGTGGAGGGTGCAGAGTACATACCATTCAGAATAAGTTAGGGAATCGTTTCTTCATAGATTCCTCAGTTTCCCGTGTGGCTTCGTGTTCTGAGCAATTACTCCATTGTACCTTGACCATGGGAATCGTCTTGTTCCTTAGTGTATGTACCTCGCGATCAATGATCTTCATGGACTTTTGTTCATAGGTGAGATCCTTTTGTATCACCAGGTCTCTATGATCTATGACATGTGACAGATCGTGCACATATTTCTTTAACATGGATATATGGAACACATTATGTATCTCGGATAGTTGAGGAGGTAAGGCGATATGGTAAGCAACCTTACCAACTCTGTCTAGTATCTCAAAAGGTTCGATGTACCATGGTGTAAGCTTGCCCTTAACACCAAATCTTCTAATTCCTCTCCCTGGAGAAATCTTAAGAAAAATGTGATCTCTGACTTGAAATTCTAGATCCCTTCTTCTTGTATCGATTTTGTCTAGATTGAGTCATTTGTAGTCTTTCTCTAATGAGCTAAATCTTTTTGGTGGTATCCCTTACCATGTCTGGGCTTAATAGTTATTTCTCGCCAACTTCGTCCCAGCACAAAGGTGATCGACAACTCCTACCGTATAAAGCTTCGAAGAGTGCCATTTGTATACTTGCCTAGTAACTGTTGTTGTATGCAAACTCGACCAAAGGCAAGTGATCATGCCAGCTTCCACCAAAATCAAGGATATAAGCTCTGAGCATGTCTTCTACCACTTGATTCGTTCTCTCGATCTGACCATCCATTTGAGGATGAAAGACTGTACTAAAGTTGAGTCTTGTCCCCAACGAATGTTATAGACCCTTCCAAAAGTGAGAAGTAAAACGCGGGTCTCGGTCATACACGATTGAAACAGGTACTCCATGGAGTCTGACTATTTCTTTGATGTACAAGACAGCAAGAACATCAACTGACCATCGGCTCTTGATTGGCAAGAAATGTGCAATCGCCTGCGTGAAATTATGATAATTAGATCCATATTCCTGAAATGCTCACAGAGGAACACAGAACTCAAGAGGTAAGAAAAATGAACAGTTCAATGCACCAATTTTTTTTTTTTGAAAGTGGGTGGTACCACCAGTTCAATGCACCATTACCGGATACCAGTTCTAATTTTAGCCCGACCTGTATCTGATCATGTCTGGAAAAATCAAGACATCTCCATTTGATGACTCAGTTCCATCCTCTCCTTCACACAAGGTCAGGCGAGTCTGTCCACAAAATATGAAAGAAAAGAAGAGTTCATTACAATCAAAAGTGTTGTGGCAATCAAAGCTGATATGGAACAAGCATCTAGGCTTTGGAAGTCAAATACATGGTTGAATCCTTAATGGTACGTAAATCTACTGCACTTGACCTGTCTCAAGGAATGCAATTTTTTTTCATTTAATATCAATATAATCAAGGAATGCAATTTATCATAACATCTGAGACCTTAAAGCATTGACTCTACGAAAACTGAGATTTTCAGAATAAACTGAAGGTGAGAGAATGCCATTTCCAAAATGAAATATCTAGACATGTTTGAGAGGGAAGCAAGTTCTTCTGCAACCCTCCCAATGAAACACACGAATGCATGCAAAAGGTAAACCTCTTCTTGTTTATTTTAAATGTTGTGGCACCATATATGTGTTTTCAGCTGACAGGTCATCTGCAATGTGCTGTGGCAAGGTGCACATGGAATATGATGAAACACCTCTTGATGTGGTAAGTGGAATGAGAATGGGAGACATGATGGATGGGTACAAGGACTCTTAACAAGATTCTGTGATCCAGGTATTTCCCAGCTTATGTGCACATGGTACATGATGAAATACCCCTTGATGTTGGCACCAAGAAACTTGAGCAACATCAATCTTTGAAATAAGTACTTGCAGAAACAAAAAGCACAATCAGAGTGTTTTGACAGCTGCAGTTGGGTAATTCAATCCTGTGTTTACTTGAAGCAGCGTAAGTGTTATACTCTGGTGGAGGAGAAACAACCTATGCAGTCAAAGGCGAGGGGGGCCTGAGGCAACCGTGTGTCAAGTGCCAACTGCATGTCGACATAATTCACTCTCCTACTTCTTCACTCCATCCTATGTCCTCCCCATGGCCTTTCTCCATGTGGGCCTTCGACATTATTGGACCTCTTGGTGATTCAAACCTCCTTACGAAATCAAAATCATTTATACTCACAGCCACGGAGTACTTCACCAAGTGGGTGGAAGCAGAAGCCTATGTGGAGATTAAAACGTCAACAGTCTGCAAATTCATCATGAAGAACATCATCGCAAGATTCGACATCCCAAGTACCATCATCATTGACAATGGACCACAATTTATCTCTCAAGAGCTCCAGGACCTCTGCAACAAGTATAACATTGTATTGCATCATCCATCTCCTTACTATCCACAGGGCAATGGCCAGGCAAAGGCAACTAATAAAACTTTGATTAAAATCATCAAGAAGATGTGTGAAGCTAACAAATTTGGGGATTGGCTAGAAAAGCTACTTGAGGCTCTATGGGCCTACCATACTTCCATTCGGACTCCTACCGGGTAAACTCCGTTTGCTCTCACTTATGGAATGGAGGCGGTAGTCCCCTACGAGATTCTAATCCCCTCTCTTCGAGTACAATTGGACAAGGAGCTCCCTATTGACGAAAGACGTGAATCCCTCCTGGAACAATTGGAACTCTTAGATGAAAAGTGTCTGGCCGCTGCCGAACATGCAAGGGTATACCAAAACAAGCTTTCATGATTTTATCAAAAGAAAGTGATCGAGAGAAAATTCAAAGTCAGTGAAATGGTAATTAAGCGAATCTTTGTAAAACAAGGTGGACCCCGTTCGAAACTCCAACCAAACTGGGAAGGACCTTATGTAATAAAAGAAGCATATCCTAGTAATGCATACCAATTGGTTAATGCGGACGGGGAACAATTGGCTCACCCTTAGAATGGCTTGTATTTAAAGAAATATTACCCCTAATAAAAATAAAAAAAAGAGAAAAAAAATAAATAATAAATAAAAAGATTGATATTGTGCTTTTTCACGACAAACAGAAAGATCAATACCTCTAATTCACTCTTCACTCTTAATAATTTAACATCTCTTTCAAGGGTGTTTGTTCATATGTGAGATCCTATTGTATCACCAAGTCGCCATGATCTATGACATGAGATGGATCGTGCACATATTTCTTCAACATGGATATGTGGAACACGTTATGGACTTTAGACAATTGAGGAGGTAAAGCGATGCGGTAAGCAACCTCGCCAACTCTTTCTAGTGCCTCAAAAGGTCTGATATATCTTGGTGTAAGCCTGCCCTTAACACCAAATCTTCTAATTCCTCGCCCTGGAGAAATTTTAGGAAAGATGTGATCTCTGACTTGAAATTTGAGATCCCTCCTTCTGGTATCGACATAAGCCTTTTGTCTGGATTGAGCTATTTGGAGTCTTTCTCTAATCAACTGGATCTTCTCGGAGGTACCCCTAGCCATGTCTAGGCCTAGTAGTTGTTTCTCACCAACTTCATCCCACCACAAGGGGGATCGACAACATCTTCTGTATAATGCTTCAAAGGGTGCCATTTGTATACTTGCCTGGTAACTGTTGTTATATGCAAACTCTACCAAAGGCAAGTGATGATGCCAACTTCCACCAAAATCGATGATACAAGCTCTGAGCATGTCTTCTACTACTTGATTTGTTCTTTCAGTCTGACCATCCGTTTGAGGATGAAAGGTAGTATTAAAGTTGAGTCTTGTCCCCAACGAATATTGTAGACCCTTCCAAGAGTGAGAAGTAAAATGCGGGTCTCGGTCAGACACGATTGAAACAGGTACTCCATGTAGTCTGACTATTTCCTTGATGTATAAAGTAGCAAGAATGTCGACTGACCATCGACTCTTGATTGGCAAGAAATGTGCCGACTTAGTCAATCGGTCTATGATGACCCATATCCTATCATGTCCTCCTTTAGATTTAGACAGACCCATTATAAAGTCCATACCGATATCTTCCCACTTCCACTTGGGAATATCTAGAGAATGTAGCTTACCGACAGACTTTTGGTGTTTTGCCTTAACTTGCTGACACGTGAGATAGCATGACACGAAGTCCGCCACTTCTCTTTTCATGTTGGGCCACCAAAAGGTCCTCTTCAAATCTTGGTACATTTTGGTAGACTGTATATATTGTAGAGGCGGAAAAATTATCTTTTTCACCTTGTACACACTTTTAATATTTATTTCTTAGGAAAGATCATCCAACCACCCGTGAAAGCCTACAAACGCTAGAAGAACTACGTCAAAAGGAGCCCTGGGCGTTATCCCAGGGGACAACCCTTTGATGCTTAAGTCGGGACCGAGTTAGGTGGTGATCGACAAGGGATGACCAAGAGAGAGGAGGATGAGAGCAGAGTGATCAAACTTGGAGAGGGAATAATGGGACTCCCAGAGGTGCTCGCTATGCCCAGCAGGTGCTTGGAGAGTGCTCGCTGAGCCAGTGGTGTGTTTAGAAGTGGATCGAGGCTCTTCTCTATCGATGGCTCTCTTTGTTGGTGTGGGTACGCATCTATTTCTATCAGTCTGCCTGCGTGTCTCTATGTGTGTCAATGTCTCTTTATCTATCCTGATCGGAGGTCCATTTATAGTGATTGTCCCGGCAGTGGAGACCTATCCCTTAACAGGGAAGGGGGTGAGTCACGGGATAACATCTTCCTACGATCGTGGGGGGTTTCCCATTCTACGTCTGTTCATCCGGGGCCGAGAGGTCTTTAAGCGAGTTTTATGGTACCCGTGGGACATGCTCACCTTTATTGGAGTGAAGGCCGATAATGGTGGGAGTAATATTTGATCGTCGGAGGGTCATCCGGTCTCTGATATGCCTGGATCGATGCCCTTCGTGGGCTGACAAATCTGATGTCTGACTTTATTAGGCCGCCTGGGGTGGGCCGTCGACTGTCGGGGGTCTGTTATGTGCTGTGCGGACCTTGGGCCGACATGGGTCTGACGTTAATAGGGTGCGCATGGGCCGCATGGATTTTAGCCTCCTCAGTATGTATATATGAGTCGTATACAATATTTCCTAACTGTTCTCCGAGAGAATACAAGAGTGAGAGTTAAAGAGGGAGAATAAGAGAAGTAGCAGAGAAGAAGAAGGTATGGATTTTTATTGTTAGTAATTATTAAGAGTATTAGACGTATAATAAGATTTTGATTGGAAGAAAATATTCGCCTTGTATTAGAAATAGAAGGACATGTTCTAGGCTATGCGCAGGCCAGGCAGTCCAAGCCTTGGGGTGCCTTGCTTGCCTTGGTGGGGGGCGGAAACGTGGGCTGGTGCCTTGGCCCCAGTAGGGCGCCTGGTTGCCTAGATGATCGCCTCGACAACTATGCCAACCAATAAGCAATCAAATAAAAGAAAGAAAAATGGTTTCGATGGTCATTTACAATTGTTACACTTGGAAGGCTTCAAAACTAGGAAGCAAGATTAACTTATTTTGTCATCATTCTTACTTGGGAAAAAAAATCCCACTCCTAGTCCTGCTCCAATGCTCAAAGCAATTTGAACAAAAGAGGGATACAAGCAATTCTTTTCTTCAATATTTCTGAGTTTTGCATTTGGTTACTTGAAAATCATAGGATTTTGTTGCTTTTCTGCAGCTCTTTTTTTAATAGTATAAGGGCATCTATCTGAATAATTATGTTGTTGAAAAAGGCAACGCCATATGTATTTTTACCCCTTATTCATATTTTTGTACCATGCATTCGGTTACTTGAAAGTTATGGAATTTGATCTGTTTTTAGCTGCTGTTATCTGATCCTATGGGTGTTCTGTGATTCAATCATTGTACTAAATTATAGATGACACTATCATACGTTCTTTAATGTGACATCATAAACTTTTGTTGGTCTTTCTTTGTAGCCATTTAAGCTTTTCCAATCTGCTCTTTCTGCTGTTTTATGACTAATAACAAAGCTTCTCGGGTCAGCACGGAGAATCTTGTTAAACATGGTGTCCAAACTTGTCAATCCCAGGGAGCATATCACGTCCTTGCCCAAGCTCCACCTCGAGTTTCAACCTTGATCTAATTTAGGCTGGGCAAACAGTATTTTCACTCGGTTGGTAGGGAGGCTGAGGTGTTTCCATGTCGCTTTACTGGGATAAAGTTGTTGCTGCACTGTGGGTTATGTTTGTCCTGATCAATGGGATCTTAAAGGACACTTTTGAGAGGGCTCAAAATGAGGCATAATTGACCTAGATTTCTCTTACATACCCATTATATATACATTAAAATATGACACCTCCCATTTATTTAGTAAAAAAAATCTGAAAGAAGAAGAAAGAAAAGAAAAAGAAATGGGTTATTTATAAAAAATTTAGATTTTTTTAAAAAATATGAAAAAAATAGAAAAGTACATCCTCGCGATCCTCGGAGCACACCGGTCGCACCGGTACCATCCGAAAGTAGGTGAACAACTCAGTTCGCCTGCTAGAACACGACACATCTTCCTCTCTGGCGACTTTGACCTAAAAGTTCTGCACCTCCAATGGTCGAAGGGGGGGGGCCTACAGTGCCCCCCACGACGGCGGGCCATCCTCGGGCATCTTCTCTTCGAGGCGTCTCTGCTGTCCCTGATGTCTCTGCTCTCCGATCGCATTCGGCGCAAGCTCCGGGAGCGAAGTCCTTCGCCGAAGTTCTTTCTTCCTCCATGGCCCCGCCGAGTGTTCAGGGTTCCGTTCATGCCCCGGCGAAGACTGATAGTGGGGAGCCTGCTGTTTTCTTCTCCAGTGAGGAGATCTCGGCTTCTCTTCAACCTTTCTCCTTCTCGTTGGTGGCTCGAACCATTCAGGGGAGGCCTTCGTTCTCAGAGATTCGTTCTCACCTGATCAACAGATGCAGATTCAAAGATGATTTTTTGATCAGTGCGTTGGATAATAGACACCTGCTGCTAAGGTTTCGTTGCTATGATGACTACCTCTCCCTATTGTTAAAAGAGTCGATTCTGGTTCATGGCCGATTCTTCCGATTTTTCAAATGGACAATGGCTTTCTCTCCTATGGCTGACTCGCCTATTATCCCGGTTTGGATTTCTTTTCCGCATCTGCCTGTAAACTTCTACATTGAGCACCTGATCAGATCCATTGCAGGTAATATAGGTCGAGTCCTGAAAGTTGATCAGGCTACTCTGAATTTATCCCAAACCAATGCAGCCCGGGTTTGTATAGAGCTTGATATTTCCAAGCCTCCACCTCCTCGAGTCTGGATTGGATTTCCAGGAGGGGGTGCTTGGCAGGAAGTATTGTATCCGGATTTACCATTATACTGTTCAAACTGCTTTCGCATTGGGCATTCTCCTGAGAAATGCAAAGGTTCGCGATTTTCTGATACTATTGAGAAGGCCAAGCAGTCAGAGGCAGCTACGAAGGGTAAAGGAACGTGGAAGCCAATTATCAGAAAGGAGATTCCAGGAATTCATTTGGCGTCTGCTAGTGCCAATGATCCGGTTACCGTCCCATGCTCCTCTGCTCTGAATTATTCTAAGAACCCTTTGCTGGGTGAGTGCTCAAAGAGTTTGACAGATTTGAATGCCAATATAGCTACTTGCTCATCTGTTCCAGCTCAAGATTCAGGGCATTGTCCTCTTGTTGTTTCTGATCCTTGCTCTAATTCTGGGCCCATCAAGCCAGTGCAAGATTCAGGGAATTGTTCTATCCAGCTGACTAACCAGCCAGCACTGGGTGCTGATCCTAGTACTGATTTGGGTGTTGTTCCTGGTTCCATTAATAATCATCTGCCTTCCTCTCTGAAGTTATCAACTAGCAACTCTTTGGTCCAGTTTAGTGGAGCTTCGGAATCACCTCAGGTTCCTTCCCTCCCGGATAATTCTAGCTCTAAGCCTGTTTGCACTGAAGCTCTGACCTCTTCTTCTGTGGAGCTCCCCTCAATCCAAACTGTCCATGATGATATCTCTTCTTCTGCTAAAGGCTCAGCTCTAGTAGCTATGAAGAATTCTGACCCAGAAGAGATCCTTGTTCCAGAATTTAGTGGTTTGAAGTCTCCTGTTCCAGATGCTGTCACAGTCCCCCCAGAATGCTCAATTTCTGAGCATTTAGTCCCATCTGAGCAGGATTTAGCCAGAAGACAGGAGATAGCCACCCTAGCTGAGAATCAAAACTCTATGGGACTGTTTCAGGAGCGGCCAGGGGTAATAACAAGATCGATGATAAGGACTAGTTCCACGGGGAACATCCAAGACTCTAAGCTATTATGAATTGCATAGTTTGGAATGTTAGAGGTATTGGTAATGATGTATCAGTTGGTAGAGTTAAATATCTTATCAGAACTCATCATCCTGATTGTATTGTGCTTTTGGAGCCTAAAATAAACACTAGTAGACTGGATACTATCTGCAAACGATTGAATATGGATTTTGCACTTGCTAATGCTGATGGATTGGCTCACATTTGGATCCTTTGGAAGTCTCCTCTTAATTTTTCTATTGTCAGCAGGGATGATCAACAAATTACTGTTATGCATTCTCAAGCTGCCCTACCTGCATTTTACTCAACTTTTGTCTATGCTAAATGCAATGCCATTGAAAGGCAGGCTTTGTGGGCCTCTTTATCCAATATTCACTCCCAGGTCAGCGGTCCTTGGTGCGTTGCAGGGGATTTCAACTGTATTATTTCAGAGGAAGAAAAACTGGGTGGTAATCCCCCAAATCTTTCAGCCATGACTGATTTCAGTAACTGCATATCAGATTGTGCCTTATTAGATGGCGGTTTTTCTGGTTCCAAATACACTTGGCATAATAACCAGTCAGGTCTTAGAGGGATCTGGGCTCGTCTGGATCGGGTTCTGTTTAATTCAGATTGGTTAACTTCTCTTCCCATTTCTATAGAGCATCTCTCAAGGGAGGCATCCGATCATGCCCCCCTTCTTATCAAATTGAATCCCCAAGAACACAGAGTGAGCAGATTCTGTTTTCAGAAAATGTGGACCCAGCATGATCTATTCCTGGATGCTGTGAAGAATTGTTGGCTGTCAAGCCCTGTTGCCTCTTCTCCCATCCATTGTCTGCACCTTAAACTCAAATCTCTGAAGTTGATGCTCAGGGTCTGGAACAAACATACGTTTGGCAATGTCCACTCCAATCTCTCCAAAGCTGAGGATGATGTCTTAAGAGCTGAACATTTGTATGACCAACAGCCTAGTGATGTAAATCAGGCAGCTCTCGATGAAGCTAGAAACAAGCTATCAGATAGACTCCTTCAGGATGAGATTTTTTGGAAACAAAAATCTGGAATTCGGTGGCTGCTAGAGGGGGACAGGAACACTAAATTTTTTCATATGTCTACTTTAGCTAAGCGTCGGAAGCATAAAATTTCTCAGTTGAGTAACTCTGCGGGCAGAACCTCTACAGATCATGAAGGAATGAAGAGCATTGCTGTTTCTCATTTCCAGACAGCATTTTCATCTCAACATCACCTTATTGATAGTTCTCTCCTGAACAGCATTCCTCACCTTGTTAACCAGTCAGAGAATATTAGACTTTGTGCTACCCCAGATGAAGCTGAAATTCACGAAGCAGTATTCAATATGTCAGCTGACAGTGCTCCTGGGCCTGACGGATTTTCTGGTTGCTTCTTTCAAAAAGCATGGCATATTATTGCTCCACTGGTTGTCAGCGCAGTGCAAGAAGTTTTTACTTCTGGGAATCCTTTGCCAAGACATATTACCTCAACCTTGATTGCCCTAATCCCCAAGAAACCCAATGCAGTTGACATTATGGATTTCAGGCCTATAAGTTTATGCAATTTTTTCTACAAGATTCTATCATCCATCATTAATAGAAGGCTGGCCTCAATTCTGCCCAAAATTATTTCTTGTCAGCAGTCTGCATTTGTCAAGGGTAGACAGATTATTGAGAACATAGCCCTTGCTCAAGAACTTACCCAGGAATTGGGTAGGAAAACTAGAGGCTCAAATGTGATGTTCAAATTGGATATGTCCAAAGCTTATGATAGACTGGAATGGGATTTCTTATACTCGGTCATGTTCAAATTTGGATTCAGTGATAACTTTATTTGTTTGGTTGATAAGCTTCTTAGTAACTGCTGGTTCTCAATTTTGTTGAACGGTGACACTGCCGGATTCTTTAAATCCACCAGAGGAGTTCGTCAAGGAGATCCTATTGCACCTTCCCTCTTTGTGATAGCTGAAGAAGCCTTGAGCA
This sequence comes from Amorphophallus titanum, assembly GCA_024336825.1. Classification (NCBI taxonomy): domain Eukaryota; kingdom Viridiplantae; phylum Streptophyta; class Magnoliopsida; order Alismatales; family Araceae; genus Amorphophallus; species Amorphophallus titanum. The sequence continues at coordinate 13,418,218 of JANBPO010007653.1, forward strand.
GGTCCCTTTCAGATAATTTCAGAAATGGCAGAATTGAATGGTTTACAGGTTTTCAAAGATGCCCGAAAATATCACACTTATTTTTTGCGGATGATACTCTTATTCTCAGCAAAGCATCAGCTGTTTCTATCAGAAACCTTATCCAGCTTCTCCACTCTTATGAGCAGTCATCTGGCCAATTGATCAATGTTAGTAAAAGTGGATTTTTAATCCACCCTAAGCAGCACCCTTCTGTCTCCCAGCGCATCTGTACGCTCACTGGTTTCTCCAAGCTTTCATTTCCACACAAATACTTAGGCTTTCCCCTGGTGATTGGTCGTTCAAAAAAAATCCACTTTGCAGGGGTCTTAAGCTCTATTCAAAAGAAAATAGCAGGTTGGAAGGCTAATCTTCTATCCCAAGGGGCCAGATTGATTCTTATTAAGCATGTTCTCACCTCTCTGCCAATCTATTCACTTTCTTCATCTCCTCTGCACAGTGGCACTCACAAGTTAATTGAGAAAGCATTTGCAAATTTTTTTTGGGGGTCTTCATCCTATGGTCACAAAAGACACTGGATTAGCTGGCAGGCCATTTGCAAGACCATACCAAATGGGGGCCTTGGTATCATCTCCCTTAGGCACATGGAGATTGCTCTTCGAATAAAAATGTTGTGGAATGGAATTCATAGTGATTCATTATGGTCTACTTATTTTAGAGCAAAATACATGCATCAATGCCATATTCGTAATGTTCTTTTCAAAAGTATGAATGGTTTTGCTCGCAGAAGCTGGTTAAAGGCCAAGGATTATATTTGTCAACACAAGAAGGTGGTTATTGGAAATGGATCTAACTCTAATTTCTGGTTTGACAATTGGATTGGCCAACACAGTCTTAGCTCTTTTGTTCCAGAAGCTCTCATTCCTAATCCGAGTGTTTCAGTTAGAGCAATGCTTCAAAACCCTTCACCTGCAGATTCCTATTTTTTAAATGCTAACCTTCCTACTAGTCTTCAACTTGCAGTTCAAAATGTTAAGTTTTCTCAGGAAGCAGATTTTGAAGTTTGGAGTCTTTCATCCTCTGGTCAGTGCACAGTTGCTTCTTCTCTCAAGTTTTTGAATGATAATCAGCAGGCATCAGTTGTACCCTGGGCTCGACTATGGTCGAAATGGGTCCCTATCAAAATCTCAATACACCTTTGGAAGATCATGAATAACAGCCTCCCAACGGATGTCAACATTCAGAAACTGGGCATTGTTTCCTGTTCAAGATGTTCTTGCTGTAAGTCTCCGCAAGTAGAAGATTCAACCCACCTGTTTTTAAAAAGTGAGACAGCAGTCCTCATCTGGAATGGTTTCAAAGCTGCTGGGTTACAATTTCAAGGACACTCCACCAGGGAGTTCATTCTGAATTCCATAGTTCCTCATCAACCAGGTTCGGCGTTTGCTACACTAAGTCTTGCAGTTATTGGTTTTGGTATGTGGGGTATCTGGCAAGCCAGGAATTCTGCTCGGTTTGAGACTAAAACCATCTATCCTCAGAGAATTATTAAGTATTCAGTTTTTCAAATCAAGAGGATTCTATCGGCAGCTCATCTAAAGGAATTCAAGTCATCTAACCAAAGAATATTGGATCACTTGGCTATCAATTACCAATCTCCCAGTAGGTTTAAGTTGAAGATAGTAAGATGGATTTCCCCGCCCTGGCCGTCCCTTAAATTAAACACTGATGGAGCTTCTAAGGATATTTCAGTTTCTGGTGGTGGAGGTCTCATAAGGGACTCTAGAGGCAAAGTCCTTCTTGCTTTCTCCCATTTCTACGGTCACTCAAATAGTCTTATTGCAGAAGCTCGTGCACTATTGGATGGCATAAAGTATTTGAAGTCAGTGGACAGAAGACCAGCTTACATAGAATGTGACTCACTTACTCTTGTCCAGGTTATTAAAAAAGAAATCCGATGCCCTTGGTCTATCCTTAGCTATGCAAGGGAAATCTGGATTACTCTCTCGCAGCAAGACTTGATCTCCCACATTTTCCGAGAAGCAAACATTGTATCTGATCTTCTAGCTTCTCTAGCCTGTTCCAACAAATGTAATTCTTTTTATTCTTTTAATGAGCTACCTTCTATTATAAAAGGTGCAGCTCGTCTGGATTCTCTAGGCTTGCCTACCATTAGACTGATGTAATCTTTTCCATTTAGTTGCAATAATATCTGCCCCCTAGTAACCTGATGGTGGAATGGCTTTCTCCTTATCCTTGATAAGGGGTGCATTCTCCCATTAAGTTCTAGGTAAGGCCTTTCCATTAAAAAAAAAGTAGCTTCTTCACCTCTGCAGCACGAAGATGAGGCCGCCATAGACGCTCCCGTGCTCTGATTCAGGCGTGGCCAAAGTCATTGGATTTGTGGTTCAGTCCTCTTCGATTGGAGACCTGCGAGGGCATAGAGGAGGTTGGAGAAGATGGCGAGAATCCAAACAGTGCTGGGATATCAGATTGGTTCCAGATGAAACTGACCAATGCGTCAAAGGGAGAAAAATTGGGAATCACAACTTTGGATGCCGAATGGGGTGCCGCTTCTTGGTGGTGGAAGGGGACTCGTAGAAGAAGTTCTCAACCATCCTGCTCTAAGATCTTCAGGGGGTTGGCCATGGGAGCTTCTGGAAGTCACTTAAGATTACTGGTCAGACCAATCCTACGCAGTCAGAGAAGAACGGCTCTCCCAGGCAGCTCGGAGCTCGGATGGAGGCAAAACCACCTTTCTTGGATAGATCTTTAGATGACCTTTCCAGATGTATATGACTTGCCACTAGGTTTCTTGAGGAGATGATGGTACAGCCTCTGCAATCTGCACCTTTTCTGCTGCCTGCGAGCTGAGAACTATAGGTTAAAGTTGATGGGGGGAAATGGGGTATATGGGAGGGGAAATGGGGTGGGTGTGTGTGGTAGTGATCCCTAGCTATTAGGGGGTCTGGGAGGGGGCTGCCCCCCTTCAGTCCCCTCCGACCAGTCCCCCTTCGTCGGGACCTCCGCAACAAATAATAATAAATAAATAAATAATAGTAAAATAAATAAATAATAATAACAAACTCACCAAAAAAATATAAAACGACAAAGGAAATAATAAAATTCAAACAATAACAAAATGATAAGAAACCCTATCATGCAGCCTCGCTTCCCTTCGAGACCCGGTGAAAAGGGAATATTAATAAGGCCTTCATGGGTTATGCATGGACCTCGGCTTCGTCCCGATTATGGTCATTGTCTGACCCGTATCCTCGGCCTATAGTCCGCTCCCTTTGAACACATATTGGTTCTGGGATCTAATCCCGAGACATTTTCCCGGTGCCCCTTAGCACCGAAAATATTGACGATGCCTACGTAAGTCTTGCTTCGACCGCGGGAGGCCCACTGCAGTGTGGTCGCGGCTTGATCTTGCACCAGGCCGACAAACTTGTTGGTTTCTGACCACTCTGACCAGGATTTAACTGAACGTATCTCGTTCCTCGGAACAATAAATTTGTCGTACTCTGGCATACATATGCTCCGATTTTCTCCGCTACGATTACGATACTCTCAGGCCGGACACTCGTCCGAACATTAAATGGTCAATACGTGACCGACATGATCTCAAATACTTTCTTCATACCCTCGTACGAGGACTTCAGTATTTCTTAATAGATTTTTATGCAACTAATTTTCTATCCATGAGGCCCTGATTCCCGTGATTAATCAAGGGTGTTCCCCTCTCCCAGGGGATGTAAATGACACTGCGACCTTTATGGCGCGGTGAGTTTTGGTCTCGACACGAACTGTACAATCATCTAACCAAGTCAGATTGAGCACACTATGGGCTTCCATGAAGCCTGAATAAATCGTCACTTTGTGACTGGCAAGCCCACGCACTCAACAAATGAGTAAATAATAATAAGTGAATTTTAGTGCGTCCACAGGGGTGATTACCCTGGCGTTGCCTGATCCCTGGGTGAGTCTTTCGGCGCTCGTAGGGCGTGCTCACCTGTTGCAGGGTAGGAGCCAACATCGTGGGGGGTAACGGTCGGTCGCCGGAGAGTCATCCGGCGGTCATTGCACCAGGGTCGAATCCTTTCTAGCGCTGTCGAATCTGATGCCGAGTCGTATTGGGCCGTGCTTTCATGGGTCGCGGCCGTCAGGCGCCTTTAGGCGCGCTCCAGGCCCTAGTTCGAATTGGACTCATTGTAGATGGGCCCGTTATGGGCCAAGTCGGATTTACCCTCCTCACTAGCCCCCCTACTCTCAGTTGCCGAGCACTTTGTAGGGAGCTGAGAGTCGAGCACGATAGGGTTAGTTTCAAGGGTGGCTTCCTCGCATCATTGGGACCGATGGTCCCAGTCGCTTACTTGGCGCGTAAGGCACTCCTGCCGATGGGTAGCGCCACACCCGTAATCATGACGTAGACTTGTCATCTAGGAGCGCGGGCATTGAACAGGCGTCTGAGCCTGACGGTCGTACTGAGATAGCGATAGGTGCCTTTTCACCTGCCCTAGGGCTTCAAAGTGGTCGTTCTACCACGGAGGGCTATAAGAACTGCCACAAAGTTTTTCCTAGAACCCCATTTGCCACTTGTTATCTGCCACGCTTGTTGTGGGCTTCTTCTCGTGTCGTCTGGTGAGGGCCTTCTTCCTTACTCTATGTCTTCTACCTCCTGTAGCCATGCCGCCCCATAAGAGAACTCTGCGAGTTAGCCCTTCATCTTCTGATGAAGAGGTGAGGTCTGGTCATGGTGGTGCGCTGAGCACTTCAGGTGCTAGCCTTAGTCGTCCCCGTTCCCGACCGTTAGTTGCTTATAGGGTAGTTCACGGGCTTTGGGAAGCTTTCCAGATTCCTTCCGACTTCGACATTATCTTCCCCACCATTGACGACGATCAATTGAGCCTGCCCCAGGCGGTATTATGATTCTCGTAGCGTCCTTCCAGGCGGGCTTCTGCCTTCTGGTACATCCCTTTATCCAGTCCCTCCTCCACTATTATGGTCGGCATCCACGGGAGATATCCCCCAATTCCTATCACATCCTTTGTGGTTTTATCTTTGTGTGTCAGAAGGCTTCGGTGGAGCCGAATGTTCATCTCTTTCGACAGTTCTACAGCCTCCAGTGCTGTCTTGCTGACACTATCTTTGCATACTTCAAGGCTCGACCAAACCGCAACATTGTCTGAGTCTTTGACGTTGCGTCCAACCTCAAGGGTTGGGCGAGGCGTTATGTATATGTCACCAAGTCAAGTTCTCGCAACCACTCTGATGGTTGGAGGTTCGCGGGCATTCGCCCTGTCTGGTCGGACAGACGGCCTTCAGCCACCGTAGAGGAGACCAAGAAGATAAGGGCCCTCCTCAACTTCCACCTTTTCAATGCTGACTTCGAGCTAACTCTGGCGGTGCTCCGAGAGCTGAGGATGAGCCCCCCACTGCCTCAGGGTACTAACTTTGATTTCTCGTCAGATTTTGTTGGTGGCAAGCTGAGCTGATCATTTTTGATTTGCTTGCAGGGACGCCAGAGTCATCAGGGCTGTGCGACAAGATAGTGCGGTTGCCACGGTGTGCTCCTAGCCCTGTGGACCACGTTGAACCTGGGGCCAGTTAGGTGACCATCACCGCCCCTCAAGTCTTGGTCGCTTTCACTCCGAGATGCCTATAGCACCCTATTTCTATGGCCATACCAGTATCGAGTTCCTCTGCAGCACCTGTGGTCAATGGCGGGTCAAGTGCTCAGAGGGAAATCTCCGAAGAGGTTGCCAGTGCTGCTGAGGCAGAGTCCACCATGCCTGGCGGTGGTTGCGTCTCGTTTGATGTAGATGAGCTGGCGGCGCTGGACAGCCAGCGTCATCTGAGAAAGATGAGTAGAGCTCCTGCTCCAATCCACAGTCGTACCTTGCCACTATCGCCATCCAAGGCTCCTCCTCCTCCTCCGTCTGAGGTTCCACCTCTACCATCGCCGGCCGTGGAGCCTGTGATCACCCCTTGATGTCTGCTCCCATTAGGGAAGCGCTGGATAAAGGCAAGGCTTCGGCTCTGGAAGACCCTTCACTTAGTTTGGAGGAGGTGAGAGCTCGCCTTCTGCCGCCCATCGCTCCTTCAGGCCCCCACTTCCTGCCTCCAGAAGAGCCTATCTTCCAGACCATGCTTACGGGGGAGGCTGCTATGTTTATAGACAAGGCCATGCAACCATGGGACTGGACCATGGAGTTCGGCCTCGAGGTGCTCTCTTTCTTTGCATTTTGGCTTCTTGTGATCGGTTGTTCGCTGGATCAATACTCATGACGTACTATTTACAATTTTTATGAATTATGATGGCATCGAGTGTGTGCTGAGATGCAGATACCGAGGTATTTTTTTGATGCCTGTGTGCGCTGTATGAGTGCGCAGCGGAAGCATGTGGACTAATAACCCATGGGCCGAGGATCATTGTCGTAAGATTCTGGCCCGTCGAGAGAATAATCTTCCTTGATGTGACTTCATCTTGGCTTCCTGTGCCTTGATGTCGTCTGTTGTCGTGCTTTTGTCAGACGTATTCTGGTGTTAGCATTGCCATGTGTGAGTATTGGGGAATCTGTGGGCATTCTTGCTGATTAAGTACCCTCTACTCTGCATTTCTTTCTTGGGTGTTATGTTCTCAAGATGTGATCGTGGTCCTTGAGCTGCATTTTCCCAAGATTGTCGTTTTCTCATTGTTGTGGGTCTTTTCTTGGTGTGTTGATCTATGCATGACTCATCCCCTGTGATTGTGCGTTCAGCTGTTATTGTGCCTTGATGTGACCCAGCTTGTAGTTGTATTCTGCGGTTCTGTATTCTGTACGGAGCCGGGATCCTGCAGGTGCTACCGTTGTTGTTGTTGTTTTAAGTGCTATTTCTCTATGATTTTGTGTATCTGTCTTAGCACTATGTGGATAGTGATCTTGTCAGTTAGCTTTGATGTACTCTACTCTCCTGGTAGAGTTAGCATGCGACTCAATCGGGTGTCATATCTGAGTGAGGACTGACTTGATTGTGCTTGTGGTCTAGTGCTGTTATCGTTGGTGTCCTGTGTGCCAAGTGTTTTCTGTTGCCTTTGGCACTGGAGCCGATAATGTTGTCGAGCTGTCAGCTGTGAGGATTACGTCTCCTTGTTTATGCTGATGCTTGCCGTATCTGTCATTTTGTTTCTTCAAGATCTGTTGTCGTGGCATGGTCGTGAGTCTTTCCTTGTGAGACGTAAGTGACATTGCCTTATTTCAAAGGTGTTGGACTTGTGCTCACTTGTGTCATGCTCGGTCTTGAGCAGTGCTTGTGATTATGCAAATGCAAGTTATTTAACCCCACAGTCACCCCATCAAAATCCCTAATCACCCTGACCAAAAAGTAATAATAATATCATATAAGCATGGACAACAAATAGGAGACATGTAAACAAAGTGGGCAAACACCAACAAAAGACATAGTAATGATAGGCGAACAAGTGCACGATGGAAAGGACAAATATAATAACAAATTGCATCGTGGGACAAAGCGGACAAGCAAAAACATGGCACAGTGGGACTAGTGAAAAACATGATGGAAACACAATGGGACAAGTGAAAAACATGATAGGATAGTGTGGACAATAAAACAAAATGGACAAGCAAGGATAAAACAAAGACAATCAGTTAACTAATGATTTAAGCGAAGAATCGCTAGGTTCATAAAAGTGAGAGAGCCTTCTCATTGACTCATAGAATGAGGAAAATTAAAAAGTATTGGTGGAGTCGATAAAGTTGAGATGAATCAAGGGGTTAGGGGACTTATAATTTTGACTAGACGTATTGATGATAGAACAAACCATTTTTTCTTTCTTTTTTTTGAATAATAGGATGAATGCGGTCTTCATGAAGACCGCAACCTGGAATCATCGTTGTCCTTATTAGGACCGCATTCAACACGAGAAATTCTATCACAACTAAACCCCCTCCTCTTCTCCCTCATTCTCACATTCAAACACCCAGAACCTTTGCACTGAGCTCCCACGCCATGGCATCCTATGATGAGGGCTCCCGGCAGTCGAAGAGGAAGGCAACCCATCCACAATATCATCCTCGGGTGGAAGAGGAAGAAAAAGCCCCTCCCGTGGTCGGTGCCCTAGATAGCGGCAAAGTGGGAGAGTCTATGGAGGCCGAGGTGGCTAGAGGCGATGGGGAAGAAGTCGGAGATGTGTAAGAGGCTGTCAGAGGAGCTAAGGAAGCTGGAGGCATGGAGGAGCTTGCCAGAGCCACAGTGGAGCGTGGCATGAGGAAGGTAGGTTTAATTAAATTTTGAATCTTCTTTCTCTTTTTCTCTTCTATAAAATGTTATGGATGAAGGGAATGGGTGAAATCGTGCCCTTGGCACGTTGTAGAGGGAAGGGTATAAAAACCCCTCACTCGGAGAACACAAGGGGGGGGACAAAAAAGCAACAGACAGAAGCCCAGAGAGGAGGCGATCCCTTCCCCTCGGCCAGCTACCTACGGTCGTCTGCGAAAAGAGAAGAGTCACGAGAGAAGAGAGGAAGTGATGAAGAAGGGTGAGCGAAGAGCGAGAGTGAGGCCAGAGAGGGGGGGATCTGGTACTCCATTTCTCCCCTCCCCACACTGTATTTTCATTTCTTTTTCTTCTTTCTTTCTCCTTTGCGATGTATTAGCCCATATATTCTCCCTTTGCATAAAAGAAAGAAGCTTGCAAATGTTCTCTTTTCTTCCCACACAGACACTACTTCTTTTGCCATTTCTTGCTATTTTACTTTTATCAGGGTTCTCCACCATCCGCATCTGGGCATCTCCGCCCCCCACGAGTGTTTCCCCCACCCGCTAGTTATTCCTTCCTTCATGGAATGGCATGGTGGTTTGTCTCCCCCTTTGTCCTGAACACCGTGGGACTCACGTTATAGCCTTCTCATTCATGATCAGCTTGCATCTTGTTTCACTGTGATTGTCTTTGATGTTGCCGCCTCCGGGCGCATCATAAATTTTTGGGGCCGTCACTCCTTGTGGACGTGCACCCGCGTTATTCCCCTTCCATCCTGGGTCCGGGGGAGATGCTGCCAAAATTTTGTTGGGGTTGAAACTAATAAAAGTACAACATAATTCTAACTTCTGAAACACCGGTAAATATGAAATGCCTTGCATGAACACTTGGAAACCTGATGCACCTTGGGTAACCTTAACCAGCACACCCTTCAGCCTCCTATGCGACACACCCGATTAGTCCCTTTGCACGGCATGCCCTTTTGGCCCCTTACCCGGCACGCCCTTTTGGCCCCTTACTCGGCACACCCTTTTGGCCCCTTACCCGGCTCACTCAATCCACCCTCTACCCGGCATACCCTTTTGGCCCTTTACCCGGCACACCCTTTTGGCCCTTTACCCGGCACACTCAACCCACCCTCTACCTGGCACACCCTTTTGGCCCTTTTACCTGGCACACCCGACCCTTTAACCTTGGAGTTAGCAATCTGCTCATACTGAATTCCAACTACTTCCCTCCACTGCAGCGTATTTTGCACCACATGTTTACCACCCTCATCTATCCCAAGGGTGGAAGTCTAAATGAAGTCACTAAAGTGCATAGGTTTCTATTCTATCATGTGATAAATGGAGTGACTATCAACATGGGTCACCTTATGATGGAGTTAGTTGGGTCATGCCGTACATAACGTAGGAGATCTTTGCCTTACCAATCTCAACTAACAAGAGCATTTATTAATGTCGGGATTCCCTTGGCTGATGAAGTGTTCATGGAAGTGTGACAGAGTGATGTATATAACAAACACAAAATGTTCACAGATTTTGGGTATTATTAGGGTCCCGTTGGAGAGCTCAAAAGAAATGTGAGAATGTATGGAGAAGAGTATGACAATGAGGAAGCCGAGGAGCCACAATAATAGGAGGCTCAAGCACCACTCCCACCTCCAACTCAGCCTAAGGAGTAGCCACCTCCTCCTCCAGATGCAGATCAGGATTTGCCACCTCCTCCGCAGTTTCACTATGGGGAGTCCTCTGCTTAGGGTGTTGGATAATCCTCTTAGGTATACTATGAGGCTTTCGATAGGCGTCTTTCTGGCTTAGAAACTTATATGGATATCTTTGGGGGGTAGCTTTCTAACTTTGGGAGTAAATTTGACACATCCTTTGGCCAGCTTGACACCTTCATGGGCACCATGACTGGCCGGATGGATACCTTTTCCCACGCCTTGGACACCTTTTCTACACATATGGCCTCTCTCACCTCCAGCTACGAGGATACCCACCAGGCCTTCCGGACCACCAACCGGACACTTCTCCACATTGATTGTCAATTGGAGCATCAGGACCTTCTTCTGCACTCCTTTGAAAGCCATCTTCCTCCGCCTCCACCTCCACCTCCTCCTACTGCTGATGAAGCCTCCGAGGATGATGACGATGCTTCTAATGATGATGACGATGACGAGAATCTGGATCCCCCTGCTCAGTAGCTATTCTAACATCACTTAGTGTCTCTCTTCATCTACTCTTTTGTAGCCCATCCCCTCCTTTGATGACTAGTTGGTCGATCCGTGGCATGGGAAAGCTATCCTTGGGCGTAGCTTTGTTGAGATCGGTGCAGTCGACGCACATCCGACACTTCCCATTGCTCTTGGGGACCAGGACCACGTTGGCTACCCAGTCCGGGTATTGGGTAGGCCTGAGTAGCCCTGAGCGTAGCTTTTCACTTGCCTATTCCCTGATAATAGCTTGTCACTCGTGGTTGCAATGCCTTCGGCGCTACTGGACAGGGCGACAAGTGGGATCCAACCTTAGTTGGTGCGTGATAACATCCGGTGGTATTCCGGGTAGCTCATCCTCGGACCAAGCGAACACATCCTGGTTGGCAGTGAGAAACCTTGCATAGGCTAGCTTATCGTGCTCGGATAAGTTTGCGCCGATTTTTAGCGTTTTGCCTGGGTCTTCTCCTACTAGATGAGGTACAAGTCTTCTGTCGGAGCGCTCGTGCTCGGGCCCAGATCTTGGGTCCTCGCCCTCTTTTCAGGCGGTACTTCTTCCGGATGTCGATCATGCGTGGAGATGAGGTAGCATCTCCTGGACTCTCTTTGGTCTCCTCGGACCTCCCCTACCCCCTGGGCGGTGGGAAATTTAAGCTTCTGATGATAAGAGGAGGGGACGCCTCGAAGCGTGCCGAGGGTCCCTCGACCAATGATGGCGTTATACCCTGTCATCGTGCGAACTATGGTAAAGTCGGCGAGGAAGGTTACCTCTTTCAGTGCGGTCCCGAACGTAATCGGGAGCGAGGTGCATCCTTCTGGACGGATGGTCATGCCAGAAAATCCGTGTAGCCGTGTGTGCAACGGTGCGAGTCGAGACATATCTACACCCATGAGGACAAGACAATCGTAAGCAATAACGTCGGGCCCGCTCCCATTATCCACTAAAATGCGGCGCACAGTACATTGGTTTGTGGTGGTCGAGACTACCAAAGTATCGGAGTGGGGTGTGGTCACACCGTCTAGGTCATCCTCGGAGAAGACAATGGGATCTCCTAGATGGCCCGGGGTGGAAATCCTGCGTTGGGTATCAATTCTTCGGTCCGCATTGCAGATGGCCGTCACATATCGTTGCTACTTCTATCTGTAACGTCGTTCGACGCATTGTGTCGATACATCAATGGTGGACACCGCGACCTCCCTCTTTGCCCTCTCCACCTCCATGTCCACTACCGCCTCCATCTCCAATGCCATCATTACCATCTCCATCTCCACCGCCATTGCCATCTCCTTCACCATCGTGGCCCGAGCCTGAGTAGGCTATACTCCCACCTTCACCGTTGCCTTCGCCTTTGCCTACACTCAAACTTGCCATCGCCTCAACCCCCTTGCCTCCACCTAAACACATCACCATACCCATTAAAGCCTCTATGCTTTCCAAACATCCACCCCCACTACCTACCAAACCTTCCGAACCCTCTAGTTCTCCATCCACTTCCACCCCACGGAGCGAGTGTGCATTACCATTGGTGCCACTTGCGTCTGGTCCCCAGGGAGATGACGAGCCGAGTCAGGATGATTCTATGTTAGCTTTGCATTTCAAGATTCAAGATTATATTTGCCGCATGCCAATCCGAGTCCCGGACCTTGGCTATTTTGGGGATAACGAGCTTGCATTTCCCAAGGTGGGTGCCAAGAAGAATTCCCTTGCCTTGGTACAAATTTCTTCTCGAGCGAGGACGATAGCAATCTCATTGCTTGCTGACTGGATTTCCATCGATGATGTTATTTCTTCTCACATCATTGCTGTTCAAATAACTGGCCAAGAAGGGTTCTCTACCGAGTTGGTGCTGACTTATGTGGCCGCCAAGTAGATTGTGGATTCTATGTTCAAAGGGTAATTCGCCGTATTCTCAAAGGACATTCGACACATTCTATGCAATCTACCTCAGTTTATCAAGTCGGCCATGTTAACGTTGTATATTGCTCTCCCTCAGTTTCATCCTTCTCTTCTATTACGGGAGTTATGTTTCCAGGCTGATTTTCGAGTGGAGTTGCCAAATCTCAGGATCCCTGTGTCGGGTTACAGGACTCCATGGTTCTCTGATACTCATCTATCTAAGGAGTTCACTGTTAGCACCGGATGTCTAGGGGCAACTGCCCCAACGAGCCTGAATGTTCATAGCCAGGCCAGGTCGTCTGCCAGATGGGTGGCCACAGAATGAAGTTGGTGGCACAAATCGCCGAGTCAAATGCTAAATCAGAAGAAAACCATGGTTACCCGATTCGGGTATACATTACACCGGAAAAGGCCCATAAGGGGCCAAAAGGACGCCCAGTCAGGGGAAAAATACTTCGAGGGATGGCCCACTTGACGAAGAAGCTCCACATATTCTCAAAGAAGGTCTAGCAACATGAATTACAAAGCTGAAGGCCAAATCAGGACAAAACCTGAGAAAATTGGTATGGGTTCGCCATACGCTAGAATCAACATAAACTGTAAATCGGGTCCCGAAAATGATGAAATATGCAGTCTGAGTCTACTGCATCAAATCCAATGTTACACTGGATGTCAAGCTTCCGACGGGGCTAGTTTCGGGAAAAATTGATGAAAATTGCAAAAATGCCATGGGATGATTTGGTGGCATACTTTACTTAAAATAAAAATACATTAGCAAAAAGGAAAGTGTTGATTCGGTGGTACACTTTGGCAAAATGAATCGGAAGAGCACTTTTAAAGTGAAGCTTTTTCTTCAAAGTGAATCGGTGGCACATTTCTTGCAAAGTAATTCGGTGGCACCTTTTCATGAATTAGCATTTGTTTTGAATGAATCGGCGGCGCCCCCTTCACGGCTGAGTCGGTGGCCCCCATGGCAAAGGTGGGCCGGTGATTCAGTGGCGCCCCTGCATGGCAGGGCAGCGATTCGGTGACGACAACACCCACTCCACTACCCCCAATTCGCCTATAAAGAATTGGCGTTCGCCCTCGATCAAACAGAGAGAAAAAAAGACATATGAAGAAAGCCACAGAGAGCAAGGAAGCAGAGAGAGAGCATAGTGTAAGGAGGGAAGAAGAAGGTGGGTCTCGGGGCCGGGAGGGGTCTCTGTACTATTTTCATCCTTTTTTTATTTGATTCTTATCATTCTGTGCCTTGTACAATTAGAGGGAAGAATAAGAGGGTCATTGTCTATTCTCTCATATGTATATCTATATGTTTATGATGTGGATGATGATGTTGGCTCTGGCCCCTCAATCTGTTCGACTTTCCTCTCTGATTTTTGGTTTCTTATTTTTGAACAGGTTTTCAGGGTATAGGACAATGTAGTCAAATTAACAGGACTAGGAAATTCTCTGGATTGGTGGTCTTACAGTGCACAATTTGTTAAATAGGGCTGGAAGAAGAAATTTCAGAAGAAACATCGACTCCAGAAGCTTTCGAAGTTGACACGAGTACTGTTTCACGAGGAAGATCATCCAAAAGCATTAGAAGGCAACAATGGTAACAAATGAGTCATTTCAGGTGAAAAATAAGTGATAAGTGTGACAGATGGATTGTTAAGGGTGTAAAATAGGTTGCCTTGATGAAGTTGTGAAAAGTAAAGAAGAAACGTTGATTTTGTGAAACATTGGAGTCGACTACATCATCATGAACCTCTCATATTGTGAAAGAAGGACAAAGGCTTTGAAAGTCAACATTGACTTGGTCAACGATTAGTCAAAGAAGAATCCAGATAAGAACAACTTTCTATTTTCTCAGTCAAAGACTCCTTCATGCACAGTTAAAGTAAGCGTCAGAGTTCTCAAAGTTACAGTGACAATAGGACTGAAAATGTTCAAAGGTATCCAACGATGAAAGCACCATTCAGTGGCGACAGCTATCATCGATTAAGGGTGACAAATAGATCCCTAAAGGTGACAAATGGGCAATTTGTGTGATAAATAGCTCACTAGTGGTGTAAAATAGGCAATACTTGTGAAAGGTTGAAGAGCGAGAAGAAACGTCGACTCTATGTGTCTTTGGAGTCAACTCCACTGGAACCCACGACTGCGCATGAAGAGACCAAGTCTGACAAATAGAAGAACAAGGGTGAAAAATGGGTAAAAGGCGACGGCTGAAACCAAGTAGAAAATAGCTAAGGCGACGGCTATTAAGGGTGACAAATAGCAAATAAGTCTGAAAAATAGTCAATAAGAGTGTAAAATAGGCTGCTAAGGCTGTAAAATGTCTTGTAAGGCTGAAAAAGTTGGGAAAAACTGAAAAGAAATATCTATCACGGGAAATCTTACTCTTAAGTTTGAAGGCTTGACTCTTGGCTCATGATCCAAGGTTTATCTGACGTGGCATCCTTCTGAAGACACTTGGCCCCTCTTCTCCACCCTACCACTGCAAGCATGAACTAACAATGAGGAATGGAGGGGGGTTTAAAAGGGGGAGGGGCCTACCTTGGAGGTCTTTGCCGCCTTCTCCACCACCACGGTCGTCGTCTCCGGTGGTGCTTCGGCATCCTCTGCCGCTTCGACAAGGGCTGTTGTCGCCTCACCCTCAATCACACCCGTTGGGGGCACTTCCGTGGCCACCGGTGGTGCCACCGAGGTCTCCCCCACGGGGTTTGTCACCGACGGCGGTGGTGCTTCGTCCCCCTCACGAGCCATCTGACGCCTCAACACTTGGCGTTTGAAGCGCATGCAAAGATTGGGAGAGAGTGGGGGGAGAATGAGAGAAATGGGAAGAAGGGGTGAGCTCGGTTGAAGAATGGAGAATGTGGGAGGGGGTGTTCTCCATCGGTTACGGAGGAGGAAGATGAGGAGGGCCAGTTTTATTTTTTTTTAACTGGCAGTATGTACATGGTCCATCGATGGACCATTTATATCTTGGATGGTCTAAGAGTGGACCGTTTCTTTGTGGCAACTTAACTCCCCTCACGCGGTCTCCCTATGACCGTTTGTGCTACTGGGCGATCTGGAATTAGGCCGTGTTAAGGCCACGATGAGATTCAAGCTAGTAGCGCCCTTACGGCCCTATCTGGACCGTTCATATGTTTGGGCGGCCTTGAGATAGATCATGTATGTGCTGAAATGATTAATGGCTTTTTAAGCTCATTCCTCTTGCTGCATTATATGCTTAATTGATGATGTTTTGACTTGAATGATATTGTTTCATGATATATTATTGTAAAACCTTGTTCACGATTCCCCTTGCAGCATCACCTTGCCTCCCACTACCAGGTCAGGTAGGTCAGGTAGGTCAGGTAAGTATTTCAATCCCTAGTCCCTTATTGCATTACTATATGATATCTATGCTATACTACCTCGAGAACTGGCTGATCATTCTCATGTTCCAGGATCTGATGTTCCCCTATAACAAAAATGATGATGATCTAGGTGCACGTGTTTAATCATCGAATAGGCCATTAGGTTGGGAAAGTTGGGGGACGATGGTTGACGTTGGAGTGTCCGAGGAACTGGGCGGCGGCTCGAGCGGGTCGCCCCTCTTCTTCGAGTCGGCGTGCGGCTGATTGGCGCGCGCTGTAGAGGGTGACTTCGGGGACGCCGGCCGAGGCTAAGAGGTCTTTCCATTTGCGGCGGTCGTGGTCGAGGCTGTCGGGGAAGACGCGTTCGGATGGTTCGGGTTCGTTGCCTTCGAGCTTGAGACGTGTGTGATGTGCCTTGGCGGCCATCCATGTTCGGGTTGTCATTGGGATGGTGCGGCGTCCTGCCTTGGATTTTGGTGTGCCCCATGCGCCGTTCGACTCGATGGTGCGTGCGACGGTCAGTGCCCCGCCTTCTGTGTCTAGGACACCCCAAGTCAAGCCCATTGCTTCTCCGGGTCGCAGTCCCATCTCGAGGGCCATCAGGGCTCGCAGTTCTCGGTCGCCACCCAGCGCCCTGCCGCGGGCGATGACGATGTCTGCCAGGGGAGTCGTGAGGTGGTCGCGTTGGTTCTGTTCGGTCGCGGGCGCGTCGGCCCGGTCGGCTGGGTTACGTCGAATGTGACCGGCCTTGGCGGCGTCGCCGAGTGCGTCCTTGAGGATGACGAAGACTTGGCGTGCGTTTGAAACGGAGAGCCCGTGGTGCGGTTTGTGGGGGCATTTGCCGGCGACGTCCGGTGTGGGGCACGGCATGGTGAGTCGTGGTTCGATTTGCTCGACCTGTAGAACGGTGAGGCGGTCGAGTCGGGTGGAGCCGATGAGTGGCTTCATGTAGGTGCGGATCTTGGATTGATATCCGAGGCGAGTCTGTGGCTTGAGTAGCGGCTTGTAGTCGTCGAGCCATTCGTCCAACCAGGCGCCGACCGTCAGCACCTTCCCGGACCGTTCGGGTGCATCAACGATGTCGGCTAGGAGCTCGCCGAGCTTGGTCTGCGCTTCGGCTTTGGTGGTCCCGTAGACGACGCGGCGGTCACGTTTCTTGGTCTTGGTGCGTCCGTAGTTGATGACGCCTACCCAACGTCCTCGGCACCGATGCTTGGGGCGTTCGCCGTCGACTGGCGGTGGGCACGCTGTGTTGTCGTGCCATCATTTCATCTGAATTCACATTGTATTACCTAAATGAACGAGAACAAAACCTTGTTATCTCCATAAAATTATCTTTTACCTTCCATTAAGAAGGGCAAAAGTGTATATGGTTGAACAGAAATTTGGAAAAGCCTGAAAAATGTGAAGGATGCCAAGCTTGAAGAAAGAGGGTTCTAGATTATGTAAGAAAGAATGGTAAACAGAGGACATGTACCAGATTTTGGCTGATTTAGACATGCATATAATAAGTGGAATATCACACTTTCTTGTTATTGCCTCATATTAGGCTGCCTCTGTGAGAGTTTACTAAGATAGAAGTCCATCAATTGGTTTCTAGGATCCGACTCTTGCAAAATTCTTGTCAAAGACTCCTCAGTGGGTTCTTCTTAGGTCTCAATCAGGATCAAGATTATGGAGGAGGATAGAGAAATCCGGCACTGGAATAATCTGTGTTGTTTTCCAGTTGTCAGGGAACCGTAGTGTCAAAATCAGTGTTCATACAACACCTGCCTGCAACACCTGAGGACCAAGCCTCTCATTGGACAACTAAATCAAGCCCAATCCTTAGACCTGACAGCCATAACACCGAGGGATCCATGATGATAGGTTTTGATACCTGTGTAATTTGGGGTCAGGGATTGTGTATGCTGATTCATTGTGCTCTTCTCCAGGTAGTTTTGGCTCTTTCAATACTTACATCCAGAAGCTTGGACATAAGATTCCCATAATAGCGTGTGCACAAGTGGCAAGCAGTTTGTTTTCTGGCCTCATAGACCGAGGGAGGGAAAACATAGAAATGTGGTTTTTGGCAATCACTTAATGTCTGAATGGAAAGTGTACATGCACAACCAATAATTTTCTAGGAAAATGCAGGAGCTTGTTTGTTTTTGATGTTTTCTCCTGCTTATCTTGTTGTGATTTGTGTATTCTTGTTTGGCTTTTTTGTCTTTCTCTTTCGGTCACTTGGCATTTTCTTTTTTTCCTTTTGTCTTTGCAAAAGCATTAGTGCATATATTTTGCAGTTGCTATTTTTTCCCACATGACATTTGACTTGGGAACACTTCAGTTGAGGGAGAGCTCGAGAAGAAAATTTTTGAGCGGATGCCCTCTCTCGCTTGGCATCCTCCATCAGCCCAGAGAGCACCCGGTCAGTCCTCCTTGAGGAATTAGAATGACCGAGCGTAGAAACAGAGCTCGTGGCCATTGTACAAGTATCTTCTAGTGACTGGCGGGCCCCGTATATATCTTGGCTTTGGGACTCCTAAGAGCCTCCCGACCCTCGGGAAGCTCAGAGACTGAAGTATCAAGCTCGATGTTTCATCCTCCTAGACGAAACCCTATACTGAAGGTCCTTTGTCGGTCCCCACCTCAAGTGCCTCGATGGTCCAGAAGCTCGTCGAGTGATTGAAGAAGTCCACGAAGGCATCTGTGGCGCACACCAGGGGGGAAGGTCGATTGTAAGAATCTTGTTGTGACAAGGCTACTGGTGGCCCACTCTTTAACGCGATTGCTCGAATTCGGTAGCCCACCCCCAAGCTAACGGGCAGGTCAAAAATGGCAACAAAACTATCCTCAAAGGCATCAAGACTATGCTCGGGAAGGCCAAGGGTAATTGGCTCAAACAATTGCCTAGCATACTGTGGTCGTACCGAACAACCCCAAGAGATGCTACTGGGGAAACTCCTTTCCAACTGGTGTATGGCACAGAGGCCGTGATCCCCCTGGAGATCGGTAGCCCATCCCTCTGAGTCATCAACTTCTCGCCCGAGCCGAATGAGCAGAAGTTAGAAAACTTAGACCTGGTAGATGAAGTACGTGAAATCGCAAGGATCCGAGCTATGGAATATCAGCTGCGCATGACTCGGTACTATAATGCTAAAGTCTGAGATAGATAGTTCCAACGGGGAGATTTCATTCTAAGAAAGGCCGAAGCCTCTCGACCAAATGGAGGCGATGGGAAAACTAGTCCCTAACTGGGAAGGCCCCTACCGAGTGGTCGAGACGCTCGAAAAGGGAGCGTATCAGTTATCTACCATGGAAGGAACACCCATCCCTCGGACTTGGAATGCAGCAGCATTGCGAAAGTTCTATTATTTGAGCTCCGTCCATGCATGTAAGAAACAAATTATTATAATAACTCTCCTTTTTAGTGATTGCGAACAGATTTAATCGCGTGAACACTCTAATTTCTTCAGGCTAAATCTCTAGAGATCGATACAATCTGATGATTATAAGACTTTAGAATGGATTGGGATAAATTTAATAACCTAAATAGGACTCTAGGATCGTTCCAATCCCTAAAACTCTAGCTAGCCCTATAAATAGACCCTAAGTTCAACCTGCGCAACCCTTACTTTTGACTTGCGTGAAACTAAGGTAAAGAAGTATTATTTCAGGTAGGTTCTTTAAGAGCTTCTGCTCACAATAGTAAGGTCTAACTTTCCTTAAAATCTCATTCTAGGAGATCAAGTCGTCAGGGAGATAGAAGCCTCCAAAGATGCTGGTTTAGCACAAGTGACCCAGGAATCTGTGTAATGGGGCCAGGAAGATCTGCAAGTTAGAATCCCTAAACGAGGTAATTAGATAGGAGTTCTTTAGAATTATTCGTTCACCTTAGTATCTTCTTCTTACCCTCTAAATCTCGTGGTATTAGGTGAAGGGGATAAGAAGTTATAGGGACGAGAAGTTACTGTTTCGGTTCAGGATGAGCAGAAACAAGGGTCAACTTCCAGCCCTAAATTCGGAGCTTAAAGCCTAACCCAGAGGTAGGTTATCTTATGAATGGCTTAAACTTTATGCTAGGAATAAAAGTCCTCTTCTTCCAGTCAATTTCATGTTCTACACATGGAGTATTTTATGTTTTATTGAGACTACGTAGCAAGTTCATGTTCATGCATACACCTAACCCTAATGAGGTAAAATTTGAAATTTCTTGTCTAATTCTCACGACCTATGCATATTCTTAGCCTATTTTTCTTCCAGCATGTGTTACTACACGTTTTTACATCGTTCCATGCATCTAGTTGCCATAGATTAGCTCATATTCTAATTTTTATTTCTGTTTACTGTAGACAGGAATAAACGGTCTTCTTCAGACCGCCAGGGGTTCATAAACGGCCCTGCGATAGACCGCTAGGGAATATAAGACAGTCATCCTAAGACCGCATAGTTTTCTAAGTTCTGTATTATAGTTAACTTGAATCTTAATGTAGAATGGTCCAAATTCTCACGAGTTTTTAACGATGAACTTTGCGTTCCATCAGCGGTCGGTTGGGGACCGCCACTAGCAAGTAGCGGTCATTCGAGGGCCACCTTCTGAAGGAGGCAGTCTTTGTAGAACTGCCTTCTGTCCATGACAGACAGAAGTTTAAAATATCATGTAGGGCCAATTCTAGGGCAACTAATGTATGAAAATTGTAAGGAATAAAAGAATAAGGTATGCTAATAAAATAGGCATGAATTGAAGTTAAAATTATTATCTCTTTGTTGAAGGTGTAGGGCTAATATGCAGAGAAAAGCATGCAAGCGTAGTCATGGGAAAACATCAAATACTCAACGTAAAAAGCATGAAATTAGACAAGATCATAGGACTTTTAATCATAACTTGATGTTTAAGCAGTTCATGAGATAACCTACCTCTGGGGTTGCTCCTAGAGTTCGAATTTCTCACTGGAAGTACGCTCCCATTCCTGCACATCCTACATGGAACTAGCAACTTCTCGACCTTCTAACTCCTTAACCTCTAGACCTTAATTCATAAAATTTGGAGGGTGATTAGAAGACATAAAGGGGAATAATAAACTCTAAAGGTTGGACTTGAAATTACCTCTGCTAGGGTCCCTAAACTTCAGATCTTCACCAGAAAAACACGCCTGTTCATGTGCGTCATGCAGAGAAATAACTACTTCCCGGCGTTCTAGCCTTCTGGATGCTTGATCTCCTATCACGATATTTTGAGCGAAGTTAGACAATACTAAAAGAAACAAAATCTTCTAAAGACTTAACCTGAGATGACGACATTCGAACAACACACTCCAAAACTAGGGTTCACGCAGAATGAAATTAGGGTCTATTTATAGAAAATGACCTAGGGCTGAGAGATTAGGTTGAATTAAGAGTCCTATAGAGTATCAATCCAATCCTCTAGAATCCTAGATAGGTTTCTATGCCAGAGCACACCTATCCTTGGCAATTGGATGGATAAAAATATAAATTTTCCATGATTATCAAATCTCGTAAATGGAAGCAGAACGCGGTCGTGTTTGGACTGCCTCTTGGAAGACGCGGTCGTGCGATAGATCACAAGTAGAAGACATTTTACAAGTGAGTTGTCCACGACGAGTCTTCATATTCTGAAAGCGTTGTATTATTGTCTCATTGTCAATGCTCTCGAATATCTCTTTCTTAATATATGTCACTAAATTATCATTTATCTATTGATCACCCATTCTATTGCGCAATCGATTCTTCACAATTCTCATTGTTGAAAATGCTCTCTCCACAATGGCTGTAGCAATCGGTAAAGTCAATGCCAATGTCAATAACAAATAAACTAATGGATAGATAATATCTTTTCTCTTTTCAACCATCCTTTCAACAAGTTCTGCAATTTCAACTAGTTGAGTAAAATCATCATCAGATCGCATGTCAATTATACAAGTCTCTAACTGGTTATCAAGTGCTTGTAATTGCACAAAAGAGAACTCATTTGGATAGAACTCAGTAAATTTGATTAACCTTTCTTTATTATAGACTGCAAATGATCTTTCTGGACTCAAGTATGATAGGCAGACTAATAGCTCAATGTTTACTTCAGTGAATCGATTATTAAGCTCTTGGAGTTGCATATCTAAAACTAAATAAAATAACTCAACACGATAGTGATGTAAATTTGTAATTTGTTGAGCTCTTCATCTTGAACGTCCTCGAGGCATAAAAATATCATTCATATTAAGAATGTCAATCTCATATTTTACACAAAAAGATGAACCTCTAACATATGAGAATCCGGCCCACCCATCACTTCTCATTTTTTGCATCCGTTGCTTTGAGATGTCAACTAACTTCATAGTATTATCAATATCTTGATCCTACCATTGCAGTGCATGTGATAGCTCATTTGTTATTCCTAAGATCTTGTTCATTAAATGGAGATAAAACATAAAATCATAAGTTGTAATTGACGCCAATAACATATATGCTTCAACCCTTTGCTCTAAATTTGAACCGTCTTCCATCACAGTCTCAACTACATCAAATATAGATGCAAACATAGAGATCAAGTTAACCAATGCATTATAACGAGTATCCCCTGCTCTTTTTAAGCTTTTCTCTTGATTTAAAGCCCTCCCAATTTTGAGTTCACCAATTTCAAGGGCTTCATTCATTTTTTTTATCACATTACTGACTTAAGTGCCCTTTCGAGTTTTCACCGAAGCCAGCCCCCTCTTGCTTTTACCCACGTGCCTTTTTCAGGTTTTCACGTGGTGGAGTACCCAATCCTCGCGCCGGCTGCTCGACGCGGGTTTCGGCAGACTGCCGCACAGTCTCGCGCTCGCGATCATCGTTTACGCGCTGCTGATCCTGCCGGCGCTCGCCTACGGCACCGCGCCGTACCTGCTGCGCGACGCGATCGCCAAAATCACCGCGACGCCCCGGCGCGGCCGGATCGCCGGAGCGGGCTGCGCCGCGCTCGCGCTCGTCTGCGTCGTGTCCGCCGTCCTTTGCCGGGCCTGAAACGTCATGACCGATCCCATCGCCGAGTTCCGACCGCGCGCCGTGCTGCTGCTCGTTTCCGGTCCCGCCGGGAGCGGGAAGACGACGTTGTGCGACCGGATGACGGCGGCGTACCCGGAGGCGTTGGAACGCATCGTCACCTGTACGACGCGCGCGCCCCGGGCGGGCGAGACGGACGGCGTGCATTATCATTTCCTGAGCCGGGCGGAGTTCGAGGCGCAGGTCGCCGCCGGCGAGTTTCTCGAACACGCGCACGTCCACTCGAACCTCTACGGCACGCGCAAACGCGAGGTGCGCGACCGGCTGCTCGCCGGCCGGGACCTGCTGCTGAATCTTGACGTGCAGGGCGCGGCGCTCGTGCGCGCGGCGGCGGGAGGCGATCCGGTACTCGGCCCGGCGCTGGAGAGCGTGTTCATCATGCCGCCGAGCCGGGAGGAACTTCGCGCCCGGCTTTCCGGCCGGGCCACGGACCGGCCGGAGGAGATCGAGCGCCGGATGAAGGTCGCCGAGGACGAGATGCGCCGGTGGCGCGAATATGCCCGGTGCCTCGTGTCCGCCGACCGCGAAAGCGACTTCGAACGCATCCGCGCGATCTACCTCGCCGCCAAGATGCGGACGGTCTGACGGACGGGGAAAGCGTTTTTCCCCGGAGAAAAACACTTCCGGGCGAAACCCGGCGACGTTCCGCGCGTTAATCGGAGGCGCACCCGCCGGACTTCTCTTTCAATGCATCTTTTTTTCCCACTCCGGTGGCATATTGTTCGTTTTTATTTAATCTGTGCTTTATTTATGTGGGATCTTTCTTTTAACTATATCTGCTTGAATGCAGGGGATGTGACTTGTTTGGCCACTGTTCCAGTAGATATAGAAGCGGAAGCACAGTTCTTAGCAAAGGAGGATGGTGTTATTGCTGGAATTGCTCTTGCAGAGATGATATTTAGTGAGGTGGATCCATTATTAACGGTAAAACTCATCAATGGGCTCTAGTTTTCCAGAGTTGCATTTACAATGTACTTAATCAGTTAAGTTTCTCTTTCTTGAAGGTTTCATGGTCTGTGAAGGATGGGAATTATGTTCATAAAGGCATGCAGTTCGGCAGAGTTTTTGGTAACAAAGCTTTAACCCATGAAATTTTTTTCTCAACCATTTTAATAGAATCTTATTTTCTCCGTGTTGATCAATTGAAGGGCGTGCACACAGCATCATTGTAGCAGAAAGGGTTGTGCTTAACTTTATGCAAAGGATGAGTGGAATTGCAACACTTACCAAGGTATGTTTCTATCATCTGCACTGGATGACTTTTAGTGGCATTTGAAGACATGTGAAGGAAAACAAGTGTAGATTCAGTGTTTTATATGAAGCAAATTTTCATCTCAATTTCAGCAGAAAGATTATTTTCAACATTAAGATGTTACATAAATCAGATCCTCTGATGGTTTATCTACTGAAAGTGCACTAATTGACACTTAACCATCATATTGGACCAACCCCTTTTCTTTCTTGGTTACTCTAACGGGGAGGACAGTCAAAGCCATGGCTCCTCCGGCGCAGCACCGTCAAAGGCTGAACGCGGTTCTCAGCAGGGGTGTGTTCTGAGATGAACGCGGTCTATCTAGGGTGCGCATTCTGGTCGCGGCTACTGTGGAAGCCGCGTTCTCAGAGCAACTTCAAACTTGCAGCAGCCAGTCGTCCTGCCATTAAAAGCTTAATATAATCAATGTTTTGCTATTTTCCCATGTAATAATCAATGTAGGAGTTCCTCGTCAATGATCTCCTCCCTTGGGTTTCCAATGGGATTCGGGGCGCTCCAAGCCCTTCGTGCCATTTTAGCCCATTGGTCATGGCCACGCCATTAAATCCCTTTTGCTACGCTTCACCGCGCCGGGGAACCTACACCTATGCCTAGCCATGCCAATTTCGATCCAGATTCCTCTCTCACGCTGTTTTAATCCCCCACTCATCTTTGGGATGATTTTTGGCTTCCCCCCATGGGGATTAATAAACTCGATTAATCATTAACCAAATTAAAAGGGACTGCTTAAGTCTGAATTGTCTACCTTCATGGTTCTATTATTTTGCTTTAGCATATCCAAGAATGCCTTGTTAATGCATGCGTGCTTGCATGGGCCCTCGGTATATAAAATGACACTGACGGAAGGTCGGGTTACGCCCAATTGGAAACTTTCGCTATGCGTGATGGTGGTCTCCAGACCTATGTTCTCTGCCACGTATTGAGGGTTCCAATTTAATAAACCATGCCTATTTTGCGTGATAGATGAAATCATTTCATGTGACTTCGTCATATGCATCCTTTGCATCTTATTTCGGCCTCAGACGACTCACTATCTCGATAATTAATCAAAGGTTTTCCCTCCTCGTGGGAGATGTAATTAACGTCATAGCCTTTATGGTATGGCGGATTGCTGGTCCCGACCTGAACCTCACTCTCGCCCAATAAGGGTCAGATTGAGCGCATGGTAAATCTGTCACTCATGTGACTGGAACGCCTGCGCGGTCAATCACTTAATTAATTATGCATTAATTAATTGGTTGATCAGCCTAAATAAATAAAAAAGGACATCTTTCCATGTCCCAAGTAAACAGACTACCCGTGACCGTCCTTTCACCGGTGCACCGAGCACTGGAGGAGTCTTCAGATAATCCTTCAACTTGTCGAAGGTTGTCTGGTAGTCTTCATCCCTGTAAAAGGGGACATATTTCATCATTAACTTGTGAAAAGGCTGGCATCACCCTGACAAATTAGATATGAACCGCCGGATGTACGCCAGGCAGCCTTGTAGAGATCTGAGCTCGGAGAGATTCCTTGGTGGGGGTAATGACAAATTGAATCTCCTATCGGAGTGACGGGTCGACCACCCATATGGTACCTGACCCACATGGAGACAAGATTTTTTTGGATTACCTCCCAGGTATCCTGAGCTCACGTCTAGGTTGATTTGGGCCTCTAGACTCCTTGAATGATAGTCCCACCGATTAAGTCTTATCCTGATGACAATACCGTCATGCCAAGCTTAGGCTCCCAGTTGCTTTCGACCACAGGGATACACCCAAAAAGTGTTCGAGGTAAATGATTTGCCCGACCTAGGTCTATTTCCTCACAACCTTAGATGGTGTTTGATGTAACACCTTAGAACCCTAACAGTCAACAGTGTGACGTTGACCCAGAATCAGACGTCATCGCACCTATAGGTGACGCGCTTGCATTGACCTAAACTCGAGGTTAACAGGAGAAAACAGTAAGGCAGTAGATAAGGGTCTTGGCCTACCAGAACATCGATACTCCTTTATAGCAAGAGCTTCTTCCTTTCAATGTTAGACAACCATCAATGCATTTTTCATAAAATAGGGTTGCATGTCGAGATAGGAGTCACCCCTTAAAGCTTCCGTTGAGCCTTCGTCCTCAAGGGGGAAAATAGAAGAATGTGGGAGATAAACCTTCTAAGAGGAGCGACAAAGCCGTTAACTCGGTGAGCAAACATGTATGCCTACTCGACTCCTCCCTTTCGGGTGATTTCGGATCACTCCTTGAGTGTTTATACTTCTGCCCCTTTTCGAGTTTCGCATTTGGCATAAGCAGGGGTTCATTTATTGTTGTCAGGCACGATCACAACTAGGCTCTTTTCCTTTTTTTGTAGGGATTTTAGATTTGACTTTCTTGGCTTTTGGATCCCTTTTGTACGCCTGCGAGGACACTGCCCTCTTCATGTGCTCTGACAGGACTCAAGGGATGAACCCTACTCTTACCTTGAGGGTGGCGTGTTTCAGTTGCCTTGCTCAGCACTTTAAGGGTGCCCGCTATCTAGGTTGGTCAATTAGGAGAGAAAGAAGACTAGGGCATTTCAGAAGCCTTTGGGGCGAAGACTCGTCTTGAACGATGCTACCGATTTTAAGGAAAATACGTGCGTGTGTGCATGTTGTCTTTCTTTGTAATCTGACTTTTATATTTTTGCACAAATTTCAAGGCATGAAAAAAATAATAATTGCATTCTGCATTTTTGCTTTTGCTGTAGGGTGCTCTTCCAGCGACAATAACGAGACAGAAACCACTAAAGGGTACGACCGTACAGCTATACTTACTAACTGGGCAGATAATTTAATAATTCCTGCATATGAAAATTATCAGGCTAAAGTAACTGCCCTTTCAAATACAGCCAATAGTTTTACAACTTCGCCGGATGAAACCGGCCTCGCTTCTTTACGAACAGCCTGGATGGACGCTTATATAGCTTATCAATATATTTCTATATACGATTTTGGAAAAGCTGCTGACCTTTACCTGAAACAAAGTGCCAACACCTACCCTACCGACGTTGCAGGTATAGAAGCAAATATTACAGCTGGTACTTATGATTTAAATTTACAGGCCCAGTTTAGCAAACAGGGTTTTCCTGCTATTGATTATTTAATTAACGGACAAGGAACAGATAATGAAACTATAGCCTATTTTTCAGGTGCTAATGCTGCAGCCTATTTAAATGCCATAGCCAGCCAGCTTAAAACAATTGCTGCTACTGTCACAAGCGACTGGAAAACAAATTATAGAGCACAATACCTTGCCAATAATGGTACATCAGTAACAAGCTCTGTAAATAAGACCACTAATAATTTTATTAAAAATCTGGAAAAAGATATTCGTACAGCCAAGCTAGGCATACCGGCAGGACTTTTTTCTAACGGAACTACCTACCCTGATAAAGTAGAAGCCTATTACAAGAACAATATTTCTAAAATGTTACTTAATACAGCTATACAGGCAGAAATAGATTTTTTTAACGGAAAATCATTTAACAGCGCTGCTACCGGAGCAAGTCTTAAAAGTGCTCTCGATGGTGTGAATGCTATAAGAGAAGGAAAAAATCTTAGTGATGTTATAAATACTCAATTTACAACAGTAGCAACAACTAATAATGATTTAAGTGATAGCTTCTCACAGCAAATAACCAACAACAATAGTAAAATGGTAACTTCATATAACACACTGCAACAAAATATAATTTACCTGTTATTTTAAACTTATGTTAATTTCATGCCAAAATTATATACTCTTGTACTTATCTCAGATTTCAAATGGATTCATGGGCTTGTCTAGTTTGATTGATCATGGGTTTTACCACGATCCTCTCTTATCTATGAGTCATTTTCTTAAGAACATAGCACATATCCCGATATGATGTCATTAGTTACACTATGCACTTAAACACACCATCTTGGACTTGTGATCCTCTCTGTTAGATATTCCTTCTACCGGACTAGGTGATATTATTTCAAGGCCTCTGTAAGTCTCTGTGAGCCCGGGATTCTCACTAAGATGCCGAGCTGGTTGTACGCTTAAAACCCAATTTGTCTAGAAAGTGCTTACACCTTCGATGTTTCTGATTTCTAAGTTCTAAACGGTCTTCATTGTGACCGCTAAGGGTTACCTAACAGTCGGACACGTGATCACTTCTTTTGTCAAATGGTCAGCACATGACTGCATACTCTCTGAGTCAAGTTTTCATTGTTCAGGCTATGACTCATCACAAACGGTCCTGACTCGATCGCATAGCTCTGCCTAATGGTCCAGACTTGACCGTCTGATTCATGAAATGGCCCAGTAAATGACCGCTTGATCCATGATTTTGTCTAACCCGAGGTTTGTCCCTTGGGGTTGGTTTTCTTGAGTTTCTAGATGGTCTAGGATATCTGGAGCCCTAAACTATGATTAACAAAATAATATTGAGTTATGGAACTAAATGAATGTACTATTATACTGTCGGATCACCACCATAGCATAATGTTCCTTTAATTCTTCTTTGAAATCGTACATCAATTTTGCTACGTTCTATACCTTGGTTACTTGATCATGAAACCTATTTCTTGGAAATTAAAATTTATTGGCCACAATTGTTGTTATACTCATGGAAGTAGCAAGATTTGTAACTTGATGATGCAAGACCGGGCACGGATTGTGTCCAAGGGCTCCATGCTAGCCCCTAGGTAGATTGTTGAAAACGTGTTGTAAACCATGGGGTACAATGATACTGGCGTTGTATTACGCTGGGAGTACTTTCTTTTATAAATGAGTGAAAACCACGAGACCAATTAAAGAGGGTCATAAGTCTGCAACCTCCTCCTCTTCCTCAAGCCGGTCCCCTTCACGCTTTCATGAATGAAATAACCAAAATGGAGAAAGACTGGAAGGAGAATGGAGGCACGAATGACAACATGAACACTTGTGAGCGAGTTGGTCAGGAAAGTTTCAATGGTGAAATGGACGTTGTACACCCACCACCCATACATCCCATTCATGCATATGGCCCTTCGCCTTCACATCCACATCCACAAAACCCTCCACATCATTATGCTCCACCCATGAATATGCCTCCACCACGGCATTCACTTGAACCCTATTACGAAGAATATGAGATGGATTACGAGGAATTGGAGATGGCACATGACAATTTTTTTTGAAGATACACCTACTCCGAGTTTCCTTCGCTTTCCTCTTCTGCCTTTACCACAAGAACCCCATGCTCCGGATGATGCCACCATCCTTACCCCCATTTATGAAACTACGTGGTGCTACGATGATGGGTCAATACTCCAACCACCTGTGAATGACGTCACGCAAAGAGAAGGGGAAAAACACACGCACGGTAAGGAGATGAAACGTGGGAAAGAGAACCGCAGTAGGAGGTTGCTCTCCACGGGGTGTAAACAGGGATGAGAAACACACGGAATGGAAGTGTGCAGAATTAAAATTGCGTAATTAAGAGACCACAGCGAGATGTTACTCTCCGCGGGCTTAGACAAGAATTGAAATGGGGACGGGAACTGTCATAGGAAATGACTCTCTACGGGTTTTGACAAAAATAAAATGGGGAAGGGGGTTTGAGCAGAAATTAAATAGGGAAGGGCACAATTCCTGGGAATTATCATATTAATGCATTCAGGTAAGACCAAGACTTTTTCTATGCTAACCATGAGTCAGAGATTAAGAGTTATAAAAGATTTCTTTTAACTCAGATTCTAAAATCAAACACTTAACTCTGTCAAGTTATAAAAGTTAAACATGTAGTTCTATTTAAATTACAGTTGTGTGTTGGATGGCCTGGGGAACGTGAACTACAATATAGAGAGTGGATCCAAAGGGGGGTGAATGGATCCAAACGCGGATGCGAATTGGCTCTGAATATCCCATATCTGATCCGAAATAACCGATATAATCCCAAAAATGAAGTCCGTCAGATTTTATCAGAAGTTACGGATCAGCTCTCCTAAAGAAAGCCTCAAAACGTCCAACGGGAGCTCTATACTTCGGAGAAAGGCATGAGTTCGAATCCACAAGATTCGAATCTGATCCGAATGTTCTGATTCCGAAAGAAGATAAATCGGATCCAGATATTTTAAATCCAGATCAGATCGGATCCAGAGCTCGTGGTTTTATATCCCTATTTTTATACCATATACAGAAGTCAATTCCGCTGCATGTTACCACAATTTCTTTTTTTATATATATAATCTAAATTTGCCTTAGACTAGGTGACGGTTGACTTCCAACGTTTTGGGTTTGGCATGCCGTCCCTCTTCTCCTACTACTACCGGCGCCGAAGTTGCTCGGGTCTGGTCCAACTCGGGCCTACGGTCACTTCTTCTGCCGTGTGAAAAGCTTCCTTCCATGGCTTCCACGCGTTGTCAGTTCTCGGTCAGTGGGGCAATACGTCCAGCGTATGGGGATGGACTGCAACCGGCGAGGCCGCGCGGTCGTCGATCGAAATTGGCCTTATACCAACAAGTCTGAAGGGGACCTGTCGTCGAGCCAGCTCCATTGGGTATACTGGTTGGTCCGACACTAACATATGAGAGGGAAAGATGCGGCCCACGTCTCTTTCCTTCACACACATGAATGCTTACCCAGGATGAAGTGACTTATATATTCGTGTTGTGTTCGCGTCCCTGATCGCGAATGAGTCATCCCACCAGCCATCAAAGAGACAAAAGAGATTTGTACATATAAAATGTATTTATTATTCGCCCCGGTATCCCATTGTATATGCACAAGCTGCAGTACTTGTCCTTGAGTTTAGACATGCCCAAGGTGGCTGTGTCATGTCATGGTTTGTGCAGAGCCTCAACTCCATCGTTTTAAATGAGAAGTTTTAGGAGTTTTACTTGTCTGACACCCACTTGAGGAATAAGAAATTAAAAAAAAAGCTAGACTGAAACGGCACAATAGAGAAATCTTCAACGAGAGACCCGAGGATATCCAAGGAAGCGATGACCCCCGATTCTGTCCATATGATCAGGCACTCGGGCATCCCATTGAAGATTGCTATGTGTTCAAAGATGCTATCGAGCACATGATCAGGAGGGGGGAACTCCGACTGGGTGAACATAAGGTGGATCCTCCGCATCTGCATGAGATGCCCGATCTGAAGAGAACAGTCAATATGGTATCCTTATGTCACCCAAAGAAGCACTCGATGCGCCCTCAACATGCGTCGATGAGTACGTCTGGTGTGGGCATTCAGAGCCCCCAGGCCTAGAGAAAGAAGCCAAAGGAAAATCTGAGGCACTGCACACACCAGATGATTTACTGCAAGAGCATACATTAAGCCCAGAGGGGAAGGAAGGGGAGACTCCGAAAAAAAGAAGGAATGGTGCTATCCTCTCCTGCTATACACTCTCGACCGGCTGCGACTCAGGCCAAACCGATGAAAGAGGAAATGAAGAGATACACTTTCCGCCGCTTGGAGAGGAGACGCCTCATCATGACCCTCCTCTATATGGGGGTTTGGGGGCACCAATGTTGACCCTTCAAAGACAAGGTGTCGCCGACCGTGATGACGTAACACGGCCGGCCCCGTCTAAAGCCAGGATGAGGGGCAGTGCTTCCAACTTCCATCAGCCCACTCTCGCCATGACGGCAAGATTATTTGAAGAATTACACGGAGCCGAAGTGTTAAGAGAAAAATCAACCAAGGTGGGTTCACACCTAGTAGTGCCCGCGCAGGCAGGGACCTCACTTCAAGCCTTCTTAGATGGCTGTGAGTCACCCGAGGTTCCGCCACCACCAGCAATGTCCTAAATGATACAAGGTTACACTGGGGATAGACCCTCCCGATGATTGCAGCAGGCACCTTTCATATCTCGCATGATGCCGGGAGCAAACCCTCTTCGCCGACTGCCCGGCTCGCACCCGAGCCCAATAGCGCTAGTAGGGACGAATGAGCCAAAGACCGAGCAAGGGGCCAAAATAAGGCGGGTCGAGAGCAAGGTTGCCGAGGGTGAATCACAACCATCTGATCAAAGCGGTGATGAGTCTACGGTATCATGGACTCTCAGTTCATAGTGGTGGTAATTCGATACTTAGTAACGAATTATTGGCATTATGGACTCTGGGATGTTACAGATATGCCCCTCCACGGTCGTTGGACTCATGCAGATAGAGACTCGCCATGGGTACAAAAGCCACGTGGGAACCATGCCACACTCACATGGTTATAACCCATTACGGAGAACCGATGAATCCTCAAACAATAAGAATTAATCCTCGGGCAGCTGACGCCCTCACATTGCCGAAAAGGCCCAATTCCCATGGGTTTTGTAATACCCTGGATCCTTTGGATCGAAATCAGAGAGCTTGTGGAGCACTTTCGTGGGTCCCAAATTGTGTTTTACGATCTACGCGAGTTTTTCCATTGTATAAGTTACAGAATCCCGTGGAGATTGAACCGTTGAGTTTTGAGACTCCGAGATGCTACAAGTGTGTTATGCCCTTTCTGAGGATCGAGGAGGCTATGTTTTCATATTTTTTTGATTTTATGAAATTTTAGGCCAAAAATCAGATTTTAGAAAATATTAGTAATTTCCTATTTTCCTTTTCTTTTATAATCTCTCACCCTCTCTCATCTCTCCTCATTCACATTCCTCACTTTCTCCCTCCGTTCTCTCTCCTCTCACCCCCTTAGCTCTGACTGCAGACAGAGGAGGTCTGGGTCGAGGTGTAGGCACTGTGGAGATGACTAGGCACTTGATGGCGTGGGAATCGGAGCGTGACGTTGGTGCGATCCCTTGGTGGATTCAAAGTTGGCGTGGGTTGATCGTGTGGTGATTTTCTGTGTGGATTGGCCATTTTGGCTCCCGAGATCTTCGTGGAGGTAGGGGGATGGATGCCCTACTCTTTTCCTGCATTCTCTCACGGTTTGGAGCCGAACGGTGTGAGTCTGAGCAGGTTTTTCAGCTTTAAGGGCGGAAGCATGTTTTGAGGGTGTGAGCCAAGTTCACCATTTCAAGCGACAATTTTCAGTTTAAATGGTCTCATTCGAACCCATGGCATGTTGGGATTCCATTCCCTCCAGTTTCATTATGTTTGGTTGTGATTTGGGGCCAGTAGGAGTCCGTCTTGGGCGATGTCTTTGAAAACATAGCATTCTTCAATAGGGTGCCCGAGTAATTGGTGGTAGGGGCAGAACAATGGAGATGAGCTGTTCGACCAGATCTCTGGAGCACAATATTTCTCAAAGATAGAACTAAGGTCTGGTTATCATCAACTATGGATCAAAGACGAAGACATCCACAAGTCTGCATTCCGAAGTAGATATGGGCACTATGAATTCATTGTCATGTCATTTGGGTTAACCAACGCCCCTGTAATTTTCATGTAGTTAATGGGCAACGTCTTCAGACCATATCCTGACCAATTTGTGGTCGACATTCTCATCTAGTCCAAGACACAAGAAGAACATGAAGAACATTTAAGAATAACTTTGCAGGTACTAAGAGAACACCAGCTCTATGCAAAGTTTAGTAAATGTGAATTCTGGCTAAAGTAAGTTTTATTCCTTGGTCACATTATTTCAAAAGAAGGTATCTCTGTGGATCCTTCTAAGGTTGAAGCGGTCAAGAACTGGAGCAGACCAACGACCGTGACTGAAATCAGAAGCTTTCTTGGTCTAGCTCTGGTTACTATAGGTAGTTCATAAAAGATTTCTCGAAGATCGCCATTACTCTGACCAGACTAACAAGAAAGGAGAATCTTTTTGTATGGTCAACAAATTGTGAGGAGAGTTTCTTGATTCTCAAGGAACATCTCATTACAGCACCCGTGCTAGCGCTGCCAGTTGAAGGTGGTGATTTTGAGGTCTACACTGATGCATCAGGTATATGCCTTAGTTGTGTTCTAATACAACACAGTAGGGTAATATGTTATGCTTCGAGACAGTTAAAGCGACACGAGGAGAATTACTCGGTACACAATTTAGAACTTGTCGCAGTTATCTTCGTCTTGAAGATATGGAGACATTACCTCAATGAAGAAAAATTCACAATATTCTCAGACTAAAAAGTCTGAAATGTCTTTTCTCGCAGAAGGAGCTAAATATGAGGCAAAGAATGTGGCATGAGTATCTTAAGATTTTAACTTCTCTATTCAATACCACCCAGGAAAAACTAATGTCGTGGTAGATGCACTCAGTAGGATGGCGTTAAAACTATTTCAGTTCGAAGGCATCCCGGGAATTAAACTTATAATTCTCTGATTTAATTCGGGGGAAACAATATTTTTATAACGACATGACATGATATAAAATAATCGTCTCAGTCACATTTACATCCCTCGGATGAAGTATACAAAATCCAGGCGTAGTTTATACGCCGTAATTTTATCGAACAGATCACGGGCAGCATACACCCGTGCACAAAGTCAACCAATGACGTCGCCTTTTATTTTGAGGACCTCATTTGGTGTCTCGAAATGCGATCCTACGCAGCCAAAAAAAACTCAGCAGTAGGTCTGCGAATATATTGGAACTGTAAGGCCGTTCGACAGAACAACAGAAATATTATAAAAGGGGCATGGGCCTTGCTGAACAGGTATAAAGAAGGTATCCTACGAGGTTCTCTTGGGTCGACGAGACAAGGAAGAAGTGACTAGACCTTTAATCTTGGTGGGCGTGCAGTATGCTGGAGGAAGAGACAAAATGCCTTAAACTCTGTAAAAGGCCTCAAACTCTGCCTCCCACGTTGCGTTCTGTCTACTATGCTGCACAAAGAGACAAAAAACACTAAGCAGCTGTCTCACGTCCTGTCTGGTACGATGCAGAGAGAGAAAAAAAACCTTGGGCCTCTCTCTCCCACGCTCTGTGATGCTGCAGAAAGGCACAGAAGGCCTTGAAAGCCTCTCTCCCACGCACTGGCCAAAAAAAAATGGGAAGCAATAAAAGCCATTAAAAAACCCTTAAACCAGCCTACTAATTGAGAGAAGTCCCATCGTCTCTGCCAGCCTGGACCGGAGGAGAATTCCCTCGGTTCCTCTTATCTTGCAGGGCCCACTCAACCGGGGGAACCCCCCCCCCCCGGTTATTTCTTCTTCCTTCCCCCCAGCGCTGCCAGCCTATACCAGGGGAGAATTCCCTCAGTTCTTCCTCTCTTCGTCTGGACCCATCAAATCGGGGGAGCACCCTATCACCATTTAATTAAATGTCAACCGGGGGATATCTTCCCCGGGTTCCACCCTCCGCAAAAGCTCAGACAGGAGAGACTCTTGATCTTTCCGCAGTCTCAATAAAACATAAAATTTGACTTGTAGGAAGCATAAAAGTGCATGGAAATAGAGGGCTTTTGATCCTAACTCAGTGTTTAAGCCATTCATGAGATAACCTACCTCTGTAACAGACTCTAGACTTCAAATTTTGAACTGGGAGAATGACTTAGTTTCTGCATGTCCTATGCCAAACCAGTAACTTCTCGTCCCTCATTCTCCTTAATCTCCTAACCTATGTTCACGAAATTTGGAGGGTAGTAAGAAGACATAAAGGGGAACAAATAACCCTAAAGAATCATCCTGAAAATACCTCGTTTAGGGTTCCCAAACTCTAAGTCTTTGATGGATGGTTGCGTCTGTTCCTGTGTGATTTACAGCGAACCAGCAACTTTCGAGCGGTCTAGCTCTCCAGTTGCTTAACCTCCTATCATGAAAATTAGAGGGGAATTAGATAATACAAAGGAGAGCAAAAGCTTCTAAAGGCTTACCCTGAAATAATGACATCCTATCTTCGAAATACATGAGCCAAAAGTAAGGGTCGCGCCGGTCGAATCTGGGCGTCTTTTATAGAGTTTGCTAGGGTTTGAGGGATTAGATCGATCTTAGAGTCCTAAATTAGAGTAGAACTAATCCCTATAGAGTTCTAGAGAGTTTTCCATGTCAGATAACTTCGATCGAAGGTGATTAGGTTGTGAAAATTTCAAGTTTTTCATAGCTCTCGCAGTTGCGATCATGGAACCTGGTAGCAGTTGAGGCAGGACCGCTATATTAAGTTTGCGATATGTCGATAGACCGTGACCTAGTCGGGTGCCAGAAATTTGAATTTCTGTCAAACTCTTGCTATTTTCATCCCCTAATTATCCTATTAATTGGGGGATTTATCCTAATGATGTTTCTAGAGTTGGACTTGGGTCTTAAAGTCCTAAAACTGGGCTTATGGGTCAGGTTTAAGTGGGCCAATGAGTTTGGTTATTAATTGGGCTTTCAATTCAAGTAATTAACCCAAAATATATTTAAAAGCCCATTAATCCTTTTATTTGCTTAATAATTCTATTTTAATTACTAATTAATCCCAGAAAATTTCTATCTGGGTATGGGGAGATGCTGCCCAAATCTTGTCTGGTCATCTAGCTAAGCTTTATTGCAACTCGAATTGTAATGACTGTGGATGCATTCCTGAATGAAAATGGACTGTACTTGAGTACGAACCTCGCACAAGCGTTGAAGCCATCATTGCAGGACAACCAGGACTTGAATTCATTCAGTAATCAACACGAATCATCAATGTAAACAACAACTGGTGAATGAATTAAATTGCAGTCTAATTCAAATGGTTTAAAACCCTGAAAATAAAAAAAGGGCAAAGCCCTTATCCGGCGTGCCCTAATCCGACATCCACCCCCACCGCACTAGATTAGCTCCACACTCAAAACCCCTGAAACCCCAATTGCACCCACCTGACGCTGCTTAAAATGGCGCGCTCCTCACCCCCGCGCCTTTTGAACACCCCGCGTCGGATTAGCCCTTCTCCTATGCTTCCCTGCGCCGTTTAAGCCCTACTCCTACACTTCCTCGCGCCGGATTAGATTGCATTAACCTCCTTAGCGCCATTTTAGCTCCCCACTCATGCTTCTACCTATTCATTCACTCCCCATTTCCCTATGGCAGTTAACTCATGAATGCTCCATAATAAACCAATAAAAAAAATCATCGCTGGCCCTCACTTGTTTGCTGCTTTGGATCTGTTTTACCATGCATCTATGTATATACGTATGCCCCCTTGTTGAGTGCTGCATGGTCATTATTACCCCAAACCTTGGTATATCAAATGATGATTTGCTAAAGGTCAGATTAGGTTTGACTAAAAGCTTTCATTATGCATGATGGTGATCTTCAGACCTGTGTTCTCCGCCACGTATCAAGGACTTGGGGAATAAATATGATCAAACTGCATGTGTGATCTTATCTTCATTTCCTACATCACACAATATCATTTTGACATTCTACCTATGCTTGCGTACTTACACAGCCTCGACGGCTCATTATCTTGACAATTAATCAATGGTTTTCCTCCTTCTCAGAGGATGTAATTAACGTCATAGCCTTTATGGTATGACGGACTGCCGGTCCCGATACAGACCTCACCTTCGTCTGACCAAGTCATTTAAAAAAATCGGGCGTGGGTCAAAGGCGGCGTGCGCCCACGCCTGGGTACGACAGCCAACACGGCGTGTGCCCACCAGGTGATGCCACCCGTCTGGAGGGCGCACGCCACGTGCGAGCGCGGGCACGCACGGGCGGCGCCCGCTTGCGACGCTCACCTAGGTGGCAGGCACTTGGGGGTGCTGCTTGCAGTGCCCGCCCATGTGGCGGGCCCACTTGCCTGCCACGCGGCGCTGCCAGGCGGTGCCCGCTCGCCCGCCAGTGAAGGCGGGTGCGCCCACAGGGCTCGGTGAATAAGGATGCCCGACATCTTGTTCCCCAATTCTATTCTTCCACGAACAAGGATGCCTAGCATCCTGTAATCCGATTATGTCATATTTAACCTGTTTCAATAAATGAAGATCATGTAAATAACCCCTAAATTTGATTCTATGTAGAAAAATTACATCAATCAGAGTGCAACCTGGCTCTAATACCACTATAAGGATTCGAATAGCCTGGTTCGGGTAGCACAACAGATAATAAAAATTAAATCTCGAACTCAGGTCCTGTTGGAATCCTAGAACCATGCTCTAATTGATGCAATAAATACCTAGCGCGAAACGATGCAGTCCGCAGTACCCAATGTCGATTTCTACAAACGTAGAGCCGCACAGATGTTTGGTCTCAAGAGTAGATCCACACAGATCCTCGTGCAATGATGGTGTCCACCCGTTCTTCTCGTGGCACGCACGAACTGCAGATCCTCCAATCATGTTTCCCTCCTTCAACCTTTCCCCCTTGAGAGGAAGAGTGAGTGATCAAGAAGGGAGAGAGAGAGAGCAAGAGGGAGAGGAGGGGAGGAAAGAAGAAGAATGGTGGTTTTCTCCCTTGTGATGCTTGGCTAAAGAAGAGAAAACCTACGTAACACACATATATATATATGGGTTGGGCTCTTTCTAAAAGATCCCTAGCCACATATATTGTGTACATGTCCTTGCATTATTGTATATGCATATATAAAGCCCTTCTAATTATTCTTTTCCAAAAAAAATTTAAGGTTTTTAACATATACATATGTACAATAATATCCTGTCTTTTTCTTCTTTCTTTTTTTTGAGTATGATGAATGAAGATAGTATGTAACTTGTTGGCTAGGGCACGAAGCCTTGCGTGGAAAGACAGGGTTCACTCGTTGGTAAGAAGGTAATGCCAACGCAAATAGAGAAGTCCTGCCGATTCAGACGTAAGGTCTGTAATGGCGATATCACGTGAGAGTTGGCTAGGGCATGAAGCCTTGCGCCGGAAAGGGGTTTGTTCATTGGCAAGGAACTAATGCCAACGCAAGGGATAAAGTTGTCTTTGCCCGTGCGGATGTAAGGTCCATCGGGGGCACTGTGACCCAGGGGGACTATGCTTGGACTATTGAGCCATTTGAACTTTGTTTAGTCTTCAGGCGTTGATGGCTGGACATCTGCTAGCCTAAACTTTGATCAGTGGAGCATCTATCAGCTTGAGCCCCACTTAGCTGAATGTTTGACATCTGCCGGCTTGAGCTCCGATCGGCTGAGCATCGTACATCTGTCGGGTTTAAGCCCCCCGATTGGCTGGATATCTGACATCCATCGGCTTTAAGCCCCGATCAGATGAATATTTGTTGGCTTAAAGTCCCGATGGCTGAACATCTGTCGGCTTAAAGCCCCAGTGGCTGAACATCTGTCGACTTAAAGTCTCGATGGCTGAACATATCGATTTAAAGCCCCGATGGCTGAACATCTGCCAGATTAAAGCCACGATGGCTGGACATCTATCGACTTAAAGCCCCGATGGCTGAACATCTGCCGGATTAAAGCTACGATGGCTGAACATCTGCCGGATTAAAGCCCCGATGGTTGAGCATCTGTCGGATTAAAGCCCCGATGGCTAGACATCTACCAGATTAAAGGCCCGATGGCTGAACATCTGTCGGATTAAAGCCCCGATGGCTAAACATCTACTGGATTAAAGCTCCGATGGCTGAACATCTACCGAATTAAAGCTCCGATGGCTAAACATCTATTAGATTAAAGCCCTGATGGCTGGACATCTATCGGATTAAAACCCCAATGGCTGGACATCTGCCAGATTAAAGTCCCGATGGCTGAACAATTGCCGGGTTAAAGCCCCGATGGCTCGCAAAACCCTTCGGACGCGGAACGTCTTTCGGCGGATAAACCCGTCCGGGCTTTCCACACGCCCGCGGGCGTCGCAAGCAACGCCCTTACGCTCCGGGCTTGTCGCCGTTTCCCCGGAAGACATAGCCGCCCGTCATGCCCCTTCTTCTCGCCTCCGCCTCGCCGCGTCGCCGCGAACTCCTCGACCGGGAGGGTATCGCGCATGTCGTGGTGCCGGCGGATGTCACGGAGCACGAGGATCCGGCGTCGTGCCCGCGCGAGATGGTGATCCACAACGCGCAAATCAAGGCACGCGCCGTTTCCGAAAAACATCCGGACGACCTCGTGCTCGCCGCCGACACGACGGTGGCGTTGGAAAAAGAGGTGCTGAACAAACCGGCCGATCTCGCGGAAGCGCGCGCGATGCTCAAAAAACTTTCCGGCCGCACGCACACCGTCTTCACCGGCGTCTGCCTGAAACGCGCGGCGACCGGTTTCGAGGAAACGCATGTCGTCACCTGCGGCGTGACGTTCAAAGTCTTGGATGATGAAATCATCGACCGGTATTTCGCGATCGTGAACCCGCTCGATAAAGCCGGCGCCTACGGCATCCAGGCCGGCAAGGAACTCATCATCGACCGGTACGACGAACCGTTGTCGGCCATCATGGGGCTTCCGGTCGAGTTCGTGAAAAGGCGTTTGTCGGAAATCGGATTTACGGCCGGGTAGGACTTCCGGGGACGACCGGA
Source organism: Amorphophallus titanum (assembly GCA_024336825.1). NCBI lineage: Eukaryota > Viridiplantae > Streptophyta > Magnoliopsida > Alismatales > Araceae > Amorphophallus > Amorphophallus titanum. The sequence continues at coordinate 13,458,511 of JANBPO010007653.1, forward strand.
CGCCGCGCGCGCCGGCGTTCCGGAGAAAACCCGGTTACCGCGCATTACCGGCCCGGGGAGGTTGTGACAACCGGCGGGACATCCTGCATACGGGTCGCCCCACCCCCGAATCCGATGCCGCAACGTTTCCCCCTCCTCGCGTCCGCCCTTCTTGTCGCCTCCGCCGCCGTCGCCGCCACGGAGGATTTCCAGTCGTTCAACACCGGAGCGATCTCGAGCCTCTCCACCGCCGTCGGCACGATCTCGGTCGTCTCCGGCGGCGCGAACATCACCGCCTCCGGAGTCGCCGTCCTCACCACGCGGAAACTTCAGATCACCGGCGGCACGTCCGGCAGCGTCGTCACGCTGGTTTAGGTGGGCCAAATACCCATTTTTATATTCGGGGTGAGAAACCACATAATCGGGGCCCAAACAGTCACTTAAAACCAACCCCAGGGGAGTTCGGTCGACCAGTCAATGCTGGTCGGTTGACCAAACCTCCCAGGGGCGAAAGCCCCTTCAGCAGGTCGACGCATCCTTCACAGGGCGTCGACCTCACATTGGTCGGTCGACCGAACCCTGTGGCAGAGTCAGTTCTTGGCTCTGCCAGAACCGGTCTACCCATTGGTCGAACGATTCCGGCGACCAATGCATGGGGAACCCCTTCGGGTCCCCGTTCCACGCCCGACTCTCCTCCGATGCGAGCGAGAAGCTAGGGGAACCATTCCCCGACCCAAAATACACTTAACGGGACCCATTGGGTCATGAAACGGTGATCAAAACCTCAAATCCGACGCTCACCCCGAATTATGCCCAAATTTTCCCAAAACAAGAACAAAACCTGATCTCGACCTCTCCACGGCCCGAAACCATGGGGGAAACGCGAGAAAGCAAGGGGGAAACGCTCCCTGACATCCAATCTACCATTACGCTAAAAATCGTCGCCTAAAATGGCAAAATCGTCTCTCGTCCCCAAAACATGCTTAAAACCCCAACATAAAGGAAACTTGCTCGTTCTCGCTCTAATCAATATGAAACGCGGGGAAATTAATGCGGGGAGGGTGAGGATCCGTCACCCTACCTCCTACGAAGAAACTGCGAAGGAGGGACGTCGTTCCAAGCTCGAATCACCGCAATCCACGGCCGTTTCTCTCGAAAATGCGAAACGCCTCACTGCGCCGCCACCTCTCGTCGGGACCTTGATCCCCACCGCTCGTGGCTCCGCGCCGCCCTCCGCCTCGTCGTCGTTCCTCCCCGTCGGCCGTCGAAGAGAAGAGGGAGAGAGGGGGAGGTGTGCGAGTGAGAGAGGGAGAGAACGGGAGTGAGGGAGAGAGTGAGAGATGAGAGGGTGGTGGAGAGTTTTATAAAAAAATATTTTCCTTTTTTTGAAAATTCAATAACTCCAAAAAAATTCTGAAAAATATAACCGGACTCTGAAAAACTCTTATAGTTAAAAGGGCAGATGGTAGCAAATTGCGGCTATTCTCATACAGCAATGGCAGCGGCGTAACCCAGGCACAACAGAAGTGCGAGCTGCTGGGGCAGGACATCCTTAGTATCGCTGTTACCTCTACATTGCCAATCGCCTTTAAAATAGGTGATTACATTGATGTGTTCCAGAGCCGGTATAAGCTAAACACGCTCCCAAAGGCCACAAAGAATAATGATCGGGAGTTTGAGTACGAATTAACGCTTGAAGGGGCACAGTATGAACTGATAAAAGTGCAATACCTGGATATTGACGATAACGGATATGCCACTGGCTCGGACTTCTCTTTGGTTGGCAACCTGGAAGATTTTGCGAAATTGATAATTAAGAATGCAGAGCGGGTATATGGTACCGGCTCCTGGGTGTTGGGTAGTATCCCGGATGACACAGAAACAAAAACGCTCACATTTAGCAATCAAACCTGCCTGGCAGCACTTCAGGCGCTATGCAGCAACGGTAGTAACGGTAGCGACAACAATTATGATGTAGCTTTCTTCATAACAATGCTTGCAAACGGGACCTATCAATTAGACTTCCGTAAACCTGAAACAGTCATGTCCACAACTTTTAAGTACGGGCGGGCGAGAGGGCTATACACGCTCACCCGGAGCATGGTGGATGATAAGAACATAGTTACACGCCTGTTTGCTTATGGCTCTACAAAGAATTTGCCGGAAAATTACCGTAACGGATCTGGAAGGCTGAAGCTGCCGGCAACGGCTGTCTATTCAGAAGCATTGCCTTATATCCAGGATAATGCGGCTATTGACTTGTACGGTATAGTTGAAGCGGTATATACGAACGAGGACATATTCCCGGAGCGCACCGGCACGGTTACCGGCATTGATAGTACAGACATAAAGACATTCTTTGATAATACTATGTCGTTTGACCTGAACGCAACAGACGGCAACGGAAACACTCTTTATTTAATTGGCAAATTGGAGATTCCTAAACATGCCAAGATGAGTGGAGCTAATTCCAATCGTTCTCACATTGGCCAATCAAGGCCTTAATTTTATTGAGCAAGTGAGAAAATTTGAAGGACAACCCTTTTATGTCTAAGTCAGACGAGTGTTCGGATAAAAGAAAAGAGCACTCGAACGGGGAGACAGAATGCTAGAAAAAGAGTCTAGAAGAAGGTGGAGAGTGTTCAACATGTAGCAGTGGAGAGAGCGAGCGCTCGGGAGTGTTGTGGGGACGAGGAGACGAGCAATGCGTGATTTTAGTTGAGCCTGAGAGATGTACCTCTATGGCCATCTGGCTAGGGTCTTTCTTATAGAGCTCCCATCGAGAGCGTCCCGTTCTCTTCGCCTCCTCACTTATTGGAGTCGTGGTAGAGTAGTTATGAGTTGTCCTAATCATGGAGTCATCGGTTACCCATCTACTCGTCTTATAAGAGGTGAGCGAGTGGAGTCATCTTGGATTCTAGCTCTGTAGGTAACGTGGGGACGTAAGTGTTAACCCGATGCCTATTAATTTCTGGGAGAATTCCCGTCATTATTGCGGTAATGGCTACTTGGTGGTGCATCACGTGGACCGTGAGACAAGTACGTGCGCGGAACAATGGCCTAGATTTTTGGTCAATTCTTATTGGGCCTTGACAGGTAACGTTGTGGACTGTCGACCAATCCTTATTGAGCCCTGGTGAGTTTTCCCCGCCTCACTAACCCACCCCGCCCAGCTCTGCGGGGTGTGAGTGCTTGGGTGTCGGGAGCCTGTTTTTGGCGAGGGGAACCAACTTTTGAAGTTCGCCCAGAAGACTGCGTTCCAGCCCCAGTTCCCCGGCAGCGGTCTGCAATGCGCTGGCTGACTTCGCCGACCATCACGCCGGGGAAGTTGTCGCTCCATCCGACGAACTGGAAACCCGGCTTCGGCGTGACCTGGACTCGGCTGCGGCTTTCGCCACTTCTGGGACCGGCGCGGCTAGGCGGACTGGGAGGCGGGCCGGGCCGGGTTCCTGCCGCGCTCCAGGGGGCGTCGCCTCCCTTCCTGCCGCCCGCCGGCGGGGCTGAGTCTCTGCGGCTGCGTGGCAGGCCCGGCACCCGGCTCACCGTTCCAGGCCGCCGAGCGCCCTCGGCCAAGGCCCGCCCGCCGGGAGCGCCCACACACCAAGATGATGTGGCCTCCACTAAACCTCCCCAATATGACAAAAAATGAAGAATTAGTGTGAAATCACTTCGGGAATACGTCTCTCTCTAGGAGTTTCTAGTGTGAGAAACTCTGGGGATGGCTTTTGCGTCTAGGGCGAATAGAGTTTCCTTGCGAAGGCCTGCACTGGATCTCTCCCAGTAGGGCAGCGGTCTCGAGAAGGAGGGAGCAACGGTTAAGGTGGAAGAAGAGGGAAGATAGTGTCTACGATGACTTCTAGGGGACCATTGGGTCCCATATGTTACTGTTGATGGAACAGGGGCCATGTCTAGTGGTCTTGCACCGAGAGAGAGGGTGAATAGAGATTGAGAGGAGGTGGGGGTGTGCAATCGTATAGGATTTATGGGTTGTACGTGGACGTAGTGAGGTGCAAAGCGATGTAGTTGCGGGGCCAACAGGGGAACTGGGAAACCCTTGAACCGGGGAACATCTGCATGGACTCATGTTCGACCGGTTGAAAGGGATTGGCCGGTCCCTCTGGGCCTTCCCTCTATAGGGCTGAGTGGATGCGGTGGCGGTGACGGTGGGGAAGGGGTTGGCCTTGGACGATGGTGCACGTCCACAGGGGAGGGGTCCTTGTCATCAACAATAGTGCTGAATGGGCAAGGGAGGTGGCAGACGCAGGTTTTTTTGCCGCGTTGTCGTTGTCTTCGCGTCTTGCCATGGCCTCTGGAGATAGGGACCTACCCAAACTCGGAGAAGACCAGGATCCTTCTCCCTTTTGCAGGGGTTCCCCTGACCCTCTATGATGAAGAGGGAGTGTAGGCCCTGATCAGGAGTGTTTGCAGAGTGATGCCCGGTAGCAACTGCGTCATCCCAGAAGGGACCTTGCGGTGAGGGTACCCGAGTGCGGATCCGATTCGATCCGACTCGCATTTACCACAGTCAGAGTCTGCCAACAGCAACACCGACATCTCTGTGGCTTGATGATGGTCCATTAGTGGAATGGTGTACTTTGTTTTGATTAGTTGGTCATTTTATTGGTTGAGAGGCCCATTAGTGGCCCATTAGTGGTCTTTTTTATTTATTCTGCAACGAGTGTGTGTGCATGTGTTTTATCTTGTATCCAATTGCAAGATAGTGTGTGGATCCTCACAGTCCGTGAGGGGGATGTTGTTGCGCTCTGATTGCGTTACTAGCTTGAGGCGTATTGCCGGCTGCTCACGTTCCCGAGTGTCTTCCACTATATACATAAGGCTCGGGGCGTGACATTTACCTTGAAATTCTTGGCCATACATATTATGTGGATGTCTAAATATACTTGGGATCTATGATCCATAACCACAATGCCTGGCGTTAATGGGGACTAGTCTTGTCCTAGCGGAGCGCCCGAAAGTACTTGTGCCCATGAGAGCTATTATTGACCTGGTGTGGCATTACACTGAAGTGCTTGACTTGCTAAATTCATTTATGACATTCCATAATTCGTAAAATACTTGACTTGCTTGAATACTTGAAAGTACTTGAATTATGTGAAATACTTGACTTGTACATGCTTATGTGAAATGACCAATTCCATGATAATACTTACTACATGATCGTTCTCTACTTGAATTCACCTTGTGTACTTGTGATTCCAATTACTTACATTCCTTTACTCTATCTCTTATTCATGTTCCATATTTTAGTTACGTTTCTTGACATAGTATAGTAACTTTATCCAAAATGTTAATTACTTGAAGTTGCCTGGTATGGAGACATAAAATCTACTGAGCGTTTCGCTCACCCTACATTTTTGGTTAATATTTCAGGTAGTTCCAATGATGAACCCTAAACAAATGGGGACGGGCAAGAGTGAAAGAGGGATCTACTTTTCATAGATACCTAGGTTTAAATTTGTTGCTCTTTTTAGAAATAAACATATTGGAAGTTGTATTATGCCTCTTAAGGCCTAGCGTTGTTGTAAGAACTTATTTGACGAAATAAAAGTATCCTTTGGTCATTATCTCATTTGTGATTGGACCCCTTATACGCATGCCCCAATCGACACGAACGTCTACGACTCGTCGCGCCTCGATATGCCGTGTCGAGGTGTGATAATCTTTGTGGTATCAGAGCCTAAGTTTCATAAACCCTTGGTTTCCCTTGATATAGGTTCTAGATGTTGAAGGCCAAATGGCCATGCATGGGCGTGCATGTTGCATGAAAATGTTCCTAACGAGGAGGTGAATCCATCCCCCTACCTCGATCGTCCCGAAATCAGCATTTCGGCTGCATGCGGGCGAAGAAGGAACCGCGGCCTACTCGCTCCACCGCCCCTCGAACCACGTGATGGAGGGCCCCAACGCGTTCCTCTCGTCGCACTGGTTTTGGAAGTACCTCCCGCGTTGTAGTCCGACCTTGAAATGGTCGAACAGGGAAGGAGAGAGAAAGAGGGTGTGCGTGGGAGAGAGAGAGAGTGAGAGAGGGTTTTCGAGAGGGAGGGAGAGAGGGTTTTCGAGAGGGAGGGAGAGAGAGTTAACATGAGAGAGAGAGAGGGTTGGGGAGAGGGTTTTTAAATTTTATTAAATATATGTTTTTGTTTAAAAACCTATTTTAACACTTTAAACCCCCATTTCCTCTAATTAGATAAATACCCATTTTACTTATTAAAGTACTCTAACTCTCTCAGAAAAATGCCAAAAAATAGCCAAAAAATTTGTAAAAATCGACAGAACTGACAGAAGCGGATCCAGGTCCGAATCACTACGGATCCATTAAGACACGGGCGCTACAATTTCCCTCTTCAACACATAGATGTCCTAGTAGATAACACCATCGGCTTTGAGATGCTATCCTTTATGGATGGTTTCTCAGGGTATAACTAGATCCACTGAGCGGAAGAAGACCAGGAGAAAACATCCTTCACCACTCAGCGGGGGACCTATTGCTATGTCGTCATGCCCTTCGGCCTTAAGAATGCGGGAGTGACATATCAAAGGGAGATGATGGCCATCTTCCACGATATGATGCATATTCATATGAAACTGTACATGAATGACATTCTGGTTAAATCAAAAACCATGAGTGGCCATGCTGAGGTCCTCCGCGTAGTTCTCCAACGGTCTCGGGAGCATCAACTCAAAATGAACCCCAAGAAATGTGTGTTTGGGGTCTCTTTAGGCAAGCTTTTAGGGTTCATAGTTAGCAAGAGAGGCATTGAAATTGACCCTAACAAAGCTATGGCAATCACCAAAATGCCTCCCTCGAGGAAATGCTGCAAGAGTTCTCCTGCAACATGGTGGCGATTCCGCCGCCCGACAACATTTATTCTCCCGCGACTGATAGCACTGGAGGCAAGGCTCCTATGGCAACATATCAGCGTCACTCGGCAAGAAATGGCCGGGGACGTGGCCGAGGTGTGGCCGAGGACGTGGACGTGAAGGTCCCCTGGCCCTCGACCGGGTCATAATATTCAGAGGGGAGAAGTCGGGTCCTGTCCCAGAACCTCAAGTTCGGGGAATCCCTTTTATCCTCAGCCCCGCAGAGGGTTCAGGCCCCATCTCAGCGGCTAAACCGGGTGGCGTCCCTTTTACAACCACTTCCTCTGATGAAGAAGAGGAGCCAGCCAAGTCGCCAGTGCGCAAGAAGGCGTCAGAGTAGGCCGGATCCTCTAATAGGGTCGAGCCTACAAGCCAGGCAGGTCCTTCTAATGAAGATCAACATGAAGAGCCTTTGCCACCTCCAGAGGAGTCTTTGGCTCCGCTATTCCAAGAAGATGTGGAGGGTCAGAATGAGGAGCGCCCTCCCAAATGGGAGAAGCCTCGCTAGGCGCCGAAGACTTTGGCAGAGATCATCCCGCCACTTGACAAGACTCGTGCTCGGGTGGACCGCAAAATTATTCATCACATGAAGCGGTTTCCTACCAATGTCACTATTTGGGAAGCCATCGCCTGGAGCAAGGATCTCAGGGAGGCTCTTGTCAAGATACTCCAAGACCCAGAGACCTATGAAGCCCATGTTGCAGAGTTGCAAGCCCAGGCATATGAGGCACTTACAGCCAACATCTCCTTCACGGATAAAGACATGTTGTTGTCTTCTCCGTGCCACAATCGCCCCTTATATATGAGGGGGACGATCAATGGGCATGACGTGAATCGCATCCTGGTTGACGCCGGAGCAGCAGTCAACATCATGCCTTTGAAGACTTTCAAGTCTCTATACTTGACACCTTATTTACAAAAGGTGAGCGCGGTCCAAATTTCGGGATTCAATCAGAAGTCCAAAGAGGCACTTGGTCGGGTTGAAGTCAAGCTTGCGTTGGGCGATTTTGTCACCCAAACGATGACAACTTGTCACTTACGAGGACGCCAACCAACATAACTACAAAACGTTTAACATTTAAAATAAAATATATGATATATAAAGCGACCCGGTTGCGTCCCACAGACCGGTTGTCCCGGTCTATGGCTGGGACAGTTCGGGACGGGCGGTTCGCCTCATCCCGTCTCGATTTGTAAAACCATGAGTGGCGGTCCTGGTACGACCGCATTCTGAATAGGACTGGGCAAAACAACGTGGGCTGCCAAAAAATGAATTTCAATTGAGTCGTTAGGTTCAAACTTTGGTGGTACAACCCGTTTGACGTCCTAGTGGGAATCCCAAACTCACGGGGACTTACGGATGTCTCTTAATAGCGGTCCTAGTCCGACAGAAGGAATATCCAGTGGAGAATCCCGACTATCACAAGATTGAGAGGTGAAAAATGCGAGAAACGGGAGTGTCCAGTGAGTCAATACCACCGGAGTGGCATAACCCTCAAACAACCCTACAATTTTAACCCATAACAGAGAGTAAAGCTCGAGCGTTATCGAGATTTCGAGTAGATCGTGATACAATTAATCTACTTGTTTGGCAAGCATAATCATGGAACAATCGCACTAATCAATTGATCATGAGAGAGACTTAGAGTAAATGTTATTTCATAATTCCTAGATATTGCATGTGTTTCTAGCCTAAAACATGCTGTCAAATCGATGGGAGATGCAGCAAAAACACACTGAATTATCTGCAATCAGAGTGCCAAACGTGGTCAGAGAAGGGCCGCTACTGCATGGTAGCAGTCGGTCAACGACCGCGTTTAGTCTGTTTGACCCATTTTTAAAATAAACATCGCCGAAATGAACGCTGCCGACCATGGCTTCCAAATCATAGTCACTGGTGAGCCGCTTCTAGACCTGAGCCCCGACCACCGGTGAAAACGTGACAGACCTCTAGAAAATGAATGATAACTTTCGATAGACTACATAAAAATTAGGCATTTTGCTATCATAGGAAAGAGAACGAAAAATCATACAAGATAGATATAATTGATTAAAATTTAGCCTGCCATACACTGATCCTAGATCGATCTAACAATTGATATTTGATAAACATCTTTTTATGTATTACAGGGACTGATTTGGACGCGCATCTCCTGGATGCAGGTGATAGCGGCTTATGATGGACTGCCCGACTTGCAGAGGGCGAGGCTAGAGGCGATGGGCTTCAGTCCCTTCTTCAGCATCGAGCCAGTACGCCCCGACCTTATTTTGATTCAGGTTTTGAGGGAGAGATGGGACAGAGCGAGTCGGGCATTTTTGATGCCCTAGGGGCACATGGTGCTGACCCTAGAGGACATTACCAGGATCACCGGGCTCAGGGTAGATGGAGAGGCAGTTAGTGGGATCACCCTACCCGACTATAGTGAGCTAGCTATTAGACTTCTGGGTATTGACATAGTCTGTGAGCCCTCCTGTAGGATGGTAGTCCGCACTGACCTGACGAGGGCCATGGGGTTAGGGGATGCTAGACAGAGGTCAGGGGAGTCCTTAGTAGCCTATGTAGCCTGTTTGACTACGAGTGCCCGAGCCGCCTATTGCCAGGATCTAGCTGATAGGGTGAGGGCAGACATAGATCTGAGGAGGTTTCTATTTCTGATGCTCAGGAGGTTGCTTTTGGGGACGGAGGGAGATGATACTGTTGGATCCCCTAGTTGATTTTGGTTGTTG